>CM072885.1:24686320-25886320 GCA_037013685.1 Acridotheres tristis | reverse complement strand
GACGTCGGGGCCCAGCACCACTGCACACACTGGGTGCTGCTCACAGGGTCGTTCTGACCAGGAGGCAGCACTGGCTGCTGGGACTCAGCACACTTTCTCCATGTGGTCTGACTGAATGGTCCAGTTGTTCTTCTTCCAGCTTCAGCTGCATTTCTAGGAATATTAAGGAAAAAAATTATAAAGGAAAAATTCAAAATTGTTCCAGATGACTCGCTGCCTGCAAGATTCAAACTCCAAAAGCCAGACTCAAAGCTTTGGGCAGACTTTCTGCTAGTGATTCCAAAATGTCAGCTTTGTTTCTGCAGGACAGATTTGTTACCTTTCCTCTCACTTCTCTACATCACTTGTTCTGCTGGGATTGCCTACTGCAGAAAAAATTCCTTCTTACAGATACTGAGGGGAGATCTGGCAGCAGCAGAGAGGGAGCTGCCTGAAATGGACTGAAGTTATGTCAGGATTCCCCTGGTGCCTGCACTGCCCACAGGATGGCATTGGGGCAGGAGGAATGTGTGAGTAGATGTTGAGGCACCACTCAGAGGCATGGCTTCATGGCAACTCTAGGTCTTGTAGTCGTTTCAGCTCTAGCCTAGAGGAACTGCTTCAGTTGAAAGTGCTCTCATCCATTAGAGGGATTAAATCCTGTAATCCACAAATCTTTCAGTGTGACTTTGTGTTTAGTGAGGTGACAAGGTGCTATGATTAGTCGGGACATTGCCAAACCTTAAGACCTTGATTAAACCAGTGACATCCTCTCCACTAAAATGTGCCAGATGCTTAAAACAGAAAAGAATCTAGTTAAAAAAAATCTCAAGTGAAATGTGTCCCAGTTGCTGTTTATTTTTTCTTGCATCTCTCTGACAAGATGGCTGCTGAGCCACAGACCAGTCCCTCAGTTGCTCCCAGCACACAGCTTTTGCTGGAGCACAGCTTACTGCACACTCCTTGGTGCTGGGTAGGGGCAGCAGCCCAGTCCAGCCATGCAAGTTCACCCACACTCAGCAACAGTGCAGAACTGAACTGGGTACAGAACAAACAGATTAGGAGAACAGCAAGGTTTGGAAAAGGCATGCATGCAGATCTGAGAAGACTTACTTCTTATCTCTGTGGCTTTCTGAAGTTCAATTTAAGTGAACCCTCACAATTTTAAGTTAAAAAAAGTTCCACTTTGTATTTTTTACTTAGAACATTATATTCTATTATTCATATTAGTTGCAGAGATTGCATTTTTAATCCATTTCCACATAGCCCTTCAGAAGACAGGGCAGCCTCGTTGCAGAAATCTTTCCACAGAAATGTGAATTTTTTTGGAGGATTTAACACAGATACCCTGTTTGGACAAACCACAGCTCAAAAGTAGTTCAGATGCTTATGAGGGACATGTCCATAAGTACTTTCTAACACTTTGTTTCCTGGTGTGTGCTTGGGGATTTTTACAGCTGAGGAGCTGGCATTGGGGCACTGTGCAGGGTTTACAGAGCTAACTGTCTCTGACTGCTCTGAGTATTTGACTTTACAACCCTTAGTTATATATATATATCACTTAATCAGCATGCTGCACTTGTACTGCATCCTTCCTGCCCAGACTTCCCAGCGAGTCTCACTCCTAGGCAAGGACCAGTGGGACTCCACAAATTCTCCAGCAGGCAGTGTTTGGAAAGGATGCCCCACAGTATTTATACCTTGTGCATCAAATTTCTGTGCTATCCATCCATCATCTCTAGCTTGCAGGAGCCTTGCCCAGTATGGTGCCTGCCGTGACCCTGGGTGGAATTTTCCCCAGTCCTCCCACTACAAATTGTCAGACTTTGTTGGACAAATTTGGCTACTATGGAAGCTGCTTGAGTGCTAGACTCTGGCCTTCTTCAAGTTAGGGTAATCCAGCTGAAAGTCTGAGCAGTTAATTAAGGTAATGGCTTTTCTCAATATGCACAGTTCCACCTTTCATTGGCTGTTGTGGACGTCACCTATCCCTTGGTCTATCTGGAAAGTGATTGCCAAACATATACATATCCCAGATGGTGTCATTGTTAAAAAAGTTAAATGAATGTTCAGCACAATCCACTCAGTGTTTTTTCAGCCACTCCTACTGTGTAAAAGCATAAAGATTTCTCCCCTTTTGCAGCTACAGCAACAATAAAGGAATTGACTGTACTGCTTCACTGTATTTATTCTGTGTAATACTAACTCAGTAGTGATAGTTCTACCTCCAAGGCTTATTCCTAAAAGTAATCAACTGTGTTTGAAATGCAGCTGAAATGTTAACCTAATTTGACAGTTGCGGGGTCCTGAGTGGTTTAGATGTTACAGCTTACAGCAATCCACTGAAAAACGGGATTTCTATGGAGAGGTGAGTTTGGAGTATCTATTCCTTTCCATGTGTCTTTGTGATCAGTTAGAGTAGGAACTTCCCCAACACCAGAAGACTCCACTAGTTGGTGTTTGAAAATGGGCAGCAACACCAGGTGAAGTGTGCATAGTGGCCCCCTGGAAGTACATCTTTGTTGCCACCAGGGAGCTGAAACAGGGATCACTGAGAGTTTTGGTAGTTGTTTCTGAACATCTTTACAATATACAATTTAGCAATGTAGAACCACAGAATGGTTTGCATTGGAAAAGACCTTAAATATCATCTAGTTTCAATTCCCCCATTTCACTAGACCAGGTTGTTCAGAGCCCCATCCAACCTGACCTGGAGCATTTCCAGGGGTGGGGCATCTACAGCTTCTCTGGGCAACCTGTTCCAGTGTCATACCATGCTCACAATCAAGCATTTCTTCCTTATGTCCACTCTAAACCTGCCCTCTTTAATTTTAAAACCATTGTCCCTGTCACTACAGGACCCGGTGAAAAGTATTTCTCTCTTTCTTATAAGCCCTCTTTATACATGGAAAGGCTGCAATAAGGTCTTCTTGGAGTCTTTTCCAAGCTGAATAACTCCAGCTCTCTCAGCCTTTCATCAAATATTCTATTTCAGTTTTTCCTCTCTACTGTGCTTCCTTTTTTTGGTTTGTCTTAAAATACAATAACATCAAATATACAAATAAACAAACAAATAATCAAATAGACCCAAGGTATCTGAAACCCCCAATAATTTCATTTGTTTATGATACACCACTTCTGATCTTTCTAGAGGAACAATTTGATATTGCAGTAACACCACGTTTAACTCTGCACTTGTCCCTGGAAGTACAGTAGTACTACAGTGTTTTCAAGCACCTTGTGGACCATCCACAAAGAAGAGGAGCTGCCAAAATGTGGCCAGAAGAATGCCTTGGATGTGATATTTGTTTTTAGAGGACAATAAGAAAATAGTTTGTTGGTTAGTATTTTGGCTAAAATTAGTTTTGATCACTCAAATGAGTCTATTCTGCTTGAGACACAGCAATCTTCTCTGAAGCAAATAAATAACATGAACACTTAGGTTAAAAAAAGTGAGCTGTTAAGTACAGAAAGTACCCAAAAAGTGCCATGAGGGTAGTTAGCTATTTAGGTTCCTGTTCATTTTTTAAGTTTATTATTTGACATATCATCATGCAACCGCTCTGACTGCACTGCAATGCTCTGTTGTCCATAGCAAAGGTTGTTCTGGAAGTTTTTAGACAAAAGAAAAGATCTGCTGAACACATCTTGATCAAAAGAGGAATGCAAAACCCTGTGTTTCTTTCTAACTCTGCTTTCTCTCCTAGCAAAACGCATTCCTTTTGTATGTGTGCACTTCCGCATTCCAGAAAATAGGGAATAATTACATGGAAAAGTGGCTAACTGGGAGGTATGCTTTCTCTGTCATACCCAGCTCAACAATTAAGGTCTGGAAAAGACATGACAGTGAATGTCCCTTTGAAATTGGTGGGGGTGTGGAGGGGAGACTTTTAAAAACCTGGCAAGCCATTTACAGTAATTATAACTTCAATATTACTGCCACCTTCCCATCTGTTGTGTAACCTTCCACTCAGGTTTCCTCATCTTATAAACAGACAGTGATACAACACTGCTGCTTCATATCTGTGGAGTCACTAGAGATAAATGATTTTGCTGTGAAACTGGAGGGCAGCTATAAAGTCACTGCCCCACTGCTTCGGATCTGAAAACACAGCTACATGGCACAAATGTAGCTTGGCTCTTTTACAGGATGTACTTGGAGCCTAGAAGTAACTTCTGCTGAATGTGTGGAGGTCTATTTGACTTTCAGGCTGTTCTGGGCCAGTGGTGTTAGCCAAGCCCTGGAGACTGTCCCAGACTCAGAGCCATCTCAAGCAGTTTGATCCTGCTTGCTTTTCCCCAGTTTAGCCGAGCTCTCCCAGCTGAGTTCCCATCAAAGTACAGAGGGGAGCAACAATCAGAAGCTGACAGTGGCTCTTTTCAAACAATGCTGAATCATAGCTCACAGGAAAGGGCAAGAACCGACCTCGCAGTGAAGCTGATTGTCATTTTCTGTCACAGAACTGAAAACCTTTTTATTAAAGGTGTGTAGCACTAGTTCCAAGAAAAAAGCAGTCTCTGCTTCCAGTATCTATACTTCAAGAGGTCACAGAAAATTTATGAGAATTCAGAAGAAAGTTGCAAGAGCTATTAAGAATGGTAGAAAAGTGTGTGAGACAGTGAGAGACTTCAAACATGTTTCAGGAGGACTGGTCAGGCTGCCCAAAACACTCCTTGCTGCTAGAAGAGAGGTCTTTTCTTCATCCCATACACTATCCTCACCAGAAAAAACGAGTTTTCTGCTGAATAAGTGAGGTTGAGCTCTGGTAGGTCAGCAGAAGGGATGAGATCTTCAAAATGTATCCCAGCCATTTCAGCTCCCTACAAAACCAACTCACTTTCACAAAAATGTCTCCTGGGCCTGAAAAAATTCAATCTACACAATTTTCAGACATATGCCAGGATACATGTTATTAACAGGGATTAAGTAAGTGTTAGGTTTTATCTGGGACTGCAGCAGATTCTTCATTATCTGGTCTTAAAATCAGGACCTTCTAAAAGATATATTAGTAGCTAAAAAATAAGTTACAAGCTTCATATAGAAATGGCAAGACAAGGTTTTTGTTCCTTCCACACCGTGGTCACCTTAGAGTTGGTCTAATAGTTTGGTCTGGTCTTAAACATATAAAGTGGTGAATAACCCCAAAACTGAAGCCAAATCCTAATGTAGGTATTTCATTTCTGAGTGCATCTACAATTTCACTCCAGAGGTGGAGGAAGCTGAGTAATAACTGGAATCACAACTAGGTGCTGTTCATACACTGATGATTTGGTCATATGCCATGACTTCAGCTTGTCAAGGACAAGGCAAGGAACTCAAGGCCATTTCAAACCCTAAAATCTATAATTAGAGAAGAGTAGTGGCTTTTTTATTTCCTTCCTTGCTCCTGAAGTGTATTTTTCACTCTCCCATGGCAACTGTTTCTCCTCAGCCTGTTTCTATCTAAGAATTAGAAATTTAAAAAGCTATTGTGAAGGAGTTTTGAGAAACATTTAAAAAATTCATACCATTTAAAGAACAGGAACAGAGAAGAGTTCATAAGGGCACAGAACTGCAGTATGCTTGTGATATAGGCCTTCATAAAGGCAACTACGCACAAAAGCCCCACCAGCAGAATGAACGTCTCTCTATAGTTCAGATGATGTATTTTCACAGATACAGTCACAGCTGTGATGACTTCACCTTTCTGAGTACCAAGTGTGGGTCACAGGGGGTTAGATGATTGCTCCTGTGTATCTTGGCACACTGGGTTTTGTAGTCCTGGCCCAACTCCACCTAGGACAAGTGTTGCCTTTATTTGCTGGCAGATCATTCAAGGGATCTTTTTGTGCAAGTGACAGATGAAAGGCATTAAACAGTACAGTAAATCATGTAACTGGAGCCTAGAATGTGTGAACACCAAACCACAAGCTCTGACAGAAGAAAATTTATTTTGTTTTTGAACAGTCTTAATATTAGTGGCCCAGTTTAACCACATATAACAAGCATAATCTGTTCAGTTTTCAGCAAGGTCTTTAACCAGATATTGTATACCCCTGGGGTGGTTTCCTCTAATTGTTTGAGGTTCCTTACTTGAGAGTTCTTTTGTTAAAATGAACTTTTTCATTTGCACAACCATCAGAGAGAAAGCCCTGGTTTGAGGGAATGTCAATGTACTGCAGCCAGCCTAGGTCTTGGGAAAAGGTGATGGATGGAGCATCCAGCCATCTGTTTGCCCCTCAACCTGGACTCCCCAGGTCCTCCTGCTACAGGGGGAGATGCTGCACTCACAAATGACCTGTGCTGCTCAGAGGTATCATTTTCTGTCCAGGAAAGGTGCTCATGATCACCAGGCTTCGTTTCCTCCAGCCTTTCCCACTCCAGTCATCCATCCATTTCTTGGCTGCAGCTTCTGAATAGGCAAAGCCTATTCACAGTCACCAGCCACCAAACCAACTTGTTGGTTTGTTGGGCTTTGCAACATTAGGAACCAACTCCCAACAACTAAACCCACAGGAACCATACATCCCCAAGACACCACCTGAGGAAAGGGTCTCATGAACACAAAAGTGACAACGTGACCCTGCTTCCTAAGTCTTGTCTGTCACCTTCTCCTTCCCCACCTTCTCTCAGATGGACTGATTAGTACAGCACAGTGAGCAGGGGCCACAGTGTCACATAAACACTCATTTCAGCAGAGCCAGGGCACAGGTGTCCCTGCCATTTCGCCCAGCAGCTACCCTCCAACAAGCAGATAGCCTGTCCCATTGTGCTGCCAATGATCACTGCACCCTGCCACCACCCTGCTGGCCTCTCCAGCACCCCCCACCGCTAGGAAAGATGCTCCAAATGTTGGAGTACAGGAGAGCAGAAGGACTCTGTGTGTGCATCTTTGGTACTACAAGGCACTGCCAAGCTGCTCCACCGCCACTCTGGACTCCCACAATGGTGAAGTTTCAGCCTTTTCAACTTCCAGCAGTTTGGATGTCTCCTGTGTTTTAAGCTGTTGGAACCACATCAAACAACCCCGAGCAAAGAATGCCATTGAAGGACTTATTCAGCCTGGATATGAGTGCTGCTGATGGAAGAAAAGAGAACAACAAAGATTTCTCAGTCATCATTGTGACCTACCTATTTTAAAATATATTATAAAAAATAAAAAAGAAAGATTCCATTCATTATCAATACCATTTGGCTGAGCATTTTACTGCAGACCCTGAGCTAGTTCCAAATTGCTTGGCTTACATAAATACCTCTACCACCAATGGACATTTGCAGAAGGAAAACATTTATAATTGAGTAGTAATTGACAATCATGACATACATTTTTCAAAAGAAAAGTGACATATTTTTGAATTAAAAATCTGTAACTAGAAATATAAATCCCAAAACAATAAGTAGGTTAAAACAGTATTGTAATGAACACTGTAAGAGTAATGCATCTGTGTAGAAAAGATTCTGACTTTTTCTGCTCAGGGAAGCTGATTTGTGATAACAATAATTTTCCTTAGTTCCTCTTCTTCTTTCCATATTTTATTCCAAATGCAGGGAAAAACATCAGTTTTATATATTTTCATCTTTATGTTATATTTAGTGCATTCAAAGGAGAGCAGAAGTCCGGTCCACAAGCACATTTTCACTAACCAAATCCACCCATTTTAAGAATTAGTTTGCAGCGAAGCCTTCCCTTTCCTCTTCCTGTCTAACCCCAGTTATATCTCTTTAAATTGGGCATTTCCATTGCCTTCTCATGCTGGTCTTTTAGAAGGAGAGGAGCCATCCAGGTGATCTGACCCCCTCTGTAGGGCTTTCCATAGTTATTGGTGCTGTCCCTGCTTTAGCAGTGTGTCCCATTACCAGGTTTAAGTTACACCCAGATTTTTCCCTCCCTTGCTTTTATTTTTTTCCTTCTTTGCTGTCGTTACAATGAGTGCACCTAAGCAAAAGGTATAGAGAAGAAGGGACCATACTCTTCCAGCAGGTGCACAGAAATACCAGAAGAAGCAACAGACATAAACCACAACAAGAGATATTCAATCCAGTTAGAAGGGCGGGAAAGGGGATTTATCATGGGTATGGTGGAACACTGGATCAAATGTTGAAGGAAAGTATGGAGTCTTGATCCTTGCAGGTGCTCGCACTTGCCCAGACACAACATTTGTCACCTGATGCAATTCCCAGCTGGCCCTGCTCTGAACAGGGGTTTGGACCAGGTAATCTGAGGTGACTCCCAACCTGAATTGTGATTCTATAATGACCCTTGTTGAAGACGACATACAGATACTTATGTCTGGGCTCTGTAATAAGATCACAGATAGGTACCTACTGTCTATGTGCTAGTTCCACATATCAAGTGGAGATGAGTTTGAGACAACTGAAAAAACCATCCATGTCAGGCAAGTCCAACAAGAACAATTCCCTTGGATCCATTTTGGTTTTTTAAAAATACATCTCACTTGAGCTCAATTCTTAGGATGCATAAATATAACCGATAGTGCTCAACCCAAAGTGCTTTTTTTCTGTAGTAGAGTATGAGGATGTCTAGAATTTGAAACAATGTAGGCCTTTGAATGTGCATATCCAAAAGACATCTTTTATTGGATACCTTTGCATTGATAAAGAGTATTGCAAGTTTAAGGCACAATTTGACTGCAATTGCCATACTGTATAGTATTCATAATCTCACCTTTAGCAATCTCATTAATGACCTTCCTCACACACAGTCGTACTTTGCAAAGGCTGTAACCACTAGATCTCTAGTTTCCTCAAAATCTGTTACCATCTTCCCTGCTGTACACTGGGTCAGAGCAGGAAAGAATTACAGTGGATACAGGCAAGACCAAGATAACAGAGTAGAGCTAAAACAATCACCTACCAAAATGCATAACATTTAATTTTATTTTTTTAAAGGACAGGTGAAATGAAAGGCTGCTGTCTTGTGTTATTTTCTCCTCAGAATCAAAAACAATGTCCAAGCAGGACTGTTCTTGGAAGGGGAAAAGCAGCAACTAATTAATGAGAAAGCAGACACAAACCTGAAATAAAACCCAAACCCTCCTGCCTCTCTCTCTGACTTGTGGCCACTTATCTCTTATGTCCCCATGTAACACACAGAGCACTCCTTGCAGTGCTTTCTTTTCACCTGGTGAGAGGCACAGCTCTGAAGTACCTAAAGTTTCAGTTAGTGTTTCATGCTAATTTGGAAATATGTCAGGGGATTTTGTGTGTATAATATAAGTACTTCCCACTGCAATTAGTTTCTGCTACTAGTAGAGAGACAGCGTCAATATTGCTTTTTTGCTAGAGTGCTGGTATAGTTTCAGTTCATCCCACAAATGTGGCATTGTCTCCTAAGATTACATTACTAATTGCAGCTAATAAACCCAAGCCCAGACGAATGCAACTTTGAACTGATTAGCACCCCCACGCAATCCCTCTGGCATGCAAATGGCAATTACAAAACATGGCTCAAATACAGCTTGAAAGCAAAGATGTAAGGCCAATTTACTTAGTACGCCTAGACTAAACAAGGTCTTTATTACAGTGCCAGATTATGATTGACCAAGATTTACTCACAAAACATTTCCCACTGAGAGTGTGCGACAAACTGCAATTATTACTAGTCCAGCTGGTTTTAAAGAAAAAAAAAGAAAAAAGGAAAAAAACCCACAACCAAAAAAATCCATCTTAACTTCAGTTTTGGCTGGGCTTCCTGACAGAGATCAGCTGCAAACTACAACAGCAGAGCAGGCGGAAGGGAGTGGGGGTACGAAAACCAGAATAATATGGGGGAGTGTCGAGAAGCAAGGAAGGAAAGAATGAGAGAGAGGAGAGAGAATATAATTGAATGGGACAAGGGAAAAGGAGAAAATAAGAGAGGTTAAAGGAATATGAGGACAAAGAAAACAAGCATGGAAAAGTAAAAAACAGATGTGAGAAAATGACGGAAATTGAGAAAGAAAGCAGGGTAGATGAGTAGAAAAAAAAAAATAGGACTAGCCAGAGACAGTTCTCTTGAAAACTTGCCACAGACTGGATCACTAGGGCAAGAACTGGACCACATGCTTTCAGCTTTTGGAAGGAGATGGTTTAGACTTCTTGTGCTTCAATCAAGCACATGAATTCTTCATTTCTCATCTTAAATTGCTACAGGCATGAATTCAAGTGCAGACCTCTCCTCAGCACAGCTAGAAGAGAAAGTGCTTGCCACGTGGCACCTAGTCCTAGATGCTTTGTGTGTAAGCTCTGCCACGAAAACCTGACTGAAAAGACTTTGAGAAAAAACTAAATGCAGGAACAGTAATTTAGCAGTACTCTGTGACAACACTAGAGAGCAAGACAGACATATGCATGGGATTAACAGGCATGTGGCAGACAAAATCTGTTAAAGGTAAAAAAATACCGAAAGAACTTCTCCACCACACAAAACCAGAGATAAGATTTCTAGCACTACAGAGTTACAAGGGAATCACAAGCCAAAACAGAAGGTTCCTTTTTATTGTCAGTGAGGAAGTAAGTCATCCCAGAACTTTGGTTGTTATATCAAAATAGAGCTGAGCTGGATTAGAAAAACTGATATTTAATTGCAAAAACAGCAAGCTATCTGAAGCCATTTTAAAAGTTTGCTTATTTGAAGAAACACCAGAACTGAATTTAGAAGATGAAAAAGTGGACCTGCTTTTTAAAAAAAGAAAAAAAAAATGCACAAAACCAGAAAAATAAACAGTGACTATGTCAGAAAGACTGAAGTGAACAAAATAGGTAGAAATATTCTTTTTGTCTTAGCATGGAGAGTGCTGCAGCAGCCGCACCTTACTATTTAGCTATGATTTACTCTCTTTTAATTCAAATCTAATTTCTATCACTTAACATCCACATTTAGACACTCAAAGTCTGCGACTTTCAAACAAAATGCAGCTTTAACCCATGCAAATAGATAAGTTAGTCAAACATAATTAAAAGGCACCTAAAATTCTCATTTGCATAAGAAAAATAATGCAGAAAGCACAAAAATCTTGATTAAATTCAAGCCGAGCAGAAACCATTTCAGTAGCAACTAAATGACATTCTTTAAGCAGGAGGTAGGACAAGATTTCAAAGGTGTATAAAATCCTTCTGATGACTCATCTCAAGCCTACCTATTGAAAACCTGCATAAATATCCATGATAATTACTACATAATCACTAAGACAAGCTGGCATGTGGGACTAATTTGTTTTAAGAGAGATGAAAAATGTGAATTGTCTCTTCAAGCAAGAGACCAGGGCAGGAAACCCTAAGGGAAAGAGTTCAGATTCTTGTTTGTCTGCAATATTGTTTTCAAGTTAAATCAGTCAAGTAAAGGCCACAGAGCAGGTCTGACTACACAATAATCTGTCTCCTCTGAGTGCTTTGGAGGAGTAAGGAAGATTTCCAGCTATTTCAATCCTCACTCAGAACATCCTTTTCTTATAACTGTTAAAAAAACCACCCCACAAAAAACCAAAACAACAAACAGGAAATAATATTAACACCTTAATAACAGAATTCCTGAAGTCAAGGTGTTTGTACATAAACTTATGTAGAATTTCCATGATCAAAGAAATTCCTACCTTTAAGTTATACTCTTACAGGACACGTTATAAGCACAGTTTGTGCTTTTATTAACTAGTTTTTTTAACACATCTTTCATAGACAGAAGGTGTGTACATCAAACTTTGCCAGATGGGTCTAACCCATATAACTTAAACTCCCTCCCCTTCCCTTGCTGTTCTGAAAAGCCTTGCTAAAAAGAAGCAGCATGGGCTTTAAGCTTACTTTTTCCCTAAATAAGGGAAGATTCACCATAAGAGGCAGTGACTCTGAATTGAGTCCATTACAGCAAAATCAAAAAGATGTTATCATAAACATGTTTACTTTGCCACGCACTGAAATTTTAATAAGAACAGGATGGCTGTGGTGATGGAACTGAACTGAAGAGCACTGGGTTGAGCTCTCTGCTGTCATGAAAACTGGGATAGTGAGCTTAGGCAAGGAAATTAATAAATCTTCACCTGTAAAATGAATGTAGCTTTTGGCTTAGATTTGTCCTTTCATCTCTTGAAAGAGCAAATCTTCAAAGACTGTGACATCATGTGTGCCAACAGTCACTAAGTCCCCAGGTAGCTGGAAGGTCAGGGTTTGACTGAAAACTGTTTTGAGAAGCATCTCTCTTCTGAAATAAGGCACCCAAAGACAGCAGGACTGTAAAAGTCAATAATGAGCACTACATTCTGTGGTTGAATTTCCCTGAGCCAAAAGCAAACGTTTCAGTGAAATATGCAATTAACAAGATGCTAAAATTGTTCTGTGGCTATGAAAGTACTCAGAAACATTCATTTCTAGTGCTTTATTGTTATGCCTGTAAATCTCCAGGAGTACTCAGATTCCCTCTCATCAGCACTGGCAAAGCAGTCAAGCTCTTGTCATTAGCTGCAGCTTTGCAGCTGCACAGAGCACTCAGATCTATCCAAAGCAAAGAAAGTCTAAAAGGGGCAGAGGAGGGTGGTGGATGCCCAGGCAGTGCAGGGGTGCCACAGCACATGGAGCAGGTGCTGGTGGCTGCTCGGTGCCATACAGTCCTGGGACCAGAGATTACAGGACAAGACTCTCCATTTCACCTGCTTAGGAGGGAGTTCACCAAGCATCCAAATTTGGCATTAAAAGCCAGATGCATCACAGAATTAGAGCATCATCTGAGAGACGAATATGGTGCTCGGCACTCAAGAGTGACAAGGTGCTTGGCCTATTCCTAACTGATGGGATCCATGAAACGTTATGTATTCCTTCCTGAGCCTAAAACTGATTACCTCAGGACATGAGAAAGATGGTGATGCTTTACTGAACCCCAGGTAAATCATTGGATTGTTTCAATGGACTTAGCCTGCGTGCAACGAGCTTTGAGGCTTGCAGCCACTTCAGCTGCAGAGTTCAGCAGGCAGCACTAGGTGTTCATGCTCTCTGTGGGGCAGCTGGTCTCCAGCTCAATGCTTGACACAGACACCTGTGGATGCCTTTTCCTGTGTCTTTTCTGAGAACTCCAATCCAATGAATGTTTCACATAAAATATGGAACTTGGATTAGGAAAAGTAAGCAAGCCCTGGGACTGCCTCCTCCAAGTGAAGGCCCACACACATTTTTGCTATATCATTGTTTCATGAAATTACTGTTATTACTCTCTTTGCAGATCTCTAACCATCACATTTTATAATAATGAGGAAAGACAGTAGCAAGCGTTTATTTGGAAACCACAGGGTTAAGCGTATCTGGCATCTCATCTGAAAGAAATTACTTTTTATCCTTTAAGAATGAAATTACATCTCCAAACCCTAAGTAATGAGGAGTCTTATGTTTGCTAGCCAGCATGCTATTGTAGCTCTTCTTCTGAGAGTCCTGGACATCTTCTTAAATGTTTAGATCAAAGCTTAGCTTTGTTCATGGCTGTAGTCATACACCCAGAGCTGCCTGGTGCCAGACTGTAACACCCAGCAGGTTCTCGGGGAATGATCTAAACGCAAAGTGCTGCTGAGCCACACATGATCTCCTTTTAAAACCCAGCTATTTTTCCAGCACGTAATTCATCTTTTACCACCCTTTTGTGTCCGTCTGGGGGCTCCTGAGAATAATGCTTTAAAAAGAGCAGAAGCTCCAAATTCCTCCAGGTTCCTGGGAATTCCTCCTGTAATTAAGTTCTTCCTCTAGGGTGAGAAGTCTCCTCTGCTCGTAAGTACATATGATAAAACATATGTTTATCATATCCTCTTAAATCACTTTTTCAGTGATCTTATCACAGAACATAAAGAAAATTATTTTTATCTCCCCTTTCTAAACTCAAATCTAGTAGAACATCATGCAAAATGAAGCTTTGCTAAAAAAGTGTGTGAAAAGGGTGTCTCTGTGAAGAAGAAAGCTTTGCATATTGTCTTGGTTTGAAAAGACAGGTATGGTCTAAGGAAAGGCAAGACCCCCTTTTCTGCAATGCAGAGTGCAACTCCCCTCCCTTTTAATTATTTTAGGTCCAAATCAGACGCTTTCAGGCAGGAGATATGGGGATAAGAATAACAGTCCTTTACTGGTATCTAACAAGGCAGAAAACAACAACAGCTATGAAAATTGGCAACAGAACAGAACAGTCTAGCTCCACTCCAGTCCCTTTTGGCCGCAGGCCGTCTCCCTGCGCTCAGTTACCGGTGCTGTGGGGGCAGGGCAGGTCCCACGCAGTTGAAGAGGGCTGGAGTGATGGCGGCGGAGGCCCAGGGGGTGAGAGGGATGGGAAAGTGACTCCCCCCCTTCACGGTGTCGGTCGTGGTGCTCAGCAGAGTGTCCGGAGATAGTAGGGTGAGATGGGAGAGCAGCAGAGCGATGTCCAAAGGCAGGGAGCATGGATCTCAGTGCTGGGATGGCAGGGGAGATGCCAGAGCGAAGCCCAGGCGGTCTTTCCACTCCACGAGCCAAGCGAGAGAGAGTCCCCCGCTCCAGACCCCCGTCCCCCCTTTCCTTTTCCGGTTCCCACCCACCCCTCTACGAGAGAACATTATCTGTCGTTTTAAGGTGTAGCCACAATTACTTAGCATAACAATGGGAGGAATTCCACAGAAAGAAAAGGGGAATAATCCAACCCCCAACATTATCCACCCCTGAATTTCTCCCATACTAATATGCTATATCAAATTAAAATGTTACATTATATATACATACATGCAGTTAGAGACATAGGCACAGTACTATAGGTATTTCACCCTAAAACAAGGTCTCCTTGGGGTATGCATCGGATCTCTCCATTCTTTTGCATCACCCACCAGGTGCAACCTGGTCCTTGAGCAAATACAACTCCATGGATGGGATTGTCTTTGCTGGAGGCAGGATTCACCCAAACAGTTTTTCCTAGCATACCTCTCATGTGTACCACTGGAACCTTATCTCCATCTGATATTCCCAAGGGCTCAGATTGGGCAGGGCCTGCTCAGTTAGTGGAACCTCGGGTGTTCACTAACCAGGTGGCCTTTGGTAGATTAATCTCCCAGTTCTTGAAAGTTCCCCCACCCAGTGCCTTTAAGGTGGTTTTAAGCAGGCCATTGCACCGTTCAACTTTCCCTGCAGCTGGTGCATGGTAGGGGATATGGTACACCCACTCAATGCCATGTTCTCTAGCCCAGGTGTTTATGAGGCTGTTCTTGAAATGAGTCCCATTGTCTGACTCAATTCTCTCAGGGGTACCATGCCTCCAAAGAACTTGTTTTTCCAGGCCCAAGATGGTGTTCCGAGCAGTGGCATGAGGCACAGGGTAGGTCTCTAACCATCCAGTGGTGGCTTCCACCATGGTCAGTACATAGCGCTTGCCCTGGCGGGTTTGAGGCAGTGTGATGTAGTCAATCTGCCAGGCCTCTCCATACTTATATTTGGCCCATCGCCCCCCATACCAGAGGGGCTTCACCCGCTTGGCTTGCTTGATGGCAGCGCACGTCTCACAGTCATGGATAACTTGAGAAATACTGTCCATGGTTAGATCCACCCCTCGGTCTTGTGTCCACTTATATGTGGCATCTCTGCCCTGATGACCTGAGGCATCATAGGCCCATCGAGCCAGGAACAACTCTCCCTTGTGCTGCCAGTCTAAATCTATCTTCGACACCTCTATCTGTGCCGCCTGATCTACCTGCTCATTGTGTCGGTGTTCCTCATTAGCCCGACTCTTGGGGACATGGGCATCTACGTGACGGACTTTCACAGGCAGCTTCTCTATCCAGGTGGCAATGTCTTTCCATTCATTGGCAGCCCAGATTGGTTTTCCCCTATGTTGCCAGTCAGCCTTTTTCCACCTTTCCAGCCATCCCCACAGAGCATTGGCTACCATCCAAGAATCAGTGTAAAGGTAGAGTTTTGGCCACTTCTCTCTTTCAGCAATGTCCAGGGCCAGCTGAACAGCTTTGAGTTCAGCAAGTTGACTCGATCCACCTTCTCCTTCAGTAGCTTGTGCAACCTGTCATGTGGGGCTCCATACGGCTGCTTTCCACTTCCGGTTCATCCCCACGATGCGGCAGGAACCATCAGTGAAAAGAGCATAGCATGTCCCATCTGCTGGCAGTTGGTTATATGGTGGGGCTTCTTCAGCCCGGGTCACTTGTTCCTGTTCCTCTTCGTCGGCAAGACCAAAGTCTTCCCCTTGCAGCCAGTTGGTAATTATCTCCAAAATCCCAGGGTGATTCGGGTTTCCAATATGGGCGCGTTGTGTGATGAGGGCAATCCATTTACTCCATGTGGCGTCAGTGGCATGGTGGGTTGAGGGAACCTTTCCTTTAAACATCCACCCCAGCACTGGCAGTCGGGGTGCCAGGAGGAGTTGTGTTTCCGTGCCAACCACCTCTGAGGCAGCTTGAACCCCTTCATACGCGGCCAAGATCTCCCTCTCCGTTGGAGTGTAGTTGGCCTCGGACCCTCTGTAGCTTCGACTCCAGAATCCCAGTGGTCGGCCTCGCGTCTCACCAGGCACCTTCTGCCACAGGCTCCAGGACAGACCATGGTTCCCGGCTGCAGAGTAGAGCACGTTCTTCACATCTGGTCCCATCCTGACTGGGCCAAGGGCTACCGCATGAGCGATCTCCTGCTTGATCTGGGCAAAGGCTTGCTGCTGCTCAGGGCCCCAGTGGAAATCGTTCTTCTTGCGGGTGACCAGGTAAAGAGGGCTCACAATCTGGCTGTACTCAGGAATGTGCATTCTCCAAAAGCCTATGGCACCTAGGAAGGCTTGTGTTTCCTTCTTGCTGGTTGGTGGAGACATTGCAGTGATCTTATTGATGACCTCACTGGGGATCTGGCGCCGTCCATCTTGCCTCTTTACTCCCAGAAACTGGATCTCTTGGGCAGGCCCTTTGACTTTGCTCTTTTTAATGGCGAAGCCGGCTCCCAGCAGAATCTCAATGATCTTTTCTCCTTTCTGAAATACCTCCATTGCTGTGTCCCCCCACACAATGATGTCATCAATGTACTGCAGATGTTCTGGAGCTCCACCCTTCTCCAGTGTAGCCTGGATCAATCCATGACAGATGGTGGGGCTGTGTTTCCACCCCTGGGGCAGTCGGTTCCACGTGTATTGCACACCCCTCCAGGTGAAAGCGAACTGAGGCCTGCACTCTGCTGCCAGAGGAATGGAGAAGAATGCATTGGCAATGTCAATGGTGGCGTACCACTTTGCTGCCTTGGACTCCAGCTCGTACTGCAGTTCCAGCATGTCCGGCACAGCAGCGCTCAGCGGTGGAGTCACCTCATTCAATGCACGATAGTCCACAGTCAATCTCCATTCTCCTTCAGATTTACGCACAGGCCAGATGGGGCTGTTGAAGGGTGAGTGGGTTTTGCTTGGCTCTCCAGCTCATGGATCATCTTGTGTATGGGGATCACAGCATCTCGATTCGTCCAGTACTGCCGGCGGTGCACTGTTGACGTAGCAATTAGCACCTGTTGCTCTTTCACCCTGAAGAGTCCCACTGCAGATGGGTTTTCTGATAGCCCAGGCAGGGTGTTCAACTGCTTAATGCCCTCTGCCGCCACAGCAGCTATTCCAAAAGCCCACCTGAGTCCCTTTGGGTCTTTGTAATAGCCGTTCCTGAGGAAGTCTATGCCTAGGATACATGGTGCCTCTGGGCCAGTCACAATTGGATGTTCTGCCACTCTTTCCCAGTCAGGCTCACCTCAGCCTCCAGCAAAGTCAATTCCTGAGATCCCCCCGTAACCCCAGCAATTGAAACAGGTTCCTTCCCGACATGTCCCCATGGTATTAATGTACACTGTGAACCAGTGTCAACCAATGCTCTGTGTTCCTGTGGCTCTGATGTGCCAGGCCATCGGATCCACACCGTCCAAAAGATCCGGTTTTCCCGTGCCTCTCCCTGGCTAGAGGCAGGGCCCCTCTAGCCCTGGTTATTATTTCTCTCCTGGGCATACATACTGGAGGTTCCTTCAAGGGGATCTGACAGATCATCCTCCCTTCTGTAATACCCTGCACCACCATGGGAGGCTGAGGCTACCTTCACTTTAGTGGAGTTCCCTCTGTTGGTGTTCCCCTCCCTGAGTTGGCGCACCCGTGCTGCCAGGACAGAAGTGGGTTTCCCATCCCACCTTCTCATGTCTTCCTCGTGGTCACGTAGAAAAAACCATAGGTCAGCACGTGGGGTATACCCTCTCTCCCTAGCTGGGGGGCGTTGGGCTCTACTTTTGGGGTCCATGACTCGCACTGGTGCTGCACTGATCTTCCTCGCCTCTTCCCTTATCTCCTTCATCTCCTCCTTAAACACCTCTCTGAGGTCCTTAACCACAGCAGAGACATGAGCCTGCATTGGGCCAGCCATCATACTCTGATAATTCCTGAGCCTTTTGGCAACAGAACCCATTGTCACTTGGTTGGTATCAGCATCAATCATTGCAATAAAGGAGGTATATTGAGATGGGCCCAGGTTTGCCAGATTCCACAACATCTGTCCTGTGCACCTGACCTTGTCAGGGTCATTGTCATGCTGTCCATCCCTCCCAAAGAGCACCTCTAGTACTGCCACTTCTCTCAGCTCTTGGATCCCTTCCTCAAGGGTATTCCAACGTGTTCTCTGGTGGTACTCCTGCATTCTTTCCCTGTGGACAAATCTCTCTCTCATGCTCATTAAAAGTCGCTCCCAGAGGGAAAGGAGACCTGTCTCCCTTACAAATACCTGATCCACACCTGAATCCTGGGTCAAGGGTCCCAAATTCCTTGCCTCAGTACCATCCAGTTGCACACCTGTACCCATAAGGTCCCAGACCCGCGGTAACCAGGTTGTAAAAGCCTCACGGCCACGTCGTACAATGTCTTTTCGCAGGTTACGGAGACTCTCCTATGACAGGGACTCGGTGATGATCTCAACTTCTGGCTCCCCTGCTGATTGTGAGGGGCCCCCTTCCTGACCCTTATCATCTAGGTGCCTTGTTTTCATCTTAGACTTCCTAGTTTCCACAGGGGCAACTGCTGCTGGCTGTGAGTGCCCTTGCAGTTCAGCTAGAACCTGGACAGATGTAATATCTGTGGGTCCCACTGCTGCACCATCAGATTCTCCCTCTTTAAGGCAGGGGGAGGGTTTCTCACCAGCTGGGGAGAGGTACTACTTCAGCATCTGGCCCATCTCACGTATCTCCTTCGCTAGCACCCCCACCAATTCTGGGTGGTTCCTTTCCAAGGTGGGCTCTGGGGCAGGGTCAAACTCTGGGGTAGTATCCCTGGTCTCTGGGATAAGAGCAGGCTCTGGGGTAACCTCCCTAGTCTCTTGGACAGGATCAGGCTCTGGGGTAACATCACTAATCCCTGGGGTAGGTATCAGGGTTGTTATCCAAGTCAATCTCCCCTTATCTCGGAATGTTAGATAGAACAGGTTTAACCGGGATATAAGCAGCACTAGCCACAATATAATGTCATTAGCATTTAAAGCGGATTGGAACCCCTTGAAGACTGGTGGGGTGAGCTTCAAAAACCCTGTGATGGGTTGAGAAAAAATTTCACCTGCTGCCACTTCCTCACAGTAAGTACCATTATTGAAGTAGCCCCAGAAACACACACTTAGAGTGCGATAGCTCTGAATCCATGTGGCCATCTTCCAGAGAAAATTAAAAATCCATTAATTCCTCAACTGATCAACCCACATAATAAACCAGATAATAGCCACAGTAACCTTGGTTATGAAACTCATGTTTAAAAAAGGGCTTGCAAATGGGAGAGATACAGCAGTGACCACATGGAGGCCAATCCAGGGTAAGCTGGACAGCATGGTGTCACCTACCACAAGCTTGGGTAATTCAAGAACTGTTATCCCCTTTTCTACCCCTCTCTCAATGCTCTCAGGCAATGCCCCACGTTGGGCGCCAAAATCTGTCTTGGTTTGAAAAGACAGGTATGGTCTAAGGAAAGGCAGGAGCCCCTTTTCTGCAATGCAGAGTGCAACCCCCCTCCCTTTTAATTATTTTAGGTCCAAATCAAATGCTTTCAGGCAGGAGAAATGGGGATAAGAATAACAGTTCTTTACTGATATCTAACAAGGCAGAAAACAACAACAGCTATGAAAATTGGCAACAGAACAGAATAGAACAGTCTAGCCAGTCTAGCTCCGCTCCAGTCCCTTTTGGCCTCAGGCCATCTCCCTGTGCTCAGTTACCGGTGCTGTGGAGGCAGGGCAGGTCCCACGCAGTTGAAGAGGGCTGGAGTGATGGCGGCAGAGGCCCAGGGGGTGAGAGGAGATGGGAAAGTGACTCCCCCCCCTTCACGGTGTCGGTCGTGGTGCTCAGCAGAGTGTCCGGAGATAGTAGGGTGAGATGGGAGAGCAGCAGAGCGATGTCCAAAGGCAGGGAACGTGGATCTCAGTTCTGGGATGGCAGGGGAGATGCCAGAGCGAAGCCCAGGCGGTCTTTCCACTCCACGAGCCAAGCGAGAGAGAGTCCCCCGCTCCAGACCCCCGTCCCCCCTTTCCTTTTCCGGTTCCCACCCACCCCCCTACGAGAGAACATTATCTGTCGTTTTAAGGTGTAGCCACAATTACTTAGCATAACAATGGGAGGAATTCCACAGAAAGAAAAGGGGAACAATCCAACCCCCAACACATATGATGGTTTTATTCCATATATCCCCTACCCCTTCCCATCTATACCAATTATTCAGAAAATATTAAAACTTTTACTTGATTGTCCCTGACTCCTGCTTGATCTGGGCCCTGTCAGCTGTTTCCTGACAATTGCCTTGCAAAGGGCCACCTGGCCCAGCTGTGGCTAATGCACAATAACCAACCAAAGGAGCTCCTGCAGCTTGACGTAAATTGTGACTGCTTTAGCCTACAACAGACCCAGTTACAAATGGTAGGGCTGTGTTTCCATCCTGGGGCAGTCCATTCCAGGCATACTCAGTACCCCTACAAGTGAAAGCAAACTGCGCTATGCTGCCAGAGGGATCAAGAAGACCTCACTGGCAATATAAATGGTTGTGTGTTATTTGGCAGCCTTTGACTCCAGCTCATTTCAGATTTCCAACATGTCTGGTACGGCAGCGTGACACAGCGTGACTTCATTCAGGCCACAATTGTCCACTGTTAGACTCCACTCTCTTAGACTTTTGCACTGGCTGTATGGTGAAAAGGCCAAGGGGTGAGGAGATCCTGCTGATCACTCCTGGGCTGTCCAGTCACCAGATCAACATGTGGATGGAAACCAGAGAGCCTTAATTGGTGCCATATTGCCATCAGTGCATTGTCATGGTAGCAATAGGAATCTGCTTTTCTTTAAACACAGCAACCAAACCTCAGACAGATGATCTGCGAGACCAGGCAAGCTAGACAGCTTTTTAATTGTCTCTGTACTCAAGGCATCATACTGTGCACCCACTGCTACCCTCCTGGGTTTTTGAAATAACTCTCTCCTGAAGCAGCCTATGCCAATGATGCACAGAGACTCCAGACCAGTCAGAGTAGGATGCTTTTACCATTCATTCCCAGTTAAATTTACCTCAACCTAAAAGGCTGTCAGTTTTTGGGATCTACCTGTCACTCAAGAACTGCAGATGGATTCTGCCCCTTTATAATCTGATGGCACTAGGGTATACTATGTGCGAATGTCCACTAGAGCTTTATACTCCTGTAGAAATGATGAGCCAGGCCATGTGAACCCCACAGTCCAGTAAACCCAGCTGTCCCTTTCCTCCACCTAGCCAAAGGCAGGGCCCCTCTATTCCTGGTTGGAGTCTTCATTACTCAATATTTGTAACTGCAAAACAGACAAAGAAGCCTCTTTGTCAGGGTCAGTGGTACAATCAGCTCTTCTACTCCACTCAACAGACACTGGAGCAGTAATTTTCTTGGACAGATGCTTTTGGAATGGTATTTTCCTTTCAATTCCTGTACCCAAGTTTCTAGCCTCTCAGTAGGTTTACCATCCTACTTCCTCATGGTCACACCAGAAGAACCAGAGGGTCATACTTGGTGTGCAACACTGATACCCTTTCTCTTAAACAGACCAAGGCTGACTCTTCCTAGCTGAGGCCTTGGTAGGAGTGTGAGAGGATGATCCACATTCCTCAGCTTGCTCAGACACTTTTCTTGGTCAGTCTGTCCAAAGCTGAGACACAGCTCCATGTGGGAAGCGAAATAGTCTTCATACTCTCAAAGCTGTCTGTCCTGTTCATATGCAGTCGGTGCCACTGTGTCTGCCCAGATGTTATCACCAGAGTATGGGTGATGGCATTGGTGCATTTTGTACAACTTTCACCACGCAGGCCACATGCCCCAGATTTCATCTGGGTCTTTGAATGCTTGTCATGCAGGTTATTATAGGCCGCCTTCAACATGGTTAATTCCCTCAGATACTGGATACTTCCCTCAATGTTGGTCCTTTTGCTTCGGGAATATGTGAATTCTTCCTTAAAGGGACATCTGTCCTTCACACTTGTTTGACCTTTTTGACAACAATTGTGAGGGGTTTTTTGTCCACCTTATCAAACCTAACATAGCTTTTTATAGCTGCAGCTGCTGATTCAGTACAGTAGCTAAGCATTAGTATCTGGCACAGAGGCATTGGGAAAAGGAAGATGCACCCATTTGGTCTGTTTATTTTTGAAAGCTTCCTCATTATCGTTGTTCTTGTGGGTTCAAGCTCTGTAGGCCTGTCAAGAGACAAAGATGCCTTTCCTGGCTGCCGAAGCCAGTCTCCAGCATCTGTCCTGTCCAGAGGGAAAGAAAGCTATGTTAAAAGAAAAAAAAAATGCCACCACAATTGTTAGCTATTTGCTAGTATGTTTAGGCAGTGAGATCAGTGCAGTCAAGACAAAAAAAAGTTTGCTCAGTTCTGATTAAGAGAACTAAAAACTTCTGGCACCTAAGTTTTCATCTTACAGTAAATCAGACCCTCTTATGAACAAAGACCTTTTCATATTTTACAAACTATAAAACACTCCAGTGGGTGTTTACTTGCAAATGACAAAAGGAGTAACATGCAGAGTTCACAGTACATTGAAAAACACTGGTCAGAAGTTAGTTTATATTTAAAAGTAGTTATTGTAAACTCGATTGTATAACATAATGATCTTTAACAGCAAACATCTGCTTATTCCTCACAGATATTCATTTTCCCACTTTTCTTCTAACAAAATGCTTTGAATATGGGGAACAAAAGTGTCTCCATGCCATATTCAATCTACATGCACATAAAGCCAATGTGTGAGCATTTTCCAGGGACATTGCAAGAAAATTCATGTGGTTTTACTACCAACAGTCTACCCCAGAGACGAGAGAGATGTCTGTCACACAGCATAGGTAAACAGAGCTTCATTTTCATGTCTGTGTTTCAGAAGGCTTTTCTTCAAACTATTCCAAGTTGTCTGTAACCTTTGGAATATTGTCTAGAAAAACTATGAGAAACATTTGCTTCTAGACCTTTAGGCTGAAAATCAACATTGGTTGCAAATGACCAGTCAGGACATGCACAGGGAGGATTGTCACTGAGTTGCATATCTGAAGACCAAAGGTTTAAATGTACATATTAGCAAATGCTCACGTCACCTTCTATGATGATGATGGTAGGTTCAAAACTATAATAAATCTGACAAATTCCACTGAAACCTGGAAAATAGACCAAAGCCCAAGTAGGGCTCTTCCTTCCCATAATTAGGTCAAGATCTGGAGCTATCTATCTGGTGAGTGTAATTGTGGTACCTTTAAATTAAAACCAAGCAAGCAAACAAAATACAAACAAACTGTAGGGAAATTGCCCTTTGTAAATTTTACTCAACCCCTTCATTGACCATTCCTGATGTCAGTGGGATGTATTTCAGCTGCATTAGGATTAATACAATAATTGGGATATAATTAGGACACTGTGCTGTGCAGAAGAGAAACCTGGAGCAGGTCAGCAGCAGCTGTGGGAGCTGGGAATGTAGTAAAAGCAACGTTTACTTGTTGAGGGGGAAGAGGTACCTCATGTTACTCAAAAGCCATGTGAATGGATGAGTAGATGCCACAGTCAGGGGAGGCCCTTCCAACCCCCAGCCACAGGAATGGCTGCAGGCAGGGCTCTCCACAGCTCAGTGTCCTGTTCCAGGTTGGTTTGGGCATTTCGCTGTGACAAGAAAATAGCTGCATCCCTGCTGACTTTTCCCTGGGGAAAGGAAAGGAACAAGTGTGGCTGCCATCTCACTTGTTAGGCAATGAGTTAAATTTATGCTGGCTGCCACACATTCCCTCTCTCATCAGTGGTGCCCGCAGTTGGAGTGACTGCTCTGTTTGGTTGTTGTTTTTCTATTTGTTTAGGATAGGGAGAATCACACTGTGGAAGTGCCTGTTTCTCTCCCTTAGTTACAGATAGCATCTAGAACATTCTGTCAGCTACAAGCATCTGCACTGGTCAGATGAAATCCTTTTCAACCAAATGCTCAGGAAGAGCAAGCTCAGAGCATTTGGGTTACTTGGCTAGGAACCTAATCAGATCTTTCCAGCAGGTATGAATCATGGGGCTGGGGAGGGCTTGAATGTTTCTGGGAAACAACATGGTTTGTATTTTACTTAATAGAAGAGTCACTAAGCAATGTTTATTCTCTGGTCTGTATCATCAGAAATGTGTATTATGTCGTTCACCCTGACAATGCCCTTTCTAATGGAGTCTGGTGGACTGATGCTGGCTGGATGCCAGGTGCCCCCCAAAGCCACTCTGTAACTCCCCTTTCTCAGCTGGGCAAGGGAGAGAAAATACAACAAAAAGTGGTGGGTCAAGGACAGGGAGAGATCACTTGCCTGTTACTGTCACAGGTAGCACAGATTCGACTTGGGGAAATCAGTTTACTTTATTACCAACCAGATCAGAGTAGGATAATGAGAAATAAAAGCAAAGCTTAAAATCACCTTCCCCCCATCCTTCTCTTCTTCCTGCCCTTAACTTCACTCCCCAATTTTCTACCTTCTCCACAGGGAGATGGGAAATAGGGGGCTGCAGTCCATTCATCACAGGTTGTCCCTGCCACTCTTCCTGCCTCAGGGCCAAGACTCCTCACATTCTTCCCCTGCTTCAGTGTGGGGTCCCTCCCACATGAGACAGTCCTCCATGAGCTCCTCCAACGGAGTCCTTCCTACGGGCTGCAGTTCTTCACAAATTGCTACAGCATGGATCCCTTCCACAGACTGCAGTCCTTCAGTCACACACTATTCCAGAACAGTACCCCTGCAGGTTCACAATTCCTGCCAGGAAACCTGTTCCAGTGTGGACTCCACAGGTACTGTAAGTGCCCTGGCCAGCATGAGCTTCTCTTGGGGTCACAGCCTACTTTAGGCATCCACCTATTCTGGCCTGGGGTGTTCTTGGGGCTGATAATGGATCTCTGCCCCACTGTGCACTTCCATGTGCTGTAGTGGGACAGCCTGTCTCATCATGGGCTGCAGGGGAAGCTCAGCTCTAGCACCTGGAGCACAGCCTCCCCCTGCCTCCTCACTGACCTTGGTGTCTGCAGAGCTCTCACATATTCTCACTATGCTCTTCTCTGTCTGCTCCTGAGCAGAGACTTTTCCCTCTTCCTAAATCTGTTATCCCAGAGATTCTTCCACCATCACTGTTGGGCTCAGCTTCGGCCAGTGTCAGGTCTGTCTTGGAGCCAGCTGGCATTGGCTCTGTGCTTCTGGCAGCTTCTCAAAGAAGCCACCTGTAGTCCTCTGTCTTCCAAAATCTTGCCATGCAGACCCAATACATGGAGATATGGAATGGCACAAGTAGTGGAAGAAGTGCAAAATTCAGGCAAAGGGACTGATGGGAGGCCAGGCTGGGAGCTGCTGGTGTGTGTGCTGGCTGAGAAGGCAGAGTACCCTGGAGCAGGGGGCTTCCACTTGATCCCAGCCATTTCTGCTTTCTAGAGAGAACCTCACCCAGAGCAATACAAATGTAAATTGGCAGTGTTCACTAAAGCGACACAGGATGAAAACCCTGGACATTTCCAGAGTTGTTTCTCAGGGGATTCAATTTCTCCTAGCTCTGCATCAGAGAGAAATCTACCATAGCAGGGCCACAGGAGATGCAAACCTCATCTGTACAGGTTTTTCAGATAGATTTCCTCTGAATAATGTCAACTGTGGCCTTGTAACTCCAACTCTTATCCACTCTCAAGTATTTTTTAAAGACTAATTGATAACGAAATGTATACAAGCTTGAGTACTGACAGGATATTCTTAATCTAATGACAGTGCCTACTAGTATCAGTGAAATTCAATGTCTATCAGTGAGACTAGACACTGCTAAACAGATGATGTGGTTAGTCTGAAATATCACTCTGCTATTCACATTAGTGTACTTGTGCCCAAGTCTTGTGCAGTCTTGACAGAGCGGTATCTGGGCCCACCCAAGGGGATCATTGTAGGTTGGTGATTTAAAAACTTGTAGTGCCCTGGCTGAGACTGAGATTGTGTTAAGTATGTGCAACCACATAGTCAAAAAAAATTGGCATCTGAAGTCCATGATGGTACACCTGGTAAAAAGTGAAACAGATTTCTTCTAACTCATGCACCCCACAGAAATCACATTATGGAGAAAAATTTACACCTGAGGTATCTACCTAAACTGAAGTTAAGAAGTGTCTACACGTAGCAGTTTAAATGGACTTAGAAGATCCCTTCTCAGATGAAGGTGCATGACAATCCAACTAGCAAAATCCTGCGTCTCTGCAGACTGAGCCATTTCATGTCCTCCTCCATGAGAATCCAGCTCATCAATCTTATTTTTCTGCTGCATTCTGATGTCTTCTTCTGTCAGCAGTCTACCAGTGTATGATCCTGACTGCTCTCCCTCTTTCCACAACATGCAGATCCAGGTAAAGTGTTAAATATAATTAGATTGCTGTCTTTGTTGAAACAAATTATTTTTTGCTACGTGTAACAGAAATATCCAATAGCTAAACATAGCTCAAAAGGTTGACAGACAGCTTTTTTGTGAATAAAGAGATCCATAAATATGTAAAAAAAGAATGGGAAAAAATATATGATCACAGAAGTTAATTCTAAAAACATTTCTTGCTTGACTTCCTAGGTGACCACTAGATTGAAGAGTTGTAACATTTAGAAAACATACACTGTGGACAAACAAGAGTTTTCATTTGTTTGTTCTGTCTGTTAAAATTGTACTGTGGTTTCTGAATCATAAATCATGGAGTGGAGCTGGAGCTGCATCAGCTGTACTACACAACCTCCCTCCTGCACACCAAGTCAAAATGCAATCCATTTGTGTCCTGTGGTGAAGTTAATACGTCCACCTGCGTATCCTTCAGTGGGTAAATACAGAGCAGGTGAAATCAGGAGGAAATTTAAATGAGATCAAAAGATATGTTCAAAAGAAGGGCTGAAGCCATCTGGAATCCCTCAGAGCTGCCAGCTACACAAACGAGACCTGCTGGCATCCTAAGTGGAATTTCTTCCTTCTCTTTCTTCTGAAGCTGGAGGAAGTTCAAATGAACTCTGGGAGAACAGCTGGCACTTTCTTTGTAAGGAGGCTCATTGTTCAGAGAGGTGAGATCAGACGCATGTTTCAAGGACAACCAGATTTGGACCCTGAAACGTTGCTGCTTTTGTTTAGTGAACTCTTGGACACAGGGAAAAAAACCAAACCAAAACAAAAAAACAAAACCCAAAACCAAAACAAAACAAACAAAAAACAAAAAACCAAAACAAAAACAATAACAAAAAACCCCCAAACAAACAAAAAAACCCCAAACAAACAAAAAAACCCCAAAAACCAAAAAACAAAAAACCCCAAGAAAACACCTCCCAAAAAAACAAACAAAAAACCCCACAACCCCCCCAAAAATCCAAAAACCAAAACAAAAACAAAACAACAACAACAACAACCCCACAGTGTATTAATCTGTTTTTCCATTGTTCCATAATACACTTTGACTTGTCCTACATCTTTCTTTAACTGAAACAGAACAAATCTAGGAAGCCCACAGGAAAATTTTTTTGCTCTTTGTTTGGGAAGTCTCTTTATTTAAAAGAAACAAAATAAACAAAGTAAGTCCCAGGGCTTTGATTTCAGAGAAACTACTCTGGCTGCATAGTGAGTAAGAAAGCTATGGATTGCCCTGCCATGATTGGAATAATATGTGCAAATCCATGAGAGAATGAACAGGATTAAAAAGCTAAAGTAAATAAATATGCATCTTTAGTCCTAAAGTCAAAACTTCAATTACAGGCAGCCTTGTACTTCAAACGTCCAACAAAATTTACATCTCACAAAGGAACTCTGTGCTCCTCCTCCCTCCAGCTGTCAAAGCAGGGTTGGCAAAGGGAGATTAATGCAGCATATTGAACACAATTCTGAAGTGGCTTCAGCTTTAAACTTTAGGTGAACTGAGTGTCTCAAACTCAATTGTATCTTGAACACTACATTCAGAAAGATGCATCTCTTGGGAACAGAATGTACTCTAGGAGGGCATTTTTTGTTTTGGGTGAGGAGCAGGACAGTTCACAAAAGTCTTGGCTAGAAAGGGGCAGTTGGCTGTTCCTGATGGACTGCCAAATGATGGCAAAAAGATTTTCAAGTGTGTTTGCCTTTTCATCTAGCTACAGAGACACCCCAAATCTAAGAGAGATCTTAGGTACTTCTATACTTAATTTTGATTATATGTGAACATCTCTACATTTGCCCTAAAATTTGCCCCTCTTTCATGCTGGATGTGAGAGATACCCCCTCAACCTACAACATGCATCTTTTAGAGATAAGCCAGGCTGGCATATTCGTAGATTATGGCCACAAATGGCATAGCAGGATCTGTGTCTGTTCAGCCTGTGCCTACAAGATCGACCACAGTGCTTGCTGATGGTGGTACATGGCTGATGCTGAATCCAAAACTGTGCTCCAAAAGGCACTGCAGAACACAAAAGTATCGTGACAGTGTGGGCAGCAGAATAGGTCCCAAAATATAGGCCTCCAGCCTGTTCCTGTGGAGAGTGTAAATGTAGTCTTTAGTCTGTATTTACTTTGGCCTCAGAATGTATAGGCTGATATTTGCATGGTATATTAGAAAATATTTTATTGTAAGAGTGTTTTGAAGTGGGAACCACATTTTGAAAGAGTTCATAAAGCAAAGTAAAAAAATTCTTTCATGTCTCCAGGAGAAGCTAAAGTGCGTATAATTCTATCATAACTGAAGCCCACAATAACCTGTGTGTGCTGAGCAGTGTTTCACAGCCTAGCAACAAATAATTTCAGAAAACCAGGAATACACAATCAATCCCACACCATCTTAGAAAATGGCAGCCATCTTCTTCAGAAATCATTCTATAAATCCACATGGACTTTCAAAGAGATCCCAAACATACTTCAGCAGCAGACTGAATTTAAAAAACCTTCTTGCTGCTTTTATGTGTCTCCAATACTGCAGGATTCTTTCTGGTTTTAAACAGAAAATCTATATGCACCACTGGCATTAATTTGACTGCTCAGGAATTGTCTTGCTGAAAACAAAGAAGTTTCCAGAAAAGCAAGTCCTTCAGCAAATTCTCTAGTTCCCACTTTTAAAAACATGGATAGTAAGAAGAAGGGATCACCACCTTTGATGTTCTGTGACAGACAAAATAGTAAAAATTCAGAATCAAGGGGGGAAGAAACAGTGTTTGGGTTAATAAGCCAGGATCCCATGAAGCAGTGGAGCACCTGCAGCAGGAGCAATCAGCCATACCTGCTTGGAAACTGTAACAGGCAAAATGCACTTGAGCACGGCTGAGGTGAGATGCTGTAGATGAAACCCAATGATGTGTGACATCAGTCGCACATCAACTCTTTAGAGCTCTTGTTGCAGACAGGTGGAGAAATTATAAAAGAAAAGTCTTTCAAATATGGATTAGGTCCTGCTACTTTAACTAAGCTAACAAGCAATTTGCAAGTTCCCATGTGAAGCTATTTTGAGAATAAGAGTTTGTTAACACATTGACCTATTCTGAGGGTGAAAAACAAATGGTACCTGCAATAACAAGGGATTTGTCCCATGAGAATCAGTAGAAAAAGAACATAAACTAACTAAAAATACAGAAGTTTGATAGATATGTAAAATACCATATATTGACCAATGAACTAAGTGTGAGTATATTGTCGATCAATCAAATATGACACAGTGCTTTCTGATAATGCAATAAAATATGACCTATACAATAAAGATTTGTCTTTTCCTGCATGAAGAAAACGGAATCTCGGTTGATTTGTAACAGCTCTCTTGCTCACTGAGATGTACTTACTGAGATGTAACTGTCCTATCTTTTTTGAAACTTTAATGTTTGTAACTTCAGTGTTTAATGTTAAGAAGGTTATAAATTTTTTATTCTCTATATTTTGCTTTGAGAGGACAAGGTCCACTGGTAGCAGTTCAGGTTTCACCTCCACGTAAAGGGTCCTCCCTTCCTGTATATAGATACATGCCTGTGAGCCCATTAGCCTTGTCTTCTTTAGGCTGGTTGACTCCAGCCAGTAGCCAAATACCCACTTGCTCACTCCTTTCTCCCAAGGAATGGGGAGAAAAATCAGAGGAAGACAAGACGACTCATAGATGGAGAAAAAGACAGTCTAGTGAGTGAAGCACAGGCTGCACGTGCTAGCAGAACAGAGGTTTGGATGATGATTGAGTCCCACCAGACTAACCTGCAGTGTTCAGGAAGGAGAAAATCAGAATTTCAAGGATCTCAAACTTCATATACGAGATTTTTCTTTGTTTCTGAGAATCATAAGCAATATCTGAGTTCAAGCATTACATCCAACATGGGGAGGATTTAAATTTTGCCCTCCTGTTTACACAAAGACCATTAGCAGAAGTAGAAGGTAGTGATAGCTTAGGAGCCAGTGGTCATGATTTTTTTACCTTTGTTTTGTGTTACTAGAATAGTCCAAGCTAAACACATCCTTGGGGCTTGAAAAGGGCCAACTTTCAGCCAATCTGAAAACAATTTGGTGAAGTCAGCTGGGAGATGACTCTAAAACTAAAAATGTTAGTTAGGAGATATTTAAGAATATTTCACTAGATGCTAAGAAAGCCACAATATCACAATTGGAAAAGAAGGCTGTGATGGTTACAAAATAACATGACTTAATAGGAATGCAAAATAAGCGAAAAGCATTACAAAGAAAGGGAAAGAAAGAAAGAAGACATGAATGAAAGAATGAATTGATAGCAATTAGTACAGATTACAAATAAAAAGCTAATAAGAGAAACAAAGACACAGCTAGAACTTTACGGGTGGCATATGTAAGAACAAAAGAGGACTTTGCTTAACAGGCCAAAACAAAGAAAGCTGATGATGGTGCTGGTTTATTAGTGAAGGGAAGTGGCGATGCTGCTGTCACAGAGGACAGTGATGTATTTGGGAAGAGAGCCCATGGAGAGCAATTTTTTCCCAACCCTTTCACAAATACTTGAGCTTGAAGACTTATATCCTCCCATATCTAGACTTCCATCTTCCTATATCTTTTCTTGTCCCTTTTTTCCCTTTCTACACATAACCAGTCATGCTTGGTACTTTTCCACTTTCTACCTCATTCTCGTATCATATGTTGCTGACAGGAAGCTGGACACAAAACTAACTCCTTGCCCTATTCATGCAGTCTCCATATAACTTTACTGCCTTTGGACGGCTGAGCTGAGTTCAGCCAGCACTCTTTTGATAGAAAACTAACCTTGACAAGTGTCTGCTTACACCATGTCTTGCTCAACTTATGCTAGGAGAGCCACTAGAGCTCCGCAGATCCATTTGTGATTTCCCTGAGGGTATATATCCCAGCATGTATACTTTGCTTTGGAGAAGGTACTGAAACTAATACTGACCCAGAGAGGCTAGAAGAAAACAGATCCTGACACCAATTTTTAGATCCCTTGGCTACAAGACCACTATGTTGCTCTTATATTACTAACAATTGGCTAAGGTGTCATACCAGTGCCAAGAGAATATGGAGGTGCATAAATGAACTGGAAACTGGACAAATTAGGTAGAAATGAAGGTGGAAACCACTCTCAAATGACTGTCCAGTACTGCAAGGTCCTGTACCCAGCCCTGCTCTAGTTAAAGTTTTTTTAGTGATGACCAAAAAAAAGAAAATGGGAGATGGAGAGCCTCAGAAACCACACTGATCAAAGGGCACCATCTGAGTCCCATGGGCAGTAGCTGGATGTTATCTCCTTTGTGAGTCGGTGTTGTGGGTACTACTCCTTACCACAGAATCCTGTAGGAATCTTCCAAATCTCCTAAACCCCAAATTTCTAATTTCTGTGGCAAAGCACAATTCACAGAGCAGAGGAAGGGGAATAAGCCTATTTGGCTGACAAGACAGGACCTCCCCAGGACACATAAACAGGGCTGGACCTCACACACCTTTCATGCTCCCTTGGCAGAAATCATGGGTTTGAGTATGGATCCTTGCACCTCATAAGACTCAGGCTCTCCTGCTGAAGCAGTTTCTATTTCCTTAAATTAATAAGTACTTTTTCTGGACAGGATTAAAAATGTGTAAATTCAGAGATGAGCTGTGAGAATAACTAAAGGCTATTTGCAGTTAGATTAAGGCAAATTGTATGTGCATACCGACTTAGGCACATCTGCTATTGGAAGGTGTTTCTCCTCCAAGATGTTAGGAATTTCCATTTAAATAAATTCAGAAAATAAGGCCCACAATTCTATTAAACATGACAGACATCATCTGAAGGGATTGACCATGCCTGGAAACCAGGCTTTGCAGAAGAACAGGTTTGGGTTTATCTCCCCCAGGGTTCTGCTGTGGTAGGAGGCCTTGTAAAGATGTTAAACAGAGAATCAGACAAGACTATCACAGTGGTCTATTCTGGTCTTATCACATACGGTGGAGCATAACAAGCAATTCACTAGTGATACCTCTAACTTAAGTAAACGCCACAGTTTTTTAAACATTTCTGTAGATTTTTAGATTTGCAGGATCGTATCTAGTTTACACTCAGAAATATTCGCAGCTATTTCCAGCTTCTCCAGGCAAGCTCCTTTCCCCACTCCCTCTGGCTTCTTCACTTATTGTTCCAAGGTCAATGCATTTTCTTTATTAAGAAAGAACATTTTCAAATGTTCCACATTTGAAATGTGGAACAAGCAGATAAAAGAAAAAATATCCTTGGGTTTGGACTAAACTGAAGAGAAAATTGAGCAGAGTCTCGCCAGGAATATTGGACAATTTAAACAGGTTACCTAGCTGGAGGCTCTGGCTGCCAAAAAAGGTAGATAACAGGCTGGCTGTCTCCTTTTCAATTGTCTAAGATAGACTTATAAATCATAGCATCATAAAGAAATAATTCCTGAAATTTTGATGGGAAGAAGGAAAAGAGAACTATAAAAACCTAGCCAAATTTTTACACTTTCACAAGAGCAAAGGTGTTCAAGGCAGTTAATCTGAATTAAACACCCAAAAGGAATATTGCTTTAAACTCACAAAAACACAGCCCATGGGTGAAGTCCAAATCAGCTGTGCTGTGAACAGAGTTGCAAAACCCCAGAGAATGGTAGGTACCATCCCAGAAATACATGGACTATATAAACGCTGCTGACATGTAGCAGGGTCCTGGTAAAGACCCTTCTTTGAAAAGGGTCTTCTTGGACTGACAGTCACTATGGGGTTTTGGTGGAGAAGAATGATTTTTAATGGCATCCTACACTTTTGGCACCTTCACAGCTGTTGTTCATTCCAGTGGAAGTTTGGCCTCCTCTGAAATGAAAAATTTGTCTGTTTTTTAAAAGCTCAGAGATGGTATGTAACAGGACTTGGTCAATAAACCACATAACTAAGCCTAACTTCTCCCTTTCCAGTGACAGATGGACTTATTAATGTGTAAATATCATGACTGCATAACAGCCCCAATGTTCATTAACATTTAACAAAGAGTAAAGGATACTTTATGCCATTGGCACAATTTCCATACTCTCAAGGACACTGAAAGCATAAAGCAAAATTCTCTTAGTAATTTCATATGACGATGCCTACTCATGTACCCTCCTTTTCTACTGTGCCTGCAACTCCCCTTGAAATCAACAGGGAATACCTACCTTATAAAAAGCATAGTAAAAATGTCAAGCCAAAATCTATATCCTCAGGTGGATAATTCACCATATAATTTTGCCCTTAAATCCCCAAATATCCTGGCTTACTATATCTACAACAGTTTTATGACAAGGAAGGATCTTCATTTCTTCCAAAGAAAATCTTTCAACTGAATTTTAAAGAAAAAGCGGAAAGATTATAAAGAAAAGCAGTATGGGGATGAGAAACTAACTAAAGCGAGGGAAATTAGTTAAAGCTAGAAAATAAATAAACTTGAAACATTCGATTTTTAGGCCATTCCACAAAACGTAGATGTCAAAGGGCAGGAGTTTGAACAGCGGATTGGTGTTAGGACATGCTCAGAAGTTTATTCACATAAGATACGGGAACATCCAGATACTGTGAAACAGGGGAAGATTATAACTAACATGCCAGAAGCATGACTGAATGCAGAACTCTCAGAGATACAGTACATATTACAATAAAATTACTATGGGTTTCTCAAAAGTAAATAAATATATATAAAATTGATTATTTCAGCTTTAGTACCCAGGCAACAAAATGTGTAGTTAATCAGATATTGGGAGGAACAGAATCCCACAGTTATTACAAAATTGTAAAAGTGTATAAAAGACAGCCCCATTTATGGACACTGGAGGTTACGAGCTTGTAACCCAAGAGGAATCTTCTTTTTGTTGTGAATTGGTTGTTTTTGAAGAAAAGACATGGTTTTCATGGTTATACTTGAGCCTGGAGATGACAGTGAAGGGATTCAACTTTTTGTTGGCTTTGGCTCATTGTGTTGTACTGAGCAAATTTTTTAACTTTACTCTGCCAGTGTCTTTTAAATGATAATCATTAGTAACTTCTATCTGTGCAAACTTCAGACTGTACTACAAATCATTTGGTTGTCATTTACGATCAGTATCAGGCTGGCTATAATGAAATGTCCCCTTTTTTATCCTTTTTGAAGCCATACTATTTGTATCTAAAGAAAGAACAGTAAGGATAGCAGTCATAGTATACAGAGGTCTGTAGACTCTCCATCTGCCCAGTTCATTCTTTCACAAAACAAAAAATGACCAGTTAATTTTGTTGGTAGTGTTGCTGCTGTTTACCTTCAGAGTAGCTGAGGTAATACACTGGTTTAGCCATCTCTGAGCCAAGGTACCTGACACGGCTCAATAGGCAAACAAAACAGAAATGTGTGGAAAAAAAATGGAATCATTTTATTTTGGTCTTGCCTTTTTTTCTATCAGTATTCAGGTTTCTTTTCTTTCCTTTCCATTTCTACTACTGCCATCTTTCCTCACCTCCCCTACTCCATCCCAAGGCCAAGCCTTGCGGTGGCATTTCTCCTCTCCTGTCCCAGAGGTGTTCCTAGCAACCTGTTAATTAATTAGAAACCCTGTGCTGACAAATTCCCTGTTGGTGCCATTGTGAAATACTGAATAGCATCAGAAACTTCAGATGAACTGAGCATATAGTTGGATCAAAGTCAGAAAGCTTTCTGTTGAACCCAAGATGCCTGTGAGTGACCAAAAAAAACCCCAAAATAAACAAACAAACAAACAAACAAAAAGACAAAGAAAAAGGAGATATCGTTTTTTCACTCAAGTCACAGCAAACTGTTAATTGACCTAGGGATTACTGCAGAAAGAAAGGGTAAAATCTAATGCAAAATGAGAGGTATATCACTGTTCTTCTCAAACAAAAAGCCACTCCTCCATCTCTTCAGGCCTTCTCTATCCCGTAATGACTTTCTTATTTACCTAATCTGTGCACTGTAGTCTCATTTTACACTTCTCAGAGCATCTCAACCTGGCAGATCATTTCAATTCTTTGCTAGAAAACCAGCAAACACTAGAAAAGCACTAGTATTTTCTAGGAAGACCAAGATCTGCCTTAGGTTTCAGGTGAATCTGAGTAGCTATTCTTCAAGCAGCTCAAGTTTTTGTTGCATTGAGCCCTTTTCCTCCAGTTAGCAAATTCCAGGAGTGTGCCTGTTCTGTGGGCAGCTTAGTGCTCAGACAAACATATATCGTATGCCAAAAGGAGGGAAGGACAAATTCCCCTTCCCTTCTCTAACAGTCAAATTTAGGGTGAAGAAAACCATTCCCACACTTTACTTTACAAAAGTAAAATGCCAGAGGATTGGGATGTTCCAAGCCAATTGAAGAGGGCTTTTTCAGTTATACAGAATATATGATTTGAGTTAGATCTCATAATGTAAACATTGCAAAAATAGTAACTGGAACTTACAATGTTTCATTAAAAATGCGAGTGTGAAGTATTGTCAACACTATGAGATTTTTTCTTCTTGCTTTATTTTACTTTAACTAAATCTAGGAAAATCTACCCAGAATGTTTCAATTGCTTTTCTTACAAAATATAAGTCCTCTCAGCTCTATACACCACTCTGTGGGACCAAATCAGCCTTATTTCCCTCGGTGTTACTCTTTTATACACATATAATGTTACTGATTAATGTAGCAGGTGGAAGTGCTCAAAATCCTACCGCCAGCTGCACTTCTTTTTTCCAAGTATTAAAACTCTGTACAGCCCTACAGAGACCTCCCAAGCACAGCTTCCCTACAGAGAGTTCTGTGACTTCCAGATAAAGGGATTTTGCTCATGAGCTTGGTTCTGGCTTTCCATTTAGCTCTGAACAACAGCAAACCACAGACCAACTTCTTCTAGACTTTCTGCTATTCAGCACTCTGGTCTCAGACTAAAACCTGACATGGTAAATCAGAGTGGCCTCAGAGTAGCTGCCACTGGGTGTCTGGGAGCTGGTTTGGGACACCCACTCTCCACGGGCTTTGTTAGTGATGGTGGCAGTTCCTGGCTGGACAGATGCCAGTGGGACGCTCCTTCCCCACAAAACCTCTTGCTTTCCTTGTAGTCCTGTTCAGCCTCCTGCAGACACTGCTGTGCTGTCTAGGTGATGGGTCTAAACCACTGCAGGATGTTGTGAGGCTAAAGCCAGGGAGGCAGATTTCCTGTAGTTCAGCCTTAAAATCATAGTCCCTTGTGAGAATATACAGAAAATGCAGGAAAAGGAGGTGCTTGCCTGCAAGGGCAGCATTATCAACCTCAAGAGCAGCTCCCCATTTCCTCCAAAGAAAACAGTAACAGTGTAGATGCAAGCATCCCACAGACCAGTTGACGTAGGTGAAGAGCTGCACAGAACCAGCAGCTCAGGCTGGAAACTTATCTGGATTTAGAGGGACACTATGCCCAGGGAGGATGGGCAAGAGGCACCTTACTACGCATCTCCACTTCTTTCAGTAGGCCCAAGGACCTTACAAACATTAAGGGAAGATGGAGTCCATCCTTACTTAGCTGAGACCACCACTTGAAGGCAAATAAAGACCTAAGCTGACACCCTCCTCCCATCCTGAGCTGCCTTAACTTCAAGGAAGGTTCCATGGTGCAAGCAAACTAAATATCTGCATCACGGCAACATTACAAACTATTACAAGAGCCAAAAAGAGAGCCTGGCAATATCACCCAGACAACAAAGTTATATTACAACACTTATCCTGAGAGCAATAACTTCAGGGTTAGTGCATATGAAGCATTCACCTCAGCCCTTTTCTGCATGGGAGCAGTGAGCAAAACATCATGAAAAATACATTTCATCTGTAACAACCTGCACAAGTGAATGGCAGAGCTTGAAAATCATGTGAGCATGTTCCGCCTGACAGAAGAGCAAGCAGGACTTATTCTCTGTTCTGGATAGAATTCAAAAGCTGGTGAATAATCAAGATGCAACTTATCAATTCTTTTTCCAATTAGTCAGTCCATTGTGCAAGAAAAGGAGAAGATAAAACAAGGAGTTCCTTTTTGTTTTCTACACATATCTCATGGCTGTTTTCATCATCATCAAAGTACCTTCCTCAAAGCTTTCTGTACTGTCCAACAGAACCTCAGAGTGCAACACACCTCTGAGAGAAAAAATAACTGTATTTCACTCACCATCCACAGTCAATTTCGACTGCAGCAAATTCCCAGTGCCTCCATCTTCTCTGAGCACCAGTGAAATACGCATACAGTGAGAAATTTTAACCTGTAGATAGTTCTATAGCTCTGTCAGCTGTGTAGTAATTTCCTCATAAGATTTGTATTTTACAGGAGCGATTCCAGCAAGGCCAAAATATAGTCTTGGATACATACTTCAGCTGTTTTCTAAGAAAGGGAACCAGAGCACAAGTCACTGTATCAGAAAGGAAGGGAAATGCCATACCCACCCCAATCGTCTCCAGGCTGGAGCATTGCTCTCATTTTCCATCAAGCTTCTCTCATTTCTCATTCATCTCTTTCTCTGAGAATGATTGCCTTCAAGAGGCAGGTAATTTATTTGCTGCTGTCAACCTGAATAGCAACTACTTTCTCAATTTTGAAAGACAGCAACAATTTTAATGCTAGAATGCTAAGAAATCACACATTACACTTCCAAAATCACCCAGAATAATAATAATAAAAAAAAAAGATAAAACAGCTTTGGGAGAACTTTTTTTCCTTCTGATGTAGAAACTTTCAGCAAAAAAGCCTTCTCAAACCTAAGAGAGCAAGAAACAATGTCCTCTTCTGGTTTGGAGTTTGGAATGTCCTCTTCTGGTTTGGGGTTTGGGGTGTTTTTTTTGATGTAGCCTGACGTTAGCAGCTAAGGCTCCAAGAAATTTCCACCAACAGAGAAAAACTCCAGTGTTGATATCTAAAGAGCAGGGCTTGTAACAGAGGGGAAAGACCAAAAAAAAAAAAAAAAACCAAAACAAAACAAACAAAACAAAACCCCACAACAACAAGAAAAGAAAAACCCTACCCTACAAAACTCATGAGGAGAGAAGTAGACATGAAGAAAAAAAAATTAGACTTGTGGCTGGTTCATAATAGGAGTGTATATGTCAAAAATGGCCTTGTTGATCACCAGATACTGCGCTTAGATCCTTCCAGTGTCCTGGAACAGAGATAAACCATTCAGTTCTTTTCTCCTGAAAGTCTAGAGACACATCACAGGTCTTGTGTAAGAAGAAATATATGTGAAATTGAAAGCTGGAAAAATGAAATATTACATGCAGGTCAGGTACCATTGTGGGTCTTTTCTGCCTTTTTTTTATCAGCTCTAGAAAATGCTTTTGATCTTTTCAGGGATGAAAGAAGGATGGAAAAAGGCAGGCAGGAAGGGAGACTAGATGAGGCAGGAAGGCAGGCAGACATGAGGAAAGGAAAGAGGGAAGGAATAGAAATTCTTCAGTCTGCCAGCTTCAACAGTAGTGGCACCAACCTGTGCCGTGGAGACACTGCAGGAAGGCATAAGCCAAACCCAGAACATTTGTTTATGACATAAGTCCTTTCCTGGAGACCAGCAACAGCTTCTGGGATCCGTCAGTATCAGCCCTAGTGGCACTGCACGGTAACCTGCTGGCACGTGAACTTGGTAAAAATAATCACCTGCCTGCATAAACTGTGCAGTTGCAGCTTCTCTACAGTGAGGATGCTTCCAGCTCACTTTTTCCTGATACTGAACTCCAGCAAATACCAACCTTGAGTGTATTTATAGTGCTCTGGCCCCTCTAACACATCATCAAGTGCTGCATGTATGTTCAGAAACCAGAGACTATCAGCTTCTCTGCAAGCTGCTGCCTGAGATGTCACTCTCTACCAGAAAGGGGAATGGTGAGAGCAGGCTTACCATTACTTTAAATAGCAGTCAGTGCTCACCATGTACACATGTAATACCTGTAACTTAGCAAATATAATAGCCAAATGCCTAATGCATGTGTGTCCTTGAAGGAAAAAGGTACACAAAAATCTGTATATTCAAAACACAGATCCACTTCAGCTCAAAGGACAGACGGTATCTGAGCCAAAGGTGCTCATTTCTTACTCACTGGCAAATAGAAGCATGAAAGCAAGTTGAGAACTGACACAGGAGATTTATTATGGGTTACTTTTAATATAGATTTTATATTTAAATTACAACATTGGTATCTTTCATCCTTTTTTTGTTAATCTAAAGAAATAAGCCTCAGGTTGAGACAATTCCCTGCACAGGGCTCAATCTTCTTTTTACATAATTGCTGTATAATGAAAAATCTAACCACACACAGGTGGTTGGGTCTAGATCTTCCTCATCAATATGAGAGGTCAGAACTCTAGGAGAGAACTTTTATACACTTGATAATTTGAAGCCTTTCCAGTAGACGCATAGACCCATCTATAGCTATTTTTTAAACAATGCAATTGTCTGCAACTTTAGAAAGGTCAATGCCTTCCTCCCCTTTCAGCCTTGTCAAGCCACAGCCCACAGGATTAAACCCATCCATCCTGTGTAGATGGCATAGAATCATGTTCTTGCATCTGGAACTCAACTTCATGTGTGTGGTGTTGCTTCCTCAACAGTACATGCCCCATATACTCAAAACATGGTATACTCAACAGTAAAGATGCTGTTCATCAGGATGGGAACCACTGGTTGGAACTGTCCAGGCTCGAGGATTCTGGTCATGGACATCACTGACTGCATTAGAGAAAAACAAATTCTGAGATAAGTAATACCTTTCTTTTAAGTATATCTTGAAATGGAGATTAAAAGCAACTAATTGCTGAACTTCTCCAGACATTGCTGAACTAATCACATTTGTTCTGATCTAGAAATGACCACAACCTCTTTAGGGACACCCTGATTTAATGCCCCAAATCAGTCTGTTTCTGGCTCTGCCCAGACACATCGAGATCTGCCTATGCTGAATTTTATTATCAGAAGGCAAGGAGGAGCTCTAGATGTACCAGACCAATCTCAGACTTAATCAGAGTCCATTTTTCAGCTTCACTGGATTGCTGTCATATGAATTAGCCAAGGGACACAGAGGTGACACAAGCAAAAGCAGAATTCTAGGTGCTCTGGAAGTGCTGAAGTCAAACAGGGAAATTTTACAGAGCACCAAAGGCCACTGTTGCTGTGCAGCAGCTCGGCAAAGGCTGTGCTTCTTTTAAAGCATCTTAATAACATCTTGGTCTTGCTTTAAGAGCCTAAGTCCTTAAATGGATATAGGATGCTTGTTTTTCAAGTGATCTGCATTCAGCTGGTGCTTTTTCCTGGCAGTAAACATTCAGTGAGGCTGTGTCAAGCCTGTGTGTTGCTGCATGTGTCTGGTCACATAAATTTGCAGAGCAAACTGCTAAAAAATTGAATTGCAGATCTAAGGCTGATCTCATTTTGCTGGGAGTCTGATAGTGACTGTGTCTAGATCATGTCGGTACCTGAGAAGCCAGCATGTAATCACACAGTGGTTTGGTTTGGAAGAGATCTTTAAAGGCCATCTAGTCCAACCCCCTGCAATGAGCAGCTTCAAATAGACCAGATTGGTCAGGGCCCTGTCCAGCCTAATCCTCTTGGAGTCAGTACGGATTGCTGATGATGGCATGTGAACTTCATATTCCTGTTCTCAGCGAAGGCAAGCAATTCTTCAAGGCACAAGATCCACATCTGAAGACTTGAATGTGGTTTTTTTCCAAGGTCTGAAAGTTTAAAATATTCATGGGTTGAGCAGTAAGCTTTCCAGGGCAGGGCAGCAAGCTGATATCTGAGAGTAGTTTATTAGTTCACCTATATTTTGTTGGGGTTATTTTTCACAAAAGTTTGACAAAAAGGTTGTGGAGGCTGAAAGCCCCGCAGAGAAAGAGACTGCCTCTCTCCCATGGAGGGAATGCCCTTATGCACTCCCTTCTCATAATGGTTATAATGTTTTCCCTAGCATGCCTGTTTCATGTAAAATGTTTGTAGCCTTCTCCCTTTCCCCCCTTCTCCCCTGCCCCTGTGCCCTCAGATGATTCGTTAGTTGTTCTACCCCGACCCCTGGCTCTCCTATATCAACCCCGCTCCCTCTGCCCTTCGAGCCATTTCGTCCCTGGACCCTTCGAGAAGGAATAAACTCCGCCACACATGGCTCCCGTCCCTCTCTCCACCGTCGGCAAAGGCGGGACTCTCACAAGAGAGCTGAAATCCCTCTCCTCCCGAGAGCGGGAAGGTGCCTGTGACCACCAGCACATCTTTCTAAGGACGCTTCTCTGGAAAGTCGCGGCGCCAGCGCGCGCCCCGCGTCCACCGGCTCCTTCCCGCCGGTGCCGCGCCGCTCCGCCGCCGCCACAAAAGGTGGGGATTTTTTTTTTTTTCTTTTTTGGAACAGCTCAGCTCCAGTATTTATGATGAAATACCTCAGCTGATCTGTGACTGGCAGGAACCGGTTGCCACTGCTGGTGCACTCATAAAACAAGTTTCAACAAGGCACTCGGTGAACCCACCAAGCTTCCTTCATCTGCCTGCATCTGGAATTCTGTTTGATGGCTCATTCACCAAAGAGAAAATTTATTCTACGTCTGACTGAGAAAGAGCTTTTAGAGCATTTTAGAATCTTGTTACCGGCACTCTTTCCAAAAACACCGTCAGGCTGTCTCTGTGCTTTGGTATCACTGTGCAAGGTTAGCAAACTTACTAAGAGAAGTCAAATAGAGCAGAGAGATTGCAATGTGAAATCAAAGGTACTGGAAACTGCTTCACATCTGATGAAAAATGAATAAAATTGGAAACACACAGTAAACTATGGTTGTATTTCTCTCCTCAATAATTGCAGCAGTTGTGTTTGCTTGGAGCGCCAGTGGCATCTAGTGACCATACCTAGAAGAGTACTTCGAATGGATATGACCACAGAAAGACACAGTGCAGACTGAACCAGGGCACACATCTCTGACCTGCTGCTGGTGACGGCTGCAATCCTGGTCTAACCTCTAGCAGCAGTATTGCATCTCTGTGACCAGATACTGTAGCACTTTTACAGAGGATGCTTTCATGTCTTGCCAACTGCAATAGTGAAATCCTCCCCTACTCTGTCACACCAACCTGGAGGTTCAGCAGCAGTGTGGCACAACTTGCCTCTCACACAATAGAAGATAGAAGAAGCACCTCTTCAGCAGCAAACACTTTGTGGAACAAACACTTTCCAGTCTGGACGGAAATCAGCGATTCAGCACTGGCTAGTGGGGATAGAGAACGTATCCAGCAACACCAAGTCACTTGGCCCTCTGCCAAGCAGACAATAGTCCTTTTGTTCCCTCTGAGAAAAGCCTCTTCTCCAACAGCATTGGACGCCAGACACTGGACAGTATTGTTGCAACTGGGTGAAAAGTTTACTAGTGCAGGGGTAACAGTATAAAAATTATCGTACACAGTAACTTGGAGTTCAAAAGGGCACAATGTATGCCTAATATAAGTGATTAGTAGTGTGGGAACAAGCAGAAGATGATCAGGTTTGTACTTCGATGCAGATAAAACAGAACAATAGACCTACATTTATTATAACAAACAAACAAAAAAAAAAAAAAAACCAACAAAAAACAACAACGAAAAAAAAAAGGAAAGTGAAAAAAGAAACCCAGTTTCATTAAGAGATATCATTAGAAGTGTAAGAGAAGCTGCAATTATAAGTCACACTTGAGAAGAAAAATGTACAATTTCTGACTCTTTTTTGGTGCCTGGAACTACAAGTTCATACATTGTAAGGTTCCACTCAGCTCTCCTCTCTCTGAGCACCTGTGACTGGTTGCTGGTGAGCTGTCAATCTTTGGCCTCTTAACATTGGACTCCTATGCCTACAATGGGTGGTTGAGATGTGTCTGCACAGACTGCACCTGCCCTTCACTCTGGGTTTGTACCCAGGTGTCATCTACAGAAGCCACTGGAGCTGTTAGGAAAGGAAAGCAAGGTAGAGGGGCCATCATGGACAGTGAATGGCAGGAGCAGAGTAACACTACTGTTTTGTGGGCAAAAAAAGGGGCTGAAAAACTGGCTGGGAACTACTGCCCACTATTTCTTCATCACTGCACAGGCTGTGTGATGTACTGCATCTGGGGTTTTCAGCCATGTCTGACCCTCTGAGGGTCTGTGAGGCTTTCCAGTCCATTCCCACCTTCTGCCCCTTTTGGAGGATGCCTCCAGCTAAGTCCTTTATCACCTCCCCTGCAAGGGGAGGCCGGTCAGCCTGGAAGGGAGAAATCACCATACAGCTGGAAGCTCAAGTGGAGCTCACAGAGACAATCCAGCACCCAGCAGGACAGCTTCTGCTTCAGGCTCATACTTCGTGTTGTTTATTATTCTTTTCATTCTTGACCATGTCTCCACTATTATTATTCTTCTCATGTGAAGGCGGAAATTTTGCATAGGAACCTCTGTTTGTGGTCCCTGCTGTGCATACAACTGCCCAAGTCAGCATGCCTGTGGATGAGCCAGCCATCCATCTCACCTCTGTGTGATGTGCTCAACCCAGACAAAATTGAACAACTGTCCAAAGGGAAGGCTGTCTCTGGATGTACTGTTTCTACAGGACTCAATTCTTGGCCGTTTCCATCCATTGGTTGTCAGAGAAAAGCCACTGGGCTAAGCCAACCAGCATGGTTATTCTTATCTTCCTGAAAACTCTCATCAAACACCCGGACAATGAATAAAAGTACGGGTTGGGAGTTCACAAAGGCAAAATACAAGCCAAACAGAGAGGAATAGCTGCAAAACTATTGAGTCCTGAGATGCAGAAAGCACTTGTCTTTCCTGATACAGTGTTCAAAAAATGAGGAAAGGATCAAAAAATTTCCCCATGACACTAACAAATATAAAACATCAGAAAAACAACAAGTGAGAACAAAAAACCATATACATCCATGAGAGAAGACCCTTTTAGATGGCTCAGTGTGAAGCAAGCCATGGTGAACCTCATCAAAAGGCTCTCTACTGGCATCTCCCTCCTGTCAGGACTAGCTCCTGCCAGAGCAGGAGCAACCACTGGGCTACCAAGTAGGTGAACAACACCATTGCAGGATGTGCACCTTGCTGGTATCAGGCAAGTCCGTGACCACTTTGAACACAGGAAGGACGGGCAGGAAGCAGCATGTCATGGATTTGTTGTTTACAACAAAAACAACAAAAAACCTAAAAAGCCACAGAGGCACCAAGGAGTTTGCTTTCCCTCAAAAGATTTTGTACATTTTGTCTGGATGAGTTGTTCCTTCCCTTCTCCCAAACTCTCTATCCACATGTATCATCTCCAGTGCCAACACTACACCTGCCTACTTATCTGTGGTAAACCAGTGTGGTTTGATACAGTTTTATCAGAAAAAGACTTGGAAGCATTTGTACCTCTTTTTAAACCTGTGATGAGCCAGTAAGTGCTGTGTGCTGCTTGTTGGTCAAAGTACAGCCGAAATGGCATCATGCAGGCTGGGGAGGCTGAGCCTGAGCATGCTCTGACACTGCAAACCACTTCTATGCCCTAAACTGTGTCAAATGTCTTGTATCAGCCCATCAGCTGCTGTAAGCCCTAAGGGCTCTTCAGTGGGAAAGGGCGTGCAGCAAAGACCCTTCACATATGCATTTTCCTGCACTGTGCTGGATTCACCCCTCCCAAAAAGGAGCACACTTTCTCAAGGATGCTGCTAAGAGAGGTATTCAAAGGTGTCTGAGCAGCTTCTGGCTGCCTGAGAAACCAGTCACCTCATCAGTCCCTGCTGGCTAATGGCACACAGCCTGAGGGTGCTTGTCTGGCTGTCTTAGGTTGCAATACAGGATGTGAACAAAAGTATGTATTCTATCTGTTAAAAACCAGGTGAGGCAGTGTTCTTTATATTTTCCACAACCCATCTTCCCTCCAGGGAGATATCTTCTGTTAATGGGCCATCGAGTCTCACTGCATGACTGATAAAATTACATCATCCCATTGGGAGATGCTCCACCCAGGGGGAGAAGCCAAGCCTTTTCCACCTAGATAAAACCTGAGATTTGGAACACCAAGGCAGCCTTTTTTTCCACTGGATTCCGGAGGAAAGTCGGACCTTTCCACATCATCACTGGACCTTCGGAGGAAAACTGCACCTTCTACAGGAGCACTGCTTCAACTGAACCACATCTGTCATCCAGGAGGACTGCAGCCACCATTTATACGGACTGCTACCAACACCCTGACTGACAGGGTGTCAGGTTGTATTCTGACTCTGTCAGTGTTTTGGGTTTGGTCTTTTTTTGTAATACTGTATTTCTATTTTAATTTTTCCTAGTAAAGAACTGTTATTCCTATTCCCGTATTTTTGCCTGAGAGCCCCTTAATTTCAAAATTATGATAATTTGAAGGGAGGGGGTTTACATTTTCCATTTCAAGAGAGGCTCCTGCCCTTCTTGGCAGGCACCTGTCTTTCAAACCAAGACACTGGCATGACTGCACATCTCAAATCACTGGCAGGCCTCTACGACCACTCCCTGCCTTGAATGAATCTTTCAATAAAAAGCAAGTAAAACTGGAGCAAACAAAGCGTTGACTAGGATAGGGGTGCATTTGGATGAGTTTTTTCTCTCTTCATACTTCAGTGGAGCTGGTGTCAGATGATACTGGCTCCCTGCCACTCAGCTAGATGCTACTACTGCCCATGGATGGGCATGAGGTAACTCCTTGTGAAGAAGGTCAAGGAAAACTATAGTACACTGAAACTACTCACCTTATTTCTGTATGAAAAATTTCACATGGTTTAAAATAGATGTTGTGAGAGTTTGATACAGATTTTAAATCTTGAATTTTGAACTGAATTGGAAATACCAGCGTAAAGGGCTGCATTTTATTTTTGCATGAAATAATGTTTTGTTGCCTTTCTATTAACCACTTACATTGCTTTGAATGGAGGTAGGGTTTTCGTGAGGCACATAAAATTGAATTTGCACTATAGCTGCAGTTGTGGATGAAATCAACTTTTGCTGACAGAAATTCTGAAAAAACTTATCTCTACCATCTGCTATTTTTACCCCCAAAGCACAGACAATTTCAAATAACCTCTGAATAGCTGTGGACCTGTTTCCATTTGCAGAACTGTAAGTGCCCACAAAATGGAATCATATGCCTGCCCTTTGAGAGCTTTCATTTGATGATGGTGAAACACATGCTCAGAAGTAGAAGTCAGCATGATCCTATTAAAATCCTTTTTCAAAAAAAAAAAAAAAAAAAAAAAAAGACTCAAGGAATTTCCCTAACAAACAGAAATGTCATTTGGTCACATGGAGGAGAGCATTAGAACAAGAAAGCTCAAGGAGAACAAAATGTTTATGGAGCAGACTCTCACCATCGTACTTCCCAGCACCCTCAGTGATGTGATGCCACTCTTCCAAGCACAACTTGCTTCATTACTAGACCTCATTTGCTCAAAGGATTCTTTAAGGAAAAATAATGGGAAACTTATCCAGAATTCCCTGGTTCTCTGGACCTCATCTTAATGTTGTTTCAGTACTAAGCAATGAAGTTGCTTTTGCTGTATGTTCCAACAGTATTTCAGGTGAATGAATGTCCTCTGAGGTACAGAAATGTACTTTTGGGGTAGCTACCCTGACATTTTATTTTCTCATCAAGTAGTACTTTAAGAAAATTTCCTGCAGCAAGCATCATCAAACTAACGCACCAAGTAGCTACCTCAATCCTAACAGTCCAAGACCTGAGTGCAGACTTGTAAATTATTACTTGCTCTGAATCATTAGAATGTGTTGTTCTTTTCCCAGACCTATATTCATGCATAATTTACTGATTTCCCACTGCTTACTTCACTAAATGTTGAAAATTCATGCACACCCTTGGACCATTTTAGCAGGTTTCGCAGACTGACAGTCCTTTTATTTGTATGGGTTCAGCATACAGCCCGTGTGATACACTGAAGCTAAGAAAAACCGGAGATGATGATTCACAGGACAATCTTTGAGAAGTCCATTTCTTCAAATTCAGTGCAAAAACAATTCACAAACTGTCCATAATCAGTGACTACATTCTACATTATTTTAAAATTTACTTAGTGCTGTAAGTAATCATTAGTGACAACACTACTGTAGCCTGGAAATAAGGCAGGGGCAAGATCTGATCTACATCTGGTTTATATTTAGTGTTCATACTTATATATTATTTCATATGCATACACTAACATGAAACAACAGCAAAACAAAACTGTTACCACAACAATGAACAGAGTATATTGTACAGCTTATAAGTTATGGTATACAGTAAACTGGTGTCACATACTATATGTTATGGAATACATTAATAGACTATATCAATTTGAAAATTTAACAAAGAATTTTTAAAAGCAAGTAAGATATTACATACAATGGTGTTAATTCATCATTACTGCAGTTTAAAATATTGGCCCTTTCATGCCTCAGGAAACTTGGAATCAAGCTAATGAATCATAGTCAGTACATAGCATTTGACAGAGCTGCAATGATTTAAGAGCAACCTGAATTTCTTGGATTTGAGTACTTGATTTTGCAATCTTGCAAAATGCTTAGTTTCTCTGTCTGCCTCTGTAATACATATAAATACTTGTCTTACAGCATTTATCAGCTCTGTTTTCTGATTTAGAAATAAATACTCAGTTTATCACTTTCTTTCACACCAAAGAGGAACCAAGACATGGAAGCCCAAAGGCACGTCCCACTAACATAGTGGCTGATGTGTTGGCTTTTAATGGAAAGTGGCACTCTAAGTATCTAATCACTCTATTTATAGAATTTAAACCCCTAAACTACTTTGGAACATTCATATATTTTACCTACTGCTATGCAGGTAAATATTATTTAACTATAAGTCTAATTTAGGTAATAGCTTTAAATCCATTGAAGCCAAAATGCATCAGAATAATAATCATACAACTATACAAATAGCTGTACCTAATTCCTAATTTTACAGTGCTGCAACTCTCCAGCAGTAACATAAATGTATGTATGTACACATGCAACAGAGAAGGAGCAAACCTGTGTTGTGGATGGACTTGTATCTGCTTTTCTCATGCTCAATGTTTATATTAAAAATAGTATCAGCAGAGAATTGCTGTGGGAAGAAAAGCACAAAATGCTGCTCAAGAGTATCTGAAGCCAGATGTCACAAAGTAACACTTTTTGAGATTGCTAGGGCTGCTTGTGCTTCTGTTACTTGTGGCTTTTCCAGCTACTCCCAGAGTATGATAATGAGGTTGGATGGGGAACTGCTTAACAGTCACAAAAACTGTTACACCTTCTGCTGCACTGGACAATTTATCCTTCGAGCTCAAAAAGACAGTAGGCAGCCACGGCAGGCTGAGGGGCTAAAGGCAGCTGGTGATTCAATGTTTGAGTTAGACTTCAAGAAACAATATGCTTCGCATTGCAAATTAATGTTTATTTTACACAGGACCATCAGAATTAACAATAGGGTGCCAGAGTGCATCTTCACTAATCTATCCCATAACACAGAAGTACAATTTTCAAAGACTCATATTTATATATCTGATAATCACTTTTGTCCCTGTTACTTAATTGCTAATTAGAAATGCTTTGGGACACACATACACATGCCCACATTAAAAAAAAAAAGGCAATACAAATTATTTTGTTGCTGTCAGAAATAGTAAGTATCAGGTAGTACATCATCGTTTCCTGGTCCCACTGTTGCCACTGGCAGATTTATTGAAACTTCTGCTCATTTGTGGGAAGTGTACAGTTGGTGTTCTTTCAGTGGGGCCATATAGCCCTAAATTCCTGGCTGTAGCTGACTTGCGAAGAGGCTTGACACTGGGAAAAGGATTGAAGACTTGTGGCTTCGGGTTCCCAGGCTGGGGCGATTTAGCCAGGTTTCCACTGGATGAAGTGGAAGACTCTGATAAATGTGGCTGGCTGGACTGATGGGATGTTGGCTCCACATCAATCTGGGTATCTGAGGTGAGTTCCAGTGCTTCCAGTTTTAGCTGAACCACAGACATGTTTGTACCGCTGTCCATAGAGTCTGGTTCAGACAACTGCTGGTCAGCTTTCCGAGTAGTCCTGTCATCCAAACCACTTTCTTCTCTTTCTCCAAAGTCAGAATGTTTGGAAGTCTCCTCCTTTGCACCAGGACTATTTGTTTTACAGCTCTCACTCTGCTCATCTATCAGTCCTACGGTATCCCCGTAGCCCAGCTGGCTTTTAGCCCTAGCAATGTTCTTCCGATGAACTCGTATATGAGTGCGCCATGGAGAGTTCAGTTTTGTTTTAAGATCTTCTTGGGGAATGGGAGACATCTTCCCCATAGCATGGCTTGGGATGTGAATAACAGCATTTTTCAGAGACTTGTTATTCAATTTCATCTTCTTTCCTAAAAGGAGGTGGTTTATCACTGGGGAATGGTTTACCTGAGAAGGGAGGAGGCTGGTAACTGGCCCCTTGTCTGAAAGAAAGCATTTAAAAGAAACATAGTATTGTTAAAGAACAAAACAAATTAATGTTCTAAGGATCTACCACCAAATTTAACACATGCCTTGAGGTATGGCAAAGGTTTGTAGGACAGAATGTATTTTTAAAATACAACCCAAACTTAAAAATCATCACTGAATTTCACTTATGTCTTAAGAGTTGAACACAAAGCAGCACCTTCTATATAAGGATTTTCTGCCTCCTCTCACTGCTTTGCACCTATGGGTAAGTTCTGAGCCAGGAACACCATGAAAATAAATAATTAAAAAAACCAGCTTCTTAATTTTTTGAATTGCACTAAAACTGATAGTTTAACAATAATGTTGGCTTCTCCTTCATTTCTCTTCCAACAGCAAGAGGCAATTGAGTCTCCATATGAGGTCAGTCACATAAGCCTCTCCATGAGGCTTGTGTGACTGGAAAATGGAAAACTAATTAAAGTACTTTTAATACATAAAACCACGTCTTATTAAGCCAGAGGAGTAGACTCAGAATTAGTGATTAGATGATAGTTTGATTAAATGACAAACCCAGCCTTGCATCATGATTAGTAAGATTAGAAAATTTGTGTTTGCAAGGTAGAGGTTGGCATCCTTGGAAATTAACATTTTACTATTTGCACTGTTTCTGCTGGCTACAGCCTTTGTTCAAAGCAAACACTTCATTAATATTTTTTTTTAAATCCTTCTAAATCATGTAAATGGAAAATTGCAGCTCCATGCATTCCATGTATTCCATGTATTCCATGTATTGAGCTCCAATGCTCCTGCTTGCATTTCTAGGTGTAGAAAATCTAGAAGAGAAATAAAAATTCTCCACAGTGACCCATTTGCATGGTTCAATGGTGAACTTAGATGACACCTAAGCAGGGAGGAATGAGTTGGGTGGGCTGTATTCAGCTTGTACACCCTGTAAAACCTTCAGCTGTGCATTTCATGCCAACCCCAGCACTGCTGAGTATGACAATTAGGGAGACAGACTCCATAACACAGGTTGTTAAATAAGGGACTGATGTCTAGCTCAGTCCTCACAACAGTATCATTATGGCTAGGGAAAATGCCAGCCTGTCTTGGTTTAATTTAATTTCCCCAAAAAATGTCTTGATTTAATTTCGTTTCCCAGCCAACACACCAAATAATGTCAAGGTTTTGATTTGCCAATTTAAATAAACTCATTTTCTGTTGTGAGACAGAACCAGGACCAGAAGCAAGGCAGGCCTAAAACTTATGAGGGTATAAAAAGAAATTTATTAACTACACAAACAAAAAAAAAAAACAAATTCAGAATAAGATTTTCAGACCACTCCTTCCTTCCCTCTCTCAACCTTCATAACAACAAAACAAACATACAACAACTACTTCAGTCAGTTCCCAACTCAGTCTTTTTCAGTTCACTTCCGGAGAGAGAAGCCTCCTCTTGTTAGGCTATAGGGATTTTTTCCACAAGAAGGAAGAAAACAGTCCTCTTGTGGTTTCATTTTCACGATTTGCATCTGCCCGGGAACCTGCAATCGTGACACTCCTCCCAACTCCACAGCCTTCCCAAAGCTGTAGATGTAGGCCAGGTCTGTCTCATGGGGTATTACTTTTAAGAATGAAATGTTCCACAGCAAAGGTTCTCTTCATCTCTTTTCTCTCTGTTCATGCTTCATCCTCAGAAAACTGAGATCCCCTTCTTTCCTCGGGGCAAAGATTCTCAACACAGGTGCATTTAGGTCAAATCATCCATCAAATGGAACATCTCCAACCCCCCATGTCTTTCTCCATGGTTTACAGGAATATTCAGTACATCAGTTCATCCCTACAATCCTACAAAAGGACATTTCAGCCATCTTGACAGCATCTCCTCATTCTCCTTCCACCTAAAAAAACTTAGCTCTTGCTTCACTGACTTCAGAATATCTCCTTTTTCCCTTTCACTCTGGGAAGGATTGAAAAGTCTGCAAGTCTTATCTGAGCATTGAAAGAGTTAAGACTTTGAACAGGGAAGAGGAAAAAAAAGAAACTAAGGCTACAATGCTGGAGCTTTGCCAGGATCTCTGAAACCAGCCACGCTGGAAGTGGCGGGGGGGGGGAGAGGGGCGCAGGAGAAAAGCGGCTGGGATCTCAAATCAGCCCGAGTTTTTTCTGGCCACCGTCCATGGCCACTCCCTCCTCCCTGCTGGGCCATGCCAGTCCCCAGACAGGGGGGCCCGGCCCTGCCCCTGCCAGGCCCACAGGCCTGCAGTCAGCCCAGGCCAGGGCCCTGTTACCTGCACTGCCACCGGAAAAACAAAGAGACTCAGTTCTGGATTACCTCCTTCAAAATGTGTGTTCACGGAGCGAGCTAACTTTCTCCAATTGGCTGTTGAAGCTGTCCCAAGCCCCCAACAGAGGAAGCTCCCTTAGAGAGAACTTCTCTCTTAGTTTCTTCTTCCCAGGTCAACCCAGCACACAGTCACAATGGAATATCTAAACCAGTTCCTTCAGTTGCATAATTTGCCATGCCCAGATGAATTCAGAGGAGTCTGGATAATACAGACCAGCTAGGAATCTACCTGCCACATGATCTGAAGCATCCTCATTGCTGCATTCACTTTTTCCAGTGCATTAATATGCCAATTCCAAGAATGCCAAAGATTAAGTTTTTAATCACAGAGATCAACACAATGCACCCAGATAGCAAAGCCACCTTTAAATACCATTGTTTAGTTGGTCCCTGGGACCTAAGAAAACCCCAGGGACATCATCTTCAATTCCTGGCAAAAGAAGAAAAAATATCACCTTCTTGTTTTCTGTCTGCATGAAGTGGTACCCACTTTACTGCAATATTACATATTCCATCAATCTTTCTTATTTTGTCTATTGGGTTAAATGTAATAGAACGTAATTTGCCTGACAAAGTTATTTTGTAATAAAACAGGAAATGAAGCATGTTTTGATGTGTTACCTGCTCTGATATACACATGCTGAACCTGCTGTTGCTGCTTCTTCTTTATCCTGGAATATTGCTTTTTCAGTGCATTAATATCAGTGGTCATACGTTCCATCATCATGCTGTTAAAAGCAGTGTGATAGTCACTTCTGCAAGAGTCTATTGCTCCTGGACTTAATTCTGCAATGTTACTAGAACCAAGACTTTGCTCTTCATTCTGATCTGTAGACAGAGGGAATAAAGTAGAGGTGAGGAGTAAATTGGCATACTCAAGAAATGTATCTGTACTTCTGTAGATTATTTCCAAGGGATGTCTGTGTCTGATTCCTACCATCTTATTTAACTGTGGTCTTTAATTGAAAATTTATTATAATATGTATATTTAACTAAGCTGTACTATTTACAATAAGTATTATAAACAGCACTAGTGCTTACGAATAGCAAGAGTTTGATGGGAGGTTAAAGAGTACAAAAGTCAATTAACATGGCAATGCAGTTATAAGCAAAGTTCTTCAAATATCCAAAAGTACATCAAGCCACCACTGAAGAAATTCAATAACAGATTATTTATGAAATACATAACAGTCAAGTAGGCATGAGACTAAACAACCAACCTAATGCTACCAGCAAGAAGCATCAATAGAACACCACAGGGAGAAAGCTGCTAGTAGCAACAAAACGGATAGGCACAGAGCAGCTGAGAATCAGACAACTTGAGAATGTCTCTGATCAATAGCTGCAGAACAACAGCAGCGGGGCAATTTATTTTCACAGCTGTTTCTGATGCACCAACCTGGCACTCCAGGGTGAGGGGGGACAATTCCTTTTCAAGGAATGTTTATTTGTCTTTGGCTTAGTTTGCAACAACAAACAGTTTGATGTTCTGACTATGTGCTAGTTTGAAGCAGCAGGTAGAGAGTCCCTCAGGAAGAGAAAAACAAAACACCACAGCAATCAAGAGGAAAATTGCAGCTTACAGGTCTCAGCAAAACCAAGACACAAGAATGATGAAGCGTGAACAGCAACTGTTACAACAGTCTGGGGTTATTTTGCAGGTAAGGTGGTGGTGAATTGGGGATAAATAAAAATGGCCTCTCCCAAGATACTTTGAAATCACTGTTAATCCAGTACCATTTCATAAAGGCTGCTGCAAGTAAACAAATGTTCTTTGCTTTTCTTGTATGGATCAGCATTTTGTACTGCTTATAGAGAATTGGCACTGGTGTTCATAAAATTCTGTCAAGAAATTTTATTTCAGTGCAGAAGGATTTGAAAAGTAGCGACATTTCTTCAGAACACCATAAACCATATCAATTTTTTAAAAAATGTGAATATATCCAAAACATACAACAGTCTGAAGGTTTGGCCAAAAGGGCAGTGAAATCACCTGCAGAATTCACTCACTGCTGATAGGTTCCAGTACTAGCCATGCGTATGTTAATAAAGATCAAGATCATTTATTAAAGGTACACCCTTCAGAAAATGCTGACTACCTAACAGCTGTCTCAGAAATATGCATGGATTTAGGGTGGAATTTTTTTCACATACACTTATTTTTTTGTGTGTGGGCACCACTATGGGGTTGTTTTGCTAACCATTACTGTAGCCAAATCCTTAACTCACACCATCATTTACTGTACACCTACAGCCTTCCAACCTGGCTTTGACATCTTCATGGAGCACAGAGCAAGTCATTTGGTACCTCCTGTAACCTCTATGTGCATAGAAAACACATTTTCCTTAACAGCTTTCACAGACAGAGCTGCAGACAATTTCTGCCAGGTCATATAGATTTAACTGTGTTGCCCAAAATTTAAAAAGTCTCTTTTACCTTTCATCTGCTTTTGGTATTTTTGGAGCTCTGGTGCCAAAAACCCACTTAATGGTCCAAGACAACCAATTACATTAGTAATTGAGTCTTCATCATCTAAGTCATTCTCTTCATCACTGTCTCTGGTTCTGCCTAACCTTCTGTCAAAAGAGAACATAAGAGAAGTAAGGAAAATACATTCTTAAATGTAAACATTATCGAGCATTTTTATCTTTTTTAGAAGCATACAAGGGAGGATCCACCTGCCTTTTCACTATCTACAGAGGGTAAACAATAACTCTATACACCATCAGCAGTGCATTTCAAACTTACCCTGAAAATGAAGTTGATTTTACTGCTGCAGGGAAAGGAGTAATATTGTATGTGTATTTCTCCCTTAATTCTGCGAGTTGTGGGAAAGGAAACTGAGCCATGGTGTAAACAGTCTAGGGGGGAAAAAATGGCAACTTTAAAAAACTTTTGCTTTAATTAACAGTCTCACAAAAGATTTTTCCATTAACACACTTTCACAGTCTTGCAGTATTAAAGGCCATACATTCTTTCATATACACATGCTATAAGAAAATGGTCTAGTTTTATGATTCAGTCAGTATTTCCTGTAAGTAAAATAAATACTGTCTCACTAGAAAACTATATAGTTCAGTTAAAAAAAAAGGAACTGATAACATGAGCTGTAGGATGATTTATAACTCTTATTTAATAATTATTGTCAACCCCTTCTTGCCAGCACACTGGAAATCCTCCTCCAATTATGATTTCATTTATATGAATGCATCATTTAGGATTTGGGGATCTTTCCAGAAGACTTAAGTTTTTGCTCAAGTATTCAACGAAGTATTAGCACCAGCATAGATAGGAAGGCACTAGATAGCACTAGACAGATCCTCATTGATGTGGACTGTAAGCTGATTCATTATTTTACCTGAGAAGCTCAAGAGCTTGTGTGAAAGAAATCATGCCGGTACAAAAATCATAGCTAAAGAGGAAGGATCCAACATTATCCAAGTTTTCCTCCCTCAGTTTCAACCAACTCAGGTTGGTTTTGAGGCTAAAGGTGGGGTTTGGTGAGGTAAAGGTAGTTGTTTTTCTAAAACAAGATCATCAGAATGCTAATAGATTTTCTTTACGTCAATACTCAGAGTTTTAAAAGATACATAGTTGTAAATGCATTTCCTTTCAGCATTATTTTTGCTGTAAGTAATCAGCCAACCTGGCATAAAGATACATCATATTCATTGCAATATCACTGCTGATTTGTTCCTACATACTTTAGTTGTCTATTTTTCTGTGCTTTTGTTCACTATTCAGAACCTTCAAATAACTGCCAAATAATTCATTCGGAGTCTCAATGTCAGAAGAAAAAAACAAAACCAAAAATATAATTTCCCATAATTTCTCTGAAATATTAAAGCTTTTCCACATCCTGAAATTTGAGTATCTTTTGAAAGACAGCAACATAAAATTCTCATTAGCTATGACAGTAAATCTTCACTTATATATTTTTTCCTGTGCTATTAAGTCAGTGGCATTTTCATCTGAAGGCAAATGACCTCATTGAAGATCAAAGGAAATTCTGAACAGTTTCTACATAATTCATTCTTGAACCATGCCTTTTCTATGCTAAATACACTAAGGATAATTGCAAACATGAATTCAGTACTAGACATTTCCTGACATAAGGAAGGAAAAAAGTTTTGTTAATGGCAATAATGTAAGTATTGAGGAGCAGGAAGCACACCCGTCTGAATCAGAGACAGGGCAATAGTGCACCTCAACAGGCTCCTGTGTGAGAATGCTTTTACAGTTCAAGCCATGCACAGACTCTAAGGAAAGGAAGGTGCCTTCAAAAATCCAGAGTATGAAATGAGGTTTTGCTACTCCGTTAACTACAGTGCTACTGTGAAAGAAAAATATTCTCTAGGTGATTTCCCATCAGTCTACCAGGTAAAGGAATTTTATGATCTGGAGAAAGACCTACCTCCAGCCCAACACGTCTGCCTGCTTGCTTGATCTCCACCACACTTTCCTGTTAGGGTTTTTTTTTCCCCCCATATGTTTCAACCCTCTCCGGAGTTTTGTCTGGAATTTATCTCTACTCTTTATGTCAATGTCCTTCTCAGGTAACTTGTTCCATATACTAGTTACCCTTTAAGTGAAACACTCGACTCCAATTCCTCCATTTACTCTTTGCACCTACTGTTTCAGATTATACTTTTAGCTTTTGCCTGCCTCCAATCTGTGTCTCTTCCACATCTCCTACAAATTCTTTCATTTAGCATACATATTTTTATCTTAACTGTTGTTATTAGATTATAATTGCAGGCCTTGCTTACCACCTGGCTAAGAGATCCACAAAACAGATTTTATGCCAGTGCAAGTTCCACTGGAAATTAAAAAAAATTATTGTCAACCAACACCTCTGATATCCTCCCAGTGACAGTTCAGTCAAAGCATTCTTCTAGTTTTTACACAGCCTTGGATGCCATTTGGTTAATTCTGGGGAACTGTCCCAAGGGAAAATAGCCTATACACAAAAGCATGATGCAGCCAAGCTTAGCATCTTATGTAATGGACAGAACCTGGGAACAAGAAAAGAGACAAGGACAAAATCCCTCTATTCTCACCTTAAATCATTTGACAATCCTTTGCCTTACTCTAAAAATGCAAAACTGTCTACACCCTCAACAGAATATAGGAGGTGATGGGCTGTGGCTTCCAAAGAGGGTAAGCCATTTTGCAGACAACTTACCAAACACACTTATCTCCATAGCTGCCCCTCACTGATTTAAGGCTCTTCTTTCTTTTCACTTTGACTAAGAAAATAAAACAAAAAGCAAAAGCAAAAACAAACCCAAAAGAAAACAGACTAAGTGCTACTCAAGTAGAAAGTTAACAGTGAATACCATTAAATCAGGGTAACTGCCTAGGGAGATAGTCCAAAATGCTAGAGTACCACAGAAAGACTAATCCCTGTTCCCCTCTGTTCTAGTAAATACAAAGGGATACCTCTCCTCCAGTGGGCTCCTCATCTCATTTGTGCTGCAATGTTTCTGGGTGTCCAAATTGAATTAGTTTAGCTGCTTAAAAAAAGGCTCACTTTCTGACAAGGCATGAAAGCACAGACTCAGTTTAGTACACTCTGTTTAGAATATCGGCAGACACCTGATGTACAGCCTTCTGTCTCTGTACTGGAACTAATACATACCCAGTCTAGAATCTGATGTGTACAGCACTTACCCTTTATTCACCTAAACTTTTCAATACAAAAAAGGAAGAAACTGTAGACTGGTTTGTTCCTCCAATGCCTCATGCTCTTCTCAGTAAAACCTTAAGAACTTCTGTCACACAAGGGCCAAATCTGCAAAAACTTTAAGGCCTCCATCCTAACTATAGGTACTGTCTGCATGGGAGGGATAAAACTGCAGCAACTATACATGCTAGTGGAGAGAATGAAGACATGAGTACCCTGTTCTACTTTAGACATCCAATCTGTCAACACTTCCCTTGAAGGATCAGTTGTACCTCCCTCCTTTAACTCCCAGAAGAAACAAGGCTTTTAGAGCACAATTTGTTTTCCAGTGGTTGAGAAGTGCGTGATACTCTGGCTTAAGTGAGCCTGGACAAGTAGTTTAGATGCAAATATAAGTGTTACGCAAGTCTAAAGAGAAGTGAGATGATTGCCACTAGTGAGCACTACTGAAATGTGCAGGGAGGGCAGGGTGGGATATTAATCCTTTCCCCACAGTAGTACTAATCCTTGAGCCATCTTGTAAAAAGTATTAGACGTAAATTCATCATTCTGGTTTTTATTAGAGGAAAAAAAAATTTGAAAGAAAATCATCTCTGGATGACTCCTCTGAAAAGGTTTAAAGCAATTTAAAAACCAGCATGTTCAAGCAGCCTGTATCTTTTCATTAATGCAACAGTTTATATTTCTTAATTTTTTTCTCCAACCAGATACATGGTAGCACTTATATGCCCTGATGGTAAACTCTTGTAGTTCCTTCTTCTTTCCACTTAGGGTAAAGAGCGGAGACCTCAGAGACAGCTACACTGCCAGTGCCTGCCTTTGACTTCAAGAAAGCTATGCAAACTATATTGTGGCTTCTTCAACCAAGAGGACACACATAAACCAGATACACTACTCCTCCATACACAGAACTTAAACCTGCCACATTCTCCGTATCAGTGGCAATGCCATCCTACCTTAACACTCTTGTCAGTGCCACAAAATACACACATACACTATGAACACAATGTATTGGGCCAAATACTCATTTTTTGCTGAAGCACAAAAAGACTGCTAATTTGCTAGTATTTGTAACTGCAAGAGTTAAAAAAAGAGAAAATCCTTCCATCCCTCCAATCAGTATGTTACCCATGCTTTATTTTCTATTACACACAGCAGAAAAGAAAGAAATCCACAGAGTCACAAAACACAATCCCAGCTTTTCCAAAATTATTCTTATTCACAAATGCCACATCTTGATTTTGTACCACACGGGAGACCAGGAACTGAAACACAATGAGAATATGTCAGCTTGTGCTGCCCTCCTTACACATCCTCACTATCTGAACTATTTAGTGAGGAATCTTAACACATTTTTTTAAAAGGATGTGAGTACCTCTGACCAGCCATATTTCCATTTTTGAAGCAAAACAAAGCCACAACACTCACTTCTCCCATTCTTAGAGCTTCCTCATCAGACAAAATACCAATGACCAAAATAATAAAACTGAAAATAGTGTATTTTAACAGTCTTCCAACAATAAGCAATAGAAGTCACTTGCTAACTGTTATTCAACTTTTTGTAGCTTCAGAGACTGACTTTTTTCCTTCCCCTAAGTCAGGTACAAAGTTTCAGGTGAATTATGTTTTCTGTACTTGCACCCATTTAATCACTGTGCTCTAACTCATCAAACGGAAAGTTCCAGAACTGTAGCACAAAGTCCTTATAAAGCATCTAAGTAGACAACACCTTAAAAATATCACAAGAATAAGTGTAATTAAAAAATAAATTGTATCTGCCATACTAAAGGCCCTTTCCTTTCCCAGAACAATGTGGGTCTTTGTTCACATACAATGGCATACACTTTAAGAATTCAGGCATTGCCATTATCTACAAATGTCTTTGTTTACAGTAAACTACTGACTGTTCATGGTGGGGTTTTTTTAAAATCATGAAGGACTTTTAATACACTTCTCACTTCATAAACTCTTATTTCACACAGTGTCTGCAGAATGAAAAAGACAGTATAATAAAAAACTGACCAAAACATAAAAATAAGACAAAAGAAAACCTAAAAATAGTGACTACTAAGAGATTCTACATCTCACTTGTGTAAATCCAATTGAGCATTATATCACAAAAGACTCTGAGCTGTCAGTATAAAATCAATTTTTATTAATTAAAGAACTGCTAGCAGTTCTCTACATTTAATATATAAAACAAGATTCTAGCTCTAACTGCATGTCATCTCTTGTTTCATTGACATGCTAGCTCAACCCAGTTATTTGAAACTTTTATTCTTGGGAGAATTTAGGTTTCTGCAGTATCTGAACAAACAAGTAATTTGTTAGAAATCAAGACCAAAGAAATCAAACAGAAAACACACAAAAAATTTTTGCTACAATTACTCACTTGCATAAGTTCATTGCTGTCAATCAGACTGTCTTCAAGCATCTCCTGGGTCAGCTTGCCCATAGTACTGTAAAACTCATCTGCTGTGTCACAACACTCAATCTGCCTACATCAAAATACATGTTTTTATTTTACTTTTACATATGATTCTACATGTTCAAAACAAAACCGATTTTCTTGTCATCATAAAATACACATTTCTGTTAGAGAGCTCAACTTTTAAGTTTATTTGCAATTTTGCCTAGACTTCCAAATAATAAAACTGTGCACACAACACTGGAAAAGCTGCAGCAGTAAAAAGATGCACTGACTCCTCGTGATAATAGATTCATGTATCTCCAGACAGGCTATTCCCTCTGCCCCTCTCACTTCTACAGCACAAGAATCAATACATTTTGCCTCCTATTAGCACAGGGGAGTTCTCTCATCAGGTCAAAATGGGATCATAAAGACTTCTTGACTGCCTCATCACCTATTCTTCACATGCATCAAGTGGCTAAATTCACTGTCTGGACTTACTTTTTTTCAGACAGGATGATATCCACTGGCCAGAAACCATTCCTATGGAATAAATTAAGTATAGGTGCCTTCATACATGTCATGTGTTAAAAAAGAATTAAGCTAATATAATGCAGAATGAAGGAAAATTCACTCATTTATTTCTAAATTAGGGACGGGAGCAATGTTGGTTTTGGTTGTTTGTTTGCTTTGGTAGTATGCTTTTGTTTGTCTTGTTTTGGGGAGGGGGTCCAATTTGATATTTTTTCTGCACTTTTCTTCAAATTTCTAAAAACAGAATCACTCTAAATACAGAGTGTCATCTAGAGGAAGAGAAAGATGAGTAACATGCTTTTGTGAGTTGATGTTCTACATACATTAGGGTCAGCTGCTAAACATCTCTCCTGTCAAGTGAAAAATTTGTTTTACTTCTATCTCAAGGAAATGCACTGATGGCTACATATTGTAGCCTCTCCTCTAAAACACAGATGGAATGAAAAAAAATACATTGCTTTTTTTCTTCAGCAATAGAAGCAGCAGCTTTCCTTGATCTTCAGCATCTGTACATAATAACCATTGAGATATGAAACTCCTATGAAATCTTAACATAGTTTGGGTAAAACAATGATTATGTAGATAAAAAAAATTTAAAAATCAGTAGAAACAATGGGTATGTAGCCAATTATCACAAACTTATGGCTTACCTGCCCAGATACCTTCAGTCTCTCATGACCTCCATATACTTACTGCTTTCTCCACTGCACCTATATTTAACTTTCCTGTTCCTTCAGCCTCCCTCAAAACAGAAGTACGATTGAGCCACCCACATTTTAAAAATGCACTTCTCACCCTATTTTAAGTTCAAGAATGAATATTGAGAAGCATGAAGATCATGAGACTATGAACACTATTTCAGGCCTCACCTCTTTAAATCCCCCTGTTCTAGCTCTAATGGGAGACGAAGAGAAACAAAAATGTCCCAATCTTCTCCCAGCATAAACAATGCTCAACCTTTTACCAGATCTTCTCCCATTCCCTACAAACAACAGTTAGAAGATGTGCAGTGTGAACAGCTTATTCTCTTAGACACATTCTTATATATTTCTTGATTCTGTTCCTTTCAATTTTTTAAAATATGTTTAATTTTTCTTTAAGTTTTATGGTAAAATCTTCGAAGTAGTAACTTCCTTTTTATCGTATTATGAGTTGTAACATTCACAACTACAGCTTTTAAATGCACAGCGATCCACTGGAAGAACATTTTATCTAAAACACTGTGTGACTACATGCAGCTTAATCCTAATGCAAGTGATTCATGCAAGTTTCATTAATGAACTGAATATTAAAAAAAGCTCTCAGGAATTTATTATTCTAATTACTATTATTCCAGTTAAAACTTAAATGTACTAAACAAATCCTCGTACAATGCTACTGGCCTGCAGTGCTAATTTATTCAGAAAGAAAAAGGAAATGAAACCTCCGAGGACAGAATTGAACATAAATCTCAGTAGTTCAATTTCAGAGAAAAAAGGAAGATGAGTTTTAATAGGCATCACAAGAAAAAAATCGATGCAGCTGCTGCCGACAGTTGCAAAATGTTTCCAGCTGAACTAACATCTGCTTGACCTTTAAGGGCTCACACCTCCCATTGAAGCCAGTGACAAAACTAATTTCTCCAGGAGCATTGTAAACTCTTTGGAACGCAAATATTTGCGTTGACAACAGAGGAGTTTAAAGATCTAACTATCTCTTGTGGTCTGGCCATGTGGTGAGTTTTCAAGGCCATAACGAACTGTAATAGAAACTTGGCTCGAATGCGCTTAAAAGCAGAGAATTTCAGGAAAATTCATTTTTGGGCCTTAAGAAAAAAGACTCATGTACCACAAGGTCATTCCCATAGTAACACTCAACTCTTGTACTGGGCAAAGCCAATGGGCTCAAATTCTTAAGCCTCCTTAAGTGAAAATAAGGGAATTAACATCCTCACTTTCAGGTACCCAACTAAATGTGGTCATCCTCAAATCTCTGTGTGTATCTTTACACAGAGTGTTTACTAGTTCTTTCAGAGGCTTATGTTCAGGAAACTCCAGCCTTTTAACACAGCACACAGACCACTCCAACAACTGGTGACATTTTCTGCAAAAAGGGTTAATCATCATACCCATTCTGACACGATGTCAGAATCATATATTTTTAAGAAACCATAAAGGTACTTTTTGCAACTTTTTCAAAACAATCATTCTCCTGAAAGATTTCGTCTTGTTTAGAATTGAGAACATCTTAAGGAAAACAAAAGTTAAATATGGCTCATACTGAAAAGAAAAAAAAATCAGATAAAAATGGCCACTTACTCTCCTAGCTTTGCCCAGATAGCCAAAGCTGCTCTCAGTATAATTTCAGAGCCTTCAAAGAATACTGAATCCCAGATCTTTAGAACTGTATGGTTAGGCAGACAGGTGGCAAAGAGTGTCAGAAACCACTGCATTGTGAAGACATTTGTAAGTGGGGGTTCATAGCCTCCTGAAGTTAAAACAACAAACAAGTAAAAAACAAGTTATTTGAAGTAACTGCAACTTACTATCATCTTACAAGTGGTATAAACTGCTGAATAAAATACACTAGACATTCTAGCACCTCTGTTATTGCTCAAAACTTACTTAGACTGCAGCTGTCCAAAGACAAGCTGAGAACAGCAATGGAAAAATTACATAGTCACCTTCCATTCCGCTGCAAAAAACTAAGCAGCACCATTGGCTTTGGACTATAAACCCTGGAATACACCACCACACATATTTTCCCTCATATCACAAAGATTGTTTCTCCTTCCCCAAAACCATATAAATAAAAACTTCTATTAAAAAAAAAAAGAAACAAAACAAATCTACCAACTTCCCCACAAAATGCTGCATTGTTTCACCAACTGATTGCATAAGTCTTTATCTACATTGTGACAAGGTGAAGGTGACTGTCTCTGTAAAGTCATATCTATTATTTTAATATCCTGGTGTACTTGTTAAGTTTCAAACAAAATGCAGTATTTCAGCCTGAAAATCTGAAGTTTTACTTTTTTGTTATGCTCAGAGAACATTTTGTGCATCCCAGTATCAACTGATGCACTGAAGGCCATGACCAGAGAGGCCAGCCTGTGAAAACAGTTTCAAAGAGCAAATATTTCCTTGATACCATTTCTTTGTTTTTTAGAGTTTGGGCATAGACACGTGGAACATAGTAGCAGATCTTTTCTGAGGTGGAACGCAGGGTGCACTTAGCTTCCCAACTGAAAAAGAAATCAAATTAACTGAAAAAACCCTAAGTCTGGACAGAATACTATGCCACAAAAAAAAAAAAAAAAAAAAAAAAGTCACCACAGTGCAAAGCTGAGTTTTGCACCTGTGTGTATGTAAAGATTCCAAGTGAAGAAATACTAACCAGCCCCCACTGGCTCTCACATTGTAACTATTCCCAGAATACCTATATGAGCCAGCAACTACACAGAGGAGGACACCTATCCTGAGCTAAGGCAAGAAATTACCTTTCCAAGGTAGGCCTTGTACAAAGCTATGTGTTAGTGTTGTCACTCCATGCTTTGTATATTCTTGTCAACACAATTCTGTTTGCAGCTAGTGGTGGGACCAAATTATTTCCCTTTGTTTTTTTCCTAGAAGTACCACCTATTTATGTTAAGGTTATCAATAAAATGGAAATCATCATATTTCATCTTAACAATTTAAAATACATATTCTAAGCAATAAACTCATGCAAACACTTAAAATACTGCATTTTTAAATCAGTGCTCAGATGAAACAACAGCAAGACAGAGTTTAATAGCATTTTCTGTGTAACATACCTCCACTTTCTCTGTTAGCAGCTCTTTGCAGGGTGTCTAAGTGCTGGGACAGTTCAGGAAGCTTCATTCGCAAAAGCTCTCGGAAAACAGCCATATCGACAGAGAGAGCACGGAGATTATTGACAAAGTAGCTATCAGGAAGCACTTTATCAATTAGGTAAATCATAATCTGTGGGCAAAAGTAAAGACTATCATGCAGGACTTACAGAGCAGTTATTTTCTCGGAATAACAGAAAAATAAAATTTCTCTTTTCACTAAAGAATGAATTGGAGCCAGTGGCAACACATGCTTATGGCACCTCCACTTTTATGGGGAGAAAATATTATCACTTTGAGCATCCTCAGATACCCTAGGTATCCACAAGTATTCAAGATGCAAAGGCCTCTTGAAACTGTCCAAAATTTATGAACCATGGAAGTACTGAAATTCATGACTGAAATCAATGTCACAGTAAGCTATGCCCAAGTTGGCAGCATTACCCACACCGAAAGCAATTTTTGACACTTCTGATGTTTGGAACCGTTTAGGAAATTCTTCATTGCTGGAGAGTCTCATTCTCCCTTCTCTAGTTAATGCTACAACTAGAAGACTAATCTTGCAAATCCCCTACTTTCCCTCTCCAAAATGCAAGGTACTGTTCTTTAAAAAGAGATTCTCCATACATTTTACTGTGATGTATTACCATGTGCTGCACTCCATCTTGTCATTTTGAAAGGTGCTAAATTAAGCAGTGAGACATTTTTAGCAGACATCTGTTTCAAGTGAGGTAACTAAACTACGTGGACAGTAATGGATTAAATGGATATTGTCAAGCTTTTGAGAATGAACAAATGCAAGAAAAAATATGCAGAAGCTGATGTTTATCGCAGCCTAACAAGACACTGACCTTCACCTCAGGATCTTTTATGATCTCTGTGGCCACTCTACCAACCACATGCAGAGAGCCTGCATGCAGTCATCCCATCTGCATCTCATCTCCACTTCTCTCATATGACCATCCTTACCATGTTTCGTAAAGACCTTAATTCTCAAGAAAAGCATTGCACCTTCATATACAGGAGATAATCCTCCTTCCGATTCCTCGCTTTTCATAAGATGCCCACAGAAACAGCTTCTCGGACACAGGACTACCAAGAGCACCACCCGACATAGTCTTACTGCTTTCTTTTCTTTCCTAGCTGCTTGTGACCACATACTGTCACTTGTCCTTGCAAGATTTCTTCAGCAATAGCAGTCTTATGTTCCATGTTTTAAAGCATGTGGATCAGTAGTCAACACAGGCAAATCAACAGCTTCTACGTGACAGCCTTGTATTTTGTAAGATGCATTACCTAACCTTTGCTGAATAGTTGGTCACCTCACCATCTTGCAAAAATGTGCTTTACTTTGTTCAGCTATATTTCAACCAATGGAAGAGTAATTTAATATAGCAACATTAACTAACAACGTTGCTATTTGTGTTTTCATGAATTCCTTATGACATAAGCTATAAAGCCCCATGTTAAAGACACTGTTCTATTAAAAAAGGCCTTTGCTACCTTCCCACTTAATATTATTACCTCACTGCTCTCTGATATATGAGAGCATAGAGAAGAACAGAAATCTTTCTCAACACTGAATTTCATTCTGTTTCACCAACATGTGCATTGCTTGAGAAGATTTTTTTTTAAAAAGCACTTCATGTATTTACCATGCGTTTTATTTTTTGCAACAGATGTTTTCTTCGTAACACATCTCTATATATTTGTTTTTATTATTTGATTTTGCGGCATTTCCACACAATAACAGGCAAGAAATTTTTTTTTGAGTTTCAGTATCTATGAGACTTTTATAATTTCTGTGCATGTAAGTTGGGATTTTCTTGCTTACCATAATTACTGTAGGCTAACTTTGAGGCAGCTTCAGGGATTTAACTTAACGCTTACCTTAACTAGTGAACACTCAAATATCACTGGCTGGGCATTCACTGAAGATACCATGTTGGGTCCTGTGCTGCTAAAGCCCCTTGGCATCACTAATACCTGTTGTTTCCTAGCCTCTGGGAGATGCTTCCCAGACAGAGCTTTTGTTTATAATGTCCTCCCCAGAAATGGGACCTGACTGGCAAGACCTGAGAATGCCCTTGCTCCCTTAACTCCCAAACTCTACAATAACCCAAATACAGCTACCCCATAGATACAGTCCTGAAGGCACCTTTACAGGCCTCTGTAGCTGTTCACTCACCACTTGCTTTAGGTGGCAGTGACTACAACAAAACTATCACATGCTAATATCAAGTTCTTATTTCCTCCCATCCACTCTGTTCCTTTCTTTGCCCTTTCCCTCTTCCCTCTATCTTCTGGGAAAATTCCAACCCTGCAAAGCCCACACACTAAGCTTGGAAAAGACTTTATTTTCCATTTTTATTTTTGTCAGGTAGGACCAGTTTTGGTGCAAAGAGCCTTCAGTGCTTGACCCCTCTGGGGCAGTCTGGCTCCATTCTATTGTCTCCTCCACACAAGGAGTCTGACACAACTCACAATAACAGACAACACATAAGGATGCACACAATTCTTATCATCAACTTGGACTTCATATACCTTGGGCAATCATATTTCTTATGCTACCACAATGTGTTTGGGGAGCTTCTGGACTGTGTAACATCACAATAAAATGTGATAAATTATAGTTTAAAATATTGAGGAAATCTTAAGAAAGAATTATTGAAAGGAAATTTTACTTTCTGATATAAACTTGGTATATAATGGTATTTTCTTCCTATTACAGGCAACTGTCTAGAATGAAAGATTAAATATCAGCTAGCTGGACTCTAGTGCAACAAGCTTTATATTTTAGGAGCTCTGAGTAAATTAAAATACTTACCATATTTAAATCATTGTCTAAGACAAAACAAACAGCTCAGTATGTGAAGAGTCACAGTCATCTTTTATTAATTGGGCCCCAACTCACACATATGAGCAAGTTTATTTAAGGAAATTGCACAAGATCTTGCCAAACCTTAAACGAGGTCCTGTAGTAAACTGTATTTCCATTTTCCGACATATTATAAATATCATGAAGCTTTCTTTTATTTACAATAAAAGCCATCTAAGAAAACAAAACACTGCAAGACTAATGTAGCCCAAAAATTAGCTTCAAAGTGACTTACTTTCATTTTGAATATTTAGTGTTTTCCTAGAATTTGCTTTGAAATGTAGCCAGTTTATTAACTGCCTCACATGGAGCTGCTACATAAGATGTTGATAATGAAATTTTAATATTTCATCTACCTATGGTGTTTGCAAGCAGATTTGGGATTATGGAATAAGATATCCTACAGTAAGTAGCAGTGGTCCCATTTATTTTTTTCAAAAAAAAATTTAATAGCCATAACATTCTAACTATGCATTTTAGCTCAGACAGGATAACAAAATAAAAAATTCACTGAAATAAATCAGCTAACTCTTTTGATTCCTGCTCTTTTAGGCTGTCTCCAAATTTACACATTGGTTTATTCTAAAGTTCTAAAGTTAGTATAACTAAAAGCAATCTTCAACACTGAAAAAAAATATTTCACTCACTTTCAGGGCATCCCCTTCATTGCCCTCCATTACTTCCAGAATAAGTGCAGCTAGTATGTTAAATCCTTGACAATAGCCCACAGATTTATTCCACCTGGCATAAGCCAGCAAAACACGTTTTAATACCACTCGATCTTGCTCTGCCTCCTGGCCACAGTAAGAACTGCAGCCAGTTCGGTGAAGGTCCTTTACAGGAAAAAGAAATAAAAATAAAAATTACAAGACAAGCAGAGAAAATGTACATATTTTCCGGCCCCCATTAGTTCTCTTGCCTGTCCTAATTTTCCTTCCACTTCCACCCTCCCAGTACATACTCCCAAAGTTGATGATGTTTCTTTTTTAATCTGTTAAACCTTTAGCTTACCCAAAAGAAATTGTTCCAGCAAGCTCTTAAGTAAACAAGTCTCCTAAAAGATGTTCATAAGGCATTGCCAGAAAAGATATTAACAGATCTCTAGGTTTCAAACAGGCAAGACATAACAGATGCTTAATTGAACAAAAAAGAGCAACTGTTCTTATCAAAGTATAAAAGAACTACTAGATAACTGACTTTTCAAAACATACAAGCCAGAAACTGTGCCCTTAAAATTTAAGTGATAAGTGAAAGGCAAAATGTACAGAATGGCTGAGTTCTTTAAATATTAAACATTAATCAGCTAAGAAACACAAATAGGCAAATGTGTTTCACCCCACAACTAAAAAATGCTCATTTGCTGTATTTCAAAACATACTTTTACTCCCAGAAAACATTTGTGTTTATTTACACAGAACGAAAAATCCCACTCACGTTCCTTTGTCTTCATTAAATCCCAATACTTTTTCAAAATTTAAAAAAAAAGCAAAAATGAAGGAGAAAAAACCCAGAAACAGTTTTTTTTTCCCAGCTAACACTAACCAGACTAGTGCAAAAGGACCAAAGCAGCAAAAAAACCTAAAAACTTTGGCAAGCCAAAGGGAATTAGGATACAGATTTTGCCAAAGCAGTTGCAGAGATGAAAATAAATCCAAATTCAAATGTCAACTTTTCATTTAAAAATTAAAAAAGAAATAACAAATTAGCTGGATACCTTTACTATCTGGATGCCCATAGAGTCATCATCAGGATTACTTCTTTCATTGAATGTGAAACGCATGGTTTTGTCCCAGTCAATGGCTATGCTGTGTAAGTACTGATCAGCCAGAGTCAACCAAACCTAGAAATACATGTGGCAAAATTCATTATTTCTCTGATAAAATATAAAGTTTTCATATATATTGTTTGATTAATTTTATCAGCTTCACCCATACATGATCTACTGTTAGGCTTGAAATACGCAGAAGAGGATTGTAGCTACAACAATTTTTGCATAATTAAAATAATATCTTGCTCCCTAAAACAGAAAGGAAGGAAATGGTCCGCATTGAGCATCCAGATCTGTGTACTGCTTACAAAGATGCAAGTCAACTGAAAGTGAATTCACAAGGGCCTTCCAAGATGGAAACACAAAGCAAGAACCCTCTGTCAGTTCAGACCTTCTATCCTCATAATCAACAAAGAGTTTTATAAAAGGATAACACTGCTGCTGGCTTTCTTCAAATGAAACCATGAATACAGCTCCTGGAAACTCCCAAAAGAAATTTAGTGGTGCTGGTGCTTCTCTTTATCAGAAGTATCTTCTGATGATTTTGCAGAACAAATAGCATCTGGTATTCACCGTTTGGGATTGATCTGAAAGCATGACTTGGATCAGAACAACTTCTCTTATAAGAGGGATTCCTAAACTGTTGGTGCTACAGGGAGTTCTGAAACAAACATTTTCATTACTTTTAAAGCCTAATAATTGCCAGAACAGATTTTTGCATGTATATCCAAGACAAAGGCTGGACCTTTATCAAAGATTTGAAAACTTCCTGAACCGTGAAAGGCACATGACAGATCATACAATGACAACAAGTAACAATAATGGCCTTTTTTTTCAGGAAACTGAAAGAAATCATGAAAGCTAACTGGTCAAGTTTTATATAAGCCACTAATTCACTCAAGTGAGAAAAGCAATTTAGACACTTCCCACAGATTTAAACACTTACATAGCTGCATGATGAAAAAATTTATAGATAGCTCCCAGAATCTCATGTTTTCTGAATTTAAATGTCCCTTCCCACACTTTTGTGAAGTCACCTATGTGGAGGAATGCCACTGTTCTGCCGCCCAACAGCCTCAGCACTGCTGACATCCTACTGATGTTGTTTGACTGGATTCTTTATCTCTGCCAGCCCCACAAAGGAAAATCTCACATGCCACAACAACAATGCAGATGTCAACCTGCTCCTTTTGTTGACAGCAAAGGAGGCAATCAGCATGCTGCCACCACAAAATACTTCCTCTATTTTTCTATCTATCTTCAAATCATTGTGAACCTGGGGAATGGCAGTAAAAAGACAACATCTCTTTTCTTACTACTACTTCTTTGGTTAGCATCATGTGGTCACACGTGAGCAAACAGACAGAGTTAAAAGGAACGACAGATCTGAGTTGGATGATGCAGCAGAGCATGCACAAGTCTGCTGTTTACAAAGAACTGGGAGGAGTGGACTATAAGCCCAAGGACACCTGGACAGAATGGAAAAATGGTCTGACAAGAACCTCATGAAGTTCAACAAGGAGAAGTGCAAAATCCTGCCTCTGGAGAGAAACAATGCCAAGCACCAGTATATGCTGGAGATACCCAGTTGCACAGCATCTCTCCTATGCAGGAAGGCTGAGAGAGTTGGGACCATTCAGAAGGGAGAAAAGGCAGCAATAGAGGAAACCTACCAGTGTGCACAAACACCTGAAAGGAGGGTGCATGGAGGATGAAGCCAGGCTCTTCCCATCCACACCCAGTGACTGGACTGGAGATAATAGGTACAAACTGAAACACAGGATGTTCTCCAGCACCAAGGAATACATTTTCACTGTGGGGGCGACTGTGCACTGACACAGATTTCTCAGAGAGGAATCTCTGTCCTTGGAGATATTCGAAAGTCACCAGGACACAGTCCTTGGCAATCAGCTGTAGGTGGCCCTGCTTGGGCAGAGGGATTAGACCAGATGACCTCCAGAGGTCCCATACCAACTCAGCCCTTCTGTGATCTCTGCCACTCATGTACCACAGAAAAGTGTCAGACACTTTCTGGAGTGTGGGAAAAGAATATTCCAGGAAAGAAAAAAGACTGTTAGATGGATATAATGATTCACTGAAGTTGTAGATTAAAAATAAATTCATCGTGGTGTGAGGAAAACAATGTCACTAAGCCATCTCTTCCTTCTCCCCTGATTTGTAAAGAGGTACAGTTCAGTTTGGAAATATAGCAAAAACAGGAAAAAGGAAATTAAGCTGATGCATCAGAAATATGTGGAACTACATATATTTTATAAATCTTAAAAAATATTATTTTTTATTAAATCTGTGCTTTTAAGGCTGCGATAGTGTGACTCAGTTTTAAAGAAAAGATTAATAGACATGCCTCTTTTTATACTAGGGGACTTCAAATGTTGAAGAATGCAATAAAGTAAGTATAACAAAATCCCAATGGACCCTTTCCTACAACATTAACTCATTGCAATTTCCCGTTAATGGTGCACTCTGCCATTCCACATCATTCCTGACTCAGAACTTCCATAATTTTGGTAATCTGCCTTTTCCCTAACAACTGTTTTTATAAGCATTCTTGACAGTATTAAGCATCTATCAACTTAAGTGTGACAGTCTACACTGCAGATATGTTCTCCTTTCAGTTATCTTCAGCTGTGGGGGCAATTTCACCAGCTCAATTTCTTGAGACTGAGAGAATGAAGCAATAACATCTGCACCAGAATAAGTTACCTAAGCCTCAAGCAGAAAGATCCCAACAATTGAAGACACCATCTTTACCTGTCTCCTCAGCCTTTCCAGCTGCCCTGTGGGGTTGTCACTGAGTAATGCAAACTCATTTTTTAAGGAAAAATCCCCAGTACAACTTAAAAGGTCCAAATATTTATTATAAAACCCACCAACAGATAATACTGATGTAATTCACCTCTCCTGAGAAACCCACAGGCAATATGGCCCACAAAGCACAGAGGTCTACCTACCTTTCTCCGCCATTCCTTTGGGATGCCTGTCGGCAGTCTGGCCACTGCTTTGAGAGCATCATGCCACTAAAAGTAAAAGCATCCAAAAATGTAAAATATCTATAATTAGTTTAATGCTACAGTATAGCAACATTTACTACGTTGCAGATATGCACATTCATTTCATTTTACTGCACACATTTCAGAGTTTAACTGCTTAATCCACTCACAGGAAAGATACAGATGAATTATTTCACAATGGGACAAAAGTATAATATTCTAGGACACAAGGATTTAGGAAATATCTGAGTAAACAATGAAAGCCTATTCCATTTTCTCATTACTAATGAAGCAGCTCTTGATGCAATTGCAAATAATATGCTTTAATAGTATGATGACAAATGCACTTCTGAACTAGGGCAAGCACCTTGACTGCAAAGAACCCACTCCTTCACAAATTCAGGAGAAAAATAAATCAAATTACCTGCTGAAAACCATTTTGACCTAAAGATGGCTCAAGAGTGAATTTCAATTTTGTATCAACCCCTAAAAAGAAAAATGGAAAAAAAAAAAAGTCATTATTTCACTTAGCTCAAAAGACAAAAATAAGTAAAAAAATTCCAACACAAAAATCCCACAAAAACAAAAATCCCATCTTGAAACAAGAACACAAAATTTTATCTTCCTGTTTTAACAACTACATTTCAACCTGTTTTGGTGAATTTTTTCTTCATAGTAGATTCAAGGAACATGTTAAGAAGTACATGGACAAAATGTTTTTAAAATGCAGTAACATGCTGTTTAATGATGTGGTTTGGCACAATTTATTTCACTAATATTCATATAATTCACTATTCTACAAACTATACCAGTACACAGCAAACTGACATGTGCATCCACAGAAAAATACATGTGCAGAGACAGTTTATGTTCATCAATGCCAGCTTCTTGACATTAAGTCAGTCAAAACTAATTTATAAGTTTGGTGTGCTGAAGTTATTTTCCTGTTCAGAAAATATTCTTTTTAATAATTCCTCAAACCATAATGCACATTTGGTCAGTACTGTTATTTAAGCTTAGATTTTATTTTGGCCATATGAGCAAACTATTTTACTTGCTATGAAACAGGCCTACTAATTGTTCATACAATATTACATAAAATACTGGAATCTCAAGTGGATCCCAACGTGGCACTGGAATATGCCAGTACTTGATCAACAATAAAATGTTTAATTTGCTTTCCATCCCACAGTTTGAGTGTACAATTCCTTGGTCCTTCAAATGCCGCTGTCCAGAACTCAGGTGCTGAACACAGCATCAGATCACATCCCCTCCCTCCCGTCTGCTGGCACAAAGAATGAAGCCCTCTTTTATTTTCCCTCCACAATGTCATGCTTTTTTTTTTTTTTTCTTTGTTGGGGGTGAATGAATAGAAACAACAACAAAAAAAATCACACAAACTCCAGCACTATTTAGAATTTTAGCATTTTAGAATTGCATCACTGAGACCTGGGGATTAGTGCTTTCGTTTCCCTGCTTCAGATCTAAAAGACGTGCCTGTCAGATCTAGAAAAATAAAGACTTCAAACCATAATAGATATGTCTTGAAAAAATGTTGAAGGATTAATAGCTATTCCTGGAAGTAACTGTTTATTAGTATTCTTTCCCATAGCACAATGGCACTCAGCAGGGACTTCTAATAGATAAACCTTTTCATAATAATTCAAAGCAATGTAACAATGCCAGTAACCTACTAAGATTAAATTGTATCACATGTGCTGAAATTGGAAAATGTGAACTTCATTCTCAAGCAAAAAAAGGTAAGTACTGTAAAACCCTAATCATATAAAAATACATCATGAGCAAGAACTCCTTTTGTTAAAGTAACAGATGCTGAGACATTCCCTAACACTACCTTGTAGCAAAGAACCAACAGCCTTCCAAAACAACCATGTATTCATTTCCAATCCAGTAGCCAAATATTAATTACTTCAGAGTTTGATAAGACTTAAAAGACCCAGTAACACCTTCTCTCTCTGTCTTAGAAGCTTCCTAAGAAAGACACAAGCAAATACTTCCAGGTGTTCAAAAGAGCACGTACAGCAAGAGAAAATCTCAGAGCAAGGCAAAATCTATCTATAGTTACATGAACATCATGACCAGGGAGCTCACACTACAGTAAACGTACGTGTCCCTCCTGAGACTGAAATGAGACCCTTCAAATGAGACCCTTGATTAAATGAGATTGAAATGAGATCATCCATCTACAAAAGTTAATTAAATCACAGCAAACAATTAAGACAGGTATGAAAATTACTGTAAATGAGAATTAGATCACATGGTAACACCAGACTACACAGCATACTCTCTTCAGTATGGTGAGGAACTGCTTGGTCAGGCCATGCATGACAGCTTCTTTTAAAAGCCATGGAATCTGTGTCCCTTAATTTGTTTCCCATTAGAAGTATTTTCCAAAACAAATTATGTGACAGTTTTGTGGGATGGGAGGGGAAGAACCATGGGGAATGAAGCCCAGAGCATATACTAATTGTTCCTCATTCCCATCAATTTTAAATAATCTTTATTTCCTAAAATCTAAAAATTCTAACATCGCTTAATAAAAAATACAGAAAGTAAGCATGTTAAAAAAAAAAAAAAAAAAGCTGCAACCATACAGAGAAGTTAATTAGAAAATTGGGAGCAACATCTCATTGCCCATTACTTATTTCTGGCACAAGAATCATCTTACTACATGCAGTTTCTGCACTCTGCTCAAGGAATTTGTCCCTGAGTTTTAGAGCTTCAAGGAAACTAATGCCTATCCCTAATTCAGCCTCTCTTCGTTTCCTAATCCTTCCTTTCTCCATCATTCCCCCTTTTTTATTCAGTTGTCTTCTCTCCATAAACTAACTTAGACTCCCCAATAGTTTCCTTCTGCCTCAGTACTCCACACCCATACAACCGTACCACATGTCTGCATCCATTTTGACCAATTCTCCCATTTTTGACAATCCTCCATCTTTGGGTCACATTCCTCTCCATTACATAAACACATGCTTTTCACAAAAAAGACTCCTTCAGGCCTTAAGAGAACTTTTCTTCCCAGCTTCTCTGCAGGGACAGTCTGGCATAGATGCATAACACACAAACAATAGTTTCTACTGTAAGTGTTGTCAGTAGAACTCAACCTTTTCACATCAAATCAAACAGGCTATAGTGTCATTTGATACTATATGATTAAATATCACCTCCAGTTCATACACTTTCAACTGATTCTTCATATCTGAGAAGCACATTAATTCATATCAGCAAGAATATGCTGGGAACACACTGGAATTATTAACTCTAGGAATACAAGGACATACAAAGGTACATGATTGACACCAAATTTCTGAAAGGTAGAGGAATGCCAAAATAAGCTCTGTTCAATTCCCTTCCTTGCCACCAGAAACCACTGCAGAAAAGTCATATAAAAAATTAAAAAATTTAAAAAGAGGAAAATATACCCCCCCCAACCACAGTCCTGTAAGCTTTCCTGTGTAAAATACACAGTAACTCCTGACAAGAAAAGGCTGTAAGAGGGAAGATCATATCCCTAGGATTCCCAAACTCTAGCAGACTTCCATTGCATAACCAAAATGTAGCACAGAACCACACAAAGAGCCACAAGAGGGGAGAAAAATACTGTCAATCAAGTACTTGGGTGATGGAATCAAATCCCCAGTCCACCCTCAGCAACAGTAAACAAAAGGATAGGACAAAATCTGTGATTTTTTTCAGAAATACCAAACCAGAAGAAAGTGTAGGAAGATTATGCGTTTTGATGCATGTCTGTAGCTTTAAACTTGCAAATTAGCACTATAGGTTCTCAGCTGTACTTTACAGCTGTTCAAACCTCTCCCACAGATTGCAAATAAATATTTTATCAAAAATAAACAAGGAAAAAGGCCTAAAGCAGCTTTGTGTGAAAGTCCATACCTGAGGAAAAAGAAATGTCAAGGTAAACTATCACCTTATGCTGCTTGTTGTTAAAAGAAGATTCTTAGTATTGCAATTTATCTCTAAAAATAACATTCAGACTAACTCTGTATGAAACTGCTTCTATCAGGAGCCAGAGCTCACTGGCACTTATCAAAGCACATCTAAAATCTCCAGTCCAGAAAAACTTCTCAGTACAGATAGCTAATACAGACACTAAGTAAATCTGAAGAATATTTTGTCCAGCATATTTTTTAATGGCTCATTAGGTATCCCATGCCCACTGCTCCATGAAAACATGTATCCTGAATCGGGTTATTGTCTTTACCTACACATGAACAATATAGAAACCCCAAACCAGTGGGATTTTTAGGACTATGGCATTCATAGTTACACCTCCAATCACATCCCCTGCTCTTTGTGTGAGTGCAAATACAAGAATGCCATTATCCAGATAACATCATCACCTGAGATAACAGCAGACTACTGTTGGAGCAGGGGTCTTGCAAAATTACAAGTCAGGAAATCTCCTTGAAAACAGCAACCCCGTAGATCTGTACCAAAATGTACCTGAGACCTTATTAACAGCTTCTGAAACTCATCTCAAACACAGAGGCAGTGAGCATTGTGTACTTGATGCACACATAGCTAGTACAATGGGAAACTGATCCTTATTTATTTTCATGTATTGCTCTATTTTTCAGTGGATCTCCAGCTTGCATGCTTTGTAAATACCTAAAATTAGGCAACAGATCAACGTTTTTACTTCAAGTGACAGTTCTAACACAGTAAGTTGAATTCAAATTTCTTGATATTTCATTTTTTAAAAATCCAAAATTTTGATGGCAGCCAACTAAAATCTAGCATTCAGTCACGATCACCCTTCTGTGCTTCTGTTGAGAGCCCACCTCCCTGGAGTAAACACACGTTGTTTTCTGACCACCTAGTTCTTAAAAGGCTTTGACACTGAAGCAGGATCTAGAAAACATAGCCGCAGAGCTGATGCCTTCCCCTTGGAATAGGCATGGTTGCAAATTTAGACAACACCCTACCGCAGACAAAGGCTGGGGGGGAGGAGGGGTCTCCGGCAGGTCAAGAGTTAGCAGTTTTATCAAGAAAGGTCTGGGGTGGCTGCGAGGAGACTTCGGGGAGAGACTGGCAGAAAGCTGAGTTGCTGAGCCCGGGGAAAAAGAGGAGACGGAGGGAGAAAGGCAGTAGAGACAGACGACAAAAAAGCGCTGCGAGGCGGCGACGCCGGGCAGGAGGAGCAAGGAAAGGACCGGGAGATGGAGAGCGGAGCCGGGATCTGCGGACCAGGCGGGACACGAGCAGAAGGAGTCTCCCGGAAGAGGGGCAGTGAGGTGCCTCTCCATATGGCCCCGACCTCCCCCGGCCTCCCGGCCGAGGCCCGTCCCCGCTCCCCGCCGGGGCCGCCTCACACCCGCCGCGGTGCCCCCGCCGCTCCCCGCTCCAGGCCGGCGCGGCCCGGGCAGGAGCCCCGCGCTCCGGACACGCCGCTAGCCCCAGGCCGCGACCTCGGCGCCCCACACCGGCCGGGCCCCGCCGGTGGGAGCCTCGAGCTGGGGCCGCCCCCGAGCGCTTCCCTCCGCCCCGCCGCCCCTACCCGCGGCCCTCATCGCCCGCCGACCGCCTCCTCCTCTCGGAGCCGACCCGGAGGCCCCGGCCACTCCCTCCGCCCCGCTAAGCCGCTTACGGGGCGGCAGCCGCCACCTCGCCCGCCCGGCGTGGGTACCTGGCTCCAAGGTGCATAGCAGGCGCGGCGCGGTCCGGGAGATGCAGCTGCGCTTCTTGAGCACATTACTGAGGATGGTGCCCACGCCGCCGCCCGAGCTCTGCCGCTTCAGGCATCGCCCCCCGCGCCGCAGCGAGCCCGTGAGCCTGTCCTGCCGCATGGTGCCCGGGGCTCGCCCTAGGGCGGCAGGGTGGGGGGCATGGCGTGCGGGAACCCGCACTGCAGACAGCGAAGTCCGAGTGCCGGAGAGAACAGGGAGGACAAGGAGAGGAGAAAGACAAAAAGGGGAAAAAAAAAAAAAAAAAAAATCTGTTCCCGCCCACAATCCTAGCATCACTGTTTGAATAAACCAGCAGCCTCTCCGCCTCCTCCTCCTCCAGCACCACCTGGAATGCAGCGGGCGAGGGGAGCAGCAGCTCTGGTTAGAAATAAAGGGAGCCCCGGCAGTGGTGGGGCTCAGCTGTGCCATAGGGCTTCAGGACAGCTGCACAACCCTCCCCCGGGCTGCACGGGACCACCCGACGCGGGCAATGCGGACACGGCTCGCTTGACTCCTGTTAACAGGCGACAATACCGACATTTCTCTCGAGAATGAAACGAACTAAATATCCGCCAAAGAGTCTTCTCACGTGGTACTCGGGCCTATAGCTGGACATAAATAGACAACCCTTGCTTCCCCTTTCAAAGAGCTATCCTCGGAAGGAGTCCGACATGCACTATCAGCCACGGAGCAGGGGAAAGAGCAGAGTTTAACAGCATGTCAGTGCCAGGGCAGGCTGGGGTCCTGCTCAGCGACAGCCCCAGCAACAGCACAGTTTCTGTTTCTCACTCTCCAGCAAAGAGACTCTGAACATCCTCAGCTAAAATAACAGCCTTTTCTATGAATCTACATTGCAACAGCACTTACAAGAAATACACCATGTACTAAATAGTTAAAAGAAGCTATTCAAAAGCACTTTATTAGATGCGTTTTCCAGCACTATTTGGCCTAAGAGCATCTTAAAAGAGTTTCAGACATCCTCAAACTAGTGGTTAGATTGACAAGAAGGAAAAGCATTTGAAATAATGATAGCTTCTATAATCTAAACCACTCAGCATTTCTATGGAAGGAGAACAGATTTATCACACCACATTAGTCAGGCTCAAAGGCCAAACTACCGGAAGTCTCAGTCTACCTGCCAACAACTGTAGCTTTGAAACATTTTGCTACTTTACTAAAAAGATGTGTTTCTCAGTCACAATATGAAGAGAGAAAACTGGCAACAGAAAAACAGTAAAGCTAAATATATAAAAGATACACAATATAAAACACAGAATCAAATATTTTTTTCAAATCAGTTATAACTATCTTTAGAAGTCACTGTTAAGCTTTCAGAGAAGTGTGATTTTGATCATGCCTCTTTAAATATCTGCTTGGGTTTTGGAGAAAAGTCACTAAATTTCAGCTGTTAACTTGCACTCTGAACAGATAATTAAGTCTGTGTGTCGGTGGTTCTTTTTTTAACAAAGGTGACACTTCTCTGCTGATGTAGATGATGCAAATCACTTTATTTCAGTACCAGCTGGAGATGATGATTTAGAGGTTAAAGCATCAAATTTGAAATCAATTAGTCTCCCTAGGCGTACAGATTGTATCAAAGGGACTATAACAGCAACATTTAAATACAGAAATAGCTGTATTATCTCTGTAATATTATTCTCCTTTTCTCTGAGCACCTTTTGCAAATAGCACCACTTCATTCCTGGATCATTTCAAGACTGACTAATACAATACTACATGCTGTTGCCCAAAGTCTCGGAAGCCATAACGAAACTTTGAGAAACCACTCATTATCCAGACAGTAAGAATCAGTCATCACACTAAACTGTGTTACCTACATTTTTTAAACAATTAGAAATCAGGTCTAAGAAAAAAATCAATATTTAACTGATGAAGATAACCAGCTCTCAAAACGAGAATTCAGTCTCCCCATTATTGCTATTTCTCCTACTTGTCATCTTGTCTCTATTAGAAAACTTGAAACAATCAGGACAATCATACTGTGACTGGGCACACAGATACTTCCAAGCATACCATTAAGGAGCTTTCCTGCATGCCAGCCAATTAATACAATGTTATTCTGAAGGAAAAAATGCAAAATCGAACTTTAGGAGACAAAATTAAGAAGCCAAGCCATACTAATAGGTTTGATGACTCACTGGATCATTAGTACAAATGGATTTTAGATGCAGAAACAAGCCTCCCATTAAGCATACATATACATATCTTAAGAGCTAGAACCTAGCTTCTAGAAAAGTGGATGGCACTGGGTTTTAATCACTGATCAGGCAAAGCTTCTAATCTGCCTGTGGCAAGACGTGTCAACCCTCATGAATCTAGTTTGCTTCACCAGTGCACAGAAGTCTGGTCATGTCCACAAGCCCTCATCTGCATTTACTGACAAGACAGATGACATTCATAAAGGATTTTGAGGGGAAAAAAAAAATCAAAACTTTTGGCTAGGCAAGATATTTCAGCTTCAGTATTTTGTAATAATCAACATGAGACTTTGCTATTTTTCCTCCGTCTCTAGTTCATGTATTCCCTCCCACGCAACAGAGTCACTTAGTGAAAATCTTACATCCTTATTTGGTACCTCCTTTACAATCTTACTGCCATGTCCAGGTTTAGGGCAAATTCGGGAGAAAACTTCCAAAGGGCCCCCCTCAGGAAGCAAACCCAAGCTCCCCTCCCCCAACTGGTTCAGGAAGAAATTTCCTCAGAGAGAAGTGGAAAAAACCCGTTTATTCAACAGGCAAAGCATTGCCCAGCACAAAAAATGAACAATACCAAACGACAAAACCTCTCACTGCTCTGAAGAGATGACAAATTCAGAAAGTCTCTCTCCTGTGGGTGGTAGCTAGGCTTGGTCTGTTATCAATCCCTCCAGCGCTGGAAAATGCCACTGCCCAGGCCAGGCCCCAGTGGGCCATAGGTGCAAGCTCCTGGTGCTTCCCTCTGGGTCCCCAGTCCAGAGCAGGTTCAAATAATTCCAGAGAAAAGAAAAAGGAAAAAAAAAAAAACTTTCCAGGGAACTTCTCTGCTTCAGTCAGTCAAAAACTAACTAAAAGCAAAGGAGAGCTCTCTCTGCTGTCCACCACGGTGACAACAGTCCAGGAGACCAGATGATGAAACTCCTATCTCTATGTTTTGAAAACAACTGCCTCAGACATTCCACCCTTCTCCTTCCCCCCTTCACTCTCAAATCCAACCTTAAAGGTACAAAACTTATTTCTGGGCTAAACAGACAAATGGGAATACAATTCAACATGACAAAGTCACCCCAGGACACACCATCTACTACACATGCCATTTTAAGGCCAGAGAACTTCTTAAGAATACTATGTGTATTCCTGTTCCTTTGTTACAATGAACCTTAGGATGGTCAATCCCAAGACCAATGCCAGGTTTTGATCATATTTACCTTCAACCTCTCCATTCTTTAGTCCACTTCTGCCTGCACTGGAACAATGAGGTGAAACACAGAAAGGGACCGAAAGGCACAGTGAGTACCAACAGGTGGGGCAGCAACAGGAACAGCAGCAGAAATGGGACCACAGAACAATCTCACTTCTAAAGAATCTATTTGTATACATGGAACTCTAACTGCCCAAGCCCAAGATTACTAGAAGGCACAATTCATCACTTGTCTTCTGACATGTGCTAAGAAGACTGAATGTAATTAAAAGACTAAAAATGGTAAGATATCTTCCGCTGGGTCACTGCATTTCATGACCTCCACATCTTCCTCTTTATTTCACAGAAAATTATAGTGACCTCCCTTGATTCTGATTTGCATCACAACATCCCAGTAAAATAGTAAAAGTTTGGGAAGAAAGCTTATTTGCCACAATTATCAACATGAATGTCAGCAAAAATACTTAAAATTACATGTACCCATGAAAAAAAGTTAATATATTGTATGACAATACTGTAATATGATTTGTCCAAGAGGATTTTGGAAATTACGCTTAAACAGCAGCACTACAGCAGCAAATATCTGAAAGAAATATATATCAATAGGATGAGGGGGAAAAATGTATTGCAACCACAAGGGAAGACCTGTTATATTGACCAAATAATAGGGTCACTGTCTGCTAAGCCCCAGAGCTCCATATAGTACTTTAAAGAGCCCAAAAAATGTATCCACAAGATGTAACCCTATTACCACAGGTTGTCAAATAGCTCTGCAGAAGTTAGCAAATATACCAACATATGTTTTGACGTGTACTGTAGTTCACTATGGGGCTCAAAAGAAAAAAATATTTCACTTTCAAATGACAGTATACCAGAAAAAACAAATGGGATGAAATATGTCCACATTAGAGACAAGAAAATGTAAGCCAGTTTGAGATTCTCCCAGAAGGCAAAACTATTTTAAATACATTTAGACCATTAAACCATCTCCATCACTGGAGCACAAAATTCCTATCCTACCCAGTTCTATGTATATTCTATTATGAAACATCCCCTCTGAAAGAACAGCCCTGCTTCCTTCTGCTCGATCCTAAAAGCCTAAAAACAAGCATAACCCACCTGGAGTTTCACACTCCTCCAACGCACAAGATGGAGCCACCTCTGACAGCATGAAAAGAGATCTCTGGCTTGTTGGGTCCTTGACACCACAGGGGCACAAGTGCTACAGCAATGCTACAGCACGAACACAAAAGTTCCCTTGAACACAAAAGCCTGTGAGGTGGCACAGCCCAACATTCCTCCCATCTCAGCCTGCAAGGAGAGCATCCCCTCCTGCACCACCCACACTGCTCTGTCCATAGCCCCTGGTACTGATGTGCTATCTCAGACAGTGCAAGGAGTGCATACGGTGATACACCAGCTACCTGCAACTACTGTGTGGACCACCAAGCACAGAGCCTGTAGCACTGTTTTAAGTATCTGTTTGCACCACTGATGCAGGAGCACCTAACAAGGGAGCCTATGGAGAGATTTATGTTATGCAGAAGGAGAAACATGATTATGGACTAACAGATTCAGTTCTTCCATCAAGCTGGTTTCCGTTCCCAGACAAGTAATCCAGGGTTGTCTTTACTGCACAAAGGATGGTTCCAGAAAAAATACAAAACCAAATTTTTGCTACTGTATTTGTGCCTAGAGAAGGTTAATTCTATGCACTTGTTGAAAGCAGGGCTCTGGAAAACGCAGTGTGTTCACACACCACAGTCTCATCAACATAGCTGTAATATTTTAAACCTTTTCATTGCATTAGTCATCATTTATATCACTTTGTGCACAAATGTCACAAAAGAGGTCAAAACTTCACTGTGTCCTCTATTAGATATCACAGACAAAAGCTGCAGAACCAATCCTTGTCTACAAAGGTATTCAGCACAAATATAAACTACACAATGGACAGGAAATAACATCCATGATTTCCAGGAACAGAGAACAAAATTTATATGATTTAGTCTAAGGAAGCATGCAGCTAGACAAATGTTTCCTCTTCCTTTAGACTTCAGGCACATAACCTTATTTCTTATTTCCCCCTTCCAAAACTGTGAGCATGGTAATTACACTTCAATATAGCCTTCTTTCTAAGGAAGCCTTAAAACAGTACACTAGTCCTTGGTGAGCTTATGACAGAGGAGCTGGGGAATTCTCTTGTTTATAGGTAAGATACCTGAAAAAGAATATTGCTTGCATGTTGTTTAGCCATATCTATTACGGACTAAACTAGAGACAATCATTAAAATAGTACTGCTTAGTATGGTATATATCTTTCAACAGGAAATTAATCTACAAGTCTGTAACTCATGTAAGATGCTCAGTTGCATATGCACTACACGGTCATTCAGATATCACAATCAGGATTCAGTAACGAGAACTTCAGACTCAAGATTCTTGGTTATGATCTTTAGTTGTGGGGTTCTGGGTTTTTTACCTAATTCTCCCTTTTTTACCTTCCCACACACATTATCCACTCCTGCCTTCTGTACTACCCACTTGGATACACTAGGACAGGATTGATGAGAGGAGAAAAGAAAGTCCTCTTCAATACAGCGAGCATCCCCTACCCACAAGTGCAGCTTGTAATTTATTCTTTGGGAGTGATGGACAGTTAAATCTAGTAAGAGTACTTTGAAGTTGAATAATGTTCATAATCATTGCTTCTTGAAATTTTTGGCAGATACACCCTGAGAAGTATGCCAGAATTTTCCAGCATTAGTGAAAGTACTTGAAAATATATCTGCAAATCAATCAATTGTGAAAGTAGTTTACAGCACAATGGTATGGAGCTGCAATGACCAGTTTCCCATCTAGGGAGGCACCACATTCCTGGGCAGTGAATCAGTGCAGGTCAGATTGACTGCAGTCCCTCAATCCCTTGGTTGTTCATAGAGTAGCACAAGATGCTTATGCAATTGAATCATGTAGGTGAGCATATGAAAGCCTTCAAAAGCATTTCAGGTTGCTAAAACAGACATACAGATGTGCCTGTAATCCCCCTGAACCAACTCATAGCCTCTTTCCATTTGTAGATATGTAACTGTTCAAAGGACTGAGGGACGTGCAGAAAGAATTAACATTAGTATAGTACCAGGGCTACACGCAGCAACAGCAGACCTGAATAAATCCGTCTCCCAGCTCTGTACTCAATACAGTAGAGCAAAAAAGCTGCTGTTTTTCCTGAGTTCTTAAAAAAAACCCTCAGCAGTAAGCCAGAAGCTTGTCTTAAACCTCTCTACAACATAATCACACCAAGCTAACACTGAATATATTAATATTCAAATGCTTTACTTCACAAATTATTAACTCTCCTATGTCAGCATCTCTCACCACCACACCATTAATAAGCTTGTATTCTGTAGTATCTGGAGTTCCTAGGTCAAACTAGTTTTGAGGATAGAAGAATTTAAGTTTGCTGATAATTCAGCAACCCTGAGCAGACAAGTGACAGCAACTAGTGCCAATGGGCTAGGTACAAAGGATGGCTTATTTCACTCCAGGCCCATCACTGGGAATGGACTGTTTCCAGAGTTTAAAAGGAGACAATTGAAAGAATTCCCAAAAAGTAGAAACTGACTCATGTTTTTTAAACATCATGCAGTACAGATCACAGGCATCTCAAATATTTCAGAAAAAAGCCCAAAACCTTACTCACATTACAAAACAGATGTGATGTGGAAAGTTTTAATATATGGTTCAATACCTACACTGAAAGAACAAAGCAGAGATTTAACTCAGAACTATCTATGTGGGAAACAAAATGGAGTTTAGACTAATATTGTTTGATTACAAGACAGCAGTTAGTTCACCTTATTATGCCAATAATAGAGGACAACAAACTTACACAACTGAGTACACCTGATATACTACTAAAGCAATCTGTATTCGCTGCAGTGCCTGTAAATCCTAATTCTAGGCTCCAGCACTATTGCTACAGTTACTGCACAAGTACAGCAAAACCTCAGACTGCCTGCTTTAAAAAAAAAAAAAAAAAAAAAAAAAAAAGAAAACACATTAGCAGACAGGCAAGTACAGGCTGACAGCCAAATGATACTGAAAAGCATAGTGGACAGTATTCTTAATATAAAAGCTGCTATTGTTTCTATGGCCTTCATGGTAAAGATGAGCTCCAGGGGACACACCATGAACGCATAAGGTCAATGAGAGTGCTAAGAGATCAGGTTTTAATCATCAACATGTTCAACATAGTGAAACATCTATAAGAAAATGCCAGCATGGAGGGAAGTTGAAAATGTACTTGTTTTAAAACACTTGCGGGATGGAATTTGGAGGCATGAACCAAGCTTGAATACTAAGTAAGAACTTATAAGGATGGGACAACAGAGAAAAAAGTAGATTGTGAAGAGTTTTGGTTATGAAAGCAGCAAGAAGAAGACAGACTAGATCTACAATGACCATAAGGAAAGTACACTAGCATTCATGAAAACATATGTACAAACACTAAAATAGGTGATTAATCCAATGCTGAAGTCCACTTTATGTTTAATTCTTTGTTCATCTATATGTTGTCTTCAAAAGGAGGAAAGTACACCCAACAAAAAAGGGGCTTGCAGAAACTTCCAAATGCTACGTTCCACATGCTTCTAACAAGCTCTTAATCAGAGAAAAATTATAGATAAGTGAATAGATATCTCCATTTTGTAAAATTGGCTGTAATTCAACAACAGCATCTAGGTTTCTTATTATATTTTTTTTAATTTGGTTCAAATGCATAAATAAACTCTGAAGTTATAATTGCCACTTGAGGAACAGTCATGAAGAAAATAAAAGGAGGGGGAGAATCAATTTATTTTACTTCTTGCCTTCATGTGTGTGATGGGTTGACTTGGGAAGAAGAAACTCAGAGAGAAGTTCTCTCGAAGGGAGTTTCCTCTGTGGGGGTTGGGACAACTTCAACAACCAATGGGATAAAGTTAGCTCGCTCCGTGAACACACATTTGGAAGGAGGTAATCTGGAACTGAGTCTCTTTATCTTTCCGGCGGCAGTGCAGGTAACACCAACCCGAGTTTCCCCCTGCCATGCGGGAGCGAGGGGGGGAGGCTTGGGAGGCCGTGGGGGCCCCATTTGCAAACGAGGAGACCTGATGGCCGGGAGGAGGAGAACCTCGTTGATAAGACCTTCATGGCTTCCTCCTCCACGGGCCTGCGGCTCTGGGGTGGGGGGCCCGGTTCCCACTGCTGTCGGAAGGGCCAGGCCCGCGCAGCCCCCACGCGGCCTGGGGGAGGCAGCTGGGCCCCGTTTGGGAAGCAGGGGTGGCCATGAGCAGTGTGGGGCTGCAGCCCAACCCCAGAAAGGCTGATTGACACCTCAGCCACCCCCCCCACCCAGCGTGGCCTGAGCCTGGCCCAGCTCCTGTAGTTGTGTTAAACTTTAACTCTTTAGTGCTCAGATAAGATTTGCAAAACCTCCGGCCTTCCTTTGAATATGAAAGGGAGTAAGAAGATTTCTGAAGTCAGCTAAGCACGAGCTAAGTTTTTTAGATGGAAGGAGAATGAGGAGATGTTGTCAAGATGGCTGAAAATCCTTTTGTAAGATTGTAGGGATGAACTGATGTACTGAATATTCCTATAAACCATGGAGAAAGACATGGGGGGTTGGAGATGTTCCATTTGATGGATGATTTGACCTAAATGCACCTGTGTTGAGAATCTTTGCCCTGAGGAAAGAAGGGGATCTCGGTTTTCTGAGGATGAAGCATGAACAGAGAGAAAAGAAATGAAGAGAACCTTTGCTGTGGAACATTTCATTCTTAAAAGTAATACCCCATGAGACAGACCTGGCCCACATCTACAGCTTTGGGAAGGCTGTGGAGTTGGGAGGAGTGCCACGATTGCAGGTTCCTGGGCAGATGCAAATCGTGAAAAATGAAACCACGAGAGGACTGTTTTCTTCCTTCTTGTGGAAAAACTCCCTACAGCTTCAACAAGAGGAGGCTTCTCTCTCTGGAAGTGAACTGAAAAAGACTAAGTTGGGAACTGACTGAAGTAGATGTTGTATGTTTGTTTTGTTGTTATGAAGGTTGGGAGAGGGAAGGAAGGAGTGGTCTGAAAAAAATCTTATTCTGAATTTGGTTTTTTTCCCCCCTCTTTGTTTGTGTAGTTAATAAATTTCTTTTTTTGGTACTCTCTTAAGTTTTAGGCCTGCCTTGCTTTTTTGCTCCGGGCTCTGTCTCACAACAGAAAAATGAGTTTATTTAAACCGGCAAATCAAAACAAACATATTATTTGGTGCATTGGCCGGGAATCAAAATTAAACCAAGACAATGTCCCAACTGTAGCAGTAAAGCTATAGTAGATGCATCTCATGAGCAAGCTAAAAGATGTGTCATGCAAGCACTGTTAAAGTAACAATATATTTTAACTGCTGTAGTAACCAGTAGCATAAAGTCTAGAGTTAACAACTGGAATAGAAGTCACAGCAATGCTTACAAGGTCGATAAAACAGAGAAAACCTTTTAAATTAAATACAAACTAATGAACTGAAGTGAGGTTTTGGAGAGCAAATGACCTTTTTGTCAGAGAAATTATTTTCGTCTACAAAAGAAATTCAAAACATTGTTTTGGTAAGATATATATTAAGAAGAAAAACTGTTGATGAAGCCTATGTAATAAAAAAATATTGCTGAAAAGTATGATTATAAAAGTTAAGAAATGTTTCCTAACCTTGCTAATCAATATGAAGTAAATGCATATCTTGGCCAGAACCCACACTCCAGAATTCCGCTTAAATGCTACATGGTAATTTAAAAAAATAAGTCACCAACTCAGCAGAAAAACTAATGCAATACATGAAAAAAAATAATTCTGACAAGTATGATTTCTAGTTATGCTTAAGATAATATTGCAGAAAAATGGAGGTCATAGCAGGTCCCAGATCTAAAACTGAACTTCTCTTCCTTTACTGAAATCTGATTATTTGCTTAGCACCTAGCATACAAATTGAGTTTTACAGTGTGAATCACCAGCTTCATTGATCTGAACTGCTATTTCAGAGACAGCAGGATTTTTATCTGCCCAACACCATGAAAAGAAAGCAAAATGATCCTGTATCTCCAAAACAAGATTTATCCACAAATAGAATACTTGGAAAGATTTTAGACTAAAAACTAATTGCCAAAGTTAGAAAAATTATTAACGACAAAATCTCCTTGCTTTGGGCCAGGAATTATTATGGAAATGGACCATATTCATACATACTTATTTGCAGTAATGCTAAGGACATGTAGAAAGGACTAGGTTCAGCCCATGGAAGTCTTTCATTAGCCATGCAGAAAAGAGCCAGGCTGTCCTGCACTCCCTAAGGATAGGAATCCAGCTTCCAGAATGGATCCTCTCTCCCAGTACACGTCCTTCACAGGAACAGAAACAGGAACAGTTCCTTTCTGGAGCTGGGGAGGGGAATGGTGCTGACTCCTGGAGAAGCTCATTTAAGCACCATAGATCTCTTGGAACCACAAATCTTGATCAGCCAATGGCAAGGCCTGCACCACCACTCCAGTTTTTGGATCATGTATGCATTGGTTCCCATTTGTAGATGCCACTAGTTCCATAAAGAAAGTTTTGAATGTACAGAAAGCTATTGCAACCCCAAGCCCTCCAGACCACCTAATTGTCATCATCTCCCACGTGGGCCATAGTTTCACAGAGTTCTTGGGGGTTGGATTGTTCCCCTTTTCTTTCTGTGGAATTCCTCCCATTGTTATGCTAAGTAATTGTGGCTACACCTTGAAACGACAGATAATGTTCTCTCGTAGGGGGGTGGGTGGAGGGGGGGGGAACCGGAAAAGGAAAGGGGGGACGGGGGTCTGGAGCGGGGCTCTCTCTCTCGCTTGGCTCGTGGAGTGGAAAGACCGCCTGGGCTCCGCTCTGGCATCTCCCCTGCCATCCCAGCACTGAGATCCACGCTCCCTGCCGTTGGACATCGCTCTGCTGCTCTCCCATCTCACCCTACTATCTCCGGACACTCTGCTGAGCACCACGACCGACACCATGGGGGGGGGAGTCACTTTCCCATCCCGCTCACCCCTGGGCCGCTGCTGCCATCACTCCAGCCCTCTTCAACTGCGCGGGACCTGCCCTGCCCCCACAGCACTGGTAACTGAGCGCAGGGAGACGGCCTGCGGCCAAAAGGGACTGGAGCTGAGCTAGACTGTTCTGTTGCCAATTTTCATAGATGTTGTTGTTTTCTGCCTTGTTAGATACCAGTAAAGAACTGTTATTCTTATCCCCATTTCTCCTGCCTGAAAGCGTCTGATTTGGACCTAAAATAATTAAAAGGGAGGGGGGTTGCACTCTGCATTGCAGAAAAGGGGCTCCTGCCTTTCCTTAGACCACACCTGTCTTTTCAAACCAAGACAGATTTTGGCGCCCAACGTGGGGCATTGCCTGAGGGCATTGAGAGAGGGGTAGAAAAGGGAATAACAGTTCTTGAATTACCCAAGCTTGTGGTAGGTGACACCATGCTGTCCAGCTTACCCTGGATTGGCCTCCATGTGGTCACTGCTATATCTCTCCCATTTGCAAGCCCTTTTTTAAACATGAGTTTCATAACCAAGGTTACTGTGGCTATTATCCGGTTTATTGTGTGGGTTGATCAGTTGAGGAATTCATGGATTTTTAATTTTCTCTGGAAGATGGCCACATGGATTCAGAGCTATCGCACTCTAAGTGTGTGTTTCTGGGGCTACTTCAATAATGGTACTTACTGTGAGGAAGTGGCAGCAGGTGAAATTTTTTCTCAACCCATCACAGGGTTTTTGAAGTTCACCCCACCAGTCTTCAAGGGGTTCCAATCCGCTTTAAATGCTAATGACATTATATTGTGGCTAGTGTTGCTTATATCCCGGTTAAACCTGTTCTATCTAACATTCAGAGATAAGGGGAGATTGACTTGGATAACAACCCTGATACCTACCCCAGGGATTAGTGATGTTACCCCAGAGCCTGATCCTGTCCAAGAGACTAGGGAGGTTACCCCAGAGCCTGATCCTGTCCAAGAGACTAGGAAGGTTACCCCAGAGCCTGCTCTTATCCCAGAGACCAGGGATACTACCCCAGAGTTTGACCCTGCCCCACAGCCCACCTCGGAAAGGAACCACCCAGAATGGGTGGGGATGCTAGCAAAGGAGATACGTGAGATGGGCCAGATGCTGAAGTAGTACCTCTCCCCAGCTGGTGAGAAACCCTCCCCCTGCCTTAAAGAGGGAGAATCTGATGGTGCAGCAGTGGGACCCACAGATGTTACATCTGTCCAGGTTCTAGCTGAACTGCAAGGGCACTCACAGCCAGCAGCAGTTGCCCCTGTGGAAACTAGGAAGTCTAAGATGAAAACAAGACACCTAGATAATAAGGGTCAGGAAGGGGGCCCCTCACAACCAGCAGGGGAGCCAGAAGTTGAGATCATCACCGAGTCCCTGTCATACGAGAGTCTCCGTAACCTGCAAAAAGACATTGTACGACGTGGCCGTGAGGCTTTTACAACCTGGTTACTGCAGGTTTGGGACCTTATGGGTACAGGTGTGCAACTGGATGGTACTGAGGCAAGGAATTTGGGAGCCTTGACCCAGGATTCAGGTGTGGACCAGGTATTTGTAAGGGAGACAGGTCTCCTTTCCCTCTGGGAGCGACTTTTAATGAGCGTGAGAGAGAGATTTGTCCACAGGGAAAGAATGCAGGAGTACCACCAGAGAACACGTTGGAATACCCTTGAGGAAGGGATCCAAAAGCTGAGAGAAGTGGCAGTACTAGAGGTGCTCTTTGGGAGGGATGGACAGCATGACAATGACCCTGACAAGGTCAGGTGCACAGGACAGATGTTGTGGAATCTGGCAAACCTGGGCCCATCTCAATATACCTCCTTTATTGCAATGATTGATGCTGATACCAACCAAATGACAGTGGGTTCTGTTGCCAACAGGCTCAGGAATTATCAGAGTATGATGGCCGGCCCAATGCAGGCTCATGTCTGTGCTGTGGTTAAGGACCTCAGAGAGGAGTTTAAGGAGGAGATGAAGGAGATAAGGGAAGAGGTGAGGAAGATCAGTGCAGCACCAGTGCGAGTCATGGACCCCAAAAGTAGAGCCCAACGACCCCCAGCTAGGGAGAGAGGGTATACCCCACGTGCTGACCTATGGTTTTTTCTACGTGACCACGGGGAAGACATGAGAAGGTGGGATGGGAAACCCACTGCTGTCCTGGCAGCACGGGTGCGCCAACTCAGGGAGGGGAACACCAACAGAGGGAACTCCACTAAAGTGAAGGTAGCCTCAGCCTCCCATGGTGGTGCAGGGTATTACAGAAGGGAGGATGATCTGTCAGATCCCCTTGAAGGAACCTCTAGTATGTATGCCCAGGAGAGAAATAATAACCAGGGCTAGAGGGGCCCTGCCTCTAGCCAGGGAGAGGCACGGGAAAACCGGATCTTTTGGACGGTGTGGATCCGATGGCCTGGCACATCAGAGCCACAGGAACACAGAGCATTGGTTGACACTGGTTCACAATGTACATTAATACCATGGGGACATGTCGGGAAGGAACCTGTTTCAATTGCTGGGGTTACGGGGGGATCTCAGGAATTGACTTTGCTGGAGGCTGAGGTGAGCCTGACTGGGAAAGAGTGGCAGAACATCCAATTGTGACTGGCCCAGAGGCACCATGTATCCTAGGCATAGACTTCCTCAGGAATGGCTATTACAAAGACCCAAAGGGACTCAGGTGGGCTTTTGGAATAGCTGCTGTGGCGGCAGAGGGCATTAAGCAGTTGAACACCCTGCCTGGGCTATCAGAAAACTCATCTGCAGTGGGACTCCTCAGGGTGAAAGAGCAACAGGTGCCAATTGCTACCTCAACAGTGCACCGCCGGCAGTACCGGACGAATCGAGATGCCGTGATCCCCATCCACAAGATGATCCGTGAGCTGGAGAGCCAAGGGGTGGTCAGCAAAACCCACTCACCCTTCAACAGCCCCATCTGGCCTGTGCGTAAATCTGAAGGAGAATGGAGACTGACAGTGGACTATCGTGCATTGAACGAGGTGACTCCACCGCTGAGCGCTGCTGTGCCGGACATGCTGGAACTGCAGTACGAGCTGGAGTCCAAGGCAGCAAAGTGGTACGCCACCATTGACATCGCCAATGCATTCTTCTCCATTCCTCTGGCAGCAGAGTGCAGGCCTCAGTTCGCTTTCACCTGGAGGGGTGTGCAATACACGTGGAACCGACTGCCCCAGGGGTGGAAACACAGCCCCACCATCTGTCATGGATTGATCCAGGCTACACTGGAGAAGGGTGGAGCTCCAGAACATCTGAAGTACATTGATGACTTCATTGTGTGGGGGGACACAGCAATGGAGGTATTTCAGAAAGGAGAAAAGATCATTGAGATTCTGCTGGGAGCTGGCTTCGCCATTAAAAAGAGCAAAGTCAAAGGGCCTGCCCAAGAGATCCAGTTTCTGGGAGTAAAGTGGCAAGATGGACAGCGCCAGATCCCCAGTGAGGTCATCAATAAGATCACTGCAATGTCTCCACCAACCAGCAAGAAGGAAACACAAGTGTTCCTAGGTGCCATAGGCTTTTGGAGAATGCACATTCCTGAGTACAGCCAGATTGTGAGCCCTCTGTACCTGGTCACCCGCAAGAAGAACGATTTCCACTGGGGCCCTGAGCAGCAGCAAGCCTTCGCCCAGATCAAGCAGGAGATTGCTCATGCGGTAGCCCTTGGCCCAGTCAGGACAGGACCAGATGTGAAGAACGTGCTCTACTCTGCAGCCAGGAACCATGGTCTGTCCTGGAGCCTGTGGCAGAAGGTGCCTGGTGAGACGCGAGGCCGACCACTGGGATTCTGGAGTCGAAGCTACAGAGGGTCTGAGGCCAACTACACTCCAACGGAGAGGGAGATCTTGGCCACCTATGAAGGGGTTCAAGCTGCCTCAGAGGTGGTTGGCACGGAAACACAACTCCTCCTGGCACCCCGACTGCCAGTGCTGGGGTGGATGTTTAAAGGAAAGGTTCCCTCAACCCACCATGCCACTGACGCCACATGGAGTAAATGGATTGCCCTCATCACACAACGTGCCTGTATTGGTAACCCGAATCGCCCTGGGATTTTGGAGATAATTACCAACTGGCCAGAAGGGGAAGACTTTGGTCTTGCCGACGAAGAGGAACAGGAACAAGTGACCCGGGCTGAAGAAGCCCCACCATATAACCAACTGCCAGCAGATGGGACATGCTATGCTCTTTTCACTGATGGTTCCTGCCGCATCGTGGGGATGAACCAGAAGTGGAAAGCAGCCGTATGGAGCCCCACACGACAGGTTGCACAAGCTACCAAAGGAAAAGGTGGATCGAGTCAACTTGCTGAACTCAAAGCTGTTCAGCTGGCCCTGGACATTGCTGAAAGAGAGAAGTGGCCAAAACTCTACCTTTACACTGATTCTTGGATGGTAGCCAATGCTCTGTGGGGATGGCTGGAAAGGTGGAAAAAGGCTGACTGGAAACGTAGGGGAAAACCAATCTGAGCTGCCAATGAATGGAAAGACATTGCCACCCGGATAGAGAAGCTGCCTGTGAAAGTCCGTCACGTAGATGCCCATGTCCCCAAGAGTCGGGCTAATGAGGAACACCGACACAATGAGCAGGTAGATCAGGCTGCACAGATAGAGGTGTCAAAGATAGATTTAGACTGGCAGCACAAGGGAGAGTTGTTCCTGGCTCGATGGGCCCATGATGCCTCAGGTCATCAGGGCAGAGATGCCACATATAAGTGGACACGAGACCAAGGGGTGGATATAACCATGGACAGTATTTCTCAAGTTATCCATGACTGTGAGACGTGCGCTGCCATCAAGCAAGCCAAGCGGGTGAAGCCCCTCTGGTATAGGGGGGTGATGGGCCAAATATAAGTATGGAGAGGCCTGGCAGATTGACTACATCACACTGCCTCAAACTCGCCAGGGCAAGCGCTATGTACTGACCATGGTGGAAGCCACCACTGGATGGTTAGAGACCTACCCTGTGCCTCATGCCACTGCTTGGAACACCATCCTGGGCCTGGAAAACAAGTTCTTTGGAGGCATGTTACCCCTGAGAGAATTGAGTCAGACAATGGGACTCATTTCAAGAACAGCCTTATAAACACCTGGGCTAGAGAACACGGCATTGAGTGCGTGTACCATATCCCCTACCATGCACCAGCTGCAGGGAAAGTTGAGCGGTGCAATGGCCTGCTTAAAACCACCTTGAAGGCACTGGGTGGGGGAACTTTCAAGAACCAAAGGCCACATGGTTAGTGAACACCCGAGGTTCCACTAACTGAGCAGGCCCTGCCCAATCTGAGCCCTTGGGAATATCAGATGGAGATAAGGTTCCAGTGGTACACATGAGAGGTATGCTAGGAAAAACTGTTTGGGTGAATCGTGCCTCCAGCAAAGACAATCCCATCCACGGAGTTGTATTTGCTCAAGGACCAGGTTGCACCTGGTGGGTGACGCAAAAGAATGGAGAGACCCGATGCATACCCCAAGAAGACCTTGTTTTAGGGTGAAATACCTATAGTACTGTGCCTATGTCTCTAACTGCATGTATGTATATATAATGTAACAGTTTAATTTGATATAGCATATTAGTATGGGAGAAATTCAGGGGTGGATAATGTTGGGGGTTGGATTGTTCCCCTTTTCTTTCTGTGGAATTCCTCCCATTGTTATGCTAAGTAATTGTGGCTACACCTTAAAACAACAGATAATGTTCTCTCGTAGGGGGGGTGGGTGGAGGGGAAGGGGGGGGGAACCGGAAAAGGAAAGGGGGGACGGGGGTCTGGAGCGGGGCTCTCTCTCTCGCTTGGCTCGTGGAGTGGAAAGACCGCCTGGGCTTCGCTCTGGCATCTCCCCTGCCATCCCAGCACTGAGATCCACGCTCCCTGCCGTTGGACATCGCTCTGCTGCTCTCCCATCTCACCCTACTATCTCCGGACACTCTGCTGAGCACCACGACCGACACCGTGAGGGGGGGGAGTCACTTTCCCATCCCTCTCACCCCTGTGCCTCCACCGCCATCACTCCAGCCCTCTTCAACTGCGTGGGACCTGCCCTGCCCCCACAGCACTGGTAACTGAGCGCAGGGAGACGGCCTGCGGCCAAAAGGGACTGGAGCGGAGCTAGACTGTTCTGTTCTGTTGCCAATTTTCATAGCTGTTGTTGTTTTCTGCCTTGTTAAATACCAGTAAAGAACTGCTATTATTATCCCCATATCTCCTGCCTGAAAGCGTCTGATTTGGACCTAAAATAATTAAAAGGGAGGGGGGTTGCACTCTGCATTGCAGAAAAGGGGCTCCTGCCTTTCCTTAGACCATACCTGTCTTTTCAAACCAAGACAAGAGTGTACCCTACAAGTGTTGTAAACAGAAGCAGCTAGCAAAGCAAAAGAACCTCTAACCATCACCTCCACTTCCTGAAAAAATACACATTAGTCATTTAAGCAAGTTTAACACAGAGAGTTTTTTTAATGAAGTTCGTGAGATGAAGAGAAGAAAATACTTATCAGTTCCAACAACATTACTACTCAAAGATTTTAGACTCAACAGCTAAATGACAAAACTTCAGCTCATAGCCTACTCTTACGGGGCAAGTTTATTGAATTGGATGTGTTTAGAATTAATCAAAGGCTCATTTAGTACTGAGGCCTAGAGCCATTAAAATTGATTTTGAGCATGTACAACACCACATAAGCACAAGTTTGGCTAATAGCAAGCTCTGAGTACTTACTACTGCATAGCTCGGGACAACTCACTTCATTTCTTTAAACACATGCTGCTTCTGCCAGCCTTCAAGTAATCTTGTCTCATTAAGTTTGTTTTTCAAAGAGTATCATACCATCTGTTTGTCCAGTGATACCTAGTTTGTCCAGTCCAATAGGTACCTGACTTCTAGACCTCTCTAGATATTACTATAAATATCAGTAATGTTTAGCTCTTCAGATTAGTACATACATTTTTTTAAAATCAGCTCTGTACATCGATTACCTCCCCACTCTGATGTCCTTTAGTTTCACTGTATAACTTTTTTTCCTTCAGGATCTTATGTCTAATAGCTATTTCTGCCAATGAGCATTGGATAAGACAAGAAATTAGCAATAACATGTTGGGGGAAAAAAGCCGAAAACCCAAAGAAACAACAAAAACCATGCAAACACACACATAAAATGTTAGCTATTAATGATGCTTAATCCAGCCCAAGAACCAAAAACTGTTCATGGTCTGTATTTGGCCATATGCATTGGCAAGGAAAACATGTTGATTGGTACTAGGTTCTGATTTTTAGGAAGTTACCAATAATTTATAGAGAACTTTAGAAAGAGAAATTTTATAGAGAAATTTAGAAGCCATTTCAATGCTGACAAAACATAGCAAGAAGGTTCCAGCTTTTATGAAGGAAAAGATAAATGATAGGCTTTCAAGTAAGATGATCTAATGTGGAAATGGAACACAGACTTGACTTCTTTTGCAAATTTCAAGGGTTTGTGAGGAGCACTCATTTACTGCTCAATAAATCAAATTCAGGTTATTAACAACTTCAAGGAGAAAAACATTTTTAAAAATCTGAGATTCACATTTAACTCTTTCTTCAGAGTTGCTCTAGTGCAGAATCATAAGCAGGACTACTGATTGAAACAGGCTAAATTCCACAGCCCACTTTCCTAGCATCTTGTTTTTTAACACAAGCTATCTCAAAGCTGCAGAAACATAGCTGCTGGCACTGCCTGATGCTCCATAAATAAGTCTATTCCTAGCACTAATTATTCCAAGAAGCTGTTATCCTCCATTTGATCCTCAGTATCCAGGAAATCTTTTCTTCAAAGGTTAATGGATCCAAAGAATGTACTACTTGGAGATAAAATGCAGCTGTGTTACTTTAAGGCCATATACCCTGTTGGGTATTTTCACTGAAGGCCCATTAACTCTCCTACAAGTTCGTAACATTTGGGGTTGGTTTTTTTTAGGTAAGTGCATTTCAGCAGGACAAAGAACAGCATTGTTTCTTGTACAGAAGTGTAACCCCCAGCAGAATAAAAGAGAAGGCTAGACAAGTGTGAAAGACTATGCATACAATTTTAGAGAACTTTTTCTCTCCGGCTGTTTCTACATTCAAAAGCTTGTCAGAAAAAGATTAAAGACTGAAATGATATTACAGTTATGCAACTCACACAGCCACCCTTGTTGTGAACTTATATACACAAACTCTTACATCTTGATTGTCCAACATTTGCCACAGATGCTGTGGCTCTCACTACCTGCAGATATTGGAGAAGATCAACCATCAATTCAGAACTGTAAAGATTTGTGAAATATGAATGTATACTCAGGTGCATTTCTCACACATCACTGTCCCCATGTGGCCTTTGGCATCACTGGTTGTAGAGCCAGCTTCCTTTCAAATCGCCAGTTAGTGCAATGACTCCTAGGTTATAGCCTGGATGCTGAACACACACGACAAAGCACACACTTTTGCACAGACATGCAGACTGAGCCCTTTACTCAGCTGGGCCCTGCATCCCACTCCTGCCCCATGGCCAACACTCTCCCTGCCCCTGGGTAGACATGCAGCTGCTGGGCTGCAGCAGGATGAGCTGTCACACACTCCCCCTGAACCTACATGGAACTTGGCACTTAACCTCATTTAATCACAACAATCCCTGGGTGACTGAATAAAAGCTTTTCCAGTTTTTCAGGGAACTATTAGACTAACAAAACTTTACTGTTGATCAAGTATCCATCTGAATAGCTTCAATTGAGCAGAGGGAACAGCAGTGCCTGCCAGTTACTTCTACTGTCATGACTGACAGACAGGGACTGGAGACAGAGAACAGGCTGTTCTGACTTCGTTGTCTCCAAACAGCAGCATCCTTCCTCCAGCATGCCTCCTCATTTTGAGTTAATCAAATCCCACCTTCCAAAGTTACTGAAGTATCAGAAAAATGAGATCACTGGTTTGAGAACCACTTTTGCAGGCAAATTAGTATAGAAATACTACAAGTACTGCGTGATAAGCAATCCAAAAAGCTCCACACACAATGATCTCTTGCATTAATCCCTATTTCTAATACTAAGGAAGCATTTTATATAACAAGCACTCTCCAATACATCAACTTCTCATGGCACAGCTGTTATGAAAAGTGTAATTCAGTGGAGTCAAAATTCTACATGCATTACAAAGCTAATCCTGTGAAGTTAGCTATGACTTTGCAACAGCAACAGGATCTCTGTTACACAGAAAAATATGGAGAAGCAGCTCAGCAGTCAGCCTCCAAGTTGTATGCATACCCAAAATAAACACAACCTCTGGTGTAGCACTAACTCAACCAATTTCATTGTTGTCACAGCTGCTAGCACACTGACAAAGGATAGTTACAACATCCTACACCAAATGCTGCAGGGCAAGAATTTGATCATGACTCTGTGATCTGTACGTCCCTATACCAAACAATCTGCATTTCCTGTCACAAACCAGGCCTAGATCAGGCAGCCAGATTATTGCTTACAGAATTATTTACTGAATTTACTGTTCAGTTCCATCATAAACAATGAAAAATTTATTCTGCAAAATATTTTTTAATGTTGTAACTACATCTAGCTGTTACTATCCCACTAAGTTTCTACATCATTAAAAAAATACTGCTTAACTATTTATTAAGGAGGAAGGGAGAAAGGAAGGGAGGAAAGCAAGAGAACTATTTGTAGTTAGATAAGCAGTGGCTGATTCTCTCACCTCCTCAAGTGGCCATTGCAGGGTGCACCTTTCATATTAGAGGATGAGGCCAACTACAGAACATACCTACACAACACACTTCAGATAGGCCTATATAGCCCCACTACACTCTCATCCCAGATGTCTGCCATCTCCCAGGGTGTGGGAAATAGAAAAAGTAGAAAACTCTCAGAAGCTGTGTGAAAGCAAAACTCAGAATCTAAGAATGCAAGAATACAGACATACAAGGACAAGAAACAATAAGGCTTTGTTTTTAAGCTGTGTAGAGATAGGCCTTACAAAATATGTTAAGCAAGATAATAGAAAAATGTAAGTTTAATAATAAAGCTTTATCCATTGTTCTTAAGCTAACAACAAGCAAGCATTGTTAAAAGTGAGGTGTACTTTAATAATTGGCTTAAGCAAATGCCTGTAAGCTTTTAACAGTATCCTACTAGCTAGAAATCTTTTTAAAAGACCTTGTAATGAAGAGAATTTCAGCTGTTGTTGTTATGGCAAGAGCTTTCACCATCTCCCATGTCTCACCCTGTAATGAGGCTGATGCACTGAAATAAAAGCTCTAAGACCACCATACCTGCAGCCTCATCCTGTTATTACTATAAAGATCCAACAGATCAGGGCAAGCAATCAAAGTGGGGTGAGATGGAAGGCTGCAGCAGCATGGCTATCCATTTCACAGGGCTCACAGCTTATACAGAAGTGGAACACCACAGCTGGTTGCCCAGGGTCTCCCAGGTCTCACCACACTGCTGTGGGTGAAGGGCTGGTATGTCTCAGAGCAGCAGCCATCTATTTCTGTGTGAGGCACATTTGGGCCTAAGTCTGATGCTCAACAGGCAGAAATGAACAGGCAACTGAAGACCCTCTCTTCTCAGAGGTAAGTGCCCTGAAGTCAGCTGCTCATTTTGCTCAGCTTCCACCTAGCCCTGAACCCCTGGCATATCCCTTTCTGAGGGAAATCTCACCCCTCCAGACATAGCAGCTCATTGATCTGGAAAATGAGTGGCAGCAGTGAGCCAGAAGGCAGCACCTTCCTCAAGGACATAAAGATCTCTTAGTCAGCAGGCTCCACATTGTCCACTAGAATTTACCAACAGCAGTGACCCCATCTCTGAATGCAGCCAATTCCCTAATAGCTGTAGAATGACACTTAAAAGAAAAAAGTGCCCATCAGGTGCAGTCTTCTACCCTGTGCTGATACTGAGCACAGCCCAGAGTCACTTGAAACAGACTCCCAGGGCTTTTAACAAAGGCAATCTTACCTCTGGCCCCTGATGCTAGTTTAAGCAGCTACCAAGAGAGTCTGCTTAGTTAAATCCTGAAGAATATAGCTGAAGGAGCCATGATAAAAGCCATTTTCAAGAACTGTTCAAATTTTAGCCAATTATGAGATGGGACTTGCTCTGAGGAGGCTGGAAGGTATTTTTGGTAGACATAAGACACTTTAGTGGTGAGAGTGAGGAACAAAGCAGTTAGGAAAGTACGTGACACAGAAAAATAAGGATTCATATAACCCCTACAGACTCCGAAGGAAAACATACGGTTTAGGAATGAATGTGGGCTCCTCAGCTCCCTAACCAGCCTGGCAATCCCAGGGCTGAGCAGCCAGGGAGTGAGCTGCAGAGATGGCTTGCTGAATGGAGGATCTCTGCAATAGAGTTTGCTGAAACCAGTTTAATGGAATGGTCTGACATAAAATATCAGTTTGTGGAAAGCAAAGTCCTTCACAGCAAAATGTCATCCTTGATTAAAACAGATTTCCAAATGCTAAAAGCATGATTTTGACTCTTTTTAGGATTAAACATTTTATCATCTTACTTGAAAATAGCTCGTTACATAATATGAAATGAAAAAGGCAACTGAACAAAGCATTTCAGTTTGAAATGCAAGATTTCAGAATTTTGCTTCATAAGCGGGTGTTTTATTTCATGCTGGAATAAGTTATTTTAGTTGCTGTATCCTTAAAGTAGAATTTCCCTCAAAAGTGAGGATTCCAGGTTCTGTAATGCTCCAAGCACTTAGCTCTTGCCACCTTTTGAATACGATATTCAGCAGTGGCACGAACCATAAGAACCACTCAGTTCATACATGACCAAATTAGAACGCACATCCAGCCTCTTTCTTTCTTTTAAGGAAAAAAAGAAAGAAAAAAATTATCTTTTGAACACCAGAAAAGTAAAGAAACTTTACTTCACCTTAAGAATTAAGAAACTGAAATTAGCCTCAAAGTGGCCTCTGAGAGGTACCAAATCTTCACAATCATACAATTTGCCAGGTTTTTACGGAAACTTGACTGCACAGTTTGCCAATTTAGAATTTATATTACAGCTTTGTTTTTACAGCAAGAAAAGATGACAGTCAGTTTAAGTATTTCTAATTAGCCTGACAAGGGCTTCTATTGACTTACACACCAGTCAGCATTCTGGGGCTAGCACAGATCATCCTGAAGAGGTGGAGATAGTGCAGTGATGTGGTCTCTCCCTCTAGGCTTACCACTGCTACTGCTCATCAAGTGACCAAGGACATCAAAATTCATTATTTGCAAGACCACACATACTCTGTGGTCACATCCCATCAGCACCACAATTACACTTTAAATCTGTACTACATTGATAGTTCTCTAGAAGAACATCCTATGAGAGGGATGGGACACAGAACTTTACTGACTTGCTTCTCTGTTAAACTACTCACCAAGTCCCAGCACCCTGGCTGTGCTGCTCAAAGACCAGTTCCATATTCTCATGAAAAGAATGCAGCCATGGAATTCACTGCCTAAAAACTCCTGTTTTTCTGTTAGTGATTAGTTGCCAGTCTGCATTCAACACACCTGTTGTTATGTTTGACAACACTCAAACTCTCTCCTAGTCTAACTAACAGATACTCAGAATACACAGTCTAATTTATATTAGCAAATACTAAAGATGACACACATCTATTTATTGAAACATTTCTTCATGCCCTGGTGTACAGCAATGAAGGTTGCTGTTTGCAGTCCTTCCCCTCCAAGCCTAACATTAAAAGAAAAGTAATCCTTCTGAGTCCAGGCTCCAATTGCAATTGAATAAGATTTCAGATTTTCCAGAATCTTTACTGGCTGAAGCTGAATGAAATATGTTAGTCAAATGGCATTTAATTTTATATTCGTTGCTATACGTGGCTCTTTTGAAGGGCTTCAGTAATATTTTCAAAAATTACACAGTTTACTAATAATGCTGGGTAACAGTGAACAAGTCAGTTAAGATGACACTTAGATTTAAAGCCATTTTGCCTTGTTCATGCCCATCCCAAGGGAACAGCAGGTGAATTTCACCATCCAGATCAAAAGAACTGCTGCCCAGTGGCCCTGTGCACCTGACAGACCAAGCACACTGCTACCATCCCCAGTGAGCCAAGCTCCAGCATCACTAAATACAAATACAGGTTCTCTCCTTTTCTAACTGCTCCATTACTTCACTCTTAGCAAACCAGCACAGAACATAGAACAGATCAGAAAATCTTTGCTAACCAGTGCCCAGCCCACCTCCACGAAACAGCTATAACAGCAATATTCACTAAGTAACTCAAGTTTTCATAGAGAAATAAAAAATTAAACCAGAGCAATTGGGGTGTTCCAGGTTAAAGCATATTTATACAACTGCAACAGTACATCAAACTAGCGGGAAATGAGTGGGAAGAGACAGACAAGCCATTGACAAAATCTGATATGCATGAATTATTATATATGTATGTAAGTACTTGCCCCATGTTGCAAGGCATCTGATCCAGAGTGAAATCAATCACCAAATCACAGAATATCAGGTTGGAAGGGACCTCAAGGATCATCAACTTTTCTCAACAAAAGCATTGTCTGGACAAGATGGCCCAGCATCCTGTCCAGCCAAATCTTAAAAGCATCCAACACTGAGGAATCCACCACTTTCCTGGGGAGATTATTTCAGTGGATGACTGTTTTCATTGTGAAAAGTTTTGCTGTCCTCCAAGAGCCTTATCAATTTCAAGTTCAAATTCAAACAAATCAATATTAGCTGTGTCCACACTATATTGTGTTAAAGTTGTTCTTACACCTTTAACCAAGCTTTTACCCTATGAACTAAAAATTGTGAATTTCTCTTGGTTTTTAACTATGTTGAGGGGAAAGGATGGATGGAGAAAATGGGCAAGTAGATAATTAGTACATGCAGGAAAAAGGCAAGGAAGAATATCTGAAGGAGACCAAGAAATAATGTGAAGAAAATTCAAGGACAGGGAGTAATCTGGGTAGACACTGCAAGATAGACAAGATGCAGGGATGGGGAAAATGGAACAGAGCTTTGAATTCCAATATTTAAAGACTGGGTCATGTAAGAAAAGCATAAAGCATTTGGCAGGAAAAAAAGATAAGATGGGACAGGACACAGAGGTGCAGTAGGGCCGAGGGAAGAAGGGAATGAGAAGACAGAAAATAGAAATGTAATCTAGATGTACAAGAACTTTTGCATATCTAAGTCGCGCTTTTCCAGGTACACATGGTAATGTGATCTTGCTCAGTTCTTTCCTAATCAATCTGCACAAATAACATCAGCCAATGCTTTCCCAGTTTCCTCTGAATTCCATACCTTGAGAGAAAATTTGATGCTATAGAGACAGAACCTTGTTCTCAGAAATAGAGGAGACTTCACAGCCCAGCCTTCTACCAGGAAACTGTCCATGCTCTGGAGACATGCAGGGGACAAATCTATGCCCAGATGATGCCAGTTCATGCTGCCTTTCTATCCAGTTAAGATGCACTCAAAGAGATCACAAACACCACTAATAAATACAGGCATAACCCTCTGAATTTCTGTAGCTGGATTCTAAAACATTCAGTTTGTTTAGTCAGAAGCTTCTGAATAACTGACAACCATGTGGGAATTAATGATCTCAGTTATAATTAAAAAGCCACTTGTCACTGTTTTTCATCTATTTCACATAAGGAAACTAATATTTCCTTTGTGAATAACATTTATTTGACAACCTGATGCTAAACCTTTTAATCCAATTCTTGCCTGACCACATTTGTAAAGCACTTACCTTCAGGTTTAAGGAAGATTGATGGCTTTTGTATCCTTATCAAAACCAGAGATACACATCTAGTTCTGCACAAAATAAAATATTCTGTCTCCCTCTACTGGCTCTGCATCAAATCAAACCAGAAAAAGGAAAAGAAAAACTAGAAACAAATGTTTATTGTTACCTTTGAGAATTCTATACAGAAGCAATGCTCAAATAACAGAAGATTAATACATTAATAATCGTTTCTAAACAAGTATTACAAGAGAGAATACTAAGGATCTTTCTGAACACAGCATCAGGCCCATTTAAAGTTAGGTACATAGCACCACCATAGCAACACAGCTATGGCAGACAAATTATTTGTATCTTTAGGAAATTTTCTACTAAAATTATTTCTTCATTAAAAATACAAGAGAATATTAATGAACTTTGTTTCCATAACTTCAGCTTATTTTATATTGAATCAATTTAAGCATTCCTGCTTGCTTCCAGACACACTGATTTACAATTGAGCTAGATGCTTTTATTTCTAAATAAATTATAGATAATACATGGTTTTGGTTTGGGCTGTTTGTTGATTGTCTTTTGGGTTTGTTTTAATTAAAATCAATCAAAATCAATCAAAATTTTTCATTCAAGGAACTTCTGATTTGCAATTTGACCAATCAAAATATATTTTGTAATGACAGCAAGCTGTCACTATATAAAATACAAGAGATGTCTTTCACGTACTCTTTAGATGACAACTGCAAAACCTTGGTTTTTTTTACTGAATTCTGATTTTCTTAAATGGTATAATTAAGTGCACAAAGCACGCTGCTTAGTTTCTAATATTGACTTGAAATAGTTCATAGTGCTCCAGAAAAAACATGTATCTTTTCTTACCCCAAATAAATCAAAATCACAAGAGTAAGAGAAACAAGTGCCATGTTTGGCATGAGGCCATCACTCGATTTCTCTCTTACTAATTTTCTTCACTGGAGAATTTAATTTAAATTTGGGTTAAAAAAGCATTCTTAAAATGAAGCTCTTCATTCATATATCTTACAAACTAGAAGTACAGCACAGTGTACTGATTTTATCATATATTCTATAGAACAATTTATCCTTTAACAGAGTCATGACCATTCATGTGTCTAACCAAAACACATTTCACTCTACAGTGAATTTTATTTTCTATGGTAATACCTTTTTTGATGCAAAACATGCATCACCTGCTAAGGACAAGGGTCAGCAGCATAATGAGAAACACAGTAAGTTATGAAGTTTTTCCTGGCAACTGTTCCTCCACATTTACTCTACCCACCAGGGGTGTAGGCTATTGGTGATCCTGTAGCACAAGCGAGACAGATGTGGGCTCCCAAAGCTGTCAGGAGGCCAGACCTTTCTGCGTATGCAGCAGAGACCAAGAGCCAGCACAGGTCTAAGACTGAGGAGTGGATGGCTCCCTGTGTGAGCTGCAAAACTCACAGATCCTGAACTTTACAACACTGAACACAGTTTTTGAACATAGATTTTTTTTTTAAACAATACCTGTTTTTTTTTCTCTCTGTAGAAACAGATTAAAGCATTAGAGACATTAGGTCAGAAAATAAGAGATCAAATTTATCAGCCCTGTAATTTTTGAACTAACTGAAATTACCACTAGGAGTTAATTTGTCAAGCAGTAATCAAAAAAGATCAGACAGAATTTCCATCTTTTCATGAAACAGTATTTGTTTACAACTGGTCTGTATAGATTGCTTAAAGGTAGCATTCAAATATCTGAATGTGAACATCTGAACTTAAAGTTACTTGAAAACTACAGTTCTACCTCTACACAGATATTCCACTATGTGGGGAAAAACATTCAGAATTTACAGTCAAATCTTCTAAATATGCAGAAAATTCAAGTAGTCTCATTTAAAAGGAGACTATAGTACATGCGTCCATACTAGTGGCATGGAGGCCTTGGTTATCAAGCTGATGTTAAGAAGAGTTTTTGAGACAAAATATGCCTACACAGTAGATGACAGCCAAGAACTTTCATGCCAAGTTTAAGTAAAACAAAGGAAGGCTTTCAAATGCTTAAAAAATTTCACATTAATAGACATTAATGATGTGACTATATTAGCACATGCCACTACAGTAAAATTCTTTTAGTAAAGTCTTTACATGCACCTCAATGCTCCTACAGACATTTTTATGAAAAGACCATGCTTTATTTACCGTACCTGAACATTTCTGTACCTGTCACGCTGCATGTTTATGAAAAAATAAGACGGAATATTACATTATTTTCACACGTCCTTTCCAAAGGCCTAATTTCTATTTATTCTTACATATGATTTTACATGCAGTTGTACTTTAGAAGAACTACCAAAAAGCACTTCAGCAATTTTGACAAATCAAATAAAAAAGTTTTACTGTGCAGGAAAAAAAGGCTAAACAATTAAAGAACAACATTTGTTCTCTTCCCCACATAATCTCTCAGAAACCCCCAAAACACTGATGCTGATAAAGGGCTTTGAGGGAAGTAGGTTAGTTTTTACTAATACTCTTCACCTTGGATCAATTTGATAGAAAGGAGTTACACAGAATTGACAGCTGAGGCTACAGCAGCTTACCCAGCCAAGCTACTTGAACTTTGCCTGTTTCCAGGTACTACTGACATAATTAGAAGTCAGCCATATCTATGGAATAGTATAGCCTAGCCTCTTGACTTTAAATTAAGCGTGAGGACTTAAATGAAACACTGCCCACGTTAATGAAATAAACTATTTACACTAGTACACAGAAAGTACTTACAACGTTTCTGGGAAACTGCCTGTAAACAAGCTGTGACAATGTCACAGTTCTTCTGGACTTTTTGTACAAGCCTGTCTTTCTGCTTCAGAAGACGGAGCAACTTTGCTGATTGAACAGAAATTCTGTAATTCAGTTCTCGTTTTATAGTTGTTAATTCATCGACATCTGCCAACAAGCAGAGAAAACAACTTCAGTACAGGCCAAAACATTCACAAACAGCTTATTGTAGTTGACACGCAAAGGCACTCACCCTAGAGACATTTACAAATACAAGCTTTCTATAAATGACAAGTTCTATTGAATAACTGGGTAATTCCCAGTTATAAACACTTTCAGAATCTCAGCCAAAGTCTTTAATTTTCTTCAAAACTAAAGTACTCCAATTTATTGCGCAGAGTATGAATCTTAACAATTATGCTGTTATGAACTCCTAGGAACGTGACAGATATTGACAGAATATACTGATAATAGCACAACCAGGGGATACATTTTAAATACAGTACCTTCCAGAAGCTGCCCGTGAGTGGACAAGATTTACATTTGTAACAGACAAGGGAACATGTTCAAGAAGCTACCTGCAAAGCTACAAATACAACTCCAGAATAAGCTCTGAGTGGAAATTCTTTCCACTAAGATGCAAGTAGATGGCTTTAGTCATGGCCTCAGTTATCTCCACCGGTCAGTTACAGTGCTACCAGACCCCTTCATCAAAATGTCTCAGCTTAGTTCTAATATTCCTCTTGTTCCCCCATGAGGTGAGCTTCAGCACCAGGAAATGGAGTTGTTGGGGAGATGTCTTAAGCCCATTCATTTTTCTGAGTCCTTTACTCTGTTCTCAGAGGCTCCCCCCACCATTGAAATCCTAAGTCTTGCCTATCACATGTTGACCTCTTCAGCTCCTCCCTGTAATAGCCTGGTACAGCTTGCCACCAGCATCTACACAGCTGCCTCCTCCCTGCAGCTAAGTTTTCAAACTATCACTTTCAATGCAACCCCTGTCCCTTGATGTGGAAAGAAAATCAACCCAAAAAATCCATTCTTCAGTAACCTGATCTAATGAGAAAATATGTACACATCCAGGAAAAGTGGGATGGTAAACAGTTCAGCTCAAGTGGCAAAACTTTTTCAATAGTTCTGGAGACCTTAAAGAAAAGGACAAATTAGGCTGAAATGACCATCAACCATGGGCTAGTGAAAAGTGTGACTGCAAGGACAGGGGAGCCACTGATAAAACAATACTGTATTTTATAGCCACTACCCTGTTTCAGCATCTGCTGCTCAGACGGAATTCTCAATCATTTGTACCAGGCAAGGTAATTTAAAGCTAGACCTATGGATTTGAAAGCAAAGGAAAAAAAAAGAAAGGTACATTTGTACTAATTTATACAGTCACCACCAGAGCTGTATGGTGAGTTTTACTTTCCCATTCGTGCCAGTTAACTGTGCTTGTAAAAACCACTAACTTGGCAACAAAACTAATGAGTTGAAATACCACAAGATATATTTCTGAACAAGAAAATTTCCTGTTGAGTCTCAGGTTGCCAAAGGACACACAGAAGAACCTGAGCTACATCCTAGTAACATCAGATGGCGTGTTATCTCATTAAGAAGCCAAACACGGAAACTGTTTGTACAGCCCTGAAAAACAGGCATATTTAGTCACCTCTTGGGTTTTTTCGTCATCAAAAGGAAAAGTGATTAAACATCAGGTGACAAGAGGCCTTTGTTTTCTTTTACTCTTCATTGGATCAACTTGGAGTTGCACGTCTGAGTCTTTCACAAGCATGCACTCATGCACTGTTGAGGCTACTTAATTTTCATAAGAATTTTTTTAAAATTTCACTTAGATTCTGATTGACTCCAGCATTTACGTTTTTCATTACACTCCTTTTTTTTTCAGAAGACATACCGACCTCCAAATAAGCTTTACAGTTGTCCAGTTTAGCTTATGTCCAGTAGAACTAAAAGGCCCTGAGAAAAAGTCTCTCTTATGATACTGTATGTGTAGCATCCCTTCTAGATTCAGAAAATAAGGACTGAATGAGAGAGAAAGAGAGAGAAAGAGACTGGATATTTATTCATTACTGTAAGTGAGGAAAAGCACCAAACTCGCAGAAACACAAAAGCTTAGGCAGCCTGTCACAGAAACTAGTAGCAGACGACACTAATTCAGGTCCTAAGGCACCTGAAACAAGACGGGAGAACAGCACAGGAGACCCTAGTCTAAAGGAGCTCTCAGCTAACAGCACGTGGGAACCTTCTAGGAGCCAGGGCCATGCAGAAAGCCTGGATAGGGACACATATAACACATAGACATGTGCGCGCAGGCCCGGAGGGCACCTGCGGGCAGGACTCCCCTGCACGCACAGAGAAAAAGCGAGGCACAGGGGCAGCTCCCGGCCCCGGCGGGGCAGCGGCAGGGGCAGGCAGGCGGGGCGGGCTGTACCTTTCAGCCGCAGGTACTTGACCTGGCTCGGCCGCTGCTGCAGCTCCTGGAGACCACGGGAGCGGCCGCTGCCCGAGGGGGCGGCCGCCTCGCCGGCACTGTACAGCTCGGTGAGCAGCCCGCTCACCAGCGACGAGGTGCGGCTGGACAGGCCGCTGCAGGGACCCGCCTCGTCCTCGTCCTCCTCCTCCTCGGCTAGGCTGTCGGCGCTGCTGCCCGCCCGGCCGCTCGCGCCGGCTTCCGCCGCATCCATCTTCCGCGCCGCCGCCACCGGGTTCCGGGCTCAGCCCGTTCTACCGTCACACGCCGGGGTGGGGTGGACAGGGGAAAGGGAAGCGGGCGGGAGAGTCCAGGCAGGAAGGCCGCGCCCGGCTCCGCTCCCTCCCCGCCACCGTGGCTGCACCTGCCGAGGGGCGGGGAGAGTGGAGAACTCGCTCCGTCTCGGGACGGTGACAGCGGGCGCGGTACCCCTGTACTGTGAGGCTGCCACGGAGGTCACCAGGGTCCTGCTGACCGTCCCGTTCCTGCTTCCCCGTTGGAGAAGCGGCCTGGTTTTGTCAGCAGTTCAGTACCTGTGCTGTGACTGGTCCCCATGACACCGCCTGCAACCCGGAGCGCATGGCGGGGTCCGCACGGCCGCCAGAGCCGGGCGCGCCTGGGCTCTGGCTGCGACACCGATAGCGGTGCAGGGAGGCCTGGCCACACGCGTAACAACCGCCACTAGTTCAGGTCAGGAATCGACAGAATCACAGAATGTGTACGGTTGAGTGCCCAACCTCCCTGCTCAGGCAGGGTCATCCCAGACCACATTGCACGGGACTGCGTCCAGACAGTTCCTGAATATTTTCAGTGAGAGAAACTCCACAACCTCTCTGGGCAACCTGTTCCAGTGCACAGTCACCAGTAGAGTAAAAAAGTTCTTTCTCATGTTCAGGTGAAACTTCCTGTGCGTCAGTCTCTGCCCGTTGTCTCTTGCCCTATTGCTTAGAAGAAATAACCATTCTTCCACTAGGAAGAGCGGGCTCCATGCGTTCAGCACGACTCCCGTGGATGTTTATGCACCCCTCCATAGCGGAGCGCGGCGGTCATGCTTGGGAAGCGCCCCCGCTCGCAGCGCAGGGCGGGGCCTGGGGCTGGGCCACGTGATCGCCCCCCCGCGCTCCTGGGTCATATGCCGGGGGCCGGGCGGGCCCTCGCGCTGCTGCTCCGGTTCTGCAGCCGCTCTGCGCCTGTGGCGGTCCTGACCCGCCTGGCCCCGCCATGTCCTCTGCCGTGCTGCTCCGGGTGCTGCCACTGGCCGCGATACTACTGCTCAGCCCGGCGCGGGCAGTCCGGCAGGCGCGGAGGCCTAACGTGGTGCTTATCCTCACCGATGACCAGGATGTCTGCCTGGGCGGCATGGTAACCCTGCGGCGGGGGGTGCGGGGCCGGCTATAGCGTGGCGAGGTCCTGTACCTGGCAGTGAGCTCGGCAGGCGCGGTGTGAGACGAAGGTGTCTCTGGCCGTGGGGATCGGCGCGCTGGGCCCAGCTGGGCTCACTGCGGCCTCAGGCCAGGCAGTCCCGCGAAAGGAGCATCACGGTGGGGCTCCGTGGGATGAGGGGGGGGACGAGCCGCTCTGCGGAGCCACTGAGCTCGGCTGGGCCGGGACTGGGGCCTCTCTAGAGCAGCCTCTGCCGCTGCAGATACCACTGGAAATTCCTCACACTTGTGCTCGCTTGGGCTAGCTTGTGCAATCGCTGTGGCCACGCCAGGCCCTAGCGAGCAGGAAAGGGCACTCTTAGTGTCTTGCTGCCGTGGTGCCTAAAAGCAGTGGTGTTGGGCCTTTTTCTAGGCAGCCTGTTTCAAGTCCCTGGCTTTACCTGGCATCTTCGCATTTTTAGCTGATGCCTTTTTGGTGCTTTCCTTTCAGACCCCCCTAAAGAAGACTAAAACTCTTATTGCCCAGATGGGAATAACCTTTGTCAATGCAGTAAGTGTTTGCATTAATGCTCTGAACTTCTGAGGTGTGTACATTAATGTATTTTATATCTTAGGTCATCTGAGGTCTCAAAATATGGTATCAGTTTCATGAAACCTGTAGCTATGCATGGGGGTTTTTAAAATTCAATTGCTACCTACATCCAGGTCTCAAAATGAATATAACTTAAAGTCATGTTTAAAATCTGTAGTTTCACTTTCTGAAAACTCACTTTTTGTGCTCACTTCCTTAATCTGTAAATTAAAGCTGCGTAGTCTGAATATACTTATTACAAACTGAGAAGCATTAAAAGAAGCTGCTCAAAACTTTAATCAGGTTCATGTACAGTGAAAAGTCACGTCACTCTTTTCATATTCTAGTGTATCTCCATGGCTAAAATAATGGAGTGAGTCAATGATCAGACAGTATTTTAGTGGGTTCTTGCCCAATCTAAAAGCTATGTCCAGTCTGGTGGTGAGAAGTTGAAGGGCATGTGCTGCAGAGACCTGGAACTGGCTTCATGTGCAGTTTTTTGCTAGTGAAAGTACTTGGGATCTAATTTTGGGTGTCTAGAAAGAAGTAGGTTTTACTGTTGGTGAACATGTTAACCTATTAGCTGATATTTGAAAACTATAAATTTTGACATAAAATTGTTTTACTATCCTAGTCTTAAATCTCCTCGTTCTGTTTTTCCAGTATGTCCCCAGTGCACTTTGCTGTCCCAGTCGAGCTAGCATTTTAACAGGAAAATATCCACATAATCATCACGTTGTCAATAACACTCTGGAGGGGAACTGTAGCAGCAAGTTATGGCAGAAGATTCAAGAACCATACACATTCCCAGCGCTGCTCAAAGCGATGTGTGGTTATCAAACATTCTTTGCTGGAAAATATTTAAATGAGGTATTTGGTGTCCTTTATTTAGTTTTTTTGAGAGTTTTTTGTGGTTTGTTTTAAGAGTTAAGTGTCCACTGAGGCAAATTCATTGGGAGAACATATTTTCAGAGCTCTTTTACAGCAGTTACTCAATACTTTATTATTGACTCACTTGTAGATGTGTACTTTAGGTTTTTTGTCTTTTTAAGTAGGTTATAGTTTTTAGTTGTTCATAGTAAGATGTAAAATTCAGCATGAAAGCTGTAAGGCTGGATGTTCCTCTTGTGTGATGGAATTGGATTAGGAGCTAGATGAGTTACAGGGTTCTTAACAGCATGTTTGCTTTGCATCTCATGGTGAAAAACATTGGTGGTATAGTAAAACAATGGAACGTGAATTTTCATAGCCAGTCACGGATTTGTCTGCTTATGTTCCTGAGGTAGCAAGGGGAAGGGAAACTTAGCTGGCTTCCTCTGAGCATCCCTTAACTCAGCAGAGTCTCTCATGCCTGCAGTTAGGTGAGCCATGTAGATGGGAGAGGGCTGCCCTGAGAAAACCCATTGTGTTGCTCTAAGGCATCCTGTTTTGAGTTTGGCACTGACTCAGCAGCTACTTTCCCTATTTTGCTGTCTTAAAGGCTAGTTGTTGTAGATTATTTGGCAGTGAGGTGGCAAGAGGCTAACATTATTTGAAGTTACTGTCCCTGTTGGGGGAAGATGAAGGAAGGTGTTGGTCTGTGTGGAATTCTCTTTAATATCTTGCGAGCTGTTTTCACGAAGCGTGCAAGTGTCTTGTCACATGTATGTTTGATCACTGCTTATTATTTGATGATGTACACTATGCAGAATGGAGCAGGGAATAATATTTAAATTTTACTGATGACTGCTAAGCTTTCAGTTACTATCTAGTTATTGAACCCTGATTCCTTTAACAGGCCCTACATGTGTTTTTATATGTGTGTATATATGTGGTTTTTCCCATTCTGAAATTGAATTTGGGTTAACATGGTTTCTGAGTAGTTTTGAATAAAGCACATGAATATGAAGCATAATGTCTAGCTTTGATTCATTATAATTGAAACTGTGAGTCATGATCTCTCTTTTTTTAGTATGGAGCAGAGGATGCAGGGGGAGTAGGTCATGTCCCTCCTGGATGGAGTTTTTGGTATGCTTTGGTATGTGACTTTTCTTTTTAACAACTTAATTTTGGTTGCTTTATAGTCCAACTTATGTTCTAACTTTGCTGGTCACAAAAGAGCAGGAAAAGAACATGAATGATTTAATGCAAATTTTTTCCCCTTTTTCCTCAGTTGTATATCAGATCTATGCCTTTTACAGAGGTACTCCTACTGAGTGCCCAGAGGAAAAAAACCAATTTGTAAAGCCAAAGCAGTGTGAGATAGCACTAAAACCAGTTTTGTTGATGGAGACCACTTCTGAGAATTTTTGCAGTATCCTTATGGCAAACGCTCATAACCTATTTAACAAATACTTAAGGGGAATTAATTTGGATTATTTCAGGTAATCAGTGTACCTGTTGCTTTGCATAAGAATCTGTGCCACTTTTCTTTTTCACAGGAGAAAAATTCAAAATACTACAACTATACTCTCTCAGTAAATGGCAAAGCACGAAGGCATGGTGAGAACTACAGTGTAGATTATCTGACAGATGTACTGGTAAGAAATTTTGCAGTGTGTGGTACAGAAGCTGCTTATGACCAGACAATGTCTCATGCTGGAGACTTGGGAAAGGGTGCGATTGTTAGGCTGTATTAGTTCACAAATGGACAACTGTACTGTTGTGAGGGTGGATGGGCATTTATCAGCAAAGCAAGACTCTGAGTATATTTAGAAATCACAGGTTTATGTCTGAGCTGTGGAGAGGAAAGGGAGTCCATCTGGTCGTTTGCTAGCCAGTAGTCTCTCTGAGGAGTTAATACTGACTGCTGTGCTGCAAGAGGAATAGGTAGGCAGAGATTTAAATTACTGTATACAAGGATATGTTTCATTATAATATGCAACTTCTGTAAAAGATTAACGGGGCCAGGATTTCAGTAGGAAGCATGTAAAAATAAACTTCACACCATGTTTTGTTTCTTAGGTATTATGATGCGTTAGTCCACACAATCCACACACTTCATCAGTCTGATAACTTGTAAATATTAAAGCCTAATCAGTCCTTCATAGTATATGAGGGCATTGCATAGCTGATTAGGGGCGGTTTTAGCCTCTATCCACATAAAATAGAGAGGTAACAAAGACTTCTGATATTTTATGGAAGGATAGAAGGTTAACCTTAGCTTTCTTAAGGCCCTATTTGGCAAGTAGCAGAGGCTGTGGGTGAGGGAGAATAGCCACATCTGCCAAGCTGGAGACATAATTTGATGTGCTGTAACAGTGTATAGGTTGATACTGTGTTAGAGTGTATAGGTTAGCACTCACAAAAAATTCTTCTCTAGAAATGTCTCCTTGTGCGGTCTTGTAGTGTTTCATTGAGACCCTGAGGAGTTTGATTCCACTGGGTGCTTGAGCACAGATAGCTGCTCACTAGCAGCAGCACTGATTGATGTTTCTTAGGGTACTGAACAGCTGTCTGATTAAATTTCGATTTACATCGTCTAAAGCTAGATTGGAATTGATAAGCCAGAAGTGAAGCTATCATATTACTGGCATTGTACTGAGCTTTTTGATCCTTCAGCAGCTCGTAAGCATTTTGTCCAACAGGTCATTCTTGTATAAACCTCTTATATTGTGGTATGTTGCCTGTTGATACAGCAGTGTATCACGATTTTCAGTGTGTTGCATTCTGTTTTCTTCCTGTAGTTACCAAACATGTATTCAGCATTTCAGCGACAGTGTTTAATTCACTTGCTGGGCAGTGCACAGGAATAAATTGTTTATGCAAAGTTCCTGTGTTGCTTGATGTGATCCTCAAGCTTTCTGTTCTGGGGGTGCCTGGTTACTTGAGTCTGGTATTAAGCATCCAAACACCTGAATCTTTTTGCTGCACTTCTCACGTGTTGCAGTTTAAGCTCCTAATGAAATCAAAGCTACCACTATGAGTTTCTGAAGGGTTCTTATCCTTCCTTGACTCTGCTGTCATATAACTGTAGTTGAGCCCTGATTGCTTAGATGCTAAATTTAGAAGGAAGGAAGGGGGAATTCCTGCTATATTGTTTTTTCTTTCTAGAGAAAGAAAAGGATATCCAAAATGGGGTATACTAATCAGGCGGAAAAAAATGTTGCAAGATTTGAGTACTGAAGAACTCATGTACAAGTAATACCTTTGAAGCTTTAATTTTAAAGACTGACCTAGGAGAAGTGAAAGTGGACCTCACAATATCTTCTAACTTGCTACTTGAAACTGTGTATAGGCTAAAATGAAAATGAAAGTGCAGTGGTGTTCGTGCATTTGGACATTGTTCTTCACCAGACCTGTCTTCACCCCTTGCAGTCTTGCAGCATAGCAGAATGAGCATAGGCTATAAACAGTGGAGCTGAATTAATTTTTTTTCAGAACTATTGCTATTTCTGAAGAAAGTTGAAGCACTTAAACTGGGGTCTGTCAGATGGGAGATGACATCTTAAAGTCTCAGACTTGGACTATGTTGAAGAAAGCTCTGATTTTACTTGATTAAACCAGAGTATAGGTGGATTTTGTTGTACTTGGAACAGGCACAAACTTCTGATGAGCTTTCCAGGTCTAACTAATGCAAAGGTCTGAAGTAGAAAGTTGTTTGAAGATGTGAGAAAATTACTTGTTTAAAATGAGCACTTGGGATTATTTTTATCATGAGCTGCTGTTCTAGACATTTGTAGATGAGCAAGCAGTAAGTTTTTGAAATAGTTTAAATGTTTGCAGTATTACCAAGCTCTAAATAAGTTGCGAATGTCTAGTTTGGATTTGTCAAATAGTTGCTGTTTTCCTTTGAACCATGATTTTTCTTCAACAACACTGTTCACAGGCCAACATGTCATTGGATTTCTTGGAGTACAAATCTAATTTTGAGCCCTTCTTTATGATGATTGCACCCCCAGCACCGCACTCCCCTTGGACACCTGCTCCACAGTATACAAAGAGCTTTCAGAATGTCAGTGCACCAAGAAACAGCAATTTTAATATTCATGGCAAGGTAAGCTAACTAACAAGAACCTGTGTAGGTTATTCTAGTTTGTGAGAGCAGAAGGCAGTGGCCCTGACTTGCATATTAGATTAGAATAGGCGACTACTGTGACTACTGGTTGTTTATTCGTGTTGAATTGGTGTGTGTTGGGGTCAGATAAGTTTATTGTGACTTTGAGATATTTACATGCTATTGTCTTGTAAAGAAAAACAACATAGTGGTAAAAGTGATATGGTAGTACAATGGAATTATGATTGGTAAAGATAAAAAGTGAATTCTGTGTCCCATTTCTAGACTCTTATGAAGCTTTTAAAGATTTCTTGTGACTGCTCTCAGTATATTCAGAGGAACGCATAAGGAACGCTGCTCAAAGGCTTGGGTGAAGAATAGCAAGAGCCCTGTCTTCCTTCATGTATTTGCTCGTGGATGGGGGCAGTCCATTCCTTGAGCTCATTGCAAAGCTTCCCCCAAGTGAAAGCATGTCAGGCTAATCAGAGGACTCTGGAATCCTGAACCATAGGGCCAAGGGTTACTAAGTGCTTTGAGAACTTGCCTTTCGTTTGCTAAAATAACCTAATGTTACAAATTCAGACATTCTTGTGACAAGGTAGTACCTTCCACTGCCAGCAGATATGGTCTAGCTCAGACTAATCTGCTGCAATTTAGTCTGCCGGTAAGTAAACTTCACAAGCAGTTAGTTTGGTGAAAACTTGCACAAGTTTTGTATTTTTGATTCGAGTAATTTAAAATATAGAACCCATTTCTGTTCAGTGTTCAATTATTTCACTTCAAGATTTGCTTCTAATCTTAAAACTAAGATAAAATTGCCTAAATGCCTATCAGGAGCCCAGTAATACCTCGGGTCACTCTGACTCCTGTAGTAAGAAATGAAACTTGTTTTTAGCTGAGGACTGTTTATAGCTTGCAAAATGACCATGTGCTCATCAGTGATAGAAAAATGTGAATGAAAGGACAGGAAAGGGGTGCAGACAGTAACAAGTACTTTAGCCCAGTCTTCTTAAGTTTCAGACTAGGGAATGGGAATCAGACTGAGGATTTTTCTTCCATAAAGGGATTTCAGATTTTGTCTTAAGACTCCATTCCTGTAATAGAGTGCTTTAAAAATAGTGATTTAGAAGTAACTTGACCAGTGAAGTCAGCAGGTAGCAAAATATACACTGTGGAGTTCCCTTATGGGGTATAAAATCTCTGCATATTTCTGTATAACACATAACAAAATGCTGGACTTCACGTTTGGCAGTTAGTATCTGTGGATCCAGCAGTTTTACTAGAGGAACAGACTAGCATCACCTTCCATACTAGACACGGCCAATGTGCATTTCTGCAGCTGGCAGTGTTGTGGTCTTGGAGCCTCAGTGTTTTCTAGAGCTTCACTGTTCTATAGGGCAAGCATGATTCCCGCAGTAGCAGTTAACGTGCTAAATTGGCCAAGACCCTCACTGCAGTTGTAATGCTTGCTTGACAGTCTTGGATTGTATTTGATTAGGAGTTTTGACTCCTAAATAAATGTTGCCTCACTTCCTTATACTGGATGTGGGCAAGGGCTACTAAGAGGAACCATTTAGGCAGAATCTCTGCATGAAAAACAGGAATTAAGCTCTTGTATATGTCACTGGTCAGAGTCTGAGTTTAGCTTCTGCATTGGATCCTCAGCTATGAATTGTATGAAATGATGAGCAGCTGTCTGGATTCCCAAGCAGAATTATTAATAGTCCAGATGAATTTTATCTAAGCTGTTCTAAAAGATAAGTTGAGTAAGATATGTGTTGGGTGCCCTTGCATGCCTTGTTTTTCCTGCTTAGTTGTGTTCTGATTCTACTGGCAATACATTGGATATTGTCTTGATCTCCCAAAATTTCTCCAAGAATGGAGCTTAGGGGGGCAGCAGGATTGGTGGACTGCTTTGTATATAAGTGCTGAAAGAGACATGACAGGGAAGCAGATTTGAGAACTCTGAGTCAGTGTGAAGTTTATTGAAATCCACCAAGGTGTTTGAGTCCTGTGTGAAATTTTTGAAACTTCAGAGAAAGGTAAGAAGAATAAAATACTCAAAGAGGAGGATACTGCTGCACTAGGTTGGTTACCTGCTTGAGTTGCCCAGCATGGTTGTGCCTTACGAAGCTCTTCTCCTAAGCATAGCCCTTGTGAAAGGTGGCTGGTGCACAGGTGATGTTGCCAGCTCCTTTATTCTCTGAAGAGCTGCTGAGCTGAGGATAGAATTTGTGCTGTATTTCTTTTTTCCCCCTCTCTCAGCTGAGATTGACTATGTCTCTCCAGAGAATTGTTTTACAGCTACTCTAAAGAAACAGCTGAATACAACTGAATTAAAGTAAACTGGACATAGTATTAAATCTCCATGCCAAAAATCTTTCCTTTAGTACTCAAGAGCAGAGATTAGGGGAACTGTAAGTGCAGGAGATATGAGTCACTTTGTTGTGAGTCCCTAAAGCCTGAGCTCTTCAGTCATTTGCTTGTGATAGGAGGGAAATTGCATAACGAGGGGCTGTACACAGAGGAGTGACCAGCTAAATACAGTCTCAAGCTGAGAGTGATGAATGGGTCATCTCTGACCTACTAAATGAAAAAGTGTAAAACTGCACTGGCATGACTGTATTCTTTGTTCTGATCCCCACTAATACTAACCTTCAGATTGTTCATAACAGACCTTCTCATGTATTTGTACAGCAGGTGACCCAGCTCAGACTGATCATTCAATGTGGAGTGTAACTTTTTATATTAATTACGTCATCTCCATTACTTTGGGGGTGTAGGTGAGGAAAGAAAAGGGCTGTTTCTGAGTTGAGGATACATCTAGAAGAATCCATAATGATGCAGCTGAAGAAATGCTCTTGTTTTGGAGTCAAAATCTAAATAAAATGGTAATGTTCTGTTCCATTCAGTAGTCACCAGCCCTGGTTCCTTAGACTGCCAGGAATCTGGTAGTGGTGCTGGTACAGATATCTGAACTCGCTTGTTTATAATTTAAGTAATTCTAATTGCTTTGGGTGCAGCAGCTTTTGCCCACCTTGCTTCCTCTTGGGGTGCTCACCAGTATTAATCCCAAAAGTCCCTCGCTTTTGACAACCAAGTTCAATTTTACAACGATGCTCAGTGCTTCACATTGTTTTCCTCAGATCTGTCTGCTATCATACTTTTACCTCTGAGAGAGCCTTCCCTAGATCCTTTCACAATTTTCTTCCCTGAACTTATTTGAAAAGATCCACTTCTGCTGTCTTCTCATCAAGGGCTGAGCATAATGGAGCTGTAATGTATCCTACTCTTGAAACTTAGATTTTGCATGACCCAACAGGGAAAACCGAAGTCAGGTCAGTTTGATAGCATTGCCTGACTTTTTCACAGGAATCATTTTTGTAATTGCTCTAAGAAAGGCTTAAAACCTGATACTTCTCTCATGCACTAATCTTTTTTGGTTTTTTTTCTTTAGAACAAGCACTGGCTAATTCGACAAGCAAAGACTCCAATGAGCAACTCTTCAATACAGTTTCTTGATGATGCTTATAGAAAGCGGTAAGAATTTTTTGTTGCTTAAGGTTTCTAATCAGAATTTGTAAGGTATGGATTTTTTAAAAAAAGTTGCAGTAAGTCTGACAATTGATGTCAGAGATTGTCATTACCTCTAGTAGTTCTCTGGCACCTGTCTCAGAAGACCTCCTGATTTTGTTTATATTTTGCAAATAAACTTTGGCTTAAGAAATATCATATTCACAAATGCTGCCATTATTTGTCACAAAAATTATCAATTGCACTTGGTCTTGCTATTATTTTTCTTTCAGTGCACAACAGGTTTTTATTAAAAAAAGAAAGGGCTTGTCTTCTACTTCACTTAATTCCAGTTTCTTACATGATATATATCAAATGTAGTTGATCTGTCTGCCAGCTAATCTGATTTATTAATCTTGTCTCTCAGTCTGTATATGGGAATACCTGACTGGCCAGGGGAGATGCTAGATTTCTTTTTATAAAGAGGATGTGGGGAATAATCTGCAGACATGACTTGTTCCCTTTTTTAATGGAGAGCAAAGGTATTTGTTTACAGTATAGGTGTGTTTTCTTAAAAAGTTTTGAAACAAACATTACTTTAAGTGTTGATCTTCATTTTGAGCGGTTACCAGGCATTATCTTGTCACTTTGGAGATGAAAACCCAAGATTTTTTAGACTTTTGGTCTATAAAACATTAAGGTAAAATTATGCATCAAAATTTTAAGCCAGGAGACAGCAGAATCCAAGAACTGAATAACTGTAGTTAATTCAGCATGATACTAGTCTATAGAAGGTGGTGGAAACAGTCACTTTTCTAAACAGTAAACCCCATGACAAAAAAAGAACTTGTAGCTGTTGAAGGCTTTAGATACATGAAATAATGGACTCTGACATTATATGAATAATACAAAACAGCTGGTACATTTTTCAAGCAGAAAGGATCCCATAAAGACTACTAAATTCATGGTTGTTTTGCATTTTAATATTAAACTACATATAAAGAACTAATAACAAGTGACCTTGAAGGAGATAACCGACTCTGTCACCATGACACTTCAAGGTTGATCTTCACTGTGTCCAGATAAGAAGTAATCAGCATTTTGATGTCATTCACAGGCACTACAGAAATGAACAAGAACTGAGGACAAACAGTCTATTTCTATCTTTAATTGCAGCCTTAAAAAAAGCAGTGTAGTAGTCTATGAGGTTTGTTTTTAGAATTTGTAAGCAAAAGAATTCATTTACAGTGCATATACTGCTAACTGGAAGCAGGATATAAATGCCCTACTTGCAGTCAGGCTCATTCCAAATTTTTCACTCTCGAATATGAAGTACTTTGTTTCTGTATAGGTGGCAAACTCTGCTGTCGGTAGATGACCTGATAGAGAAACTAGTGAAGAAATTGGAAGCGAATGGAGAGTTAGACAACACATACATCTTTTACACATCAGACAATGGCTTCCACACTGGTAAAATTTTCACTGCTTACTGCTTATTTGTACAAGATCCAGGAATTGTATAACCTTTGACCCTCGTGACCACTTCAGAAAATGAGAACAGCAACTGTGGAAAACTATAGATATGGGAAGTACTGATTTGAATTCCAAAACAATCTGGAATTGTAGTGTGGGATGTTTGGGGTTTTATTGTTGTTTTTTTGTTTGGTTGTGGTTTTCAGCATTAATTTCTACCAATGTATCCTGGATGCATAAAATTAGGACAGAAATAAAGGAAGGGTCTCTCTATTCCATAAGAAGAGTTGGTATAAGAGGGTTAACGAGTAAAAATCTGTCAAAGGCCTGTCTATATCATGTTGTTCAACTAAAAGTGCAGTATCTAACCTGTTTGTAAGATACAGCTTATACTTTGAAGTTATCTCTTCTCCAATTTGTTAATATAGTTCTATTTAAGATCCTTTCTTCTTTGAGAATAGACTGATGGCAATTACGTGCCCATAGTAGAGGGGGGTGGAACTAGATGATCTTTGTAAGGTCCCTTCCAACCCACTCTATGATAACACAAGACTGGTAATGTAAACAAGAAGCCATTTAACTTTTTCCATCTTCTCTTGCTTAGGCCAGTTTTCTTTGCCAATAGACAAACGGCAGCTCTATGAGTTTGATATCAAAGTTCCACTGCTAGTTCGAGGACCAGGGATAAAACCAAGTCAGACAAACAAGGTGAGAAAGAAGTGAAATCCCAGTACAGATTTATTTTTAATATTGTTTCACAGTTACCACTTTTTTAGCTATTAATTTGTTGCCCTGCATATATATGTATCCATTAAATGAAATATACAGAGTGGTAGAAAGTGCAAAGACCTCATAAAAAAGCTGTCTGTTCCTGCTTGAATCAAATTAAACCATTGCTGGCCACAAAAGCAAATTAATTTTGAACTGACTTTCCAAATTCCCTACCATTGCTTTTCAATATTACAAGGGTCCATTAGCCCATAAAGATGAAATTAGGTAGTGTTTAGATGTGCTTACAAATAGGAGTATTTAAAATAGGTTCTGAACTTCTGAAGTTAAGTTCTTCTCATCCTGCAGATGCTTGTTGCAAATATTGATTTGGGTCCCACTATTCTGGATATTGCGGGATATGACTTGAATAAGACCCAGATGGATGGGATGTCACTGTTGCCGCTGTTGGTAAGTAGGGACAGGGATAGTAACCAATGATTCTTGCAGGGGTAATTCTTCTAAGTCAATATTATTTCTTTGATAGATTAGGTTGACTCATAACCCATATTTTTCTTTTGATGCTATTTTCACTTGAGATGTTCATAGCTGAGTGAAAAAAGTAGGTATGTTTAAATGTGGCTGTGTTTTCATAAGCACTACAACTTCATCGTCATGTTATAATAGAAAGTTGTGTTTGGATAATTCTCACATTTGTAATAATTCCTGTTTCGAAGCCTGTATTTTGTTTCCTCCTTGCATTCTTCTTCCCCTTTTCTTTAGCATTTCTCAGCATAGGAATAGGAGAAAAGCAGACTATTCTTATTAAATCTTTTTCTTGACTCCATTTTCAGTAGTACTAATGTTTCCTGCCAAACTCAAGAAGAATGCATGTGGTCTTATAAAGTAAACTTGACCTTTCTAATAGGTGAGCAGAAGCCTATTTAAATAAAGCTGCTTGCAGGTGATCTGTTTAGTTTTAATTAAATTCAGTCTATAAATTGAAGGCAGCTTACTTAAAAAGTAAGCTTGGAAGGATCATCCAGACTTTAAATGGTGCTTTGCTCTTAAAACCTTGTATCCAAACCTTAAGCTGTTCTTTAGACAGAAGAAGGTAGAAGGCACCTATTTTAAACTCTGGAGTCAAAATTGAAACTTACTGTTTTGCTGCATATGCCTGTGGTGGTGCTGTATATTAACTGTAAACTTCCATCTTCCTCTGTCTTTTAAAATGCAGCTACAAATAGACCAGATTAAAATCTAGTTGTTTCTTAAACCTGTGTCTTTTTTTGCTTGGTTGGTTTTTGCCAAGGTAGCTTTTTCCATCTGTTGTGGTAATGTGATACAAACCAAAGGGAAACGGCCTTGTTACAGGAGTCTTGTCTGTAGGATGGTAGTATCTGGACATGTGGCTCCTACTTGGTATTACTGCATGATGATTTATGAACTGAAGATAGTATTTTGAGGGCTCACAGGAAGGCGTACTAATATTTTTGGAGTTTAATCCTTGTCTTCCATTTACACAAGACCTTCTAAACTAAAGCTAATTACTTAAGACTGATACTGCCTAGTAAGCAGTGCAGTAGATACTAAGTTGTGTTAACCTCTTGTAGAGAGGAGATAAAAATGTCACATGGAGATCAGACTTCTTGGTGGAGTATCAAGGAGAAGGATACAACGGCAGTGATCCTACCTGTCCTGGCCTAGGACCTGGAGTCACAGTAAGTAAGACAAAATCTGTTAATATTCAGGAAATAGCTGCTGAATTAGACCTGTTTGCTGTGTGGGCTAACCTGGTTCTGTATGTAAGCTCCCAGTGTGTTGGTAAGTAGCTCCATACGTCATGTGCAGCATTTGATAATTGGAAGATGTCCAGCCATGTGGAACTGACATGTCCATATGACCAGAGAGACCACAAAAACCCTTTCAGCGTGAATCTATGGAGCCTCAGGGCTGGAGTCTGATGCAGGAAGGTGTGGGCTTAAGCCAAGTGTGTGGCAGTGACATAATGTTCTTTCTAAACTTTCAGTAACCTTATTGCACAGTTCTTGTCTGTGATTATTAAGTCACTGGCTACTCTCTAAAACGAAGCAGCTTTGCTTTACTGAAGTAAAGCATCCCATTGGTGCTGTCTTTAGTAGCATTGTGCTTTTCTCTTCTGTGTACATACATTTGCTTCCCAGACAAAATGCACTTAATGGTGAGCTTAATAACAACACCGAGTTTGTGTTTAAAAGCCCCGGTGATAATTTGCATGTGTTAAATTAAAATCTGGGTGTTCGTCTGTTAGCTGCAGTTAGCATGAGCTGGTACAGACTCTAGGAGAAGTTCATCTGCTGCCCTGAAGTTTTTGTTTGCTCTTTGCTTCACAGCACTGCTTTCCAGACTGTGTCTGTGAAGATTCCTATAACAACACATATGCTTGTGTAAGGACACTGTCAGCTTCCTGGGATCTGCAGTACTGTGAATTTGATGACCGGGAGGTAAGTCTGTCTGACTAGCAGATGTCAGCTGTGCACAACCTGTGTCTGTCTGCACTTGTATCAGCTCTCAAGATTTCCATGAAGTACTCTGAAAAGCAGACTGGCATTGCTTGCAGGATAAACAGTGGAATACTTATCACCTGTTGAGAATGTTTGACCAAAACTCTAGTGGGGTTCTGGGAAGAAGGGAAAAAAAAGGATGTGGGAGGGGAGTGAAGCCTAAACTGTGATTATTACTTTCTGGTATCACCTAACAGCCTCACAGGGAGCTTGCTGGTTTGTTTTCAGTTCTCTTACCCTTATTCCATGTGGCAGTCTCTTTTGAACAATAAATATTTTCTGATAACATAAGCGCAGCAGAGGTACAGTGTTCAACTCTTATATTTGGGAAAACTTGAAATTCCAGGTTAATAATTTCTCATCTATTATTTGCTTGTTTGTCTGGCAAAAATAGAAGTAAAGTTACAACTGTGAGAAAGGTCTCTGACCTTACCTTCAGTTATTTGGGGATAAGGAACATAAGGTCCCCCTTCAGAGGCTGCTCAGGTCTCACTAGGGGAGCACATGCTGTACATACAAAAGGTGGTGTGTCATGGGGCTGATCTTTAGTTTTGCTTGTTTGCACACAGCTGCTCTAACAAGTATTGGGGTTTGAGGCAGTTGGGTCGCAGATCTAACAAACTGTGCTGTCAGCAGCTGTGCAGGCACTCCATGAACAGCAGGTATGGCCAGTAACGTGCACCACACAACATGTTGTATGGTAGTCTACAAAGAGCAACTTAAGCCAGGGGAGGAAGTCCCACAAGATGTTTTTGCAGTTAGTGTGAAAAGCTGTACAGGAAACCAAAATAGCATTAGCAGACCCTGCACTTCAGTTTTCCCCTTTCTGACAAGTTATGATCAAGTTAAACAAGTCTTGTGGATTTCTTTGTAAAAGTAAACTCCAAAGTTGATTCAGTAATACTTTTCATGTCACTTTGGGATTTTTCTGCTAAGAAAGTATGTCTGTGGCATGTTTGGATCACTCTGCTTACCTGAGCTAGCTAAAATAAAATCAACAGTATGGGGAAAGTGCAACAATGTGGCTTCTATAACCTTGCAGTGAACCTTGTAAGAAAAAGGCCAAAGTCTGTCCAGATATGTCTTTATCAAAGTTAGACACAACCCAGCCAGTTTTTTATCAGTATCATCTGCAGTCAGGCCTCCTACTCTAACAAAGACAAAACAACAGCTAAATTCTTGAGATACTGTTGACCAGTATTTGTTCCACAGAAGTGTCTAGAGATTTAATGTACCAAAAACCAAATCTGTCCTAAAATCCTCCAGACAAACCTCAAAGTATACGCACACAGAATTAGTTTTTTCTGTTTAAGGCTATAGCATAGTTGTATTCAGCATATTTTGTACATGAAGAAGTCAAGACACCTGTCTGGTATCTGATGAGTATAGAATATTGATGTGATGGTCATGAAATTGTTATTTTGAGATCCATTAGTGAAAAGACTGCCAGCTTAGGCAAGGCCTCTTACTGTCATCTTACATTCATAAGACAAGTGTTGGAAAAGAATCTGCAGTGGCAGGTGAGTACTTTAGGTGGAAGTAAAAGCTTTTCCAGCAAAATTGTGCTACTGCAAAACTTTGCTTTGCTTGCACACTGTCCTGTCTTTGACCATGTAGCTGCATGGCTGAACACAGTGTATGTGTGGGGCTGCTGCAGTAGAGTTCAAAATAACATCCGAGATTATGTACTGCCATAAAGCATTCAGGACTTAATAAAGTGCAGGAACTTTCTTCTACAGGTGTTTGTGGAAGTGTATAACTTGACTGCAGATCCACACCAGATCAATAACATTGCTAAAACAATTGATCAAGAAATTCTAGAAAAGATGAACTATCGACTAATGATGCTACAGTCCTGCTCAGGAGCAACGTGCCGTACACCAGGTGTCTTCGATCCTGGGTAAACACTGATCCACTTCATTATTGTAACACTTTTAAATATAACTATGTATTTTTTAAATTCATAATTCATTCCTTTTATAGAGGGTATTTGTGATGGAATATGTTATTGTCATACATGTTTTCTTGATGCTTCTATTTTTTTAATGGTTAATCTATATTTTAACTTACCATATATAAACTTGATGATATGAATACTAGTACTTCTGTGTTGTCAGACATTGTTGACTTAGCACAGCTGTACGCTTCAGCTGTTCTGAGTAGTCAAGAGACTGACCTCAGGTTTGCCTGCAAAGCAGGAAAAGCTCTGCTGGTTTCTATAGGCAGGCGTTTTCTAAGTACTAGCTCTGATGTTCCTGGAGAAGCTGTTTGTGAGAACATTTCCTGCAGGAGTTGAGCTGTCTGTATTCACTGTTGGAAGTAAATAGCACTTTGTGCCTCAAAACTCAGTCACTAATCATAGCAAAGCTTTTTTTAAGCAGTATTTAAAATGTCCTTACAGTGTCCTTAAGGTGCTACATAAATTTGTCATTTGGGACAGCAAAGCTTTCTGTTAGAATGTAGCTCCTGAATGCTTGATATTATAGATGCCCTTATGCTGCCTGTACATTGTAGCTAGGATTTATTTCTTTGGAGACTCAGCTTTTTGGTTGCGTGTTGTTATAGTTTATCTATTGTAATAGAAATTGTCACTGCTGTGTACTGCTGAGAAAGCAGTTTCTCACATAGCTTTGTACCAGAGATCTTGTAGCACATAGCTCTCTCTAGAAGTGCTGGTCACTCCCAAGCCAAGCAGCTCACACTGACTGTTCTTCTCTCCAGCTACAGGTTTGACCCACGGCTCATGTTCAACAATCACAGTGTACGGGCTCGGAGGTTTTCTGCACAGTTCTTGTAAGACCCTTAAGAGCCTCTTGCTCTTAAGTGGGCTCCTACTGACCAGTTTCTCCAGTGACTGCAGCAGGTCTGTCTCTGTTAACTTTCGCTGATTACAGCTGGAAGACTTTTAATGGGCTTTTCAAACCCTGTTTGGAAGGAAACCTCTTGTCTTTAGCTGGTTGCCTTGTGCAATATATATATATATATTTTACAGCTGAACTCTAACTGAGTTGTTAGACACAGCTAATCTGTCTTGCTCAGATCGTTGATTATCACTTTTGTCTTTCAAGTACCTTTTCATATCCCAGGCACAGAGGTGAACCTATGCCTATGAATCTGAACAGTTTATTTTGTTCTAAAAAAATAAATGTGTATTTGATTCAGGTTAGATAGGCGGGTGCTATTGCACAGTAATGCTCACCCATATTCATTGTCACAGACCTTCTTAAAAGCTATGCTTGATTATAGGTTTCCTGTATTGAGCTCCAGGCTGTTGAGGCCAATAGCGAACTAGCCCAAAAGAGAGTAGGAGGGCATTAGTCAAAAGTGTAGAATCTGACTAGCAAGTGTCTTGTGCAGAATTAAAATCTTCTAAACAGCCCCTTTCAATGAGACCACTTTGTGAGACCAGTGGATTTTGTAGGACAGCTTTGGTAGCTTGCAACAAGAATGTAACTTCTGCCTCCTGGTTTGAAATGCTGGGCTCGGTTACTATGTACTACTGAAAAACTCCTTAGGGTTTTAGACTGACTTCCTTGTGAGTTAAGAGACTGTTGAGACTAACAAGTATTTAAGTAAGTGTGCCTGTGCTTTGAGCTAACTCTTAAGTCTGTTTTCAATACACAAACAGAAGTAATACTAAAATAAAAAAATCTAACAGCCAGGGCACCACAGTAGAGGTCATCTGTCTCTAACCTCCAAATGTCTTGAATTGTCTAACTTTTCTTATGTTGATTAGATTCTTGAAGGTAAATTATTTTGAAAGCAAACTAGGTAAAAATAAATCATGGAATCATTGCTCACTAGACATTAGACTAAGAGCTATTTTAGGCAGTTTAAATGCTTCATAGTGTTGCTCTTTGGTTGAGACCCAACTACTTGGAACCTGCAAAAAGTGGCCTTCACACCAAAGGACCGCATGTCAGCAGTCACTTGGTTTCCCTCCAAAAGGGTGATGTCTTTTCAACCTTCTGATTAGGCTTATCTGAAATGCAGCCATCATGTGCACCCAAATTTGAGTATCTTTCTAAATCTTGAAAAACACACAAACTTGCATTATCATGTAACTTCTATATGGATCACTGGCAAAACACCACCTGGAAACACTGAATTATGCATCTTCTGCAAGACAAGTTTCGTGTTGCTTGTGGGCAAATCAACTCTGTTTCTGGCATGACAATCATTCCCTTGTCAAACAAACTGTAGCAAAACTATTTAGTGTTCAGTTATTTCACATCTCTTACCCTAGTAGAGAGCATGATTATTTCAACTAATCATTAAGTAGGCAATGAAGTATGACTCAAAACTGTGAAGGTGCATACCCCAGTGGGCAGATTCACCAACTGGATACAAGCAATGTTACAGCAAAAGATGCTGAGCATTCTTGGCTTTTAATTCTGTGGCACAGAAGTTGTCCTTCATGTAGCTTAGAGATGCAAACTTCTGTGGTGGTCTACAGGTTAGATTTTTATAGAACTTTTGTTTCACATCTCTCAGAAGTGACCAATTATTGGGAAGAAAAAAAATAGCTTGAAAGGTAACTTTTCAGCTGAGGCATCTGTAGAAATGCAGAAAGTTTTGGATATTCAGACTCTTTACATGCTTTCAAAAACTCAGGACTTTTTTTTTCTCAACTGTAACAGTAGCTTTATCCTGCTTTTCTTTCTCAAGCTTTAGTATTGGCTGTGAGTGTCCTTTATACACTGTTTTGTCTCTAGAAACCAAACCAAAGTTGTATTCATGCTCTCAACACTGAGCTCATGAAGGCAGTGTTTTGCTTGCAGAATTCTAGCAATTTAGACCTGGTTTTTGTTTAAACTTCATTTTGGTAGCTCTGTAGAAGCTAGTGGGAAATACATTAACTGCTGTACATTAAACTCTCATCAGTCTTATCAAATCTAGGTCATACATCAAGTTTCTGCTTAAGTTTCAGTGCAAGTACTGTGTATTCTGTTGCTCCTTATTAGAAAAAAAACACTTCTGTACCTGTAACAGAGTTTATCTCTAATACAGTCTCTTCTTAAAGTGATTTTAAGCCCTAACAAGGACACTTTCTTCTGAATCATTTATTTTTTGCCTGATTAGTAATATGAAAGTTGACAGAACTGGTGTAGATTATTCAGTATGAGTGACCAGATGTTTTACCCAAATTTATACTCTTGCTGTCTGCGCATACCTGTAAAGCATTTTTTACAAGGCTCAGTAATTTAACACACTCACTGTCAGAGAGCCACACTACACCTGAAATCTGGCATAGGTACTAAATGTTCTATTAAATTGAAATTCAGAATTAATCAGTCCTTACTTAGTAGATTTGCTCCCACTTTTGATAAAGACTTAAGAATTACTAAGCATGTAGTTGAAGGAAGAACAGGAACCAAGAGCTGCTTGCCTTCCATTACTTTTAATGCAGTTTATCACTTTCGTCTGTTGCCATAAAGCAGTTTATTCTGAGTATTTTTACAGCCTCAAATAAACAGTGTTAATTCTTATCCTTGATAATAAAAAAAAAACACTATGAAGGATCTTAACAGATCTAATTCCCAACTAAGTTCTTTTAAAACTATATGTTCTTTCTGGATATTCCCTTTCATGTGTTACTTGACCACAGCTGCATCTATACCTTGTTATGGAAGGCATTCATGTTAAATGTACAGAGCTTTAAATAAAGGGCCTTACTGGTACAGAGTTGAGTTTCGATAAAATGTGATCATGTTTTTTACTCTTTAAAAATCATTATTATCAAAAGCAGAGTTGTGATTTTTTTTTTAATGGTCTGATCTAGTAAAGTAAATATTATACAGGGCGAAATACAATTAATAACTTCATTATGTTACCCTAACACAAAACAAGATTCATTATCATCACTTCAGCATGAGTGAATACAGCCAGCACCTGCTTGCCTAGCATGGGCCCAGAAAACTGGGCTTCTTCATTTTGGGAAATGAAGCTGTAGCAGGTACATGTATGTGGAAACACACACCCAAAACAGATATAGTACCTTTTCAATCAAGTTAAATTTGAGACTGATTCATCAAGCTAAGTACAGTATTTGAATGTAATGAAACAGCTGTCATTTATTGTGATTCAATTAAAATGAATTTTCTTTGTATGTCTCTCTGTATGTGAACATACTTTGTAGTATGTTGTGAGTGTATTTCTGCTGTTCTGAACATCTGCTTAGAAAGTGCCCTTCCAGAGGACCCTGATCACTGCTGCACTTTTGAAGAAAGGAAAAATAAACTGCCTATCAAACTTCCTATCTTTGGTACTGAGCTTGAGTTAAACCTTCCTACAGACATAAGCTGTGTCATGTGTCTAATAGCTGAATTCCTATTTTATAAGCCTTTAAAAGCCTCTGCTTTACTGCCCTCCTACCTAACAAGGAAATCTTATTAGTGTCTAGCAGGATACCACCTAACTACTTTGCACCAGGAAGAAACCTTGAGGTGAGGGAACAAATTAAAATGAAACCTGTACTTGCATGCATTTCCTTGGACACTGGTGTAGCTGAATAGATGGAAAACAGAAAGCACAGTGGAGAAACTGCTGTTCATAATTAGGACCAATATGTTCTGCCGCAGGAAAGAGGAAGAATGAAATCCCACATGAGGCTTTTTCCAAAATGGGAACTGTGACCAACAATAAGATACATGCTACTTATGCACCTCAATCCCTGTTGCAGAGCTGAATTTCTTAGATTATTCTGTTTAAAAATAATACATAAATTTCCTGAACTATAGAAGACTGTGACTTGTTACACCTCTAACCTATTAATAGCTTTCACAAGCTATTAAAACATATATTTCTGCACTTTATTTATATTTCTGCTTAACCATGTGGTATCAGTTTAACTTCTTCAGCAAGAAGGTAGCAGTATTCCATTAAGTAGACAAAAATATTTAATGACTGCCTGCAACATTGCTTTCTTTCGATGTTCCAGCTTATGAAAACTATAAAGTTTACTGTAGCACCACAAGGAAGGACAGCTCTGTATTACTTAGCTAGATATTCCCATCACTGACAGCCCAAGTGACACTACCATCAGAGTCATGGAAGCTTGCCACATCTTTTTGTCATTAATTTCTAAGAACAAGCCATTTAAGTGAAGAAAACTGCTGTTACAAGGCTAAAGGAATCACCTGTTTTAGAAAAATAAATACACAACCTTAATACTTCATTCAAGGGATGGGGCAGAGGAATTCCATGATTAGAAAGAAAGGGCAGTGCTAAGATACTGCTTTCCAGATTCTGCTCGTCAGATTCAGCTGTCAGTATTTTGATAATATCCACCAGACTGTGTTTAAAGTGGTGGTCCAGTAAATGCTTACAGATCTCAATCTGCTTTCTCAAGGTGTTGAAGTTGTTTGAACTTATTCCAGCTGCCAACATCCACCCATTTTCTAAAAGCAGGAACTTGATAGAATGCAACTGAATCCCCCGCTTCCTCATTTTTCCTGCGCAAGTTCTAGTGAAAAGCCAGTTCCATGACTCTTGCTTGGCAAGAATGACTTTGTAGATTCCTATGGGTTGGCAGCAAAGGCATCAAGTATGAGACTAAAGATTCATGGGGATATTCTCATGCTGTTGATAAAAATCAGTGAAAGCATAGCAGAGCTCACATGATTCACCTTTGTCCTGTGGCTTCTGTTATGTTATCGTCATAACGATATCTTCATGTTATCAGCAGTAGATGAAAGGAAAACATTACAATGCCTGATCCAAAGCAAGAACATAACCCTTCTCCTACAACATGAAAATCCTAAGCAAAAAAGAAAGAAAAAATAGTTAATTGTGGTTTTGTTTGAGCTGCGATGTTTTAAAATAATACCAAAAACATGTAAGTCTTACAGTACAGGACTAACCATGCGTTTTGCCGGATACCTGCTTAGTGGTCTTTCTCCTCTGCTTTTGAAGTGTTCAAATTAACAAGGCAAAAACTTCACAAAAGTATTTCAAGTCTTTTGAAATTGTATAGTAACTTCAAAAGCTTCCCTGCAAAGTATTAAGGAAAACACACCAGCAGCAATTAAGCCCCACCTTTAGAAAACAGTGTGCTCCTGCCTTTGGGCTGCTCCAGGCTCTGAAGCAGCACTATGCATATGACCAACCCTAGACCTACTGTTCAACAAAACACTTGTAGTGTAAAGTCTGTTAACTTCCTGGAAAGGTTCCTCTGATACATCTTTCACTTACATAGAGCAGATAAAAATACAGAAGTATCTAACATCTGCTAGCTCATGTCTATAGAAAAATGTTAGGAGCAAAGAGGGCAGATTCTGAAAGTATCAGCTGACAAGTCTAGATTAAAAGAACTGCCTATGATTACTGGCATAGAGAAGGCACCTGTTTATCTGAAGGGAGAGCTTCAGAGCCAATGCTCCAATACAACTTTGCTGAACTTCACTGTCATAAAATATACTGGCATTCTAATTCCTCCCAAGATACTGAAAACAGCTGAAATTTCTGATCACATTCCAGATTCTGTATTTAAAGAGAGAAATCTTAGACCTTTAATGCTATTTTCTCTCATGCAATGTGCGAGGCCACAATGCTATATTTAGTTAGTGAAGAGACTTTTGCACTCCTCTCATGGGTATTCGTAGTAAAGTGAAGGCAAAACAGAACTACCTTATCTGTAATATCCTGTCTTATTCATACGGAAAATGCACTCAAGAAAGACAGAACCAAGTTAGTACTTTATACAGCATCATAAAAAGTTAGATTTGGCAATTGCAAGATTAATCCTTGGATTTAAAAAAAAACTCTTCAAAACTCCGTTTGTGAACACTGCCCTTTCCAAAAGTTGTGGAGGGAGAGGTAGACAACAAAAAGTGCAATAAAAAGACAATTTTTAGAAACCTTTGAGGAAAGCAGAAAGGAAAGAGCTTGAGAAGCCATTTTCTAGTGCTGGCTGCCGCAGTGCAGGGTGTGAGGCTGGGTCCCTTTCAGGCCTACACTGCTACAACTGAAAACACCTCTAATTTCAGCTTGCACAAGGGCAAACAAGAACACTCCAGAATTACCTCTCACCTGGCTAGCACGTAACACAAGAAGGTGCTTGTCAGACAAACATGTCCTGGCCTTTGCAGTATTTCCTTGAAAAATATCACAAAACGAGTTCCAATAGCCAGGCTCAGTGTCTGAAGTGCTTGGCTCAAACTGCTCTGAACTGGGTGTTGCCTACTTCTCCATGCTACAGTAGGCAGTAATCTCTTTCACCCACTCACACATTAAGAGGAAAATAATTCCTCCAGAATAGGTAAGCACTAAACCTGTGTTCTAAACAGTAGATCATAGTGTCTCCCCTCTTATCTGGCTTGAATTTTCACCACAGTCCCTGCTTCTTGACCGAGAGCAGATGCAGCTGATGCGTAGCTTTACCCATTTGGAAGTCATCCACTTATCTTCATCATCAAGAGACTCTGAACCTTTCAGTTGTCCTGTAAGGATCATCTGCAGCTTTTTATTCACTTGATCCAATTAAGGCAGGAGATGAACAGCACCAAATTAATTACAAAGTAGATGCAAGAAACAAGACAACACTGGACTAGAAAGTTAGCTGAAGTAATAGAACTTTATTCCAGATACTAGTACCAAAGTTTTGGGTTTTTTTTTTAACAATGTTAACACTGGTACCTCAGACTAAATTAAGGATTCTGTGTAGCTTTCAGGCCCAAAAGTATACAGATTTCTATGAGTTTTTATTTTCTCAAAATAATACAAACACAAAATTTTCATAATCCTAGACAGTTTTATTCCTTATCATTAGTCTGAAGTATACTAACAAATCTCCCTCTGGGAATGTATGAATACTGCACTAGTCAGCATTGTTTTGATCAAAATTAATTTATTTTAAAAAGTGTTTCTATTTTGCAGTTTTATTAGAGAAACTATTTCTCCTGCATATGAACTTAAATAGTGTAATATATATGCTCCTGCAAGATGAAAAGTGCAGGAAAAGTTTTGAAAGCAGTTTTTTCCCAACAAACACAAGCATGCTATTGAACACTAAAATGAAGGAGGAAAATGTACCTGAATGGTTCTAGATAAATGGGAGACAGTAAAAAGTGAATGCTGACAAAATTTGCAAGGACTACAGCTGGGAATCCCTATGCTGGGAACCTGGGTAACAAAGAAAACCATTCTACTCACACACATACAGGAGAAGGGCAGGAAGGGAATGGAGTCTGGTGGGTTTTTTTACAAATGTTCTAAAATTTCAGCACTAAAAATTCAGCCCGCAGGAAGACAAAGCAGAATGACAATCTGTCGATCCCTGCCATGGAGAGGAGTGGCCCAACTGCTTCCACAGACGGTGCTGCTGTCCTGCTCTGCTGCTACACTGCACTCATTGGTCTCCAGATGGATGACTTTGCTCCTGATCCAGCCAAAACACATGAGATTTCTTTTGCTGAGTTGTATTTCTGGTAGTACATAACTGCCACATGCAGAGCCCAGTGACTTGTGTGGCCAGCAGCTTTGCTGACTCCAGTATCTTTAAGGCTTTTATCCATCCCATCCTGGCTGAGTGCTGAAGTATTTGCAATTTGCAGGCCTTACCAAGTGCACACACAGTCATAATGGGGTTATTGCACACACCAAACTGTGAGGTCTCACATAAACCAGCCTTCAAGGCACTGGCTGAGCCACTGCCATTTCCTCTGCTGTGGGGCCACGGTGCGCAGGCAAGTGCTACAGTGACCAAAGCCAACAGCAGCTCCCTTCTACCAATTCAATCAGGGAGGAATAAACCCCTTGTATGAAACACAGAATAAGTAACTGGAAAATTAAACATGCATGTTACCAAAGAAAATCACTGAACACATTAACGATAAAAAGGAGTGAAAAGCATTTCCCAGGGAGGGAGGCCCAGGATATCACTTCCAGCCTTGCTGTATTGGCCTTCTTTCTGCAAGGTGTTTTTTAACCAAAAGGAAACCATTTGCCCGTGGGTTGTCCCACCCAGCACCACTGCGCTGGAGGGGTCATCTCCCTGAGCCCCACAGCCCCTCCCACCCTCTCTCATAGGCAAACCTTAATTTATGCTAAAGCCCAGCTGTGCCTGCCCACAGGACTCATTGCTGCTTTACATGGAAATCCATCTGGCCTCAAAATGATCACAACACATCATCAGGTAAAGGAAAAACCAAACACATGTCACGTAACCAAGTATTGCCAGCTTCAACTTTAATAATGGAACCATCACTTTTTTTGCCATTTCAGTAATAACTTTAAGGGGAATAAAAATTTCCCTACAAAAATAAAACTAAACTTATGAAAATTATAAATAGTTTAAATGTTTGTATTTAAAGACATACATTTTAACGTTTCCCTGCATTCCCCCTCCCTCATCATTTAGTCATTCTGGTACCATCATAAAATGACAAGAAAACAGTTTTGCAACAAAAGCTTTGACAGTTCAATTTGATGCTAAAATTCAAAAAAGGTAAAACTGACCAGGCACGACCATTTCATTTAAATTAAAACTTCTGTAGCTGCCAGTGTGTAGAACAAAAAAAGAAATTAACTCCACACACGACATCTTACAGTAATTAACTGTGGACTAAGACAAAATTAAAATAAAAGGTTTTTTTGGTCCCCCACCCCCTTCCCCTTCACCCCAAATCAAGACTCATAGTGCATACAACACTGATTGAGTTTTTTGACTAAAGTAAATGCAGATGTGCCCACTTAAAAAAACTGATAGTTTAGTTCAAGTAAAACCAAAATTCACATATTTTTATACTCAACTTTAAAACTCAAACAGTGTTTAAATCTGAGGAACAAATGGTTCAAAATTGACAGCAATTATGCAATGATTACATAGCTATGGGCAAAAACATAAATTAAGATGTTAACAGAATAGCTACCGACATGCTGCTGCCTTCCTAGAAAAACAAATTGTAACAAAACACAAAAGCATTCCCTGAACCATTATAAAGTGACTCACTTGAGGATAATGTTACTAACTCACACATGCACTACAATGTTACATGTGAAATTAAAAAAAACAAACAAGATATGCCTTAGATATATTTTATAGTTAGTCCTACTCTCAATTTCTCTTAACTCTTTAAAACATTATGATTGTCGCATAAACTTGCAAATTTTTTTTACCTAAAAAACTTGTGAAGAGTTTTAAAAAGAATCTTACTAAGGAAAGGAAACAAAGGCACAATTACATAAAATTAAGGGGAAGAACAGAAGCATCTTGGAGTTTAACACAGTATCCATTAGATGTCACTAAAGTTTTATAAAATTCCTTGTGAATTTAAAATGAACACATTAAGAAAAAACCCCACCACAACTTCTGTTGCTCTTCAATCCTTAGCACTCCTCCACTCCCCCACCCCCCAGCATATAACTGGGCTTGATAATGACTGCAGTATCAGTCACTCAAATCTGCCTCATGCTTCCATGCTTCTATTGCACACCCACTTCTTTGGTTTCTTTTGAACATGCTTTTTTTTTTAGATAAATAACTCTGAAAGAACAACAACTATATTTACACTGAAGTAAAAAATCTTCTTGCTACATTTTTCCTACTTTTAAATCAAGTAAATCAGCAGTCTGCAGAATTTGGTAATCATTTTTTCAATTAAGAGTTTAAAAACCATAAGGAAAAAACCTTTTGAATTATTAAAAGCAAGAGTTACTAAGCTCAGTCACCAGCACACACAACAAATGCTAACGTTCTACTGGGCTGGAAATGGGACTAAGAAATTCTACCTTCTTTGCCAGACTGAGCCTTTAACAAAGAAAGAAGCAGAGAAAGCTATTTCTGATATGGTAATTCAAGATTATCCAGCCTAAAAATGGATCACTGAGCCAGAGGAAAGACCTGACTTACAATAAAGACCAAATGCATCTGTAGTTGTAGCTTATGTCTGCATCCTTGCTAGACATGTATTTCTCACAGAGTTATCTGAGACATGGACCATTTTTCAGGATTCAAGTAAGCAGCTTTTTAGGTTTGACACACTTTTCAAACCCTGACTATGCCTTTGTGGAATCAGTTTCTCCAAAAGGGACCTGTATGTCCACTTAATTTCCATTCTTACTTAGCTTTTGCTTCTCGTTCCTTCCCACTATTTCTATTATCTTTATTTCTTTTCCAGTGTGGATGTATGCAGTTAAAAACCATAAAACTTATTCACAATATTATAACATATGAAACCTTTACCCTTGCAGAATTAGTATTTCATCTTTCCTTTGTGTAAATACTATTTTCATCTAAAACCTCCTCCGCCAGCTATTAGAGTTCTTCTCCCCCAGCTCTTACCTTCTTTTCAACTTTCTCTTTACCTTCTTCACAAAGACCACTTAAAAGCTGTCCACAAATTTCACAGTACAAACCACAAGATCTCATAAGTTTTCCACCTATAACAGTTCCCTCACAAATTATATAGTAACTATTCGAAAACAGAAAGGTAGAGCAAATCAATTTCATCTCTAAGATAGTGCTCCAACTAGTTCTCATTCAAATGGCTTTAGTAATATTTTTTTTAACCCATCAATTTGCACATCCTTACTTGTAAAGATACCATTCAGCAAAGAAGAGAGAAAAAAAGGTATTATTTCATAGCATCCTAGGAAATTGCTTACAGTTTCAAAGCTTGCACCAAGATAACTTGGGAAACTCTCTAGGCACACAGAGGGTTCCAAACTGATGTACAAACATGCCGAATCCCTTACTTGTGGGTGCAAGATGCTAAGATGCGTAAGACCTGGCTTATGGAACTAAGTCAACCCTGGCATCACAAAACAGTCTTCTGAATAAAGAAAACTACTCTCTGCTGCTCTTTGTATGTTGAGTTTGGTATGCTCTATTGACATTTGGTAGCGCACGTTTTCCTGAGTGTCCTTTGGCCCTCTTTTAACCAGGTTTCAATACCCCACGAAGGGCTTCTTCAAGTTTGCCTCTGTAAGCTGTGTAGCGGTTCTTCAAGATCTGCAGTTGGTCATTTTCCTCTTTGTCCAGTATGCGCAAGAAGTTTTGGAGTTCAGGAATGCTAAAAGCTTCCCACTGGAAAGACAAAGAGAGCAACGAATGGACGAGATGAACGGAAAATTCATGAATCTTTTATATATACAGCATTTCCAAACAAAACTTCATACACTGTAGACAATTTCCAACTGAAACAGTATCAGGCACCTTCCTTGCAAATCTTAGGGCATCTGCAAATATTTTACTCTTTTAAATAGTTTTTTTCTTCTGCAAGTAAGAACAGGTCAATTTAACCACAAATGAAATGTTTACAAAAGGCACAAAGGAAATTAATAGGAAACAAGTCTGCTTCCAAAAAGTGAACTGTCTGGTCAGCACAGCTCAAACAGAAGCCCACTCATCCATGAAGTTACACAAACATTGACCCAGGAGGGTGTGACATACCATGACTTCTCCAGTTTCATGCTCACGTAGAACAAAACTGAGCATTTCTGTTTTGGGGCCTGCCACCAAGCGCAGGTAGAGGGGATGTTCTCTGTCTGACAGCTTGCATGTATAAACTGCAGGAGAAGGAAATCACAGTAATTATAATCTTTACCAGCAATGTTTTAAACACTTGGAATGACGAATGTTAGCTAATGCTAAAAAATTTCAGAAAGATGCATGTGTAGCCAAAATTTACACACTGTTTATCTATCAGTCTAAATACTGGTTTTGAGCAGTGAGTTTTAGAGAGGAGCCGAGCAGGTGACTGATGGTGACAGTGCAACACTCCACTGGCACAAGGAATGAAATGGCCTCCAGCCAACACAGTACATGCAGGGCTGGGGGGGAAATAACCCATAAGAAAAAATACAACACACAGATCTGTTGCTCTAAGCATTTATGATATCAGAGCTGTATATCACTGTTCTGATATCTTCTCTACTTAAAATTTTATACACAAAGTCTAAAAGACAACTCTGCCTGTCTGACAGCCAGAAACATCTGAACTACTGAAACTCAATGTCCATGGAAGGAAGGTGGATTTTAAGCGCAAAACCACAATATTGGCAAAATGCACCTTTCCTTAAAAAAACCCTATTCCATCTTCTAGTATTTCCATCACAACTTAGAAACCCCTAACAGCAGCCAGTACCCAGGAACAGCCACATGCACCAACACATGTGAGCACAACACATGTGCCCATGTCACCTTGAGAGTGGTCTGACAGTGCCAGTACCTCATGCATCCCAGACACCATGGCTTATCTTTTTAAAAACTTGTCCTGTAACTTAATTTCACAACTCTGCAGGGTATCAGGCCAGCTGAAATTTCGGGCCCGATAAGAGCAAAAAATTAAATAAAATGGACTGCAAAGCATAGGAGATCTGTGTAATGTTTTAGCAGGTGACTTTGTCTGGATGAATTACCTTGAAATACACCCAGAGTCTTTTACTGTCTTACCATGCTACTTTTACATAGGGAAAAAAAGACAAGGTAGGAAGATTGCCACCCTCATTTATCTGAGTTCTTCTACCTGGCTTATTTCAAGTATTACTATAAAACAACTCCCTCTCCAAACCCTTCCACTACCAAAATGCCACAAGCTCAGCTTATACCTTGATCTTCCTTGTGACAGCGTTTATAAAGTGCAAACTTCGCAGGGTTGTCAGCCACAAAGAACTTCTTGAGCAAGGCCTCAATAACTTCCCGAACAGTGTTGGTGCTGCTGATGTGAAGGGTGTTCATGCAGCCATCAGGCAAGTAAAAAGCAGCTTCCTGATTGCTGGGAGCATACCTCCCCTGGCTCTGGGAGGACTGCACAGTGATGGGTCTGCATAGTTCCATCTGGACTTTGATGAAGCCAGTGTAAATCCCATTGGCATTCTGCAATGAAGGAAGGGCCTGAACTGTTAAAATTATCAGCGATGACCAGCTGTGACACAGCAGTAGAGCAGGCACATGGAAATGCTCACAGTGAACACTATTTAAATACCACTGCAATACATGACTCCTCACAGGAAAGGTATTATTTTGGTAATTCAGTAATAATTTGGTAATAATTTGATTATGACCTCATCAAACATACCAGAGATAAGTTTTCACTTCAGGAGAGAACTGTGAAGTGAAAATCACTAACATTCATCTTTAGCAACAGATCTAATGCAGAAATACAGAAATTACCTCCCAAATTTTAGCTGTCTTTGTCAACTTAGTCTAAGGCATTTAGATGGTCAAATCACATTGAAAGAAAACCCCAACAAATCAACCAGAAGAAAAAATAACCAAAAAAGCCCAGGCAAAACCCCAGAATAAATGCCAATCCAATTAACATCTGAAATTGTTTATTTCAGTTGCTTCGGAAAGACAAAATAGCAAAGCTGATCAAACCTTACTGAACTAGTTTTTCTATGTGGCTTTAGGCATAATAAGACCTGATCTACATGCAAACTCAAAGATTTTTTTAGTACATAGTCATACATGGTTTAGGATATAATGGAATTTCAAAATTTCCATATACATCCACATGAATGTGTCATGTATTAGAAAATCTGGACAGCATAACAACTGAGTAACAGCTTGCTAAGCAGATAGATGTTAATTTTGTTAGTATGGTCTTGAGTAGACTGAACTGAATATTAGACCTGGTTCACAATCCTTGGAAATGAGAACTCTTTTGTATTTCAGTATGTATTGTCTATATTTCTGGGGGAAGAAAGCCTCTTCATTTAGCCTATTCAGCCTATAGGTTGAAAGCCTATATGGCTACTCTGAAAGTTAAGTCTCCTATAATAAATACTGCATGTTTTAACTTTTATCACTGCTTGAGCATTCTTATCAAAGAGAGCCGACAAAAATTTATCTGCAGAAACAAGAAAAACATACCTTCATTTTTACTATCTGAGCGTTTTCAGAATTTATCAGAAAACTCTGACAAATTTACACCTTAGTGTAAGCTGGCAGTTTAGCTTAAACACATTTCAAATTACATCAGTTTGTTTCTACAACACTGCTTTGATCTATGTTACAGGGATAAAAAGCATTTCAGACATGAGATTTAATTTGCCAATCTAAGGAAAAGTCTCTTAGAAAATCATTAAAACAGAGACAGTTTCATATGTAAGACGCTGAGAACGAAATGATACACAACGCACTACAAAGTTATAAGTCAACTGCTCACATTAAAAATTACATTAATTCTGTGCAAAACTTACCAAGGTCATCTTTAATTTATCAGTGACAGATGAATTATAGCTTTGTATCTTCTCTTTAACTTCTTCTTTACTGAGATAAACATGAGGTTCTCTCTCCTTCTGAACATCCTTCAAAAACAAGACAGCAGTTTTAAAACAGAAAATAAATTACTTTATGATTCTAGATACAAACATTCTTAGTCCAAATGATAATTATTCCACAGAGGCTCAACATAACAGTAATTAGCTGTGCAGCAACAGAAAGGATTAAGCAAATCAAACAGAACACTTGGACTGAAGGGAGATGGTTTAATCAACACACCCAAAGACACCTGTCCCCTTTTGTTGCCAACTGTTTTCCTTCAAATATTTTGCAGCAGTATGCAAAACACCTCAGCTCATTTTATGGCTTGATTTCCTCATGTCAATGCCATGCCATCCTGTTAAGAACACTTAAAAGTTTCATTAAATATTACTTGGGGCACAAATAGGTGTTTCTGAACAAATGAGGAGTACATCTGAAAATAGCAACACATCCTAAGAAGTAACTCCAACTATCCCAGCATGTGCCAACAACACGACAACATCCCTGCATTCCAAAGTGACTGACAGGATGTTACATACAGGGTCACTGCCTACTACATAAACCATCAGAAATAACTGTCGATACATAATGTTACACTAATTGTATGTTTTTTCCATGGGGAAGCCCCTATTAAGATTTTTCAACTGTTGCTTTTACAAGGTTGCTATGGATTTCACATGCGGTAGTAAAAGAAGACCCTAGAATTGGATTTTTTCCAAACAAAGATTTGTTCCAAATCTGTATTCCCGCAGCAAACCAGTGTTATAAATACACTCCAGTTTCTACCACTAGCACAAATGCCATATATAGTATGAAAGAGTTTCAGCTCTCAGCTTTGATGATTTAAGGCTTCAATTAGAAAAGGGAGAAGCTTTGAAGAACCTTGATGCTTTCAGAGAACACCTGAACACACTCACCTTACAGACAAACCAAGTCACAGTTCCATCTGTCCTTACAAACACATTCCAGTGTAGTGTATCCTGAGAACGGACTGCCCTAACTTCAGTGGCCTGTCCTGTATCCCACTCTATTGGACACACGACTCAGCACAACTCAGCACGTATCTTTGCAGGCACTTCAGTTTGCCAGACACGACCCCAAAGATGAGCACATCTGCTGTGGCATTGTAAGGTTCCACTTGCCAGAAGCAATCTGCTGAACTTTTTCTATCTCCTAATTAAAATCAAATATTTTTAGCTCTTTTAGGCTTAGTTTTCCTTTTCCTATATGGGATTTCATTAAATGACATCCTGGAGCAGACTGTTTTTCCCATAGCTATAAAAAGAAAGGTGTTGTCTAAATGGAGAACTTGAAGTCAGAAATCTTGAATTTTGATCTGGGCTCAGATACTGATTTCCTGCATAATACTGAGAACATAAGTTTATTTCAAGAATAGGAAACTGAGGCAAAAAAGGAACCCCAGTGAAAGACTACTCTACCATTAGTTCCTTAAGCACAATTCTAAGATTCGGTAGCATTTTGCACAGTTTCCAGACCTCACCTACTATATTACAAATATCAAATTACTCAACATTTTCAGAATTCAAGTCTCTATTCTCTGTAGAGAAATGAAGCCTTCTTGCCCTTCTATTTTTCATCTTCCCTCTCCCCCATACTACCCCAAATAATAAAAACACAGTTTCATTTAAACTGACCACTTCATCTCCACAAAGGCTCCTTCAGTTTATAGTGTTCTATCTGGGGGCAAACAAAACAGGCACAAATGAAAAAAGTGGATACTAAAGGGACAGAAACAGTCTGCAGGCCTCCATCTGACATCTATAGGACACATTTCAAGAACCCAAGCTTTAACTTGCAACATTCCCTGTGAGTGTAAGTGCAGACAAGCTCCTTCAGACGGATACCAGCTGAGACTCACCTCAAAGATAAGAATATTGTGGAATTCATACCTCTCCAATCTACTGATAATATTGATACTGAAATTCCAATACTGGACACCTCAGCTTTAATATTTATTATTAATTAATTCTGATTGTTCAAGCAGGTACCTACCCTGTTGGAGCTATCTGTCACCATGATTACTGAAGTCACCCACAACATCCACTATTATTAAGCAAAAACAGTAACTAGGAAAGAGGAAAAAACCCTCATATTTTCTATGCTGAAACATCAACCTTTCTTTAAGAAAAAACAATAAACAAGCAAACAACCACTCTGCATTAACCTCTGTGCACCTCAAGGTTTAATTCCACAAAAACAACTTTTAATAACTCTAGATAACAAAAAGAACCTATTGCCTTTAATGGCAGTGGCACAAGGTAAAGTTCACAAGGCTGACAGCTAGCAATTTATCTGCATGCATTATTAAGAATCAAAAAAAAAAAACAAGGGAAAAAACCTTGGTGAATTAGTAAGTATGAACAGACAGCAAGAAACTTCCTCCTATTTTCACAAAGAAGAGTTTTCATACACATTTCTGTTCTCCCAAAATGACAGAAATTTGATCTGGTTAGAAAAGACACCATTCCATGAGATCACTCTAACCCTGGGGATTGACATGGAAGCAGGCATGACAAGCAAAATCCAAGCACACATCGAAGCCCAGCACCCAAGCCAGCTGATTTCCCTTAGACTTGCCCTGGTGGTGCTCCTGGAGTCAGCCTTCCCAGGTGCAGCTCCACTACAGAGCTGTGGGCCACAAGGCATCACTGGGGCAGCTGTCATTCCCTCAAATGAGTTAGACATGATTCCATACTTGAACATACCACAGGAATTTCTGCCTTCTTGCACTAGAGGCTGGACAATTCTGGCAAAGCTTAATTAAGCCCACAAAAAACACATCAGTGTGTTTACACAGAAGCGGGGATTACCTCCTTCTGTAGCGAGTGTTCTGCCAACAAAAGTGCCTCTAAATCATTTCCTAAACAACCAACGCCTGTGCCTCAATTAATTTCAATAGCATGTAGTTCATAGCAAAGCTCTGAACTGAATACAAAGAGGACTACTGGGATTAAAACAAACAAATGGACCCAAAATCATTAAATAAAAATACTATTCATAATCTGTAGAAATGCTTTTACTTCAGTCATTATTTTCACCCTACTCCTTCTTCTGCCACCATCAAGACCACAGGCAGTGTAAAGTGAAGATGTGTCCCAGGAGAGGAAATAACTCGATGCCACTGGAAACCTAAGACCAAGGTCTTAATGAATTAATCTGGTTATACCATCCTGCACCCAAACAAAAAGCTCAGAACACTCCAACTACTCATTCATCAGGGTACAACTTCAATCAAGCAAACAAAATCTCCTCACTAGCTACACACCAGGACTTACAGAAAATCACATTGCTATTACACAAAGTGCAGACACAGTAAATCCCATATGACTGCTGCCAACAGAAAACCAACAAAGGAACAACTCACTGGGTTTATTATGAACAAGAAAGCCTCAACCCACCATGATTCACTGGGTCAGCTGCTCTCACTAAGTGTCATTAAGCAGAACACACAGATGTGAGGCACCTGTTTTTCCCCCCAACTTTCCTGGGGCTGAATTGCTCTCAGTATACATTGGCACCTACATTTTGCCATACAGCTTTGCTAGCCACATTAGAAGTTAAAATAAGTAAGTCTTCTTTGACCAGCATACTCATGTGGGTTGAGGAAGATTCGACAAACTCATTTCCCACAGGAAATAGCAGGTCCTTCATAACAGGACCCACTAAAACAAAAGCTGTCCCTTGCTTATTCTGCTTCTGTCTAGCAGATCAAATTCCACTTCATTATTTCAGTAGGTCTATTTATTACCTGTGAATACTTTGAGTCATCCAATGCAACAGCAGTACTTCATTCATCTCTACATGCTTTACAATGTGCTTCTCACATCTTGCTCTTGAAATGGCCACCAAGTGGTTTGAAGCCACACCTGCTCAGGAAAAGCAATTGCTTCGAAGTCAGCTGTTTCAAACAAAGCAAGAGCATTTCAGAGGTGAGACTGGGCACAGCTTCTCAAAGCCAGGGCACTCCTGAGACACAAGGGGAGCACGATTCTTCTCCAGGCTGATTCAGATACAGCTGACTTATCTTGGACTCCCTACAAGACACCCAGCACACAACTCACAAAGATTGTATGTGGGGAATTGGGAAATTGCCTTTCTTCAAAAGTCAGGCCTGGTGATGAGCTTCCTAACTACAGATCCTTGCATATGTCACAGCAGCAGAGTGAAGTATGAGCACAACCAGCAGAGCAGTTCACACTGTGTCTTCTTCCATCAGTTAAGATCTAGATGTTGCCAGACTTAACAACATCACTTCTGGGTGCTAGTGTTCAAAAAATGAACTTTCTCTATAATACAATGCACAAACATTTCCAAGCTATTTTTTGTAAAAATTAAATAAAATATATAGAATAAAACCTGAGCTAGGTTCTCTTCCATCACTTAGTCATATTCTTAAAAATGCCTGCCACATCAGCATCCCTTTCTCCTCCCAGCCCAGTTAAACTCATCACAGTTTCAGGTCTCCTTCCATTCCTTGATGCTAATGTGATCTGCTACTTCTTCAGACCAGCATAAATAGGAAAGATAAAAACCAGTCTCAAGGAGACAGCTGAATATATCAGAACTCACACAGATGATATGTATGGGTCTAAACCACTAATTTTCTAGTCTGAGCTATTAATTTTTTAAGAAAATCGTTCTGTCCTTCATAACACTTAGAGTGCATACCATTGGCAGCTATTTGTATTAAAGCCACTTCTCAGATCAACGAAAGCAGCATTTCTTTCTCAAACAAAATTCCAAAGCAACAGATGCCAGTAAGAGGGAAATGAGCCAAGTGCTTTCATTTTCCCAAGAGGAATAGCTGGCCTTTCATTAGAGCTCATGATGCAATGCTTCTTCACAGTTGAGCTTCCTCACAAGAAAAAGAGCAGAAAATGTTTTTTTATCGCCTGCACCCCCCATGCTCATCTCATTTATTGTAGCACATATGTTTAGAGAAGCAGCATTCTCTTTATAACATTTATGATGAGTGCAAAGCCCTAGCTGAGATTAGCATGAATCCTCAAGAAACACAACTAAAACGGCACAAATTACAATTAAAGTGAACTTCAAATCAAGTTGTGGTCCCAAAAGGGAAGAATCACATGACATCAGGGGCTTTATGGAAATAAAAGTCTCATGGCTGCTGCCAAACCCTAGTCCTGCATGCAGTAAGAAAGCACTAAAAAACTCAACAGCTACAGGCTGCTATGGGATGAGGCTGCGAAAAAGTTTCACAAAGAAAACTCCAAAACCATGAAGCCTGCATCATCAGGATCTTTGCCTCGAGTAAAACGCCTGGCTGCCCCAAACTGTTACTGCAGCCCTCTGTTTACGGAGACATACAAGAAGATCTCTCTCTTCTATCCAACCTGCTATTTTCACAAAACCTCAAGAAATTAGCATCTCTTGAGGAATGAGGAACCAAGCTCCTCTTAATATTTCAGCCTGAAAGACAGAGGAAAATAAAACGGACAAAAGGTTAAACCTATCCCAGGAACATATAAAGCATTTTTATGAGAAATCTGAAGAACCAAAGACCTGTGGGAATTCAAGCAATCTTCTAAGACACGTAAGTCCCTATCTCAGTTCTCATGTTTCTCATTAATCCCACACATACAGTGACCACGATTCAGTCAGATGAACGAAGATGTCAGGATCTTGCTGTAAATTGTGGCCAGAAATAAATTTTGAAATAAAAAAATAAAACACTGAGGGTTTGAAAATGAGAAATACAGCCTAATCTATGTTTAAAAAAAAAAAAAGTCATAAAAATTACAGCTAGTGCATCCTACTTACATCACATTTGCATTAAAGAAAGGATTTAACTAACAGTTCTATCATACAAGAAAAAAAGCCCAACAGAGCATACAGGAAACAAAATAAAGGGAATTCTGATCTCAGTTACTTCTACCAGCAAGAACACTCTTTCCTACCGTCTGCTAGCACTCCTACAGGAAAGAAAGAAACTGAAACCTTGCAATTAATTCTCCCTCATCCTAACTCTTCTGGGAGCAGAGCAGCTTTCCCAGTGACAGTAACAACTTCTTGTATCCTGGAGCAAGCCTGAACTCCAGATATGTGCTCTTGACCTTCATCTGAAACACTGAGACTCACCAAGCAGAGACACTGGTCACAGTCAGTCAGAGGCACCAGTGGCCAAAAAGGTGTGAAGAAGACACAATTAGGGGCAGGGTGGCCAGGAATTTACCTTATCACACAGCTGAATCGTGAAATGTTTGCATCCTCCTGAACAAGGTGAGGTTGTTCTCTGGGTCAGGGAAAGAGGAATTTTTCTGACAGAATATATGTGGGCAGAATAATCTCTGTATCTTCCTGTAACCTTGTGCTTTCTGCAGTCAAGGAGATCCAATCCTCACAGTGACACACAGGGCAAGGAAGCAGACTCTTTTTTAGGAAAAGATTTTGTTTTTCTAAGCAGGTTTGGCTGACCTGAGTCTTGAACAATTATCCTGACAGTCAGAGAGCTCAAGAACAGCCCACATGTCCTCCTGACAGAGCAAGAGAAGTGGCACCTTCCCAGGTCAGGTGTACAGGGCATCTAGCCTGATATTCCACCTTTGACAGCAGCAAAAACAAAGGCTATTTTGAGCAAGCACGTGAGCCCGTTCTGCAGCCTCTCTGCTGGCATCCACAAGTGTGGAAGCAGGAATTCAGAGGACACCTCCCTTCCAAGTCTGTTCAGTGTCCATTTATGGGTCTGGTGCCTATGCATGCATATAAACCCTTTATGAACCTGCCAACACTACTTGTCTCTACACCTCCTATGGTAGCAAGTTCCACAAATTCATGACTGCAGTGTGAAGAGGTACTGCCATCTGCTTTAAGCTGATCTTCTATTAAGATAGAAAATCACTTCTGTTAAAAACATTGAGTGCCCTTCAATCCTAATATGGCAGGACCTGGTAAACCCAAGTTTCACATTCAGCTTATCTATCACCTTTGTGATTTTGTAAACCACAATCATACATACCTTCTTTTTTCCTTCTCCAAAGTGAGGAGCCTTGAACTCTTTAGTCTTTACTAAGGGAGTTGCTCCATTCTCTCAATCATTTTACACCAGGGTGACTAACCACAAAATTGAGAGGTAAGGACTAGACCTGCATCAGAACTTAGATCAAAGAACCTAAATCAAAGCTTAGATGCTCTTTGTTTATAAATCTGTATGCTACAGGTCTATGAAAAATCTTTATTTTTATCCATGATGCAATGGGGTCTCTCTTCCATAGTGGTTAAAGAAATCCCCATGCAACATCACAGTTTATAATTTTATCACAGTTTTACAAGGTACAGGCATTACAGTTAATAAATACTTGTTACTTTCTGACTATTTTCAGTTTTTACGAAGTATCGCCATGTGGTTTGGCATGCTAATGAAAGCAATAAATGAAAAAAATTATGGCTCCATCTGCCCCCTCTGATGTAAATACTCAAATGTTTATATGGTGAATGTTTTTAAGTAGCAGAGAAACAAAAGTTGTAACTCCCCTTTATTCCTTTTAACAAATTATTTTCCTTCAGAGGCAATATAAACACAGTCCGTACTCAGGCATTGTGAAAGGAAGGCTAGAAAATTGAATATATTTGTTGGTGACATTAGCATTGCTGCTCCAGTTTAATTTAAGTTCATCATGACCTCACCTCTGAAATCCCCTAGTTACAAACCCTGTCGTACCCTACATGGTTGTACTTTAACTACGGGCATGCAACCCACTTTAAAAAAAAACAGACATCTGTTTAAAGTGAAAACCAACTGTACAAATAATAGCAACTGAGCTTTAGCATTAGATTTTGTCCCTGAAGACACAACAGATTTTACACAGATTTGTACATTTTTCCCTCTCCATACCATGACATGATTTTAAAGAAATATATTACATGATTTAAATAATATTAAATAATATTAACAAAGCTGTTTCCGTTTTGCAAATTTCAGTAAACCTAGATGTAAGAAATATCACAGACAGTAAATCATCTCCTTCAGGTCTCCTCTTCAGAAAGTGTGAGTTTTAACCGCTGGCTATTTAAGCACATAAGGTGGTTAATGAACTAAAATGGATTACCAGCCTCTGTGACCTGTACAACAAAATCAAGCTTTTTAAAAGACCATTAGGAAACAAGCTTACACAGGATATTGTATTGAAAACTACTTAGTGTATCTTGAAGGTTAAGTATGGTCTGAAGCCCAGGGTACTAATGTAAGTAGAGATCAAACAACTAAGTAACATTAGGGCTCTGGGTTATTACACCACAGTATTTGCATACGACCCTACAATGCAAGAATCTAACATGTTCCATCCAACAGAAGGTAGGAAGAGGTTGTTTACAATGACAACCTCCCAGGTCTTCAAATGCAGCTATCTACATTTTAATTTGAAACTGACATTGGAAACCAACCAGCCCTTCCTGGGTAAGTGAGCCCATGCCAGACCAAGGCATAATCTTGTACCTGTGCTTACTGCCAGCACTTTCCAGTCTGAAGCAAGCTCAGCTGTGGGCCTTGTTTCAGCAGAAGCTGACGGATGTGCCAGCTTTTGCCAAGTGTATCAAACACCATTTTATCTTTAGAGCAACATTCACTTCCTGGGTTTGGTTGGGTAGTTCTAAGATTGTGTCATCAAATTTAAAACCTTCTGACAAAACCTGTCTGTGCTGAGAAAAGACAACAACTTCATAACCAGGCCAAATCTTAGGGCTGGTGTTAGACAGAAATGGTGAGCCTGCACATGATCACAGCAGTCCCACCAACCAAGAAATTTTTGTTTGGATTTGTTCCACTTAAAATACACAAACCTCAAAAATGCACACTAACAATTCTCATCTAGGAAACATCACACATTAGCTCTTTGGATATAGAACAACCCTGACAGTTTTCCCTTATCATAGACACTACAGTTCAGAAAGATGAACGGCCTTCTCAAAGAAATGCCAGGATCATGGGGAGGATGTAGTACTTTGAAGAACATACAGTTCTTCAAATTCAAAAATTACTGTCTTTATTAACCTAGTGTTGATCTCACATTTGAAACTTTTCTGAAGGTAAAATGCCCTCCTCTATCACACATGCATCTCAAACCCCCATAAAATTAAGGAAGTACAACTATCTATTTTTCAAATGAAGTCTGCTTTTGAAAGGCCTCAAAAGCTCATAACAATAACCTTGGCAGGCTGGGAGAATGCTCAAACTTGTAAGCAATCAATGGTATCTTCAGTAATATACACAACCTCTAAGCCAAAGTAGCAGAAGTGTCTTCTTAGTATGTTAAATATGATCACGATAAAACCATCACATGCGTTTACAGCCTACTTATGTCACTGCTGCTTTATATATATACAACACAAACAGAGGTAAAAACTGACTCCATCCAAAATCTAATAAAGTTTATACTGACTAGCTCTACTTCAAAACAAGTTAAGTTTTCATGAAATAAGTCCAAAGGAAATATTTTTATACCAACACTACCTCTCTTACTGCAATTTGTGCAATTAAATCTCTACACAGCTTCCACAGAAATATTTAAAACCAATCTCTTCATCCAAATTGGATATTTATTTCACAGTGCAAACAAAACAACGCACCCCTGCAGCCTGGCCTGCATGAAAAACTTCCTCCTCCTTTCACGCTCCAGAAAATTTATATCACCTGGCACATTTCATTAACAATTAAAACTGCAATGATTGTACCCTTCTCTACAGCCTTTTAATTACCACATTTTATTAAAAACTAGAAAGCATCCAAAAGACATTTTTAAAGCAGTATACTATAATCATCAGCTTTACTGCCTGAACTGATCCGGCAAAAATTCAAGAAAGAAAAATGGATTGGGCAACCACTAGGCGACCATGTACTACTGTAGTGTAAACTTATATTGACCTTAATTATAGGATTTTACCTCTATTTTGTATCCCCAGCCTTAAGAGGTCAAATATTGAAAAACAAAAATCATAACCCTTCAGGCAATTATCTCAAGGCTGCAGCAAACAGGAACTTCTCAGTTCTTTCTCAACCTTCAATCAATTTGACTGGAGTTCCAGTCTGAACTTTTCAAAACTTCAGAGCTCAGATTTGACTGCTGTTCCAGGAAGAAGGAAAATAAAAGGCTTGAACCACTCCTGGACTCCTTGCTGCAGCTCTCCAGTTTAAGTTATTCCTCTCACCTCGTGGATGAGGGATGCAGTAGAGCATTCACAGCCTTGCTGAGAACAAACTGGTAAAAGCAGTTGGTCCTGGACCTCAGCCATCCAGCCCCATGCCACCATGCACTAAAGCCCATGTCCTAGTGACCTCAAGATCACACTGGTAAGATGGCACTCAATCCTCAGATCTCTACATTGTGAGGAAATCAACCAATTGAGTTAGCAAAATTATGCTTTGAATAAACTCATCAGCATGGTAATGATAACCTGCTTCTCAGGGCTTCAAGCACTTGTTTTTCTATCACCTGGATTTTATCTATCACACACATATTTAAGGCTACCAAGCAGTTCAGTTGCAAGCAGAGTAAGACTGACAAAAGGACAAGTTTCTTCAAGACTCCTACAAACCCTAAAAACAAAAGCAAAACATACTTCTACAATTACAAAAATTGAAAACTGCCACCAACTTGTGTTTTGACCCTTTTTGCAAAAAAACACTCGTTGCCCAGTTTCAGTATGAATTTGTTTTCCAGAATGCACACACACACACCACATTAATTTCTTTCAAATGAATTCAAGTGCCTCCAATGCTGAGACAATTTAAAAGATGGGTGCTTTTAGCCATATGCCTGTTAAAAAAAGGGAATGTCTCTGCTAGACACTACCACTGTCTGAGAAACCAGTGTCAGCTGTCATAGTTCTTCTCATCCAGTAACAGAATCACTACCAGGCTGTAGATGACTTCTACAAATCCAGGAGGTTCCTTTCTTAAATCGCATGAATAAAGTTTTTTGTTTTTTTTTTTTACAGGCGAAAAAGAATAAACAAACTGAAAACAGAAGAACTAGCAAGGGAAAGCCAGGGTTTTGTTTTATTTTTGTACAGGTTAAAAAAAAGACCACAGATAATATTAACAAGCATTAACCAAGTCTGCAGCAGGAGAGAACTACAATACAATAAACACCTCATGGCACAAGTCCCAACTTACCCAAACACTGTGCTAGCCTGGTGCCATGGATCAGCAGACACTTTATCCCACTAGCATCTCGAGTGCTTACGTGAGCATGCTGTTCCCTTCTCATCAACTCAATAGTTTCTGTATCTGGGCAGACCATTCTGTAGTAGTGAATCACTTCAGAATTATAGGACAGTTGTTACACTCAGACATTTATTTTTTTTAATAACATTAACAGAAGAGTAGGGTGATACCAGTGCTATTTAGATCAATACTGGCAGGGGACAGGGGAGAGAGAACAGAGTGGGAGGCGACAACCTGCAGGCATTCAAGGGAGGTGAGAACAGAAGACTTCAGAACATGGTTAATGAATATCCCACAGGAAAAGCTGGATAAACAAACTTCATCTGAGGAAAGGTCAGGAGAACAGCAATTAGGCTGCACTGGAGAACAGGGCTTGCTCGCTTACAACCTGATGCTGTGGTCCGACTCCAAACACAAGTTATTTTGCCATGCTGGAGAATGGCCATCAGGAAACCAGAGAAGGAGGAAAATGATTACATGCTTTGTTCTAAAGCAGCAAATGGGAGAATGTGTTAACTTTACAACAGAAAGTTCAAAAAGTTGTTCTTTCTTCCTTTCCAAACAGCTATTTCCCTGCTTTTATGGCAGGACGTTACAGGCACAAGGAAGCACTGCTGCTACTCCGCCTTTCCTTAAGCCTTACTTCTGCTTCAGGAAATGTAATTATGAAGCTTATGAAGGTAGGAGATCTGCTAGAGCCGATAGGCATTTCAGGTGGAAGAAAAGGAACCTAGTAGAACTTTTCATTAAAAAAAAATCCTTGTTAGAGGTAATAAGGATAATCGGTACCACCATACCCTCTGAGAAAACACTCAGAAGACACAACACACTGAAAAGGATGGGTCACCTAATGGGCAAGCATCAGATAAGCTGAAACCAGTACAATCAAAATTTCCTCAAATAAACAATAAATTCTGCAAAGCAAAATCACAACTGCCTTTTAACAGAAGTATCTGAAATACTTTAACATTTCCTGTACTTTAACAGAAAATACTGAGAACTCATGGTTTTAGTGGATAAAATGGAGTGTGCAACCAGATATACCAATGCCTTTTTAAAAGGAGATCAAAATAAAAGTTTAAAAAAATATCACCCATCTGGAAACACAGCATTTGCCTACATCTGAAACTTAGAGTTGTTAAGTTACAAAGTTATACCATTATCTTATTAGAAGTTTATAGAACACAGGAGACATTTTTAGCTTACAAATATACACATGCACACTTAAAACTGCACAGTAAAGGGGAGTCTTTTCGAAAGCTGGAAAAATTAAGAATATATCTGGAACCTCTGGATGTGAACTGACTGGTCTGCTTACAGGCTAATGCTTTTTTCTGTGTCATTCTTCCACTGAGCATATACAAGTCTGCTAACAAGACCTCTCTAATTGCAACATGTGAAGGGCCTCAGCTTTTACACCTCAATCAAACCGTGTAATTAATTAAAGTATTGGTATTTCTTCTGTTCCAAATCTGTACAGGCAATTTTGCCAGAACACTGAAATTCAGCCAAATTTCTACCAGTATGCACAATGTGACAGCAAAATCTTTTCAAATCCACAAACATTGTGGGTTCACATAAAAAGCTATTCTGTAATGCCTGGTTGCAAGGGGTCAGGAATGGGGAGAGAAGACATGGATGTTTCCCGTATGCAGCACTCTAGCAAGCACTACCATATTATAACCCAAGGAGCAGAAATGGAAACTCAGACAACAGAACAATGCAGAAGGTTTTAAAGAGGCATTAATTTAGCATATAATCACTTCTGTCCCACATTATGAATGCTGAAAGTTACGGTAGCATAGTAGTAAGTGTCACTTTTACACAAAAACTACATGGCACGCTGAGTCTAAGAAAGTTCTCTCAAAATGGCAGAGCATAGTCCTTGATTATTAGGAGCATTCATCAGGAAATCCTAATGAAATCATCAGGATTCTTAATTTATTAATTAATAAAAATTAACAAAAATCAAAGTAGTTACTTCCACAGGCTTACTAAGGTGACACACTGATGCCAACATATGCACACAGGCAGGAATGATAACTTTTCAGAAAAAAATGACATGGCAATATCAAAGTGTAGAAACACAAGGAACAAAGGAAGCTTACTACAAGCTTTTAACCAAATAGTTTTTATGATGCAAAGTGGGAAGAAGCCAGCTACAGCTTTTCAGCATTTCAGAAAAAAGAGCACAGGCAATCTAAACAAGCAAAGTACAAATGAGGTATGTGATTCTAAAAAAAGATAAAGCTGTGGGGTATACAACCTGAAGTGCCACCACACCTTCCAGTTTTGCTTCAGTAAAGCTGCATTTTGTTCGCAATTTCTCAATTTCATACATCTAACTAATTTACATTATTGAAAAATTAACAAGACTCTCAAACACCTTATCTTATAGGTTTAACCAGACTAGGAAATGCCACATTTCTAGCGTGTCAGAAGCCTGGTTGTATCATGAGGAAAGAGTGATCAAAACCAGCAACATCTTGATGTTACTGGTAACATAAGGAGAGAGTGCTCTCCCCTTTTTGAACTCCTAAGCAGTTTTACATGGCCACATAATTATATTAGAAATTAAGCACACCTGTTTCCAGCCACCCTCCCACATAGCTATATGGCAGTAACATAGCCCATACACAGGACAGCCAAAAAGCCTGCTGTGGGATGAGGCTTTCCAAAGCACCCTCTGCATCCGACAGTGGGCAGACACTCTAGACTCTGCACTGTGCTCTCTTCCTGCCACCAGAGTCCCAACTCCATGCTCCAAAACATAAAGAATGAAGCTGGGCAGAAAATAATCTACTTTTTCCAATGGAACTAACTCCACTGCCCCTCTTCTCCTGCTTGGCATACCTCAGGAGACCACCAGCCACCACTATCTGTTTTTCCTGCCTACCAGAACACCTGTGCTCAACCTGATCTCAAAACGCTCTGAAGAGAATTCATGTGCATGTAAACTGGCAGATGTAGTATTACCAGGGGTTCATGCTCTTGTTTTAGCTAGTTCAGGTGTTGTCAATCAAAATTAAACAGAATAAGCTTCACCACAGAGGCAGATTCTTTTATAAATTAATAATAGATAACAGGTAGATGACCAATTGACTGCTATAGCTGGTGGGTGAAGAGCAGCTCCCCACTGGTAGGCACGGGAATGCCAGTCCTTTGCAGTGACTTGCCCATTAACTGGGAGCATCAGACATGCTACTGTATATTAGGACTGGTCATAACTACATTCCTACTCCCTCTGGCATCTCTTTGCAAACTACTACTGGTTAAGAGAATAATTTGCCAGCACAACTGTACACTCCTGGGAATATTTTGCAAATCAGCTGCAAACAGTAGGCTTAGCAAACCTTTTCTAAACCTTACACAGAACACGCAAACATTATCCCTGCACCCATAACCTCAGCACTCGTGTTTCAGTTTACACCAAGTCCCATACATCTATTTAATGGGATGTTTTGAAATACCAAGTTATCAGGAATGCTGGCACTAGAATACTGATTCTCATATTAACTTTTCTAATATTACAAGATCTCCCAGATCTAACTGCTCCAGTTCAGAGTATTCCCACTGAAATGGTTACCACCACCCTCCACCACGACAGCTGTTTGCAGAACATGATCTTAGTTTCTGTCCAAACTCTTGCTGATATTTGCTGTCTTGACTCAAGCTGTTTAAGTGACTGCATAGTTTTGATGTAAGAAAGCACTAAACAAATCCAGTTGAACAAGATTAAAAACTAAGGATTAACATAAGAAGGAACAGGAGCCAAAAGAGCACAGCACTGCTTATTTAAATTTATAAATAACAGAACACAGCACTCCCTATACCCAGACCAACTTGGAAACTCCCAATATCCAGCTTGTTTATTAGAAACTAGAGACATCAAAATGCTGCCAAGGGACACCTGGCCCCTTAAGAGGCCTCTAATTTACTGTTTCTGCAGCTGGATAATGGGGAAAGTCCACATTTTTCACTCCAGTATTCAAACCCAGAACGAAGAGCCAGTTCAGATTTTCCCATGAATACACATGTAGTTTTAAGATGAGGTTTAATCTGGAAGTTTTTAATTTTGTGTCTTTTGGAAGTGAAGTACTGAGCAAGTGTAGTCTATAAGCTTTACTATAAACTTGAATACAACCACTAAGTAATGGGTTTAAGTATATTTCACCAAAAATAAAGCCAGGGAAAGGTACCAAAAATGCTTTCAGAAGATAAATACCACATCCAAGTGTCAAATTTGCAACAATAATTTGCAAACAGATTATTTTTAAAGAACACAAACCATCACCTCTGTGGCACACAAGCATGCACTGACTGAAATTGCACAGATCGCAACAGCCACTTTTTAGTTGATCACAACTGCAGCTAATGTTAAAAAGGTTGAGCCAAGGTTCACAACATTACGTATCAAGAAGACATTTTTCCCTACTCTCAAAACTCCAGCCAAACAGCTCCATTGCAGCAGAGGGAGAAGCTGCAGGGAAACAGTGGGTTTGTACATGACACAAATTCCTCTGAGTGTCCCTGGAGCAGCTGCAACTGCAAAGGGAAAGCTGTGGAGTCCACGAGGATGACAGGGAACCAGTGGGGAAAGCTAGCACAGGCACAGTAGGTCAGAACCATGTGCTGAAAGAGATACATTTAGCACTGTTTCAGAATTGTTGTTCAATTCAAGGTCCACCGACTCTTTAAATAAATGCATCTATCTTTTTGAGCTGCATTTTAAGACTTGTTCTCATACAGAACAACTCAACAGAACAACTCAACAGAACCATAGAACAAACTAATTAATTTATGGATTACCATCAGTATATTACTCTCCACGCTACATGTAGCACTATCTTCCTCATACACTTGCAAACACAAGATTTTTTAGGTGTTCTGTGGTGATATTTTCGTCAAGCAACTGTAACTGTGAGGCTGGGTCTGTAAGATCCCTTGCTGCAGAAACTGGAAGGAGCCCAGCAAAGAAGGACAGAACAGTAGGGCAAAACTCTCAAGTGAATTTGGCTTGACAGGAACAGATTCTACCCCTGCCCTGAAAAGGAGTTTAAAGTACAAAAATACCCACAGATAATCACTAATGGCAGGTTCTCTCCTTCTAGGGGAGCTGACTTGAGACCTGATAGTTATTAAGATTTGCTGAGTCATGAACATTCACATCTGCAAGCAAAGCAAGCACAAGCTGAAGAATCTGCAATGTGAGATACATGCAGAAAGAAGTCTGTCACAGCTGTAGATCTAACCAGATCAGAAGCAGAGGACAATTCTTACTACACAGAGGAGGAAGCAAAACAGGGGACAGGACAGGACACAAGACACTGATCTGATCAAAATACCTGAACAGTTTAATTCCCATGCCAGGTGATGAGTAAGACAGAGGAGCCAATTCCACCAGATAAAAGTAACTCCATATATGAAAAATCCTAGCACATCCAAGATGCCTGCACAGGGCTGGCAGATATGTCAGAGGTTTAGCTGGATGCCTGCAACCTACCAAGTGGCAACAGGAGATTGGGAAGGATACACATCCAGCAGTATCCATGACAACACTAGATATATCTGGTTTAAGTAGTCCTGAGTCCCAACTCACAGGCTGACTTGGTGGTGAGCTGAATGGCTCTCAGCAGTGCCGGCAAGACTGCCAGTGATACACTTGCATTCACACACCTGCATATGAGTACTCAGCCCAGAGCTGAATCCCACTCCAGTGACATCTACAAGAGACAGACTTCAAAAACATAAGATGACAGAGTGTTTTTTGGAAGTGGATCTGTGGAATTCCATGTCACAGCACTCTGGTGATGCTACAAGTTTACATGGGTGCAAAAGCAATCACATAACTCCCAGGAAAAAGCAATCCTGCCTGCAAAGCGAAGAGGCTAGAAGAGTGTTCTGTCAGGACATGACTGCATAACTGCCTCATTTCTCTTACTCTTCCTCAGCATGTACCATTAGCAATTGCCAGACACTCTAAGACAGATCTTGCTTTTGACTTCATATGGGTATCCAGAAGTCTCTTTTGTTTCAGCTTCCATATGAAATGGGAATATCATCAGCAATGTGCAAGAGAGAAACAGCAGGCCCCAAAGTGAGGCTGGCCAACCAAGATGACTGTCAGATGAGGCATGCACAGAGCCCGAGGTGAAGCAGCTAAGGATCACCCAATTCAACCACAACACAAAACACACTTTGACTTAAAGTCAGAAACATGAGCAATGGTGTACTTGCTGTTGTTAATATGTTATTATTGAAAGGCACATTTGCAAACATTTGTAAAATATCCTAGGAAAAAAATACCCTGCTGAAATGATTAATTCTTCTTTTAAAGCAAGCTTTAAGTACCATGCAGGGAATTGATGGCCTTAGGCCACATACTCTACAATAAGGAGAAGGGGAAAAGACTCATCAAGATTAGCAACATATATTCTGTGTGTTGGATGAGGCAAAGAATCTGTGGGAGAGATGCTGGCAAGCAATAATGTAGTTAGAAGTTGTAGCTTAACTCTGAGAGACAAGGAGGGATAATAACACTGGCTTTTCCAAACTCAGGTATCAAGTTTTTTTAAAAATAAACACAAAAAACCTTTATTGTGGCAATTTATAAAAGAATTATTTTATTACCTAGAAAGCACAATACAGAACTGGAGTGCCACAGAGCTAGGATTCATTAAGCATCTATGAAGACTATGACAAGACTTGCACTTAAGGATAGTGAGATGTTTTCACATGAAACAGGTACACTTAACTTTACAATATGAAGCCTTGGCATGCATGTATGTTTTTAAGATAAACTAAAAGATGTGGAAGTTGAACCTGAACGAAAAATAAGCTCACTAACAGATGAAACATTGGAAAAAGGAATCATGTTTTCTCACTTACTTTCTTATTAAAACAGACAGCATAGGTAACAAGACCTTTTTTCAAGAGCTCCTCTCTTGGGAGAAGGATTTATTTAGCTTTTTTTGTGCAAATGGTCTTTGAAACATTTTCTTGCTTCAGATGTTTTAGTTATCATTTATATTGCTGCTTCTGATTGAAACACAGTAATTGCTCTCTCCTTGTTACTAACGCTCCTCTGTTGTAGCTCAGCACAATGTTAGTGAATTGTCCAGCCTCCTTGGGAGCTACCTCAAGTTCGGCAAGACCATAGAACTCTTCTCTCACTTGTTCGAGTTGCAGCTTTCAAGCACAAGTCTTGAACCTGAAGTGAGTGTTTTAGTATTAAAAACAAACTCAGCTTATTTCAGAGCTCCATATGAAGCCCACAGAACAAGCTGTAGTACAAGTTTTCTGCTGCCCTGGAGAAAGTTTCGTCAGCCTGCCACACATACAGAAGACACTGCAGAGAAAAGCTCCAGGGTCTCTATTGAGGGAAAATAAAAATCTGCCAAAGAAACCCTGGCATTCCAAACAGCAGGCCAAGTTTTAGAAAAGAGCTTTTGTTTCAACTCACAATACAGTTATCAAATTGTTACAAGCTGGCTTTCATTTTGACAGGTCAAGAGTGATCTGCAAATCCCACACACTTAAGGAACACAAGAACTACTCTATCTGGCTAGGGCAAAACAAAAAGCCCGAATTACCCCTTCTGTTTACAACCTTTGAGGAGAGAAACTCATATTTTGTAATATCTGCCTTTTAAGTCCAGCAAGCATTAAGAGCCTGCTATAAAGGACAAAATTTCATATTTAAATAAATACATAAATAAATACATTTAAAAAAACTAAACAAAAAGGACACCATTTCTGCCTGAATATAGGCAGACAAAGAAATATGGAGAAATGGGAAGTAAAGCCCATAATATATGTGGCCTAATCTAAGTAGGGATATCAAGTAAAGAATAACTTTAAAAAAAAAAAAACAGTTGAACTCCCATCCATCTTGCTGCGAAGGATATTAAATAAAACTAAAACTTAAAAAAAACCTTGAACAATAACAACAAAACCACTTAAAAGGATAATAAAGAAAAGTGTGGGTAGATAGGGTATCCGGCCAAGAGTTCAAGACCATAGTCACATTCCATGGGGTAATCAGATACAGTGTGGAAGCCAACATAACAGGATGCCCTCCCTGAGCAAATGAAAAATTATCAGATGGAAATTAACAGAACAGCTTCTGTGTTCCTGGGTACAGGGGGACCAAACCCAGTGTGCCAGGCAACCCTTCAACAAATAAGGTACGCATTAAAAATACATAGAGACACTGTAAAACCCCACTTGCACACCTGTTTACGTTTGCTTAATGTGAGTAATAGGCAGAGGCACTGGTAGAGGCCAAAGAGCTATGTCTGGCACCACAGAAAAAGTAAACTAAAGGTCCTACAGTGTTTTCCTTGCAGCTGCAAAACAAAAACCAAAGTCAACCTTCCCTTGTTAATTTTCACATCTTTTCCAAAAACTTTCACTGATCAGGGATAGGAGGGAGTGGTGGGGAAGAGGGTGAGAGAGCTGTTTGAAGGTCATGTTTGAATAGAAGTCCACCTCAAAGAATCCCACCACCATCTGTTGCCATTTATAGCAAGGGTGTATTTTAAACTGTACAATCCCCTGAGGTAATGCTTCTCACACTGGCCTCTGTTGTCAATTCGGAGAATTCTGCCCTGAGTAGCACCAACTCGAAGCCACAGCCCCGGGAAAGAAGATAAAGACCAGTATCTTCTATTTTATCAGTGACTTTCTCTCAACACTTTGTAAATTCTGCTACTGCCCTGATGTTACAAGTTTCCTTCAGAAAACCCTTGGGCTGAGGCATGCATTGAGAGATAATGGAACATTAACTTTTTGTGAAGTAAAGAGCAGGCTGCACATCAGGATAGGGCTGCTGCAAGCAGCTGCCAGCAGATCAGAAGGGCAATATATACTACCTGGGGTGGTCAGGGTAAACTGAGAAACTACCCGAATGAGGGCAGCTATAGAAAGAAAAGGATGAGGAATTCAGAACACTGCTCCACTCCCATGGCAGGAAGGGAGTGGAAGTCTCTTTGACTGCCTCCCTGCATGAAAAACTTCTCATGCCCCGTCTTGCTTTTACCAGCAGATCTCTGAAGTACAGCTCACAGCCACCCAGAGAGCAACTGGCTCAGCACCCACCTGCTCCGAGCACATCTGGGGAAATCCAAGTGTGGGTGTCAACCTGTGATGTGGCTGCAGTGACACAGGGGGTGCAGGCTCCTGCAAATTCATCTAGTTGAAAAAAACACAGTGGCCTCCTACACAGAGCGTCTGAAAGGCACAGACTTGATGATTGTAAATTAGCTAGTTGTACCAAACTACAGTGGATCAGAAAGAAAGTGCAAGTGGTCATCTGACCTATTCCACAGGGATTAAAATAAACACTGGCATTTGGGGAAGGAAACAGCTACAGAGAGTAAATACTGAGGGCTGCAAGTACCTGCATGGAGAGCAGTTTAGTAGCTGTGGTATCTGAAAAAGGAAAGAAATTGCTCTAGGAGGTACCAGAGATCAAAGAAACGTAAGTAGTAGAGCAGGGAGGAGATTAAAGGCTCGGGCAGCAGACACCCACCCAACCCAGGCTGAGTCAGTAAAACAGCTTGGAAAAGACATGGGAGTGAGTACTCAAACCATGGTGGAAAAGGGAATCCTGCTGCACCCAGGAGATGTGCAAACAGATCTCATCACAGGGAGCAAAAAAACCCCAGCTAAGGTAGGGTTGGGGAAGAGGAATCAAAAATGGATGTGGGCCACTAATGGAAGGTAAACACAGTCACTGTTCCTACATCACGAGCACTTCCCTGCATTGCAAATGCCTCAGAACCAGGGTGCTCTTTGGATATGGCAATGGTTCACCCGGACAAACAAAACTGTCTTCTAGTAAAGTTATACCACCACAGCCTCCATGCCCAGGGAGGAAACACTTTGGAGAAGCAGTTGGGAAGCCATTTTTATTGTATCCCAGTAGACATGTTCAGTGGTCCAGGACATACTTCTCCTCAGTCCCAGCTAAGGATTTACTTTAGACAGCCAAGAAACAGACTGTTACACTTCTGACGTCCAGTTCTCCAGAAGTCAATACCATGCCCAGGAAGGCTCAGCCTTACTTTACAGTTTAGTCTGTGTCTGGTTTAGTACAACAAACGTGATTTGATCTCCCTGCAGCAGGTGCTGTCCTCCTGCCTTTCCTGGGCCACTCTCAGAGGGCACAGATGAAAGTAAACTATAGCAACCTGGCCAGCACAAACATCAATTTCCTCCTTTCCCTAAAGATATTATTCACACTACATAGCAAGCAAAAAAGGAAATTAAGATAAAGAGCCAACTGCAACTAGCCAGCAGATTTGTAAGTTAAGTAGTACAACTCCCTTGGTCATACAACAGAGTAAATAATAAAAAGCAATGGCGACAGTATAGTTTGGCGATCTAGAGGTATTAAAAGAGGAGCTACATTGGTTGCTGCTAACTAAAAATCAAGATCAGTCTGTCCCTACTCACTGTGAAAGCCAAGGAAAAAGGAAGCAGCACATCGCTTTTCAACAGTTAAAAAAGCTAAAGGGATTTAAAATGCACGTTAAAAAAGAAAGGGAAAGACATTTCTTTTCCTACAAAGGTGCACTTTAATTCACCAAATGTCCTCCTGTATCTGGGGGCAGCCATCACTGCACCCACTGCATGTCTCAGAGGAAGCTGCTGGGCGCCTGTACCGGTTTGAAAGCAAAACTAGTGAGAGACTCCAAATCAGTAATACAATTTAATAAGAAAAAAAGAGAAAAAATAAAATACATGCAATAATACAAAAGAAAACCACTGACAGAGTCAGAATACAACCTGACACCCTGTCAGTCAGGGTGTTGGTAGCAGTCCGATTAAATGGTGGCTGCTCTCCTCCTGGATGACAGATGTGGTTCAGTTGAAGCAGTGCTCCTGTAGAAGGTGCAGTTTTCCTCTGAAGGTCCAGCGATGATGTGGAAAAGGTCCAACTTTCCTCTGGGATCCAGTGGAAAGAGGCTGCCTTGGTGCTCCAAATCTCAGTTTTTATCTAGGTGGGAAAGGCTTGGCTCCTCCCCCTGGCTGGAGCATCTCCCAATGGGATGGTGTAATTTTATCAGTCATACAGTGGGACTCAATGGCCCATTAACAGAAGGTATCTTCTGGAGGAAGGATGGGTTGTGAAAAGATAACAATGACTATCCTCCCTGATTTTATCAGATGGTCCATCAGCAGAGAATATCTCCCACAGAGATAAGGATCACCACCCTTCCCCCTTTCAACAGATGATGATAGAATACACATCTGCATTGTAACCCAGGGCAGTGATGGAAATAGGGAGCCTGTATGTGTGACAGGATTAAAAAGAACTTTCCTCCTGCTCATATTTCCTTTCCTTGGTCTTCAACACTTAGGTCAACAGTCTAGTCTGACAGGTCCAGAAATGCTTCTGCAGCAACCCTCTCTGTCCACTGCTTTTCAATTTAAGTACACATGTATGGTAACAAAAAAAGGCCTGACCATTCTTTACGTCATCAGCCTGGAAAGCTGGGCAATCAGTTCCTGCAGCTGGCTACAGCACGTACCTGCTGTGCACTTTAGGCACCGCCTAGGTCACTTGCGACATGTCAACTTTTCTACTACTTGCAAGCTAATTAAAGATTAAAAAAATGGGGCTGGGTTTTTTTTTACCTGTTTTATCATAAAGGGTAACATAAGACACTTGCCTGTGCCTATACTATATAACCTTTCCACACATGAATAATATAATAAAAAATTGTAATACAGTAGTTCAAATTACATCTGTTTCAAAAATTTGCACTGAATCATGCTAATCTCAATAATACTGACCCTTGAACTTACTCATTTACAACATGAGGAGAAACAATGCAGACCAATTCTCCCATTATGCAATACACAATCACCAAATTCTTCATCTTTCAGGCAGTGCTAAGGAATATGCCAGTTTCTGTACACAAAATCACAATGGGTCATGGCTGAAATCCCTAGTTGCTGGAGTTTGTATGGCTTTACCAGATGCTTCTCATATAAACTATGAGAATATTTTACAATTAAATGAGCAGCTCTTAACAAAAAGACTTCCACAATCTCACCTTATATATCTAAGCAAACACACTAAATCAAGTTGCTGGTGGACTGAACAACAAGATGAGCAGGCTTTGATCTTGAGGAGCCCAATTCTTCAGAAGAGAGTAATGCACTAAGAGAAAAATTACGCTCTAAATTAAACATCTGAACTAAACTCTTTCAAGTTTACAGGCTAGTGTGACCTAGGCAGAACTGTACGTAAGAAGTCACTGAGAAGAAATCCTCTATAACAGAGGTTATTAACCATTAAAAAAGGTATTAAGCTACTCATGAAGTACTAACAAATTTGTTCTATTACTAACTTTACTTCAAATGGGACAAGTCAAATCATGGGGTTTCTGCTTCAGCAGAAATAAAATTAGGCACTTCAATATTTGGCTAACTATTATGTTCAGTCAGAGAAGAGATAATCAGTTTTTATTATTAACAATTAGGCTTTAGAAAGTCTGTATTGATTGTGTACTGCAAACACAAGATACAAGGACTGTGCATTATGAGGAAGTGTATCGCATGGTTAGATTGTGCACATATGCAACTCACCATACCTTGGGTCAGTGAGGAGAGAGATCACAATACAAACAGTCCTAATCATGGACAACAGGGATATCTATAAAAGATTAGAGACAACTGCTTTTGTAATTTGCCCCTAGAATATTATTTTATGTAATTTATAAAAGAAACACACTTGCAAACAGCATTTTCTACAATTACTTAGTGGATAAAGATTGAGACAGAGAAGCTGACAACCAGCATACCAAGTACTCCCACACACCCAACATCAACATTTGATGAATCCTCAGAGGCAGATGAACCACTGCTGCTTTTACTATTATTTTCAGCACGGCATAGATTCCTCTGCATACAGGAACGCAAATTCCTCTCCAACAGACACAGATGAGTAACTAGAAAGCATTCTTAATTGCTACATAAATCACCTGTAGCTACTTAGCATAGCCAAATACATGTCTGCATAGGAAGCACTCTCCTCAAAACTACAGTATTTCATCAACTTCACAGAACAGCAAGCATGCCAAAAGGAAAGCGGCAATTACCCCAAATCAATTCATACCTGTCTACAGAAACATGCAGGCTTTGACAGAGGCACCTGAACCCATGCAAAAGCCTGACAATGAAGTAGTTGGGTTGCTGCACTGAAACTGGGGGGATGACAGCATCCTGGGCTAGCTCCAGTCCCATCAGGGCACACCTTTAACATCTGTGGGACTGCTGGTTTTAAGACCTTTCCTGAATGTTGGTCTCAAAAGACACAAATCCACACGTGTGTGTGTCAGATTTATATACATAAATCTAAATATTTTGTGTATATATATATATATATAGCTAACATATAATTTTGTTTTAATGTGAGCATGCATCTGTAACAGCCCTACTACTTCTGCCTAAGAATGAAGTGCAGGGTACACTGAGTAGTACCTGGCCTAATGTGTTGTCTGAACATTGGCCTTATCCATGAGGAGAGTTGAACAAGAGACCTGTCACTCTCATGTCTCTCTTCACAAAGCTTACATTGCTTGTCTTGACTTTCTAGTATAGTGTCACAGGCAAATGCTGCATTACATACCAAGCGCTTAATCCAAAATTCTCTGTTAATCAGTTTACTTAGAATCATAGAATATCCTGAGTTGAAAGGGACCCACAAGGATTACCAAGGTCCAACTCTTCACCCTAGATAGGACACCCCAAGAATCACACCATGTGCCTGAGAGCATTGTCCAAACGTTTCTTGAACTCCATCAGGCTGGTGCTGTGACCACTTCTCCTGGGGGCCTGACCACCTCCTTGATGAAGAACCTTTTACTGATATGTAGCTTGAGCCTCCCCTGACACACTTTAAGGCCATACCCTTGAGTTATGTCACAGGCTACAAGAGTTAAGAGATCAGTACCTGCCCCCCCATTTCCTCTCATGAGGAAGATGCAGATGGCAATGAGCTTTCCCCTCAGTCTCTCGTTCTCCAGGCTGAAGTGACCTCAGGCACTCCTCATATAGCATCCCCTCAAGACCTTTCAACACCTTCATTGCCCCTCTTTGGACACTCTCCAATAGCTTACTATCTTCCTTACACTGTGCCCATTCCTTAGAGTTTTGGGGAGCATCTTCCTTACATTGCCCAGAACTGCCCCCAGCACTCGAGGTGAGGCCACCCTAGTGCAAAGCAGAGCAGGACAATCCCCCTCCCTCCCTTTCCCAGCTGGTTATGCTGTTCCTGATGCCTCCCAGGACACAGCTGGCCCTCATGACTGCCACGGCACTGCTGACTCATATTCAACTTTCCCTGGACCAGGACCCCCAGGTCCCTTTCTACAGTGCTGCTCTCCAGCCTTTCATTCTCCAGTCTGTCCATACATCCAGTGTTGCCCCATCCCAGGTGCAGAATCTGTCACTTGCCCTTGTTAAACTTCATATGGTTGGTGACTGCTCATCTGTCTAATTTATCAGTGTCTCTCTGCCTTTGAGGGACTCAACAGCTCCTCTCAATTTTGTGTCATTGGCAAATTTATTTCATATTCCTTCCATTCTAGCGTCTGGAATTGTCATAATCATAATTAACGTAATTAATGAAGATGTAGACAAGCTCTGGGCTGAGGATGGAGCCCTGCAGAACTCCATGAGAGACCAGCTGCCAGCCTGTGATGTTACCCCATTCACTTCGACCCTTTGTGCCCAACCCATGAGCCAGTAGTGTTTGCAATTGTTAATTCAGCACTGGTGCCACTGACTTTTTACACAAGAGACAAACTAGCATCAGTTTCTGCTTTAGTTTTTCTTCACAATTTCGTTCTTGCAGTGGCTAAATGTTAATCAGCAAGACCCTCTTCCAAAACGGTCAAAAGAAAACAGTGTAAAGATTAAGAGTTACTCACATAGTCTGAATACTACCTGCCACTGGTGCTGCACTCATGACACAAATTGCTGAATCTAACAGCACTCATCACATGTTGTAGTGACCTGAACTCTGATTGGGACAGTATGTTAATCCATGTCTCCTAAACTTGTTTCTTAATTTTTTGTGTGCACTAGTAGTTACCATTTCATATAGCTAAGTCCTCAAAATTTAAACCCATGATTCCAGGAATCAACTGTGATAATAAACCAGCATATGGCAATCAGCATCCTCTGCACAGAGCATAAATCTCATCTCCCCTCCAGAGGCTGTCAGACACCAGCAGGGGACTTGGAGTTCACCTCAAAAAGGCCATAAAGCCCCTCCAAGTTACTGATGTACAAATGCCACATCAAGTGCTCCAAGAGAAAAGTGAGGCTTAAAATAGACAAGCTCTATCCTACTCATTCCTTCAGCTCTTAACTTTCAAGTATTTCAGTTGCAACAATGTTTATCCCATAATATTCACTGACTGCCAAATGGATTTAAAAAAAAAAAATGAACAAAACATTACTGGGCATTTTTAGTTGCTTTTTTAAAAATAAGTTTCACGACTACATGTCAAACACAAACAAACTTTTTGGCTCCAAAGCAAGCCTACAATTAGAAACCTCATTTTTTTCTGGAAGTCAGGTGAGCCGTTTTCTCTAGGGAATGTTACTAAAAGGAAACCCAGGAAGAGTCATCGTAATTACAAAACAACATGAAACATTAATAATGAACACTGGTAACACAAGACGTCCCAACTAGGCTTGAGCAGCTACAAATCACATCTTACTACTAGAAACTGTTTTATTCCCAAATCAAATGCTTTTTTTTTAATGGTCTTTCTTCCTCTCAATTACATGTCTCAATCTACTGTGCAAATTCATCTGGAAGAAACCTAAAAAAAGGTGTCTATGTCCAGAAGTTTGTCCTACTTCTTCCCATTTTCACCAGCTCAGCCAGTAAAAAAAAAAAAAAAAAAAAAAAGCTATATCTTCCCCTTCAAACCTCCTTCTCCAACAGTGAAATGAGAGCAGTGATGGCCTTGTCAGGACTAGTTAGGGACGAGACTGTCACCCTCTGCCTTTTGCCTTTCCCCTTTACACCTCCTCTGCTCTTGTCTATCTGCTTTTCATTTCCAGCTTTTTTATTAATTTCCTTTCCCACCACCATTATCACAGTTGCAAATCCCACTGACATGCAGAGAAGACAGCCACAAAGACCAGACTAGTAAGGGGAAGAGAGAGAAGAAATCAGACCTCAGACAGGGAAGGACCAGTGTTGACAGTGAGGCAATGAGGACATTCTTGGGTGCAGAAGGAACACGTGCATTTTTGGAAACTGCCAACAGAAGAGACTGCGTTTTTCTTGCAAACACTTTTACAGAGCCCTGTATGAAATGGTAGAAAAACAGAGCACACAGCAGCATTTTGGGTTTTTTTCCCAAAGAACAGAGCATCATCCAAGTGTCAAACTTGCTATATCCAAGCCATTTTGCATGAGACATCAACCAGAACTCTGGTTATTATGAATAGTGCAAACTATTCATAATCCAGATGCTGAACAGAACCTGCAGGACTGGCCCTCTTCTTCCTGGGATTCATGACCTTCATAGCACTGCCAGCTCCCAAAGCAAGGTTTCCCAAAGCACAGTGATGTCCTGCCTCACAGATTCCTCTCATGTGAGGGCAGAGAGAGAGAGATTGACTACAGCCTCTTCTCATGTTTCAAACCGTTACAGTTACAGTGGAAGGGACCCTCAAACAGAGCAGACAGAGCCAAGTACAGGGATGTCTTCAGATTTTTGCAGTCATCCTGACAGAAGACACGAACTCAGCACAACCTGGAACTAACCACCTACAAAAGCTTGAAAGGCCACTGTCCATTGAGACCCCTGAGAAAGGAAAAGTATTGCAAGGATTTACATCAACCCTGCTCAAAGTGGGAAAATTCAGGGAACTGGCACGTGGAAGCAAAGTGCAGAAAACATACACAGGAAGATGCACATCCCTCCAGCATATGGCGGGGCTTGCAGCAGCAGGCACGACTGTTCTCAATTTTCCTGAAGGATGGGGGTGGGTGGGAGGAAACAGGGAGAGAAAGGGGTCAGTTTTCAAAAGTTTGCCAAACATCCTAGTTTGATGTTTTCTCTACAGGGAATGGACAATTTCCAAAGGCTTGATCATACAGAAGCACCTGTCTGATCTTGCAAAAGCTTATGTATATGGATAAGTTTACCTCACATGAGTAGTCAGACTATCAGGACAAAAATATTTACAGGTCTGCTTTTTTCATTTATTAAATGACTCATTGCAAACATGAAACAGGGCAACGCTGAGCTTCATCTAGTCTCTGACACTCAAATTTTACAAGAGACATGGATGATAAGAAACCTTAAATAAAGCTAAACTTTCAGGAGCAATAAGACAGCAAAAAGCAACCTGCATTTTTATTCTCACTGCCCTTAGACTGAAGTATTTCTTGCTTAAGAAATAACTTTGGGGCTACTACTGAACCCTAAAACACCATACTGCCTATTATATGCTGCAATGGTTTTATGCTGCAATTTTCTTTTAGAAGTGGTATAGAGAGAGGAAGAGTTCTCTAAGTACTTAACCACTCTGAAGATTAGGCATCCTAAGAAAAGACTAAAGGTACTATCACAAAAATTTTACATGAAGTGCAGTCAATTCATTAATCCTGTCTCAGTTGCAGAAATTGATGTATTTAAGCCCATCCTTGACCAATTAAACGAAGACAAAAATTCACTACTGAAGTTAGTGAATTTCCTTTTCTCTTTCTTTTCTTTGGAAATCCATATAAAACAAGGCTAAACACTAGTAATAAGTTTTTCTGCAGGCACAGCTGCAAACCAAATGCTCCAGACCATTTCTTCCCTGCAAGCAAAGGGGGCAGAAGGAGCTAAGACAGAAGGATAAACATAACTGCCAGCACTTAAAGTCTTCTGCAAGAACAGAAACCCACACTGTAGTTGAGTAAGAAACAGAAACAATAACTATCAGCTCCCCTCTTTTCTCTTTGCTCAAGGGGACATAGTATGCATTTTTTAACTAAACCTCAAATACAAATCAAAAGTAACATCCTCATCCCTACAAAGAGGCTTATTATGACTGTTATTGCTGGAAGGGGAAACTCACTGGCCACATGACTGTTGAAATCTACATTCAGCATTGTTTGGAGGTATTTTTCTTTTCTCTATAAATCATCAGTTGAGAGCAACTGGTAGTAACTTTATGACCAGAAATACCAGCCGAGTATTTCTGATGCTGCAGAGTCAGGAATGCAGATGAATTTGTTTCACCCTAGTATATTCATACTTAAATATGTGCCCTGCAACACCTCACTGCAGTATTATTTTGGGAAGTATTACTAGACCAGAATATGAAATTTTAGTTATAGAGGGTTTTTTTCCAGTCCTTCTTGATTGAAAATGTTAACACCACACACAGCAAATTACACATTTACTACTTATACATCTATGTATACTACTACTTATACTATATTTAGCAACACAACTCATACAATAATATTAGAAAGATGTGTATATTCTTAGGATCTGAATTAAGACATGAGCCCTCTCACATGTCACAACACAGTAGCTACACAGAGGCAGACAGCAGTTAGGTATCTCTTCATACAGTACTGTCACACCAGGATCCTGCTCTCTAAGGGTCAGGTGGGAGTCAGATGGGTCATAGGTCACCAGATGAAGTTCAAGGACACTCCACAGCACTCGACAGCTTCCAGAGAACACCTGAGGTTGGTGGGAGGCTGAAACTTAAAATGGATGAGACAAAAACAAATGCTGAGGAAAGGTGTCAAGAAAAGTACCCTGGAGAAGCAGCCATGACCTAATACACCGCTGGTCCCACCCTATTTGCTGCAAGTGCCCAAGCTCAGGTGTAGGAAGAGGGTGTGTCCAGGCTCTCTGCCAGACTTTGCAAAGGAAATTAAAGCTCAAGAGAACTCTTGCACTTCCTCAAACGGGAGCAGGAGTTTCCTGAGGGGCAGCTAGAGGGTTTCAGTTTTAAGCAAATAACAAATGGAACATAACCCCAGAGAAACAGAAACCAAGACTGGCCTCCTGCAGCAGAACACAACCTACAGGAATAGCTATGGGCAACAAGTGACGGTTTTTGACAAGTGCCACAGGTGGACCAAAGGGCAGCTGACATAGCCAGGTTTTCAAAAGCGAGTTTATAACCGGATCCCCAAAGCAGCACTTAGTATGTTTCATACTAACACCGAAATCCAGTGGGGAAACCTACTAAGAGTTTGTAGAAAGAAACAGACACTGAAGAGAAAGAAGGCACTGATTCTGGTGGGAGCAGATGAAGAAGTAGCATAAACAAACCAGGCTCGCTTGCCTATAGTTTCCAGAGACACCAGCCATCTCCACAATGAGATCCTGTACTTCGGGAAGAGAGAAATGAGGGAGGATAGACAGCTTAGTTTAAAAAGTGCGACGTTTACCCTATATGGTTTAATGACTGCTCTGGGTCGGATAGGTCCTCCACTGAATTTCAACGCTGCCCGCACAAGGGGTTGGTTCGGAATTTTGCTTTGTATTTAACCAGTTCTTCACCTCAAAGTCCTACTTGAGGGTCTGAGTGCTTAAACCAAGCCACTTAAACACTTCAGAGAGCGCTTCCCTGCCAACAAACCAGCTGAAAAGGCTGTCATTCACCTTGGAATGAGCTCCGAAAGAACGGGGAAGCAGACCCTGCCATGCCCCACAGAGACGGCAGCGAGGCCGACAGCGCGGTCACTCATCGCACAAACCAGCGATTTCTGGGCTCATCCCCGCCCGCCGGGCAGTGAGGTCCCTCAGCCCGGCTGCCGAGAGGGGCACGCCGGCGGGGGGCCCTCCGGTGACCGCCGACCGCACGGAAGCCCCGCTGGAAGCCTGCCGAGGGAAGGACTTCCCAGCCGCCTCCTCCCCACTCTGTCCCGGCGCGCGGGCGGCTCCGCGGGTCCTTCCCCGTGGGGGAGGGGGCGGCGGACACGTGGAGGTCTAGCCGGAGGGAGCCGGCCCGGCCCGGCCCGGCGGCAGCCGCCCCTCTTGCCCGGCGCACGGCACTTACTTGTGGGGCGGCGCGGCTCTTGCCCGGCGGCCTCCTGAAGAAGGAGGTGCGTGCAGTGAAAAAGAACTCCTCGGACTCTTCCTCCTCCAGGCTGCTGTACCCGCTGCTCATGCTGCTGGTCCAGGTCATCGGCGGCGGCGGGGGCTGCTGGTGGTGCTGGGGCCGGGCGGCTGAGAGCGCCGTCCCGGCCGCCGCATGGGGCCCCGCCGCTGCCGCTCCTCGCCCAGCCCACGGGGCCCACGGCGCAGGAGGAGGAGCCGCGGCTCCGCTCCCGCCCTCGCTCCGTTCCCTTCCTGCCGCACGAGTTCCCGGGCAGCGCCGCCCCCACCCGCCCAGGCAGCAGGTGAGGGGTGGGAGAGGCTCCTTCCCAGCGAGTCCTGACCCGCGTGCCAGACTCCTGCCGGCGCCTCCGCACCTCCGTGCTCATTACCAGCGACGAGGCAGCTGGGGGGGGGGGGACGACTTTGCTGAAGTATGAAGTTCCCAAACTTTTCCCTAATAATTACCCAGTTTCAGTCTTTTATGCACTCTAAAGAATAGTCATTGAAAAAATGACCGATGGTAAAATAATGGGGAGAGTTTTTTGTTGTTTCAACAATCCATGAATTCCGGCTTCGCGCCGGCTCTGAGCAGTCAGCCTGCAGTTCGCAGCTGCGGCGGTGCCCGGCCGGGGCCGCTCCGCGCACCATCACCAGCACACGGACTATTAAGTCAATGGAATTCATCGCCCCGGGATGTAGCGAGGAGGGAGGCTTCTGAAGACTCACCAGGGATATAGATGTGTGTGCAGATAGCAAGAATATCCAGATCTGCAACTGGAAAACATATTTAAAGCACAAAAATCCTGGTAAGACACAGGGAAAACATCAGACTCATCGCTACTGGGGGAAATGACAGACAATGCTTGAAGGCCAGATCACTCCTTAATTACCTGCCTCAGAGTCTCATGTCTTCCCTTTATTTATCTAAGGCTAGTCACTGTCACCAACAGGATACGGAGTTTAAGGTACGGCTTCCTAAAGCTATGCAGCTGCCTGTAAAAGCAGATTTGCCTTTCCTGCACGCCCTTATCCCGGTGTTCCTGCTGTCCGTCCCCTGGGGGCGAAGCGAGTCACATCAGCATTTGCTGCCGGAGCAAGCCCTCCAGACATGGGAATCAGAAAGGCGATACCTTTCAGCAGCAGCACAGCCTCAGATTAAACATATTTAAAGTTGTGCGTTTACACATCAGTTCCCGTGGTCTCAGTATTCAGATACAGGTGTAATCTGGGACACCATTAGCTAACATCTCCTTTCCCTCTTCCTGATCCCCATTTCGCTGGTCCCTCACACACCACAGACTCCTCATCTGCTGCGCACGGCTGTTCCTATCCCAAGCGGGGACTGGGTTTGTTTCCGCCAGTACATGTTCTTCCTGGACAGGGTATGCCTTACATATTGATAAAGTCACCTCAAAACCGGCAAAACAACTCACACTGAGAACTAAAACCAGTCAGTCGGTTTGGGAGGTATTAAATCCTTACTTTCCCATCAACTCTGATTCTTCCCGGTTTTTGTATGGAGTTTGGCATCTGGCAGATTAGAAGGTTGCCTAGCTTTTAAAAACAAATAATTGAGTCTAACAGTGTAGATGCAGATGTGTCAGCTCTTGAGCATACTTATTGGCACTGTAAAGCCCCATGGTATGCAAGATAGCTCTAAGTTGAATGCCAAGTTGCTTGATTGCAACTCAAACGTATTAAAATGCTTTGCAGTAGACAAGCTTTGTGTTACCTGGCTCGCTGAGCCCAGACTCATGCCAAAAGGAAGTCACACCAGAAAGCTGCTGGGCAGGCCTCTGAACCCGTCCAAGACCCAGTACTCCAGTTTACAAAACTTTTGGAAAAAAACATCCCTGCCCATGATCACAGTTAAGGTGAAAGGTTTTAAGTGGCTCAGGTGTGATTAAAAATGGCATTTGTGCTTTCAAACTACGAAGGTATTTTTATTATCTGCTGGCACACTTGATGGACTCCTCAGCAACAAGAGGAACTCTGTGTATAGCTTGTTTGCTTGGCTACAGTCTCAAACCTGATAATGTGTAGGTGGAACATTAAGCTGGCAAAGAGCATCATGGAGACAATAAGCTGCTGCAACAGACTTCAAATTCATCTTTGCAAGATCAGTTGCAAGTCCTGGGCTCAAGTTTGTGTATTCCCTGGCAGCAAGGCATGGCATTCACCTCATCTGTAAAGCATCATTTATATGGATAACACCAAATTCACATTTTCATTTTCTCTAGCTGCAACAAAGAATGATGAAGAAAACATGTCTAAGTTTTCTGTGATATATCTTCCAATATGAGTTCACTCCTCCACTATAGCTCAGTTTTTAAGCCTACTAATTTTGGCAAGAGATTTTTTACATTAAACTTTTTTTCAGACGTGGCACTAAACCAAACAATTCACAACAAGGTACAAACAGATGTGATGTCTTTCAGTGTTGAATCGTTTGGTGCTTGAAAGTAACATACCCAAAACCAAGGATTTTTCAATAGTGATACTTGAAGATTAATTGGTACCCCTGTAGATTTCACTGTGCCCTAGCTACTCTCTGACCATATTTTTAAGGTTCCTATTCCCTGACAAATACTCTTCCACATTCACAAACCGACTTTTTAATTTTACCAAGGTAAGATTCATTCAAGGTTCTTTGTTAGGTACTGCACTGAAACTTCTGTCATACAACACTGGCACTACTTTTGCTTTATTCTGACAGGCCTCTTAAATAGTCAACAAAGAAAACGCAAACAGCATTTCATAATGAAAACAAAAATAGCCATGTCTCAAGATAAAGGTAGTAATAAGCTTTCTGAAAGCATACTTGTTCTTAAGGAGAATTATGGATGAATGATTAGGTAAAAAAAATTAGCTTAATAACCAGGAATATGGCACAGGAGTGAGATCTGAAACACAGAGCATTACAAGGCTCTCAATCAGTCCTTCTGAGAAATTATTCAAGCCCATGGGAAATTAAGCTGTCAGTCAGTTATCATAGGGTCACATAGGCAGTTAGCAAAGAGATGCTTTTTTTTAGATTTTTTTAGATGATCTAAAATCATCTAATGATTTTAGATGAATCATTAAGTTCAAGTAGCACTACAAATGCATCCATGAAGAAAAGGAGAATGAACTTTTTTTTTTTTAATTAAAGCTTGATGACATAGAATTTCATAGTATTTTTAAACTGTAGCCAGTTAAAAGTAGTGGCTCAAGTAACAACCTAAAATAGTAATAGGCACTCTATTTCAAAGCAAGAATCCCATGAATAAAATATAAATAAAAAGCAATCACAGACAAAGATAACCTGTGTGTATACACTGATCTGTTGTGTAGGAGGAAAAACAGTCATTTAAATTACTGTTCCTTTCTATGATAAAATTCAGTTTTAAATCACTCTGTGGTTTTGGAGAGCCACCTGAAAGAAATGAAATATCAAGCATATCTCCAGAGAAGTGAAAGATGACTTCCTACATGGCAAAACAGTTTTATGAATCAGGCAAGAATTAGGACTTTGAACTACCCTAATTGAAATAACCCTTAGAACCAGACATCAAATTGCATAGATGTGGATTGCTTCACAAGGTCCTGCAGCTTCATTGCTTTATTTATATTAAAATATCACTTTATTGAAGTGATCACAATACCACAGGAAAGTATGGTTGAACAGGATTACAGAGATTATTAGTTCAGTCAATTCACCTCCTGCTCTGAAGAAGAACCAAGTTCTTTACACCATCCCTAACAGTCTGTTGGGGGTTGGATTGTTCCCCTTTTCTTTCTGTGGAATTCCTCCCATTGTTATGCTAAGTAGTTGTGGCTACACCTTAAAACGACAGATAATGTTCTCTCGCAGGGGGGTGGGTGGAGGGGGAGTGGGGGGAGAGGGGAACCGGAAAAGGAAAGGTGGGATGGGGGTTCTGGAGCGGAGCTCTCTCTCTCTCGCTTGGCTCGTGGAGTGGAAAGACAGCCTGGGCTCCACTCTGGCATCTCCCCTGCCATCCCAGCACTGAGATCCACGCTCCCTGCCTTTGGACATCGCTCTGCTGCTCTCCCACCTCACCCTACTATCTCCGGACACTCTGCCAAGCACCACGACCAACACCGTGAGGGGGGGAGTCACTTTCCCATCCCCTCTCACCCCTGGGCCTCTGCCGCCATCACTCCAGCCCTCTTCAACTGCGTGGGACCTGCCCTGCCCCCACAGCACCGGTAACTGAGCGCAGGGAGACGGCCTGAGGCCAAAAGGGACTGGAGCGGAGCTAGACTGTTCTGTTCTGTTGCCAATTTTTATAGCTGTTGTTGTTTTCTGCTTTGTTAGATACCAGTAAAGAACTGCTATTCTTATCCCCATATCTCCTGCCTGAAGGCGTCTGATTTGGGCCTAAAATAATTAAAAGGGAGGGGGGTTGCACTCTGCATTGCAGAAAAGGGGCTCCTGCTTTTCCTTAGACCATACCTGTCTTTTCAAACCAAGACACAGTCCTTTAGCTAAATCGTTCTTAAAACGCAGTATGGTGCTGTAGCACCTGCACTGTAGATCATCCCTTCCAGTGTTTAAGTTATTTATCGAGTTAGAAAGTTTTTATTAACCTCTCATTTTGAATCCTTAACCTTGCCCAATTGTTTTTTAACAAAAGAAACAGAAGTAGAACAGTTCATTGCTGTTTTTTTGAGAAATCTTTTGGGTATTTGAGGACTCTTTTTGTTCCTCCCATTCTTCTGCTTCCCAGACTAAACAAAGGAACAACTGATAAAACATCCTATAGAGTTTACATTAACTCCATTACCAACTGCACGATATTTACATGTTTCTAAAACATCCCTCAGCCCTCTGACAGAGAAACTGTGAGGACTCATTGAAATGGGAAAGCCACAAAACATTCACTTGGCCAGCAATTCTGCTTTGAGGCTCCCAGACCAAGATGCTCACTTCTGCACACAAGCCTTGGTCTTCTCTCCAGGCTTGTGCCAGACTACATCAAAAGGCATTGGGTCAAAGGAGCAGGAAAAGAAAAAAAAAGGTAGGGCATGGGCTGGAGGGTCCTGTAGCATGTAAGACTACATTTCTATAAGAATTTAAAAAGTAATGTGGAGATCTCAAGAGAAGAATTCCTCCTTTTCTACTTCCCCTTTTCAGTTTCCCCGGCTGAAATCCTGCGAGGGTGCTTGCATGTTCTGGCAAGCAGGACCTGTGGTGGCCCCACAGCTGCAGGCAGCAGTCTCCCATGGGGTGGGAGTAGTGAAGGGAAGCAGGACGTAGGCTGGGGGAAGGAAAGATCATCACAGGGACTAAACTTCCTTATGCCCTCTAAATCTGCTTTAGTATCCCTCCAGTTTCACCAGTGCTTTGCAGGAAGGGTCGCATTAACAACCCTAGCAGTATTTCATTCTAGCTGGTATGAATTTTCCCCTAGCCCCTGGCTGTTTCAGGAACGTTTTTGGTCATTTCTGGAGTGCTGAGTCTCTCTGTCTCCCCCTCTCATTTTCTGCCTTCATATGTCTCTGCAAACCCTGTCTCCGACCCCAATAGTCTTATTGATGACTAGTCCCTATGGGACATACTAAATCTTAAGGTGTACTAAGGATTGAAATCCAGAGGGGTTCCTACCAAATAGCATATTGGATTTGGCTTCTTTGTAAGACATTTAACTGGGAAATATAATTATTCCATTAGTTAGTAATTTAAAATATGCCTATATAACAAAAACATGTCCTAAAAACAAGTTGCAGAGGAAGAAAGACAGTTTGTAACAGACTGTCCCTTTAAAATCTGAATAAATAATTAATCGTGTGGGCTTAGTTTTTTCTACATTCCAGCTGTAAACAGCAGTAATTTCAAATGATCAAAGGAAAGCAATAAAGTTGAAATACAACCAACAGAGAACTTCCACTCAGGCCTGTAGTTTCCTTACACAAGTAAACTTTCTGTTTACTCGTTTCTCCCATTTGCCTTGAATTAATAGCTCAGATCTGTTTAGTACCACTGGCAGCAGTGACAATTATCCTTTGATTCATATCCTGGCAACTTGCTAATTCAAACAAGGTCATTCCAGCCACACAGGCACGTAAGTGCAGACTGAAAACAAACAGGAGCCAGGTAAACAGCCTCTCCTCATCTCCTGGTAAAGAAATGCCAGGTAAAGAAATTCCAGGGGACAGGTACTTGTTGTGGCAGTCGCAACCTTAGACAGCATTGCCAGGAATCCTTTTCTGGCTCTTAAAATTCTTGATTCTGTCCAAACCTTAAGCCCCTTCGATGCAACTTTTCATCCAAAATTCTCAAAAATAAAGGGTAACTGGAAATTGAAAATAACCCATGTAATCGCTTTCTTACATCATCACTCACCAGATCTCTGCTCTTCATCTACCATACTTGGACTGGTCAGAAGATAACAGAAATCAGACTAAGTTCACCTTTCCCGTCCCAAGGGTTGTGGTCCGAGCAGTCAGACCTACATTATTTTGAAGGGGGAGAGAGAGTGGATGGAAAGTGGGAGAAGATTGTGCTTGTCTCCTTTCTTGTGATCCTGCAAACATGTGGCTACCTACCTAAATGCACAGTTTGACTGAAATCAATACAGCTACTCATAATTTCAAACATGCACATGGTTTGGAGGATTCTTTATCTTGTTACTACCTAAAGATAGAAAGATAGAATTGTACCTTTCTGACAGTTCTGGAATTACCAACATCCTGTGTTAGAGTCTGACAGCTTCCCAGATCATACTATACTCTTTTATCTCAAACAGATATGCCATCAACTCTGCTTAGCAAGATGACTCAAGGTTGGCCAGGATACGACTACAAGTACAACCTTCCCCAAGGGAGTATTTCTGCAGTTTGAAGACACAGACATGGAGTCTGGCCTCATCATGTGTTATCAGCACTCACCTTCCCACATCCTGCCCTGCCCCAAAATCCACTGGAACCAACTGAAAGACTCCCATTGCCTTTGAAAGGATCTTGATAAAGCTGATAAAGCAGTCCTTTGCTGTACTAGTGTGCATTTTCCTATCAGGTCTTTTGTATCCCACTTAGGGAGAATGCTCTCCAAAACAGATATGTTTGTTAGCAATTTTCCTTTCTTCCTATCCTGTTGATTATAGACTGCATTATTAAACAGGTACGTTCTTGTCAAAGCTCAAAAAAAGGTAGACTTTATAATACAAATTATAAAAAATATTTAATACGTCTGACATATGTTTAATCAGAGGGCTTCAGAGAGCTGTGCAAATGTACTGAAGTGAGAATTGCCCTGCTCTTCACTCTAATTTCCAAGGCCGGGTCAGGGATATGTCAGTACTAGTAAGAATTCGAAGGTGAGAACCATGTACCATCTGGCAATCCATTCCCTGCCGCAATAGCCATTTAGCTTATGCTGTAGCCAGCCCCAACAATGTCAGATATAGTCTGTCAGGACCCAGATGTAGCCCAGAAACCCCAACTCAATAAACAAGTAAATAAACATCCTAACTCACACAGTCCCATTGATGTGAATAGTCAGACATAAGTATAAGAAAGGTTGGCAGAAGGGAAGCTCAGAGGCCTGGGAGTGCTGTCATTCTCTGTAAGCACCCATGCCTTACCAGGGTAAGCAGTAGAACTACTACACGAGAGAACATAATCTTAAGGAAATATTCTGTAACAAAGTATACAGAAAACAGACATTTTCCTATTTTTAATTCAGTTCCTAATTGCTAACAGTGTATAAAAATACTCAGGGCAGTAAAATTAACTAGGACCTTCTGTTTTAAGTATAGAAACCATAACCACAACTGTAGAAGCTCAGCATGCTTTGTGGATACCATGAAAATATGAGTCCTAATGCACTGTAGCTGCAATCTGATTCCCAGCATCTGTCCTCAGACTGGTGAATTGGTGGGGGAAGAGGCCTTCTGGTCTGGGAATAACATCCCAATTGTCATTTCCTAGACAAAGAACTAGAAATTGTCTTGTCATACTGTGTATGAGGTGACATTTACTCTGTTTAATAAGTCTGACTGCAGTAGATAGTAGAAACTCCCTAGAAGCTGCCCACACAAGTTTAGAACTTTCTAGTAAATTATCTCAATATCAGTCCATGAAGACAACCGTCCCAGAAAAACAGTGCTGTTTGACAGGACAACAGATCTGATAATTTGTTTGCTGAAATGCCTGCCTAATCCATCCAGTCCACCCTTAGCTGGAAAAATCTGGAAAAAAATTGCCTTGAAGGGCAGTGCCCTGTGCCTATGGAGCCAGCCCAGCCCGCTGAAATGCTGGGGGATGCCCAGAGCAGCCCCTCTTACCTGCCCGCTCCCTCCCCAGCTGGCAAGCCCAGAGGGCAATGGGAGGAACTGCCAACTGCTAATGCATGGTAATTGGGTTTTGGCCTTTGCTTCTGCAGCCCTGCACAAGATCAACATTTTTCACATTTTCAGCAGGATGTGATCACCTTTGAAATTTTTGTCATGAGTCAAGCTTTCTCTTAGCTAAATCTCAGAAAATTCCTTTCATATTTGGTATGTGTCCCATTCACTGGCCCAAGACCTTTCTGATTCCCATCTTTGCTATCACACTCTTCCTCCCTCACTGAGAGCTGCTGCAGGAGGAGAAAAAGATAAGACAGTTTGAAGAAGAGACAGGAGAGCAGGAAGTGGAAAAAGTCAGAAGTGAGAAATAGGCAAGTCAGCAAAGTAAAACCCAAATTTAAAAGGTATTATTTTAGAATAGAGATAAGTTTTCCTCACCAGAATTCCAAATGTCTGTGGAGATTTCTGGGTGGAAAAAGAGTACATGTTTAGGAAAGCTGATATGTACGTTTCTAATTTTGAAGGACGATTTAGAGAAAAAAACATACTGAAAAATTAGAAAAGAAAATGATGAAAAAAGTAATCTATGTGAAAAGGCAGCTAAGGAAAGCATATGTATCAGGGCTGAGAAGATACTGGAGAACTAGAAAAGTGAAAACAGAAAAGGAAAATATGGTGCTTCTATTTTTCCTTCAAAATTATGGAATTATGTGCACACAGCATCGCAAATCCTCAGTTTAGGAGATTTAACATACGGACGGAAGAGAAAGGGAGGAAGTGGACACTTCATATAAATGAGAAGTCCAGCAGAGCTGCAGAACATGCAGGGCTGTAGCCTTGCCAGAGGTGTCCTGGTTCAGTACGGCTCCTGCTCTCCTCTGCCTACATTGTATCAATGAGACAGCACTTCCGGGTGAAAAAAAAGAGGTGACCAGAGGGAAAAAACCCAACATATGCCCTTAAATGCAGTAGGAGCACCATTCCCACCCCGAGGGAAAGAAGCCATTTATGCCCCCACAAACTGCCACATCTGGCCCTGCAGTGGGTGAGGAGGTCAGAGGCTGGCCCTGGGCTGATTGAGCTCTGGGCTGATGCAGGGAAGTTGACATTTCTTGTTTTTATCTGTTTCATTAACAAAACTCCTGTGATGTTATAAAAAATTAACACAAAGGGGATATATTTGGGTCTCAAAGGCCTGTACTTGTAAGGTGGGAAATGCCTCTTTCATGACTGACTGCCTCAAGCTTAACATATTCCTGCAAACCCTTCATGCAGGGTGTGATTAAGACTCTCATTACTTCTCTGGCCTGCAGCAGGGGTCAGACACGGGTCAGTATTCAGGTTACAAAGGAAACTATAAATCTAGTAATTGATATACTTTTTTCTATTTGTTATAGGTAGTCTTTTATACATGTGTACATAATCTAGAATTTAGAGGACTTGAACCAACGGTGCCAAATAATTCCCCTTCCCAGCTCAGCCCCAGGGTCTGGTGTTCTGAAAATCTTATTTCATATGTTAGTTCATTTGTAGGCCATCTTTTACAGCAAATCAATACATTTCCTTCAAAACAAACCCCAGACGTTCTTCCAAAGCTAGTCAGCACCAGAAATCACATCATCATGGCAATGTGGAGCTTCTCAGTCTTTTTCTGCATTTCACCATCCTCTTATACTATCCCAGCCAGTGTCACCCACTCAGCCTGGCCTCAGGTTTTCCAGGCACTTTGAAGTGATGAAATATGCATGCCATATCTGGAGTCCACACATGCAGGTGTGTAGGACGCAGCCTGCTCTGAGAAATGTGGACCTGAGGTGCTTTATGGCACCTGACCAGACACCGGGGTCACTCCCTAGGATGGAAGCCTTTGACCACAGAGACAAATAATCATGGCTGGCTCAGAAACCGTGCTGCATCTACTCATTATTTTTCAGACTTTACTTTAAAAGCAAAATATTTAATTATTTTAATTTTATAGTCACATGTTTACGTGGCTTATATTTACATCGTCTGGAATGTTAATCTAAATTAATGTTTTCTAAAAACGAGTGTCTAAAACTTTTTTCCAGAAAAAAACCCCAAACTATTCCTACAAAATAAATTTATTTTCTTGTTTTACTGAGCTTGCATGGTTACTCTTTCCTGTGATCTGGAAGAGGGTGGATCTGAGGTTTTAGTGCTGTTGTCATCTGGATGGACATAAATGGTGGAAGAATGTGTTAAAAAGAAGTTTTATGTTCAGAGATTTAAATATGAAACTTTGCCAGTTGTGGGACACAGCAAATTGTACAGCATCCTACAGAAGTAACATCTCTAGTATTTTCTCACCACAGCAACATCCAAACTGTGATGCAATGGCTGTAGATTGATGTTTTATGGTTTTAAAGAGTATAAACTCTGAACTTCTGGAAACTAAAGTAGTTGTAAATTAAATAATTTTTTTGTAAAATCATGTGTAATTTCTGTCCAAGGCTTTCACTTCAGACACAGCCCAGACTCAGTGCACTTAGGTACTGCTTTTACAGAAGGCAGGGGTTTCAGCTTAGCACATGCAGAGGGGCCTTATACAGGAGCAGTCTGTATTTAAGTGCTGCATTTCCATCATGACCTGCGCTTCATGAAATTTTGGTATATCCTAAGAAGAAGCTGGGGGAAGGGAAGCAGAGAAGTAAAGCAGATGTGTCCAACTCCGGCTGTCTTACTTGCTATGACTCCAGCATCTGGTACCACGAATATGCTATATTTTCTACTTGAAAGCTGGCAGTCACTTCAAATGAAAATGGTTTTGTATGTGCTGCACCATAAAATTACACAGACACAGAGGGCCACTCTAACTAGCTGTTTACCTCTGTGCTTCTACCACAGCACGTAAATTATAATCAGAGGAAGGAAACTCCTAGGAGATGTGAAGGTTTTAATTGTTTCAGCGTGCAGATGGTTTGCATTACAGCGAATCAACACAGCTCAAGGTCAATTCATAGTTCAGCAACAGCTGTTTCAGCAAGTGAGTTTAGTTTGTTTACACCTCTTCTGGGAAAGTTTTAACTGCTATGTTACTTATTTTATAGATATTTCTGGACTTAAGAAACACTCCAACAGTTGAAATTGAAGGAGCGTAGATTGCCACAGACATTTCCCTCATGCCTGATGCTTAGCAATTTTTAGAGCAGCTAAATATAGCTTTTTTTCCTACAACATTTGAACAATATGTTTCATCATGTTCTCTTTTCTGTCACTGATATTGAAATGCTCTGTTACAGGCTCACAAAGACATCTCCCACAACTCCAATTTCCTTTGCTATACTGAGATGCGCCACACCACCTGCACACCTACAGATTGAAGTATGACACAAGTAGTTACTCATGCCTTTAACTATCAATCTGAGCTGCCTCTCTCTGAGAAGTTTCTGTTCCTTCTGCACAGGCAGCTCAGCTGTTCCTGAGGCAGCTGCTGAACCACCTCAACTTAGGGCTTAGATGGTTTGGATAAACTGAAACCAATTTTTATTTATTTTTTTTTTCTTAGTAGCACAAGGCTGAAATCTGCCACAGTAGAACAGCTGCCTCATCAGCTGAGCCATCCCTCCAGGCAAAACAGAGCTTTCCAAGAGGAAAACAAGCTGGGTACTGGGGCAGCAGGGGACTACCATAGCAATACCAAGGTAAGATATCACTGATCAGAGCTTGGAAAGTTCCATGTAGGAGAGGAACACAAAGTGCAGCAGAGCACAAAGCACCAGACTGCATGAGACACAAGCACTTCCTTTTATGCCATTTACCAGCTGGATCCCAGATCTGTCTGGGTAATTTACCATTACAAAGGCAATGCCCTCAATGCCAAATGTGAGAAAACTGCATCTGGCATGAACAGTGCATGATTTTTGTTTTAAAAAGGATGGTCTTTGTTCCTCATACCTTGTCCTTAAGTTCTGATAGTCAGTGCTTATTTTCATCAGCCATACACTGTCTCCATCATTCACCCTCTACCTCTTGTCCCACAGGACCAGTGCCAGATCCCCACATAATCATGGGGCAGCAGTACATCTTCATACCTTTGCTCAGTGTCAGGAGTGCCAGACCTGGAGGGCAAACCGCAGCAACACACTGCCAAAGAGAGTTATATTCATGTGGCTCAACAGATGTACAGATGTATGTCCTTATGTGTAGGTAACAACACTGTAGGTGCTCCTCTCCTCCTCAGACATGCGACCACATTAGCAGAGTCACAGAATACTTGAAAGATGGGCTGGGCATCAAAGTCAGTAAGTGGTAAGTGAACTTGCAGTCTTACATGCAGACCTCAAAACACATCAGAAACATCACTTATGATAGCAGCAGGACAATGCTAAAAAGCTCATAGTGTTTGCTGTACGCATTAGGGTATCTACCTCCATTTTCTTTGGGTCTGAAAGTCTTTCTTTGTTTCAAAGACCTGTTTTTAAATTAACTTACAAAAAGACTGCAAAATTTTTAAAAATATTTTTGTGGCAGAGGGGTGAGGATTTGAAACAGAGAGGCACACCAACATGGCAAGCCATACCTAAGAATGTCACATCTGTGTCCTGGAAGCAATGTCCTGCCACAACCCCGCCACACTGCACTCAGTGGTCCTCGGTATGGCCTTGACATCTGCTTTGGCATCTGCTCTTTCAGATGAGCTTCCCCTGTGTGCTTGGCGGCTTTCAAGGCCTCCTGTGATTGCTCAGGATGGCTGGTAGCACTCGCCACTGCTCTGCGGATACCCGTGCAAGGCAATTGCCCCTGCCTCAGTGTGGCTCTGGCAGCCGCATCCACCACTGTGCATCCTTGATCCAGATTTACTGGGTCCATGTAAAATAACTTTGGGAGGCAAAAGGCAGCCTAAGCTTTAGGTCTAATACTTCATGTAGATGATAAGCTGAGGTGCACTTACAGGACAATGAATAGAGTTTGTCTAGCTCCTAACTTGGACAAGAGACTGCAGGCATCTGGGTCAGAAAGCATGCAGCAAAATTAAGCAGGCAGCTGAATCAGAGCAAACTGCCTCTAGCAGCCCTGCCAACAGATTCTGCAGGTCAGCTATTGAAATTATTTGTGCATCAGCATATTTCAAATTTTGAATGCAGCCTTTTGTGAAAGATCTCAGTGCATTTGTAAAGAAAGGGTTGCTCTCAGACAAAAATATTTCCTAAAGAATCCATTTCCTTAACCAGACATCAAAAAGGTGGAAAGTTTTCTTAAAACGGGCTCCAAGGGCAGATCTGTGATATGGAGATAATTACTGGAAGTAACCAGTGAGACTGCCAAATCTGACTACAGCAGAACTGCCAGATTTTTTTTACTTCTTAACTGAAGCCAAAGCACATAGGTGACTTATAAGAAATGAAAGTGTGGAGTAGAGTGTAAAATAAGACTGTTCTTATGCACAGCACTTTAGCACAGTCTAGAGGACTTGTCTATGAAATGCTGCCAGCCATTGGACCATGGCCATTTAATCTTAAAATTCAGATAGCCTGAGGGTGGGTGGGATGGAGGCACACATACTTCCCTCATATCAGAGGCCCCATGGCTCAGGGACAAGTACTGACTCCCCACCAGGCAATCTCAGTCCAAAGAAAGCTCAAAACTGCAAGTTGAAGATACTTCAAAGAAAAAGAGAAAATGGATGTTTACAAATTGTTAGTGAAACTGGATCTGTTGTAGCAAAACTCTGCTTTTACTGACTCTGCTAGACCCTACATCTCCTTTTTCACTGTCTAACCTAATGCCATGATCCTCAAGAATCCCCAAGAGTGGGGCTGCTCTGGGAGGTCCAGACAGCTTGACAGGACACAGAGGGAATCAAGAATAAAAAATCCAGATGGCTCATGTCAGCCCCTCTTGTCCCTTTTCTGTCTCTCTTTCTCTAGCAGTGGGTCATCCCTCTGGCTCTACATGGGGGATGTACATATTTGACAGGCTGCTCCTGCACTGCGTGGAAGGACCTAGCAGCAAAAGGGTGAAGCCCAGCAGCCTGGGGTGTAGGTTGAGGCAGGGGAAGTTGTGGGAGCTGTGCAGCCCAGTGCAGCATGGAAGGTTCCTGTTGGGAGATGGAGCTTGGGATCTCAGAAAGATGGTTCAGCCAAAGGAGAGGACTCCTGAGCTACCCGCAAAGAGTAGTGTTAAGGATGCTTCTCAGACAGACAGCAGTTGCCAAATGACAACTGAAAATATGAATCCTAGGTATTTTCAAAACACTTTTTTCTTGTATGCATGCACTCCAATAATTGTTCCTGTCTTTACTTATGGGGAAAGTAATATAAATAAATCAGTGAAAGCATAGTTCACAAATGCAAGTGCCAGAGATTTTATTCCTTCCACTCCCTCATACTGAGTTGACTCTGAATTTACCTTCATCTGTAATCCTCAGCTTTAAAAATTCAACCTTGCTTTCCTTCCCCAAATAATGAATTCTTTAATAAATTCAGTGATATTCATAGAAGTTACAGGTAAAGAGTAAAGAAGAAACAATCAAGTTCTCAGAACTCCTAACTCTGTGCCATCTAGTGCATTCATTCACCCATAACATTTTGCAAAAAAGAGCTCATCCTCATTGTGGTGATAGGTAAGGAACACTACTCACAACCATTTCTAAAACCAGCTTCTACTTCTGACTACCCAGGCTGAGACATATTTTGTGGTAAAACTAAATAGCAGGCTTCCATGCCATGGGCAACTCCCTCCCCGAAAACAATGAAGAAAATTGGAGGTGAAAGACTAAAAATTAAATCAGCACATCTGAAAACCGACTTGCTGAAGGCCATGTCTAATCAGTCATTAGTAGAGCAAGGACTGCAAATCTGGCTTCCTCGGTCCCTGTTTCATGCTCTAATTCCCACCTCCAACAAACTGCTTTACAATAACCATAAGACCTTACTGATTAGTCATATATGCAGATAAGGAAATCTCTCTTCAAGGTTACTCTAAAGGAAAATATTACTCAAGATGGAAAAAGGAAGCTCAAGGGTAGAGAACAATGCAAATGGAAAACAGAGTAGAGTGTAGACCATGCAGTGTTCCTCTAAACCGAAGTTCAGGACTACTGGGAAATATAAAAGTAGTGTTCAGCCTTGTGATACACTGGTCTTCCTTCCCCAGAAAATAATTTTGCAGAATTTTCTGATAAGAAATTGTGATAGAAAACCCTAGTGAAATTAAGACAACGTAATTTTTATCCTGAAGTCAACTAAGTGAGGTCAGCCCCAGGCAGGATGCATGGTACTGACCTCATCCTGCTGCCCCATGGTAACCATTATCACTGCTTTGTTCTCACCTAGGACTGTAAAATAAAATAATCAATGATGGTACTTCGTGTAAACACTGTCACAAAAGAAGCCTTAAAAGGAGATTTACCATGACTACAATACACACTTGCAAGCATCAGCAGAGAAAGAGATGGAGAAGCATAGGGTATGATTTAGGCAAATCAAGTAATTGTATCCAGTTATCCATCTTACTACAACACATCAGCAGGCAAAATACCTGAAACAGGCATGTGCAGCTTTCCACGGGTTCACAAGACTAATTGTAACATATGTGTCTAAAGATCTCTTGGGATCCCATTATGAAAGTTTTCTTCTCAAACGTAGAGGGGAGGTAATTTTTCCATTTTTCTCTAGGGGTTGTCCAAATAGGGCAGGCATGCAGAGACCAGCCAGGTTTATCTTCTCAGGAAACTCTGAGTCCAAGCAGCATGGCTCCAGCATCATCTGGGCCAGGAACTAATCCAAAACTCATCTATAGGAGGGGCCTCTTGATTAGGAACCAAGGCACAAGTGATAAGCAATCAAGTGAAGGTTATAGATGAAAGGTGATCAAGATGCGAAACTACTGTCCCAATTGGGACATCACAAGCATAATGTAAGGTGTATATCTTGAAAGAAGTGATAAAGGGATTTTATCTATTTTTTTTGAAAGGTTTGTTACATCATTTCTGTAACAAGCATTTAGAAAAAACAAAACAAAACAAAAAACCCAACCCAACAAAAAACCAATGACAGCTGATCATCAGTATATTATTGGTAGAACAAATCAAATCTGAAAAGCTTCTAGGAGTATACATTTAGTACAGATACACAGTATCTGTGCCTCTGTGTTCCCAAGAAACCATACAACAGCCTTTTGTATCCCGGCAGGTTTTGTTCACTTGGCAGTAAAGTATCATAAGGTCTCCGGAAGCAGAGCTGCTGAATCCCCAGTGGACCTATGCTGCAGGAATGGAGGCTTACCGTAGCTGAAATAAAAAGGGAGGAGGGAACATGAGAAACTGGATATTGCTTGAGGTCTCTTGTAAGTGCTAAGAGAACCCAGCATGTTTTGATCTGGGGAAGCCAGCTATTTCTTCATGCTTTGGGTAGGAACAAGAAGACTACTCCCCAGAAGGTTAACAGGTAGGACTCCATTGTCATTGCATTTAAATGGTATGTAACTGGTGACAGCTTCCCCTTTCCCAGTAAGGATATTGAAGCATTAACACTACACCACTGAATTTTTACACACTTATACACACTATTTGCAGAGTAAATGGGGAAGGTTTACGTTCTTATCCCCAGTTCCTATGGAGCACACTGATATGAGACAACATATACAAGAACGGAGCTTCACTGCAGAATGAGATCCCTTGGAGAAGGGGAACACAGAGTGCAGCACATGCACATAGCTGGGGAGAAACTGAGCTCCCGTGAAGAAGCAGGCTCTTCTTCTCAAGTTAGAGTCTGGAGGGCAGCTTCAAAGCAATGTCACTAGCTAGAGGAAGCCATGAATCAGTATGAAAAAATGCTACCTGCTGTCATGTGATTCCTGCTCTCTGGGAAACAAGACTTTTCATTTCTGTAAGTAACAGAAACATAACAGGGCTCTGTTGTCTACCTGTTTCCTAACAGCTGTCTTTGTTACTTCTGGTTGGCATACTACTTGGATCAAAGACTGGGAACAAATATTTTCCTATCTTCACCCAGCAATGTTATCATTAAAAATAATCAAAAACCACTCCCCACCTTCCTTCCCCACCAGGAAAGGTTTTGCATCATGCCCTTCCTGCACTGAGTTAAAAGGCAACAGCAATCTCTTCTGTGTATATTTCCAACAGCTGCTAATGCCATAAGCCAAACAAAAAGGCTGAAAATCTATTAAAATGCAAACAGATAATATGAAGCTGGAAGAGTATTTGAGAACATGGGATGTGAATTTCCCAATAGTTCTGACTTTCTTTTCTAATAAATTCTCACTGCCATCTCATTATTTGCTCAGGGTACGTCTACGTAGTATGAATTAAGTAGTAATCTGCATCATATCACAAGCCCAACTACCTTCCTGAATATTCAAATGCAAAATAAAATCAGCCTCTTGAGTAAATGCACTAGAAAGTGTCTGATATTAAATATCTCTTCAGACGCTTGTTATTATGAAAAGCAGTCATCCCTTTACCTCTGTGGATTAATAGATTAGCACAAATCTGACATGGCTGCTGGTAATTCTATTTAGACAGAAGTGTTTAATGGATATGAAAAAAATAATCAGGCCATGAAGGGTAGAATGAAAGATCGTGTCACTCATTTACCAGCCTGTCTCTAACTGAAAGGCAAAGTTCAGTACTCCATCTGTCATCTACAGCATATGGACTTTTAAAATCAGTGTTAGGACTTCACTGAGACAGAGATTTGCAGGGCCCAGTATTTACATCCCATTTAACAATTTCCCTATCAGTGCTCATATTCTTTGTGTGTTTTGAGGGTTCAGTAAGGCACTCAGGACACTATCGTGGTCAGGGATCTATCACCCAGCAACTGTGCAGCTTCCATGTACAATCTAATGTACAACATAAAACACCATAATACACATCTTCAAGCATACAAATTTTGATGCAACATCCATTTGCCTTCACATGCCACATCAAAACCAACTGTCCTAATGATTGCTGTCCTGATCTGCATGTTGAAAAATCTACCCTGAAGATAAGACAGAAATGTTTTCTGATCCCTCTGCTGCAAACTGCCACAAGTTCAACCCTCAGGCTCCACAGATAATTTCATATTTTAGAGGATCAGTTCTCCTTGAACTTTTTCTCCAACATGATTAAGCAATGCTATTTGAACACTGGAGAACCACCTGGAACATACAGGACCTGCAAGCCTGTATTATCTGTTAAATTAGCAATATGATCATCTGTGCTCTGCTGAGCCTGCCGAGATACTGGGAAGATACTGTTAACTTTGAATTAGGAAGAAAACTGGCACAATATAAAAACACAGTAGGTATTTTACATCCTACATCTGGCACAACACTGACAGCAGTGGAAAGGATTGTGAAAAAATATGTGTATTAGAAATAAATAGTGAAAAAAGAATATTGATATTACAATGGCAGCTGACAAAATCGCAGGTTACGTCTGAATACATTCTTAGGGAAACATATTTTCTAGGAAGACAATAAAAACCTCTTGAATAGGAAAACACCTGACTGTGCAAAAAATCAAAAAATTAAATGTTCCCCTTGTCTAATAGGAGAATTTTCCTGTAATTGGAAGCCTTGTCTGCTTCTTCAACAGAACTAGAAAATCAGAGCTGTTTGACTATATTTATCTGGTTGCTAAACAACTGATAATTGATCTTCTCTAGTTTTCAGTAATGTGTGCTTTCAGCAGTGAGCTTCTTACCTTTCTGTTTGAAAGGTCAGGCCTGAATATTAACCAAGTACTTAAAATGGAAAAAAAAATCCCAACAAACCCAACTTAAGAAAAAAGTTCAAAGACAGATTTACTAATTAAAATGTGTGTTAAAAAAAAAAAAATTAAAACCATAAAAGTGTTCAAACACAATTCAGATTGCTTCTGTGGGCTGAAAATTTCCACCAGGATGCTGAAGTTCATTCTGTTAAAAATATTAATTCTAGTATTAACTCTACTTGGTGATATGATGATACAAGTCCCCTCACCACATGCCCCATCCAGTCTTTACTTACTGGGTTTTGAGGTCTACTCTGAGTTCTAAAACCCTCTCCTTATTTAAATGTGTCTTTTGGATTTATCCTACTTGCAATATTCAACTGCACCCTCAGTCTCCATCAACGCAAGCATTGTTCAGTCTGGTCAAGAAAACCCAACAGAGTATTCCATGATGCTTGTGCTAGAGAATACTGAAGAAGTATGAATATCTGATAGAGTAAATTCAACTCTATAAAATGTTACAATTAATTAATTATTTAAAGACCTTAAGTCAAAGCAAATGTGCAAAGCCCATTTTAATAACATTCCTGTGAGGGAGGGTTGCAAAGGGTCGTGCCCCAGAAACTGCTGTGGATACTCTCAAATTATTTTTTTTGAGAGCTTGGAACTAATTTCTAGTTTATATAATTGATCAAGCCTTTTGTTTTTGCCAAATATATTTCCCTAATAGTTACCTGAGCAATATACAATTAGAACTGAAATCAGCTTCAGTTTTGGTTTAAAAGCTTTTGCAGTTACTGTCAAAATTTAAATCTTGCTTTGCCTGCCAAAACAAACATAATTCAGTTTTCCTCTTTTCCCTTCAACTACTACCAAGCATAACCAGGTTTAACATAGCTTTGAAATATGTGAGCCATAAACCCCATGTCCACTGCACAGAGTACACACCATTACCAAGAGTTAGTAGAGGAAAGCAATCAATAGCTCAAAGGTAGCTTTCATTAGTAATCAAGAACTGCACACACCTACATTATGATATTCTACTTTGTGTCAGTTTTTTCTCCATGGGTTATTTTTGAAGAAATAGTCAACTACAATGTATTTTAAGGGAAGGAACTGAAACCACTTTCAGTTTCAGGTACATTTAGGTGACAGCCTCTGTGCCCTTCCATGTCCAGAGGTTTCTGTATTAGCACTGTGAGATCCTCTAGTTCATCTCCATGGCATTCATGCAATTTGAAGCAATCTGGGAGGTGTTGTTATCCAAGTCATTTGCAACACACTGCATCTCTTTCTATACTTTACCAAGTGCCTCACGTCTTGTATAAACTTCAACTCTGAGTGCCCTCTGTCTTTGAGAAAATTTGAGTGTAGTGAGACCTCTTTGGAAGGCTTGTCAACTTGAAGAAGAAAAGAAATTCTATCTTCGACTTATGCATAAAAAAATTGTAACTTTTTGATTCATCTAGGATGATAGAAAACCAGAAAAATATTAAAATCCACATAATGGCTTTGATATTTCTTAGACTTTTGAGAAGGTCTTGGCATGCCAGTCAGAGGCGTTGTGCCTGTAGTTGGCAACGTGGCAGCACAGGAGAAAATTGCTGAAAGGAGCTTTATTCATGCCACTCTGCTTGTTCGTGGGAGAAATTGGAAGCTCTTTCCCCAGCTTTTTCTGAGCGCTCTGCTACAAGATCACAGAGAACCTATATATATCATTTCCTCTTTAATCTCTATAGGAAGTCTGTTCAGGAGGGAAACATCTAGGGCCACACAACTTTCACCTAAGCCATATATTTCTGCCATTGGGTACTTGAAGTATGTTTGACATCATGAATTTAGTTTTCAAGTATTTAACCCCGCAGCCTTAGTGATCGTAAGAACAGCTTCATCATGGAATTTCCTAGACCTTTTTATAATGAAATATTTATGTGTGTGTATATATAGACACTCAGAGAAAGGAGCTCAAAAATTAGGCCTTTTGAGCTCCAATGACTTGTTAACAAAGTCAAGCTGTGTGACTATATTCCAGATTCTGAGACTGTTTGACCACTCATGTGTGCACCCAAGTGCTCCAGCTGCTGGCAGAATTGCACAGGAGGGAAATCCACTGGCAATCTGTTGACTTTCTTTGCAAAATCAGCAGTTAAGAGCCTGTAAGAAATTCCTCTTTCTCATAAGGGAAATTGTAAGCCTAGATTCTCAAACTGTGGCTCAACAAGACTTTTGTTCAGGGTTATTTGGTGTTTAAGGTGTTCCAGCCACATCATAACACCCAGCCCCTGTTGTACTGACAGCACTGTTCACAGGCTGTGCTGAGAACTGAAGAGCTGATTGGGATTTGCAAGGACAAACATTAGAAGCTACGACATTTTCCTGACCCATTTTAAAAGAGCATTGTCCAAAACCAGCAGTCCTGGTGCCACTCGGAATAGAAGAGTAAAGGGAACACAGAACAAGTACAGGCATGAACAAGTGTTCAGGACCAGGAACTACAGCTGGGCACCAAGCTCTGCTGCACTCGGGGCATCACCAGGTCACTGAAGCAGCATGAAGTGCAGTTTATATCACTTGTATCAAGCAGGAGATATATTCACATTGCCTGACCAATCTGAAATGGTATTAGGTTATAGAGAGTTAAAGTTCAAAGCACTGTCTACTATCATCACAAAGTAATCATCTCCCTGTGTGAAGGAACTGAAAAGGCACAAAGACCAGAACTATGCAAGTCATCCCTCTCCATAAACACTAAAAAGTTTGAGCATTCCCACAAAATCCCTTCATCATTTATATGGATGTTCACTGTACAGGTGAGACATTCCCAAATACATGTGTGATCTTTGCAACTCTGCATTTGACTAGCATAGCTCATGCAAAATTAACTGGTTTTGTATGCCATGTGATTTTCAAAGTCATAATATAGATAAAGCAAAAGCAGGCATCACTGGGGAAAGTTCTGTGCCAAGAATCTAATGCCTGTTTTAGCAAACAATGTAGTACAACACACAGCTCTGTAAAAGACATCAAGTGGTGCTGAGAATCCAAAATCCTCAACATATACCCTTCATAATGTTTACTTAAGAAAATCTCTGCTTTGATCCGTGGACTGAGTGTGTTAGGTTGGCTCCTGGAGTGCCTCTTCTCACAGGCTTCATGAAGCAGCTTAGTTTTCACCTGAAGTGGAACTGATTTTATGTGTTTCCTATGACTACTCCCTGATATCAACCAAAATAAGGGAATTGAAGACAATTGGAATTATTTGCTTCAAAAGCACAGTCCTGCATCTAAGTAAAAGCCTAGAGACTAGACACCATCCACAGAATAAGAATGCAAGAATAAAGAAGATAGGTTCAGTCTTTTTCCCATCCTCTGATCCCTTCACAATCTTATTCTAAACACCTATCCAGTTTTGTATATGAGATGCAGGTTCAAACTAAAATTACCTTAAGGCTGATAAAGTCCAGAAAATTTTAGCATGGAAGGAAATAGTAATTTTGAGAAGGCAGCTGAGCTGAGAGTTGTGTTTAATTAAATAGTAACCTAATGCCAGCTTTTGCAGCCATGTTCCCATTCTGAGATACGAAAATGAGGGTCTTCTCCATCCCTGCTACTCTGCCTTTCAGCATCTGAGTTATTCCCCTTCACTCTTCCCAACAGCAAGACACATGGAGCTCACAAGAGACACTATGTCCTCAGTCACAGTTTGGGTGGCTGGAGCAGTATCTCTTCTACAAAATAAAACGTTGCACTTGCAGAGAAAATTCAGTGATGACCTCAAAGACACACAGCAAGCTCAACAAGGATGCTCAGAAATTTTAGAATCATAGAATCATTAAGGTTGGAAAAGTCCTCCAAGATCATCAAGTCCAACCTTCAACCAAATACTACTAAAGTCACTAAACCATATTGCGAAGTGTCACGTCTACTCACTTTTTTGAATACTTCCATGGATGGTGACTTCACCCCTTCCCTGGGCAGCCTGTTCCAGGACTATCCTGAACAATCACTCTAATCACTAGAAGTCATTACACATCTTTGTGTGACTAAATATTGTTTTTACTTGTCTGGGTTGTTTTACTTTTTGGTAGAATTATAATTTCATAAAAATTGATTTTGACATAAGTCTGTAGCAAGTTCCATTTTTTCCTGCTAGAAAAATAAAATTATAAAAATGCTTCCTAGAATCTGTCTGACACGTCTATAGCAAGGTCTGAGGATAAAGTCTAATTTTGTCCATCACAAATATTTCCCAGCTGGATTTTAGGCCTTCTGTATATGCTGTAAGTTTTTTCTTCCAAGGAGCCTGGAAAAGAAATGTGCTGCACTATTTTTTAATTTGGAATCCTCTGAGAAAATACTTCTTTGGTTGATTCATCGGTGAGTAAGTGATCATCACAGAGGAATGTAAGCACATGATATTTCTTGCTGCTTTTTCCACCAAGTTAAGCTTGCTTTGCTTTATGTGTCCTCAGACTATTTCACTGAAATGGCAGTGTATCATCTTTAGTTAATGATTGTCTTGCTGGGCTTCAGAGCTGACTCAGAATAATTTTTTGCAATCCTCAAGGAGGATTCCCTTGCCCTCCTTAGTATTGTTTAGTATCTGCGTAAAAATAGTGCTATGGCTACAATCACTTGTGACTGCATATCCAACAATTGGTAAATTAAAGCAGGAAGACCGTAATGACTTTGAAGACAAGTGGCATCTGTTTGATTCTTTAGACTAGACTGACTTCAGGAAAGAAAAATTTAAAGCAGAAGTTGCTGTCTAAAAGGGGTATCTGCTGTAGTGTGTTAATATATTTGTGTAGCAATCTTTCATGTACATAATTGGGCAGCTTCTGAGGGCAGTGCCTTCACTACATATAATGGACAATACCACAAGAAAAAATACCCAAGAATCCTAGTTTCTTGCCATACAAAATAGTCTTTTTAGATCCTACCAAAACTATTTGTAAGATACCAAAATCTGCTTAACTTAAATTAAAAATATTTATTTGGTACAACATTATTGAAAAAAATAACCCAACCCAAACAACCCAACTCACAAATCTGCTAACATGGTACTCCTTGCATAGGAAAAAATTACTCAGGGTGTACAATTGCTGCGTGTCAGAACATTAGTTTTATGCATTTATGCATCTTATCGTGGGGCAGAAGGAAGAGAAGAGGAGACTTCTTGGAGACAGAAGTATTTTGGGTGGGCACAAATTTCACTGCTGGTAGCTTGTAGGACGGCACAGCCTGTGCTTGGTAGTTCTGTGGATAACGAAAGCCAGGATAGTCTGTTCTATGAATCTCTCTTGATTTTTACAGTGAACAACATAAATCCTTACAGAGAATAAAATGAGCATAACCAATGACAGCTGGGTCTGGGATTCTTTGGGTTTTATCTCTCTCCCCCAGTAAAGACATTTCTTCAGTATGAGTTCTAAAGATAGTAAAAGGATTAAATTGACCACTGTGGATATGCATATACCAATTTGTTTTCATTAATTATATTTTGAATAACACTTTTCAGTTAAGCCAGTAACACTCTTAAGTTTAGACTAGACCTGCATTAATGAAGGGTTTGTTTGGTGCTTAAATAAAAGGCTTGAAAAAAGGAACTTACACACAAAAAACTTGCCACAATTCTTCATCCTCCCTCCCCCCAAAAATAAAAACAGGAGAGTGTCTGTATGTTGTTACAGGCGACACCTCAGAGGTTTTTACTGATCAGGTGCAAACGACCCCACGGTGGCCAAAACCAACAGGACAAACACCATTTTGTGAGATTACTTTTCAATCAGTTTAGCTGAAAACTAACTGGGGCAGGAGTGACCCAGCTAGCAGCAGCCAGTTGCAGCCCAACCCAGCTGTGCTGTAAACTCACAGCACTAGGTGGGAAATCCAGCTTTGCTGACCATGCCTAAGCAAGGCATTCTTCCCAGGCAGTGAGATGAGGCAGGCAGGCCACACTTTATGACAGAGTTAGCAAGAGAAAGCAGCAATTACATGAGCACAAGATCTCTTACCTGACTGCTACTGTAAAATGAATCTAAGGTGTCATGCGGAGCAAGGCAGTCCATTAATTTTCCATTCCGCTGGCAGCCCAGGTGCACCAGGTCTTGGCAATGAGCATGGCAGGTGTACCTGCAATCTTAAAAACCCACACACAGACATCAGCAAAAGAAAACAAGAAAAAAAGGAAAAATAAAAAAAAAGAAAAAAGAAAGAAAAAAAAAGAAATTAAAATGGTATTTAGAAATTAGGTTTCTGCAGACAGAACATAGGAGTGAGACACATCCTCATTTGCTACATGACCTCAGAGAAATAACCACCTCTCAAGGAAATTTCCCCACCCATATCAAAGATAATAATAGCTACACAGTGCTGGAGATGTAAATTCACTGGAGCGAAGGTGACAGTGCAACACACCTCTCAGTGTCACACTGACAGGCCTGCAGTGGAGCAGGTCTTTAGTTAGACCAGGGCTGCCTCAGTGAGATGGTCGTGCAAAAGGTCCGTGCCACAAACTAGATATTAGCTGTTGCAATGTAAACACAAAAGGGGCAGTTCTCAGAAGAGACATTTTGAACTTACAGAGAAAATATTCTACCCACATCGAATTACTGCTATGTGGCTTTTCATGTTTTAAGCTCTAGTTTCTCATAAGAATATCCACATGAATACTGAAAGCAGAATGAGTGGCTTATCTGAAGCCGGTAAATCACATAGTGTCAGTCATGGTACTAACAAAGGAGTGATAAACATCTGCCAGCATTTTAAATAGGTAAGAGTTCAATCAGTAGGTCTTAGAAAAAGAAGTAGCAGGCCTGGTCCTCCTCCAGACATTCAGGAACATCAGGAATCTGTACTATACCTCTCTAAAGGGGAACTTTTAATACACCTTATTTCATACATAATTGATTAAACCACAATCATTATCTGATACAAAACTTTACACTTTCAAGATTTATAGCAAAAGATGAATTCTGGATGGGCTCTTTTGTTCCCCTATCAGTCTTTCAAAAATTTCAGTTTCCCTTATGTTTATTTAGATTCCCATTGCAAAAAATAAATTCTTGAACTTTCTCATTTCCAATCCATACTCATCATAGTGTTATGAGGCAAGACAGCAGTGTTCCCTGAAAGGATGTTTGTCTTGGCTAGGGACTGGAGCTTTAATATAAGACCCCTGTACCATCATACCATTCAAAAGTAAAAATTATAATGTGGATAAAGTGTAAACCTGCAATCACATTCCTGTGCTTGATACAGAATTTATGTTACACTTGCATTAAGGCAAGATTAATTGTATTTATTTGGCACAAAGTCAGCCTGTCAAAATTTTTTCAACACCAGAAACCCACTATAGTGAGTCCATCCTGGATCAGCACTCCAAGGCAGATAACTGGGATGTTTCTGATCTTAAAACAGACTGACTATATCACAATAATATCACTGTATCTCAAGCCATGCTCCTCTTGAGACATCAGCAAATATCTTCCAGCTAATTATGGGTTACAAAGGACCCTGTTGCAGTATGAATCAAATATGAAAATCAAATGTGAAAAAGACTCAAACTCTCTAAAACAGTCACTGTATTTAATGCAGAATTTGAAAAAGGTGAAGCAAAACAGGCAGAAGACTATGAAGACAAATAAAAGAATGGTTAAGGCAACTGTATTGTGCCAGGATAGTTGTCCCTAGGTCCTTGTGTGGTGCTGGCAAGCCATATCAGGCTTGCTCCAGTTGCTGCCTAATGCCTCCTGGGTTCTGCATTTGAGTTTCTTTATCCAGTTTTTAGTAAACACGGAGTATTCCCAACTGCAGCTGAAGTCAGGGAGAGCTGTGCTTTTGACCCAAATGAGGTTTTCCCAGGATTCTGTTTTATGCTTATGCAGCTGGGATTATTTCTCAGATGACTCATGCACCTGATGAAATTTTAGAGGAGACAGAGCATTCATTTTCGTGGACACCTTGAGAAGAGAAGGATTTTGTCTTTGGGAAGGGGCCCTGTAAGAACCCAACGGAAAAGCCAACAGGAATAAGTAAAATTTGGAGCCATTGTTCATCAGGTAGGGCATAAGCAAAAGAAGATCAAATGAAAGTAGTATCTGAATTTCTTCTTTTTTCCTTAACTTATGTGGTTTTTACATTACAAGCTCACTTACCTTCTTTAGAAAAAATGCTTATGAGATTGCACTGTATGTCCACCTTTCAATTCTCCCCCTGTAGTTCTGACAGAGCTGACCATGTCAACTATAAATGGTCTAAAAGCTAATTAAGTTTTATGAAAATTATCTCCTGGCTAAAGGAGGGAGACCCAAACTAACACCCACACTCAGGGCAAAGCTGGCAAAATTCAGCCATTATGCCATAGTCTGACAATATCTGGACAACCAGCTACTGCACATCACCTGTATGGTGAGGAGGCTATGGGGGGTATCCTACAAATCTGTAGGACACCAGGGCTCACTAATTTCCCAAATTCCTATGACTGCGGAAATATATGCACTGAGCATGCACAAATAATATTAGGAAAACAATCTGTTAGCTAAACAGTGTTCTCAAACAGGATTACTTATTCAGTTAGGAAACATTAACTCTCAATGCTATATTGTTTGTCATTTATATTCATTTTAATTTGTGAGTCCATAATGTTGTTTGCAAGACAGGCCCATAATTTCCACCTGGCCATTACAGGCATAATTACAAAAAATGTGAAAACTTCATCTCTAAAAAAAGCTTCATCTCTAAAATTGTTTCAATCTTAAGCTAGATTTTAACATACTGTTTATAAGTTTAATAAACAAAATTTTAAAAAGGATTTTTTTTCCTAAAACAGTGGATCTATGTATGACCTTTTTTCATGTGTGTTTTAGCTTTAAATATATTATTTCATTCCAGTTGTGGCATAAAATGTTCCACAAAGTTTCAGACAGCAGCAAATTAAAAAAATACCTTTTTCTGGTAAACCTTTACTGGAGCACTCCCAAAATGACTATGAGTTCAAAAAGTAGCTATAATTCTGGAAAGACTGTCTTGGTCATCAGATCATGGATTGCCATATCATTTCTGCTTGGATAGCAATCAGAATCAGGTACTCTTTCCTGATGCAGTCTGAAATGAATCCTGCTGTTTGAAATCAGAGCTCTGGGGACTTAAACTTGGCAAGTTTGATAAATGCATTCACTGACAACTAGAAAAGCTAATAGTTTTATTTCACTGATGCTCAGACTGTCATGTACACTGAATTTAAATATTAAAATTATGCATCAATGCCTATTAATTATGAAAATTGTCCTGAATTATTAGGAAATGCAAAGTAAGTATTTATTTATTAAATATATAAATATGCTTTAGAAGTTTCATTGTCAACTAGTGAGACATAATGAAGCACCTTATGATTTATTATTCTATTACAACAATGGCTTGACTAGAGTCATAGAAAAAAAACCTTATCAGCTAGAAAGCAACACCACTCCTATCCTGCCCTCGTAGGGGTGAACTGTAAGTCTTCAACATGTTCATTTTACATGAATGGACCCTACCTGATGTTTGGGTTTTCTTCACCCAAAATTTGATTTTGCCTGATAGCTTGCAAATAGCTGTTCCCATAACAAATTTGCTCCAGGGCAGTGCAGCAAAAAGCAGTCGGGAACCCAACAGATGCTCCAACATCAGACCCTAGTAACTAAATATTGTGGAGGGAGCAGAAATCACAGAAGAAAGTTTCCCTGCATCCTCAGAACAAGCTCCTTGGAAAATCATAGCTTAGAGATAAGAAATGGCTTGTGAAATGACGAACAGAAAAGGAATTTAGCTTCCCCCCCTTGGAAGACCCTCTTATCTATTTTCAATATTAGTGGTTCATTCTCTTTTAGTATCCATAGGCCAGCTTTGAATGTAAAATCCCTCAGGGATTGGTCAGAAAATAGAATTCCCTTGGTAATTGGTGCAAATTGTAAAACCCTCAAAAGATATAAAAACCCCTGTAAAACAATAGCTGTTGGCATATGCTAGATAGGATACCTTCATAGAATAAACTATGGATTTGTGCCTCTCTGCATATGCTGGTTTCTTTTCCCTGCTGGTCTGAGAGCTCACCGCGAGCCAGAATTCTATCTGGGCAATGCTCGGGAATTTGCTCCATCACTGAGGGCTCCAGAAGCAGTCTCAGGGATCCCAAAGGGACCCTGAAACCCCACCAGTGACAAAATATTACTAAATCAGGCAGAGGTTTAATAGCAAAGTCTCTCTATCCTGCTGTGGTCTCCCCTGTCTAGGAAATGTGTGAATTCATTTCTGTGATGGCCCAGACAAATTTACTTCCAAATGGATATGCAAAATGTATTTTGCGCCTAAACAACCTGAGCACATGGAAAGTTTAAGGCTAAATTTGTATTACCTTTGCATTCTTTATCAACCACAGTAAAATGTCTATTAGAAAGTATGAGGAGGATATACAACTTGGTCCTGCTACTGTGCTGGGAACTTAGCAAGTAAAATCATCTTTACATGAGAACCTGTGGCTTGATTCCCAGCAATCAGAAGAGAGTTTTATTGCTGTGCTTGCTCTACAGAAAGTATGCCTGTAAAATTTCATGGAAAAATTATTCATACTATGTGAGATGTTTAGTGCTTTAATTTTTAATCCGTTTTCAGCCAGCAGGTAGCAAAAGGATGGAGAATGAAGTTCATCTATATTTCTCCTGCAAGACAGAATTTAACTGTTTTATTTCTACAGTACATTGATATCAGCATGTCACATTTCAGTTTATGCTTAATATATGTTCTGTTATTCTGTTTTTTCTGATGCTTAAATGTCTACATTGGAGTTTGATGCTAAAGTTGCTACAAAGATCTTTTGTAGCAGTTTCACTCAAACCAGTAATGGGATGAGAGACCAATTTGATATAAATAGCCTTCAGAAAGCTCAAAGTACAGCTACTAGGAGTTAGAGATCTGCTGTAACATCAGGTTTATCTCTGTGAAATAGTCTTTATTTCTGCTTGTTTGTTTATCTGTTAGTCACACTTAACATCGGTCTGAGATTAAAATAAAGTTCTAACCATATTTCCCAGTTAGTGATTTTTAAGGGATCATTATTACAGATAAGACAGGATTTCTGATGTCCTTATGGCCATCTGTCCTGGGGTACAATGCAAAAATGTGTATTCTATCACCATCTGTTAAAATGTAGGAGGGGTGGTGATCCTTATCTCTGTGGGAGATCTCCTCTGCTGATGTGCCATCTCATAAGATCAGGGAGGATAGTCATTGTTATCTTTTCACAACCCATCCTTCCTCCAGAAGATATCTTCTGTTAATGGGCCATTAAGTCCTATTGTGTGACTGATAAGATTACATCATCGCATTGGGAGATGCCCCAGCCAGGGGCAGGAGCCAAGCCCTTCCTACCTAGATAAAAAACTGGGGTTTGGGACGCGAAGGCAGACCTTTCCACTGGATCCCAGAGGAAAGTCGGACCATTTCCACATCATCGCTGGATTTTCGGAGGAAAACTGCACCTTCTACAGGAGCACTGCTTCAACTGAACCACATCTGTCATCCAGGAGGATGCAGCCACCATTTATACGGACTGCTACCAACACCCTGACTGACAGGGTGTCAGATTGTATTTCTGACTGTGTCGGTGGTTGTTTCTTTTATATTATTGCATGTATTTTATTTTTTCTCTTTTCTCCTCTTAAACTGTATTACTGACTTGGAGTCTCGCACTGGTTTTACTTTCAAACCAACACACCATCCTTTCCCCAGAGGGATCTTTGTGTGTATTTTGTGCTCCTTCCTGATTGCAGAGCCACACAAGGCTTAGATCAGATTGAAGGCCAGCAAAGCCCACATCTTCCAAACTCCTGTAAAGCTTTGACTATCCACAAGTACCACTTAAGGTCTTCTGCTGTGTCTCTGTGGACTCTGCTCTCAATAGTTACAATGGCCATTCATGGCCACAGGTCCTGAGGCCCTTTTTGTGATACACACTTCTCACAGAGAGGATCCTGTCATTTTCTAAAGAACAGAAAGACCATAGAACTGTCTGTCCCTGTCGCTGTTTAGGGAAATTCTCCAAGAAGCACTTGAACTGTAGCCCTATCTGTAAGTGCCACAGAGCTATTCAGGGTCAGGAACCCTGCCCTGGAAACAGGATAAGCTCCCATAACAGTCTCTATTGAGAGCTACTCATGGTGATTGAGATAAAATTAACTGGAGTGCCTATGGCACAAACCTGCAAAATCATGAGTTGCTTATATTTGGACCTCAGCAGAAGACAAGTGCTTTGATCAAACAGTTCACGTTCCAACACAACCAAATGCTTGTGGTGTTTTTGTTTGCCAAGTGTCTTACCTAGCTGGAGTTTGGGTACTGTGCAAAAAAGTTACCATATTGGTCACCAGTTTCAGATTTAGAGTTTTTAGATAACAGTTTATCTATCATCTAGGCAGGCAACAACCCAGCTCATCCACATGCAAAGAGCATTACATTTGTAAAGCAGGATCAGCCTTTTGGTAAAAAGAAAACACTTCCCTGAGTGAATCACTGAGAACTCCAAGGGAGGCCCAAAGGAGAAAAGGAGGTATAAAAATCAGCAGCCTGCATGAGCCTGGGACTATTTGATGTCCTTGGTGCCTGGGAACTCAGAGACCATATTTCTGATTTCATGCACCAGATAGCAAATAATTGGTTAATGGTCAACTTCCCAACTGCAAAACAGGAAAGAATGACAAGTATTTTAGAGTAAACAGCCTAAACTGGAATTTTTTTTTCATTTTCTGCTGCTGGTACCTCTATAAACCTCCAAAATACCGTCATCTATCTTAGAGCCTTTAAAAAACTTTTTAAAAAAATAAGCTAATGTTAACCTGTTTTGTGCCAGATTGTTTGCTAGATAACTGGTAAACACCAGGACACATGTGTTCTGTGTCATAGCCATCCTTAGCCAGGGGGAGCTGATAAGGCAGGCTGGCCAGGTCTGGCATCCCAGGGGAGCCCAGCAGCCTTTCTGGGGAGTGGAAGGTGACATTATCATCTAGCTGCAGGTTGAAAAACTGGGATGTAGGTGTTAGCATGGATGAAGCATCTTAAAGAGACCACTGTTAGCCAGGTAAGGTTGCTGGCAGCTGCCACAGAGGAGGTCTCTGACTGAGGGAGGATTCTCCACTCTTGGTGCCAGTGACTGTAAAAACCATGAGAAGGGTCAACGATTCAGCTACTGAAATCTACACTGGTTCTCTGATGCTTAAATGTCTTCAAGCACTTGGCCCTAAGTGACAGAGGAGCATAAATCCCATTGATTTACTTCGGAGTATTAAAGAATTAAAATAAATTTAATTGGTTTATAAAACTTGTTTGTATTTTTATCAATGTGACAACAATCAAGTCTTCTCCCTCCTGCCAACAGGATCCAGTGAAGACTTGTTACAGGAGACTTGCATAGATGTGGGATCCTACATAACCAGCCTATAAACAGGCTTCTGCTCCTGAAAACTATTACCCTTTTTTTGGCCAGACACTGCTCTGCATACAGTTCTGTTTACAGTCACCACTCCCACAGAAACAGAACACCCAGTGTTTGCCAGATCACCCTGAAATAATCACAAAATCTGTTTGCAAAAAAGGCTGAGAATACTCATTCAATCGAGACATGGGTTAAAACATAAATTTGCAATAGTGGAAATACTTTAAAAACAAAAGCCCAAGACAAGAAAAATCAAATTTAGGTTATGTTTAATTCTCACAATCTCCTTCATCTGTTTCAGCATCACACCTATCTGGAGAGCTGGACTACATCCCAGCCTCTGGTAATACCATAGCTATCCTGATTTTGAGAGCTCTTAGTATGCCAGTTTCTGGGAGGCAGACGGACAAGTACACAGCTGAGTTTTCCTTTCCCAGGAAGCCTGAAATGCCTCCTCACTGTAAGGGCTCCCCTGGAGGTACCTGGGCACAGAAACACCATGCAATAATGCCAGAGTGTGAGAGAAAAGAGAGGCTTCGTTTCTCCTTTAGTCCTCTTCATACATGTGGGAGTGGGCTGGGCTTTGCACCACTAATTAGTGGTTTGTCATCAATCTCGTCTGGTTCTGTTCAGAGCCAGGATTATTAGAAAGGCAATCGAGACAGTTTCTCGTGTTTGGACTTGGATGTTTATTCTATCTTATCAAGATTCACAGAAAGTACAACAGTACCTCTAGCTGCTTGCTAGAAGTAGCAAAAATGGCTCTTAGCTGAGCCTGTTTCAAAGCCTTTTAAAGCTAAACACACCAATAAAAGTTTTACACCTATATTATTTATACTTTTGACCCAATAATAGATTCCCATGACCCTTAGAGTGACTTTCAACAATCCAAAGGTAACTACCTAAGTTCCGTGAAGAAGGAAGAGAAGAAGATGAACAAGGAGAAAAGACACCACCCAAAATTCTCCATCTTGTCCCCTAACTACCACTATACTCTAAAAACCTCAAATTTAAAATCCATCACCCAGTGAAAACACACACATCTAACCTACTACACATTTGTGATTTCTAACTTATTATTCATATTTACAAATCTTCTCCAAGGTTTCAGGTCCAGTGCAGTGTTTTCCAGGGGATCTGTGCCTGGAAGCACAGAAAGCTCAAAAACTTCAGTTTCCTGAGATCCAACACATACACACACATCTATATCATTCTTTAGTTTTTTAACTTCCAGGCTACAGCCTAAGTAACAACTTCCTTGGGCTGATTACTTTTACTTACTTTTCAGGGCAGATTGCTTTTGCCCTGAACTTTGAGACTCTTACTTCTCCATGCCAGACAGGGGTCGGGAGCCCAAGTTCCTCTGTACAGTAACTCCAAACAATGAATTAGAGATGAAACTTGGCAGATACATTGACGTATCACCATGTCTATCCTTTCATGACAAAGTTCAGAAAGTTCTTTTTGTACACTTGACCCAGTATACACCCCTCCCACAAAGGCCCATACGTTCCAGAAAATCTGATGGACCTAGATAGTGTCAGACTTTACGAACCACATGTACCAGTGAAAAAACCAGGGTATCACAGAGGAACTATATATCTTCTTCAGGTCAAGAGCAAAGAGATTGCATATCTGGAACAGAAATAAAATCTTTTTCTTCATTTCTGAACTGCAGAGAAGTCATGCCACACAGGGACAAAAAAGTGCCCTGTAGGTAAAGTCCTAGATTTGACCTGCCCAAGAAATCAGCTTACAATAATTCATTTACATTTGATTTCCTACAGAACTATTGATTTTAAGCTTACTTGTGCAAGACTGCTGTAGCTGTTAGGTATCTCTACACATCATTAAGCAGCATGGGGGAAGAGCAGAGGGCTGAGCCCCTGGCCAGCATGCAGCTCGCAGCTTTGTGCTGTGCCACACACAGCCCCCAGAGTCAGGCTGGAGGGACAGATACCCATCAGCACCCCAGTGAGTTCTGGCTGCTCCACCTTTTCCCACCTGCTCCATAAGGCCAAGCAGAGGGATGTCTTGGCATTACACTGAGCTATGCTTGCAGCAGCAATGTGGCAGTAGAGTGGCTAGGATGGTAAAATGGCAGCTGTGGCCCCTTTCCTCTGACAAACCTGTCCACAGGTATTTGAATCCCAGCTACCAACCTCATCCACCAGACCCAGTAAATTCTACCAATAGTCTAAAAGCAGCTCAAGTTGTCTTTAAATTTAATCAAATTTTCATTTGGAAACCACAAAATACAGTCCTGAACACATGCTGAATTCTCAACTTCTGAGGGAACAAAGCCTAAACAAGAACAGGGATGTGGCTCTACATGCATTCTCACATCTGATTTTCCTTTTGTGGTGGCTTTGTAAAATGCGTTTGAAAGCCACCCTTGACAGAATCAAAGGCATCAGATATTGCATTCAATAAACACACTTCTGCACTGCAAATGTGTTGGAAAAAAATAGCAGAATTTCTGTTTAAAAAGTAAAAAATTGGTCCAAAGTTTTTATGCAGTTCCACTACATGTCATGCTGGTGTCTTGGGACTTCCACTTGCTTTGACTGTTATCCTCTTTCCAACATTAGAAACCTAAACAGATGGGTAGAATATCCCTTCCACATAAAAAACCAAAAGTGAGCATTCACTTTTGTATGCAAATCCAATAAAAATACTGCTTTTTGAAAGCATTTACTCTAGTGCCCTCTATTGCTGAATCCCCGAAATAGTCAGCACTATGGAGACTCAAAAAGCAGCACTTCATTTTGTTTTCCCTTTAGGGGTAACACAATGAAAACACAACAGGAAAGAAAAGTACAGTTTAGGTCTCTCCGTCTGTACATTCCCAGAACTGTGAGTTCCTGATGAGGCCTGAGTTAGAAAACTCCCTGTTCTTGCTGGAATTTGTAACAAACAAGAGTCCCAATTTCATAAAGGAGATGGATCATAGAAAAACAATCCTGAGAGCTCAGAAGAGCTTTCTGCTTTACCAGGCCACAACACGGATTGGGAGTTAATTCTGAATAGCTGCTGAAGAATCAGTGATCACTCCATTAGAGGAGTTAAACAGCAGTTATATCCTAGAAGGACAGAAGCCAGACCTTTAACTGACAGATCACATGAAATTTAAAAGCTTGGACTTTCTGCCAAACAAAACCTGCAGTCTCTTCTGTTTAAACATGAGATGAGAAATATTTGACTCAAACCCATCAAATTAAATGAAGTTTAATACAAAAATAGTTGCACTTGTGCAGATCACCTCTCACATTGGGTACAGCTCAATTCCAAAACTGTTTTTGCTGCTGCATCCAAGCTTGGTCTATTTTTACATATCAAGCTCTAATGTTATATTATCTCTTTAATTCCACACTACTAATTTATTAATGTTACTCTTCATAAATGATCAATTCACAGCTTTTATTTCAGGTGTTATGGTCATCATGCCAGCCCTGATTGTGAATCTTGAAGCAGCTGTACTGGAGAGATGCTTAGATTAAGGCACAACAGTTGGTCATTGTCTTTTCTTCCATTCATCTTCCTCTTAGGGCTGAGGGCAGCAAAGAGGTGCAGTGGAGAGAAACAACATCCTCCACGTGCTTTCGCTTGACATTGGCAAAAGAAACAAGAAATGTAGCAGAAGTAAAATAAAATCCTCTGAAATACTTCAGAAGTCTGCAATAGACACAGAGGGTATTAGCAACTAACTCCTGGTGATGCTGACATTCCACATGTGTTATATTCATTTTGGTAACCTTCATCCATGCAGTAATTAAGTCTATGAGATGTAATTCACTCTCTGAACAGACTTTTTTTTCTTATATTTATCGCAGACTTACAAAAATTCTTAATAACTTTACAGGTACAAATCAGGATTTTCCTTTGGAGGGAAGGCAGATTAGACAGAGATTTGTCTAGTCTAATTTAAAACTAGTAGAGCCAAGAAAAAATAAATTTACTGGGATGATGTGATGTTGATCTTGTCTAATTATCTGAGGAATAGAATAAAACAGCACATGATGCAATTTGCAAAAGCTGCATGACTGGCTGTGAATGAAAACCACTATAAAGAAAATCATGCTGTGGGCTATTGGGCACAAACAGAATGCACCTCCCCTGGAAAAATTCAGACTCACAAATAACTGAAATTACACAGAAATCAACAGTAGCAAGAGAGGCATTCATATTCCCTAGGTTTTGTCAGTATTGCACTTGAAGAATAGAAGAACAGATGGACTTAGACCAATTTAGGCCAGTAGCCTGTCTTGGGAAGAGCCTCCCAGAAGATGATTAGGGAACATGCATGCAAGAAAAAGGGTGACTTAGGAGTGATATTTTCCCCTTACAACTTTCTATTCTCTGGCAGTCTGCAATTTAAAACAAATTAAAAAAACAGGGTCTGTATTTGCATCTTTTTATTTAATATCCATTGACGCCTCTTTCCTCCGTGAATTTATCTAATCCCTTCTTGAACAAATACAAGCCTTCTAGTTTCCTAAACATCCTGTGCCAGCCAGTTCCACTACCAAGTTATGTACTTGCATGTGTACATGAAAGAGTCACTCCCTTAGCCATTTCATAATGTGGCCTTGACTTTTACGCTATGAGAAATGGTAAATAACACTTCTGTTTGCAATTCTCCACGCTGCTCTTATTAGTACAAAAATATATTCTATTAAAGCTGCCTCTTAGCAAGGGAAGAAGCCCTGTAGGAGTTTACTAATCTCTTCAGTAGTTCAAAATACTTGCTTTCATTTTCAAATACTATTATATTCATTTTAAGAGGGCAGGATGACCAAACTACTTGATATGATGAGCAAGTACAGCACAGTTTTCTTGGGTTTGACTTTAATTTTTGATCAATGAGATGAGTCTCTTCAGAGAACAGTCCACTTGATTAACTGTTTTCTGAGTGGTAAGAACTAAACTAGAAGCCACTGCTTTACATCTGCAGCCAGCGTTTTCCCCAAATGGTTTAGTTCATATTCATCTGCACTGAGCTATGTTTTACTGCCCAGTTACTCAGTATGATTTCTTCTACTGCATTTTACAATTAACATTAAGTGACATCCCACACCTATCTTTTTCATTTTGTTAAAAGATATTTTTATTTTGCCAATGCCAGCATAGCCTATTTTCTAACTAGGTAAGTGGACTTCTAAGCAAATCATATGAGGAAAATTACATATATATAGAATTAAAATGAAAAGAGATAGGAAGAGCACATAGATGTATGTGACATGCTCTTGAAAAGGAGACTAGAAACTAAAATCATACTTTTACAACACAGAGGTTGTGAATACCCCTCTGCAAGCTCTGCATACTTTGCCTGCAAGGGCCACACTGGCCCTAGATACTGCAAGAGCTTCAGTGAACTGTGAGGATGACCAGGGGAAATTTTAAGCTCAAAACACAGGAGACTTATAGGTGCTCACTGGAAAGTTACAGTACCCATGCAGGAGACACAGACCTGACCTTAGGGACTGCATGGGTGTGATACCCCCCTGACCTGAGGGAGACAGGCAGGCAATGGCTTTCACCAACTGGGTTTTGACAAGAACAATGGAATACAGTGACATTATCTGTTCATTAATTTCCCAGCTATGTAGTCTCCCACATAAAGGTATGCTGCCTCTACATACCCAAACTATTCTCAGAATAGCCCAATTAAAGAGGTCACAGAAGGACATGGGCACTTACAGCATAAGCCATCATATGTTAGTTGGCCAAATATGAAAACGAAAATTTTTATTTACAAACATTTTAACCTAAGATAATCTAAGTTGACATACTGAGCTAACTTTGTTCTCCTCATCTCATATGTGCTATAGATCTCTTTTGTCAGCTGGATATATTTTGAAGAGAGACCTGAAAGGTTGACATTTTGTACTGTATGATCAGTTAAAGCTTTATATGTTAATTCTTTAAGGAGGTAGCAAGTTTAAAGCATATCATCATACTCACGTAAAGATTTCCTCTTATTTTCCGTAACATGTATTCTTACATAAATGTAATTTTATATTGGATGCTTATCCATTCTGACCAAAAGTCTTTTGAAATCAGTAAAAATATTCTAACTTTAACATTAGAGAAGGACTAAAGGAGTAACTCAATAGAGCAGAAAAGCTGCAAAAAATGTCAACCAATAGCAAAGGGTAAAAATCAACTTCCAGCTGCCTGAAATACAGTTAATTTAAGATTCTGTCAATAAGTTCTCACTTTCTGCCCTCAGAAAGAACCTTCCAAAGTACCTAGTAGAAACAGTAGCTAAAAATTATGAGAACTCTCACCACGTGAGAGCTGAGAATAAAGATCTTCATGAGCCAGCAAAATTTGGCAAGAAACATGGCATAAATCACCCACCTCAGATCGACTTGATTTCTGTAGTTATTTATTTATCATAATGGCTGCAGAACAAGCAGGGTTTGCCACTGGGGCAGTTTCACAAAGTAAAACCACCCAAAAAAATGTCAGCAAGCATTGTACTTTTTATGTTTTCCACAGGATAATGTGGGATTATTTTCTGAGCAGGTCTAAAATCTGAAAAATATCATAAAGGTTTAAATCAATGCAGATCATAAAATTATCTCTTCTGAGGGGGGTGTAGTAGTTGCTTCAGGAGAAACTGCATGAAACAGTAATAGTTGTGAGATCTGAGCCACAAAATTATCTCAGACTGATCCTTAATTGTTAAAACTTATCTTAAACCCTGAAGCAAGAAGATTTATGTATCTTTCAAAGTTTTTATTGTAGCTTCAATTATCATAATATTGAATATTCTTATTTTTCCAGGCCCTCTTTAAATCTTGTTACATTCCTGACCTCAGCAGCATCCTCTAGTAATGAGTTCTACAATTTAATTACATGCTGAATTAAAAATACATTTGAAAAATCCTTTTATCTGCTTTATATTTGTCACCCCTCACCTTATTCCCTTACTATGAGACAGAGAGAAAAGGATTTACTTGTCTATTATGGATTTTTGCATCATTCTATAGTCTTATCATGGCCCTCCATTATATAGTTTTCTAATTCCTTTCTCTTTCAAGATCTCTCCCTGTACATATCATGATAAAACTTCTAGTCACATGATGTGCCAACATAAATTCTCCTAAGATGTGTAGGAAAAATTCAAACATATTTCAAAGAAATGAAGACTCCAGAACCCTAAAAACTACATCTCTCAGTTTAAGCCTCTTATAAAATGTTATGTACTCTTGATTGAATTAAATGCAGTTAAAAGATGATCAGCTACATTTAGTATATTCTGAACCATGCCTATTTTTTTTTAAATCCTCCAATAAGTAATTTAATCAAAATCAGCTACTGAAGAGCACCCGCAAATTTTTCTTCATTATTTTAGAGCTTTGCAAGGAGCAATTAGCTGTAGGCAAAAGTCTGTGGTCAACAGTCCCAAAGTATCCATCCAAGGACAGGATAAAAAGCTAAGAATTTTTAGGAACAGCAACCTAATTACGCTTTGATAGCTCTTCCTAAAATTGTGTCAAATGCACCTTTCTGAATACAGTGACCTACAGGAGTACAAAATTCATTATTATACTTAAAAAACAATTTTGTGCTTTGGCAGGTTTTGTTTCTGGGTCAAGCAGAGGGGACAAGGCATCCTGAGACACAGATAGAAGCAGAACAAAAACAACAAGTCTGAGGGTACTATGCAGAGGCACAGTGCCCATGTCTTGGTTCACATGATGAATGAGATCACACAAAATCTATGACAAAGCATAATAGAGAACATAATCTCCGATCTCCTAACATGTCCAAATCATGAAATTTTCTCTTTCATTGTTGTTAAAATTTTAATTTCTCTATAAAAGCCCAAGCGGCTAAAACCCATTGGTAAGTATTTACTGAATGCTTTAATTGCCAGCTGAGTTATTCATCTGTGGAACAAGCCAAGCGATACAGCATTGTTCTTCTGGGTCATCCTGGGTCCTAGCTCATCTTGAACAAAAAATTCTGTTAGTGCCAGTCCTGGAGTAAAATCCATCAGAAAGACAGCAAAAAGTTGGATTCTAGTATGCTGGAGGCAAGGGTAAATGTGTGTGTACCAAGGGATGGTAGTCAATACTGCTCAGGGTAAGCTTTTGTGTTGAACAACTCTCTCAGAAGGACAGAAGGGTATCTTGGTAAAGAATTACTGAAACATGGTGTTTCAGAGTTGAGAAAGTTGAGGAAGTGGGTAATTTTGTAATTCATCAAAAACTAAAGGGAAATTCTGGACACTAAAGAGGAAGGCAGAAATTTTTGTGGACTTCAGGGTAGCTAAGATTTTGTGCCACTTGCTCTCTTTGTACAGACTAAAGAGCAATCAAGAGCTGTGTCCCTCCCCTGTGAGAGGAACATCAGGGCTTCAGCTTCCAGTTTATGAGGCTGGCTTCTGTAAACTTACAATAAATTTTATTTGAATTTTCACAGTGAGATTTTTTCTGCTTGGACTCTATCTTCTGCTAAAATGACACATTTCCATTAAACCACAATTTTCTGACAAATATCTCATTGCACAGGTAGCAAAGGACTTATAGGGCACTTCAGACACCATTTACAAATTCAGTTCAAACGAGATGCTAAAACATGCACTAAAACAATAGTAAAAAGGCAAATCTTATTCAAGCCACTAGATGTAGAGGGAGAAGGAAAACAACCCACAAAAAGTATTATTTTTAAAGCACTCAGAGTTCACCTTGTTTCTTTTTACAAGACACAGATGCAAATTTTTTTTGCACTATTAGGAGAAAACATAACTGGTATACAAACATTTTCACATGTGTGTAATCCAACTAGCAATTAGAGCTCTCAATAACATTTATTCATAGCTTTTACAGTAATAAAAGAGATGCAGGAATGATCTGATGTGTTACAAGGACTCAGGATGATTTGATGTATTAGGAGGACTTGAGATTACCAGTATTCATAGAGAGGATAATCAAAACTCTGGGTTCATCAAGGAAAGTTTCATACAGACTTCAATGTGCTGGGATTACCTTCTGCATATTTGAACTCTGTGGATTCTTTCACATGGGAAGACACATGTGTCATTTAGACATGGAGCCTAACAATGTTTCTGTGACAGATTTCAGATGGCACATCCCCTTTTAAGAGTCACAGATCTGTTACCTGAAGTACAACACTAAGCTGCTCAGCTGTGATACTGACCTAAATTCTGCCCCAGGAAAATACAGACTTGCTATTAATGTTGCAGAATTGACAAGTTCACCATTCTGTTCCAAAGGATCCCAATCAAAAGAAAAGCGACCTTGTACCATTAGTCCCTTAAGAAGAACAGAAAGAACTCAGCTTCCCACGCTATGGCAGTGCACTTTCTTCCAAACTCTGAGAACACATCTCAGCCCCAACCTTCACAGACCATGCTAAAGAGACAAAACCGTATTTGGGCTTTAGGGGTGTTAGTGAGAATGTTAATCTGAGAGATGCAAACAATTTTCTGCCAGGCCTGGACAAAGATCAGAGCACTGAGTTTTTTGAGGAGCAATGCCTTTTACTAACTGGTGAGCTGAGCTGTGCTGCATTTCAGCTGATAAAATGGAAGAGAAGGCAAGTGCATCACTGCTGAACACAAGCCCCTCTAAGCTGCCCATCACTTTGTGTGAACATTAGTACAATGAGTTAAAGTCTTTAGTCAGTTCAGTCTTTGCACACAGCCTTCTAGATCAATTAACAGTTCAAGGCAATTCCAAATAATTTTCAGGCAATATTATTCATATTAGAGTTATATTACAGCTTCTATATACATACTAAGGGAGAAATATGGCAAAAACAAGATACCAAATATCAGTGATGTGAATAAATTATGCAGCTGCAAGGGAACTCTTTGTCTGAACAAGCCTGATGAACCTTCTATTGAATTTCCAAAATATTTTTACAGTTTTGCCTAATGAGCCTCCAAGAATGAAAAAATGCAAAAAATTCTGGCCTGGGAAAGTTAACCAGTTCAATGGAAACAGATTTTTTCCCCTTTTTTTTTTTTTGTTTGTTTGGTTTCGTTTGGGTTTTTTTATTTAGCAGGGAAAAAGTCTGGGGAAACATAGCAGCAGACTTACCAGCAGATTTCCAGACAAGTTTTACCGTCTTTCTCCTCGAACTGCTCAATGATTTAGGAAACCAGTAAAAAAACCGTGCTATCCTCCTGATTGTTTCGCTCAGATCATTTCTCACTGCCATGGCTGAAAGGGCTCCACAGCTACTCCAGGAACAAGAGGCACATGTATCCAGACGGGAGAGAGAGGAGAGCCCACGAACACCCACAGGGAGTGCACTCGCTCTGAGCTCAGCGTCAGCCAGCACGTCTCAGGACCACCTGTTAGTCCTAAATCCCCTCCCTCTCCGTCACTCCACCCAGAGCCCTCCAGACCTCCCTCTTCATTACAAGAAGCAGCTGTATTAATAGATGCTTCAGCTAAAGAAAGACCAGTGCTTCGGAGTCTTAACCTGTTACTGTTTCCAGTGATGTTAAGATATGTTTTCTGCAGAAAGGCTTTGAAGGGCTCCTTTGTTCAGCTCTAGCTACCTTTTCCAGGCTGAAAACAAATAAACACCAAAACTGATAGTGACAAGTCCTCTTTCAAAATCCCTTAATGTAAATCAACAGAATTTTCTCTATAGAGAGTGTCTTTCAAAGACTTTGTTCTGAAGGTTCTGAGCAGCAAATTTAAGAGATTTCTATGGTTACACACGTTGTTCAAAATGTGACCTTCCTCTTAATGGATCTTAAGGCAAATTTAAGAGTCAAATCATTCACTGCCACAATTTACTTAAAAATTGAGCATCTGTCTTGGTTTGAAAAAACAGGTATGGTCTAAGGAAAGGCAAGAGCCCCTTTTCTGCAATGCAGAGTGCAACCCCCCTCCCTTTTAATTATTTTAGGTCCAAATCAGACGCTTTCAGGCAGGAGATATGGGGATAAGAATAACAGTTCTTTACTGGTATCTAACAAGGCAGAAAACAACAACAGCTATAAGAAAATTGGCAACAGAACAGAACAGTCTAGCTCAGCTCCAGTCCCTTTTGGCCACAGGCCGTCTCCCTGTGCTCGGTTACCGGTGCTGTGGGGGCAGGGCAGGTCCCACGCAGTTGAAGAGGGCTGGAGTGATGGCGGCGGAGGCCCAGGGGTGGGAGGGATGGGAAAGTGACTCCCCCCCTCACGGTGTCGGTCGTGGTGCTCAGCAGAGTGTCCGGAGATAGTAGGGTGAGGTGGGAGAGCAGCAGAGCGATGTCCAAAGGCAGGGAGCGTGGATCTCAGTGCTGGGATGGAAGGGGGAGATGCCAGAGCGGAGCCCAGGCTGTCTTTCCACTCCACGAGCCAAGCGAGAGAGAGTCCCCCGCTCCAGACCCCTCTCCCACCTTTCCTTTTCTGGTTTCCCCCCCCCCCTCCACCCACCCCCCTACGAGAGAACATTATCTGTCATTTTAAGGTGTAGCCACAATTACTTAGCATAACAATGGGAGGAATTCCACAGAAAGAAAAGGGGAACAATCCAACCCCCAACAGCATCTATCAACATATCACTAGCCAAAGAAATTAACAGCATCTCAGCACATAGCCTACACATGCTCCAATCATGGTACATATTCAATTGTCAATCCAAAGATGCTATTTACTAATGCCCCCTGCAACATTTATCACAACTGCTAGTATACACTTTTAAACAGCAAGACTGTATAACCATTTCCCAAGGCTGGTATGATTTCCTTGACTATGTGTCCAGCTTCTCACATTTGATTTGATATTTTTTCTTCTGCTAGATCTGAATGGCAGAAATCCCTGGAAAATCAAGACTAATGACATTACAGAACAAAGGTCCTTTTGTATCAACCTTTAAACTACAGAAAGTAAGGGCTTTGTTACAACAGCATAGAGTTAATAAATGTTCTAGAATTCACAATGTATTTTTCTACACTGAAATATGTGAAGTATTTAATCCCATTTTATACATATGACTTTTTAAACATACTGCTGCTTCTTAGGACTGAGCTACTGGTTTCTGATTGCATTTCCTGTTGTCAGTATGTCTCTGAAAACAAATAAACATTTCCACTTATACTATATCTATCACAATACTTTAGCCAGTGTCAATAAAAAGAGCAGAAGGCAGGACACAGACTACTGGATTTTGTCTCTTGTTTGAGCTCCACCCTGTCATACCAAAAGGAATTTAGTAGCAAAGTGACAGTTTTAGCTCAAGTAGGAGGTCTGTCACCCAATTCAGAACAGGCAAGGAGCAGAGTTAAAGGCCCAACAGACAACTTGCTTCTCTCAGGAAATAGCAGGGGTTTGAGTGTGTATTGGCATCTGCCAAATACAAGATCAAACAATTACTTCTTTTTTTCTGAAATTTACTCATATAAAATCTAATGAAAATCAAAATGGCACAAAAACCCCTGTACTATTTCACACCCTAAGTAAATATGTAATAAATTGACGGGTTTTGCAATTCGTCAAAGAATGTTTCATTTAACAGAAAATGCTGATATAGTACCTTTATACTGATACTTTATGAGGCTAAAAAAATATTCAGTAAAACATATCCACTTTGAACAACATAAGGGGATAAACTGACTTTGCTGATGACAGTAACAAACCTGTGGATGTTTATACCTTACAATGTTTAGTGAAAAAAATAGGCTACAGCATAAAACACTGTGTATTACTTTAAAGCAAATGGTACTTACTCTATCCAAAAAAAGTCACTGGGATGAATCTGACAATTACACTCTGCAACAAACCAGGTAATACAGATGAGAACACAGACCTGAAATAGCAGTGGTAGTTAGAATCCAGTAATTTCACAACTTCTCCATCACTTTACATTTTTAGGCCATAGTTAGGCCAAAATGTAAAGCTAATGAAAAACAGCCTGTCTCCCACAGCTCAGAGATCAGGGATGTGCGATGATTAAGGGGGTTCCTCTCAACCTGAATTGCTAGCTTAAAATATGAGCCACTGTGCTCTGCACAGGAATGCACTGCTCTCAGCTGGACTCGAGAAAGTCCACAGAGATCCTCCTAAGACAACTCTGATTCCTCACATTACACTGATGCATTACTAAAGTTAAGAATTCGCTGTATTAGAAAGGTGCTACACTGGGCTGCATATGTACCTTTCAATCTACTCTGAAAGAGAGACTGCAGAGATGCTTTCCCAGGAGGACAAAAGGACCTGAAATGTGAGCAGACTCAGACTCTTGATCCCTGCCTCTCTTTAGGGAGAAAAGCCATATAAGGCTTTTTCCTGCAACAAACTTCAACCCCCAGGTCATACTTTGCTCATCTAAGCAGTGTCTGGAGGAGGGGAGGGAATGACTGCTGCTTTCATGGCTGTCCGACCTGCCTGAGAAGGGAGGTGAGCAGCTGTCCCCTCTGCTATGCAGGCAGCCGCTGACCTCCTACCTCCCCACAACAGTGCAGAGGTCAGAGCTCAGCGGGCGCCTGTGCAGGGCAGAAATGCCCACAAGAGCTTCCAAGTATGGGGTGCGCAGAGTGCATGGCAAGTCACCACCTTGGCAGGAGAGCTGAGTCCACCACACTGCTCTCTACCTCTGCCTCCCAACCCACTTTCTGCATGGCAACTTGTGCACACCAGCTGGAAAGCAAAGGGGTGCTCATAGAACATCCAGCAGCTTAGACATGTCCCTGCCTACCCTGACCTACAGAGCTCAACAGACCAGCTCTGCACAGAGGGGGATACACAGTGACCTGGTGGCTGCCTTACTGCAGCCCTCAGATGCCCACTGACAGAGCTGAAAGAACTAAAAATACCCCAAACGAACCTTCATTACTACAATAAAATACTCTTAAATGAACTGTAAACAACCAGCAAAACTGCTGTGATACAGCACTGCTGTGTTGCAAAAAACTGCTGCATTTGACTTTAAATCAGCAAACAGTGCTGAGATACAGTAAAAATGAAGTCTAATGATCAGGAGTGGTGTCAGATGTGGGGCAGATGCAGAACTCTCTGCTCCAGAGCAGAAGAGCATTTTTCCTCAGTGAGGACTTACTACCATTTCTACTCCCCCAGCTCTTAGGTAGCAAATGGCTGGGATGAGTAGAGGATTTCACTTGCTTTGAGTAAAGGATTTAATTTGTATTTAGTCTGGTTTCATGAACAAAGACCCCCATATACCTGTTCACAATAAGAATTATGTGTAGGAAAAGCTGAGTGTATTAACGAGTATCTGCTTGTTTGCATTGGAAAATGTCCCTGTTAACTAGGCTCAAAATGAGGTTTTGCTTTCTTTGTAGGCAATAACATATTTGGGAAACAAGGTGGGGGTCTTTCCAACCTCTCCCAATGTGGATATATGTCACTATGCTATATGCCATACACACTGGCACAGTTCAGTATGGAGAAGAATTCACAAGCCAACCTTCACAAAGGTATTTTCCATATCAATGGACCTTGAATTTCCAGAGACGAAGGAAGAGACTTCCAGAGCTCCATAAACTGTTTCCCTTCACCTATTTTGGTAGGGGCTTGTTTGTTTTTTGTTGGTGGTGGCTTTTTTTTTTTTTATGTTTGATTGGTTGGTTGGGTTTTTTTTGCCTGACAGAGATCTGAAACAGACTACAAGATTTTTGCAATCCAGAACTGGGTTACGCAGAGAAACACTATACCCATGCACTGAAACAATGGAATGTGTGCAACATATTTACCTAGAAATTATAAACAAAAGGTGCAACCTTCCTTAAATTCTGTTCAGCTGTATGCCAGAGTAAATTTTATCCAACTATCAACAAAAGGGCCCTAACTAGTCCCTAGGCTTCAGCACTACTGCATTACCATGACACTGTCAAGAAACAGCCTCACTGATTTACTATCAAAACATAATTTATAACATCATGATGTGTGACAAGGCTAAGGAGTTGCTAGGAAGTTTATAAAGAATACAACTACTGGAAGAAAAGAAACAATAAACTGCTGCATTTGACTTTAAATCAGCAAAACTAGCACAATACTTCCAATTGACATCTCAGCTGTTCATCCCTCCCTAATCCAAATAAGTGGCTATATTTTGAGCTTTCTAAAAAAACTTCTGATTCTCAGCAACTGCATGTACACAAAAAGGATTAAAAATTAAATAGTGATTGGCAATCTGCAACTACCAAAACCTTGCCTCCTTTTGAAATTAGTAATTGAAGAACTGTAGTATTCAAACTGATGTGAAATACATCTGTTATCAGATTTTATGATCTATTAATGACTATTTTTGGAGAATAATTTGATTTCTCCCCTTAAGATGTAAGGAGTAGGAGAGTTCCTTCTTAGCAATAGTTCCAATGAAACATATCCTCGGTTTTGAGGAGGAAAATCATTGTTTAAAGCACATTAGCTCAGATCTGGTTAGTTCTTGTTTAATTCTACAATATATTACACTGTAAATAAATGTCTTCTTGCATTGTTACATGGAAAAGAATGTCTCTTTGTGTATTTCAGCAATATTTCTTCTTGATTCTTTTCACTATCGTCCATTGTACTGTACAGTCATTCCCTGTTTTATTTCAAATACTTCAATCAGTAAAATGCGTTGTAATTCACTTTATGTTCTTTTCCAGATGCTGGGAAGGTGCAGAGGCAGGCAGGACCAGCTCAGTACTGTGATGGAAGTATGTGAGGGAGGGCATTGCTGTGCTGGTACAGCTGAGCATCAGGAAGGTAATGCACCATTTCCTCAAGACTGCTGCTGGTACAACGTGCTGCACATGCTCCTTTTTCATGTGGTTGAGTTATAGGTTTAGTGTACGTCTGTAGGTTTGTGCTTCAAAACGAAAGCTAAATATAAGATTTAAAAGCCAGATTAACAGAACGCTAGTGTAATGTGAAAATAACAGATTCATGTTAATTTTATCTTTGCAGTAGATTTTGCATTAGTAGCTGCAAATTCCGGGAAATTATTGAAGTCTTTAGGAAAACTACTTTTATACGTAAACAGCTACACCGTCTAGCAGAGGAAAAATAAAACCCAAGGCTAAAACTGGAGAAAAGATACTGAGTTGCGTTGTAACATAGCTTGACACATAGGATTTGACTCAGCGCATGATAGACCTTGCCTTGGGCTTTGGGTGACTTTGTGCCAAAATTAGCAGACTTCTTAGTGAGAGCTTGCAGGGAACTGTCACTAGGAGAAAATGGATTGAGGCAGAAAATCAGAAACGTGTTAAACTTTGCTAAAACAGCAAGTTTGTTCATCCCAATCTGGTCTGCTTAAAACATGATCATTTTCTAGGGTGCAAGCAAGCTGTGACCATCCTTCTTTAGATATCTGTATTGCAGTAGGAGTGACTATATGCTGTTTGCACTTTAGATTAATAAAGGTGCACCTTGTACATTTCTTCTCTCTTAAAAGAGTAGAATGTTTCTACTTCAGCCATGGCAGCTACTAGATAAGAAGTGAATGTTTAGAACAGGAAAATACGATACAAGAGCACTTTCACAGTAGCTCTTCACACTTTCTTCCAAGGTCCTACGCTCACTGTCAGGCTATGGCACCCAAGCTTCTGCACACAATGCTCTCTTCCTTCACTGAGCAAAATAAAAAAAGGCATTCCTCAATACTCAGTACAGTGTGGAGAAAACAGGCATGTTTAGCAGCTCCTAAAGCCACGCCACCAGCACACGGCTGACCTGCATTTCACTGTCTGGATAAAGATCCTTCCAAGAAGGCTGGAGATTTCTGGTCAACACCACTTAACAAGAGAAGGAAGAGATAGCAACAGACCCTGGAAAAGAGCTGAGCTCTAATGTTGGCTTCACCAGTGACCTCACAGGTAACCTTGAAATCGTTACTTAATATATCGGTGCTTCCATCTCTGTCTGCTTGGCTCATAGCTATTCAAACTGGGGACTGCTTCTTCCTATCCAAGCATACTCTCTATTAAGGACTTACAGTGGCCAACAGCTCATACTACTAGCCCTAAATGCAAAAAATTCCAAACCATGTTAGTCATTTAACAAAAAGACATATTATCCAGTAAAACCTTAAGTTTTTCCTTTTTTTCCAGTGTGTTAAAATTACAGATACTAGCAATAGGTATATAGCATGCAGGCACAACATAATTTAAAAGGCACCTGTATCATTACATCCCACAACAAGCCAAACTCCTGCTCAAGCAGTGCTAATCTGCTGAACTTTGAACATGGTATAACTGCATAAAACCACCATCAAGTCACAGGAAGCTCTTCAAAGCTTTCCCATGACAGCATCAAGTTTCTCCTTGGTTCCCCAAGACTTTATCCAAGCACACAATTGGGAGTTATCACACTGACAAGAAATGCCAATATTTTTATTACTAAGATCTTTGCTTTTCTAAACATATCATTGCTCTGACGTTTTATTACACATCTTGAATACATCCAAGGTTAGGAACATTGCCTGTGGGCACCTGTTTTATCATGTTTTTATTAGCAGACTCCTTTCTATTCCTGTAGCCTCTCTTATATACTGGTGTGTTTGAAACCAAGCCTTATGGCATCTGGGGTCCTGCCCCCTGTGTGTGAAACGAAACACAGGGTGTCTCATGTCAAGATGCCCTGGGCAGAGGAGGCTCCTGCCCACTGAAAAAATCCTCTGCAGGAGCTCCCAGAGCAGCTCCAAAGCCTATGAGGAAGACAAGTGGGAAAACCACAGAGCATTTCCAAAGCCTTTCATTTCAGTGATATCATATGAATGTAACAGGATGATTTCGAAAATTTTTCTCTTCACTGCTATGCAGCCTCAAAAGAACTGCTTGTATTCTCTGTAGTCTCTTAGGTTTGCATCTGAGACACCCAGACTCTGAGGAATTATTAATTAATAATTAACCATTTATTAATGAGATGGTGAAAACAAGAACAAAGAAAGGTGCTCAGAAACAGCTGAAAGTTTCTACATGGGATGGTGTATGGCTTAGGAGCGGAAGATGGGACTCACAAAGGAAAAGAAATGTCAGAGCCTAAGAAAAGAATTCACAGTAACCAAGGAATTCAGTGAGAAATTACCAAGAGCAAACCCAAACCCTGTCACCTTCTGCTGCTCTAGCCTCTAAGGATTCTGAGATTGGACTTAAAATACAAAGCACCGGGGGAACTGTGCATCATTAAACAACTTTCTGCAGAAAGAATGGGAAAGGGAAGCAGACTCCCATCACCGTTACTTCTAATCTGATGCCCAGTGCTCACCCTACAGATACAGCTTTCAGAGGCTCCTTAAACTCTGAACAGCTTTTGTAATTCAAGTAGTAACTCTTGTAATTTCAGCAACTTAACCCTCTCATTACATGCAATTAAATATGAATGTAGTCCCACTGAAGAGATAATGGACAATGTCTATTCTCTTACTTAAAACCAATAAAATATGTTACACAAATTTGGTGGTCAAAAAATTATCTTTCTGAAGGAAAAAAACATTAATCTCTGTGATTGCACCTTTTCTCTATATTTTACTCTCTACAGGGGCATTTATTTCTTCCTACTCCTGACAGTTGGTAGCCATTTAGATAATATATCCTAATTTTTTGTAAGGTTTTTGTTGTTTGTTTTTACAGATATTTAAAAATTCTCATAGTAAGAGAGCTAAACTACATATTAAAACATAACACCTCTGTTCTTCAGCTGCGCTAAAACAGGGGTCAGCTACTGAATATTCAGAGCCAATATAAAAACATGTTAGAAATTGAATAAGGCTCCCACCAAAAGACCCATTTCAGCAGAGAAAAAACAAAGGGAAGGCCCTGACAGCCAGGCCCTGAGACTGCGCTATACACTTCACAGGGAATGCTTGCTCAAAAAACAGAGACTGAAAATTCGATTAAAAAAAACATGTAGAGAAGAGACCATGTCCCATCACTAGATCTAGGAAAGGAGCCAACTGGTTTTCAAGGCACCTCAAAAGCATCTGCTTAAATATCTTTAGAAAGTTTGAAGTGAAACTCATGCAGGACCTATAATTTCTCTATATTCTCTTAAGTGAAGAATAAAACTTCTGAAAAGGTTTCATTCGGTTTCATCTGGTTCAATGGAAAAGTGTAAAATGCAAGGAAAAAGAAAAGTTACAGAAATTAACTAGGAAGTCCAGAGCAAGTGGTTCAGAAAGTAATTACTTTCACACTCCCACCCCCTATGTACACCCAGTCTGTTCTCCAGACTATGAGGAAAGTAAAACTGCTCACAAATTCTATTTCATAGCCGGGCAGTAGAGACTTTCATCCAAAACCATGATAAATGCCTCATTTTTCAAATGCCAAATGACATGTTGATACAATGCAACAACCTCTTTACATAATGCTACACACCACCAATAAAATACAAGAAAGTGAGAATTTTCACTCCAGACTGCCTTCAGATTGAGAGAAAAACAGCATGCTAGAAAATAAAACCCACTCTTTACTGTACACCATTCCATTTTATAAACTGGAATAATCCTGACTGCTTCTGTTTCAAACAACTTTGTGCAGAGAAGTCAGGCCAGGCAATGGAATTCTGCATCTGCAGCAGGTTTTTACCCCAAATAACAGAGGTAAAAAGGTGAATAGCAGAGCAAACCTGGACTGCTAAACCAATTTAGCCCTTCTTGAAAAGAAATCCAAAACAATAGTAAGAAGTTGGATACTAAAAAGTATCCTTTTCAGAGGCATTTCATTACACTTGGCTTTCTTCCTGGGCTGGAGTCCAGGAATGTCAGCACTGCCTTACTTTTTGCAAAAAAATAAGTTGCTTGAATAATGTGCACCTTGTGCACTGCATTGAAATAGACAATCATTAATCCTGACTTTTTTTTCTTCCGTTCTGATCTCCCTTCCCTGAATAAAAGGAAACTATTTTTTCAATTTCTATCAGAAGTGTTAAAACTTGTGAATTCCAAACAAAAATCTCACAAAAGACAGAAAGACCTTTTCTTGGTAGTTCAGGGATTCCACCTCACTTTATAAGGGACACCAAGGAGTGTACAAAACACCTAAGACAACCACAGGCCCACTGAAAAATGAAAAGAGTAAATCCCAAACTCTACTGAAGCTCAGCTCAGAAATATTTTGCATACGCTGTGAGGAAGGCAGGACAGAGGTACTCAAAGAAAACTCCATTCCCATAGAGAAGTCTAAGACTTTGCTTTCAGAAAAAGTCTGTATCTAAATCCTTTAAAATTACTCCTCTGATGTGCGCCTTGACTGCTTTCCTATCCCAGAGGAAATTTCTCATGCCTTTTTATCCTTGTCACTAGATTCACCATGTCTGATTTTGATCATGTCTAATGGCAATGATCTGGTGAGAACTGACTTCAACAAATACTGAAAGCGGGTAATTTAAATAAATATAGTATTCATGTCTTTGTGACTCAGAATCATGAGAATTTAGTACATAGATCCCTCTTTATTAGCAGAGGACCATCTGGCTGTTTTATTTGGCATTTTAGATAACATTAAGTGGCTTCTGGAAACTAGGTTCATTTGGGAAACTTTCAGCACTGTCACATCTTGCCAGGCAGATTAAAATCTTTGAAAGGTACTTCTAACCTCTGCTGTAGTCTCTAATTGCAAGGGATACCCAAAGGAGACTATGGCAATTTCACAGAGGCCACCACAGCGGCCACAAAATTCAGCTGTAGTCCTGGATGCATCCAATTAAGCTTTCAAGGCCAGTCTAGACACACTTTAGCTGTTGAGCACAGCTGCGTCTGGTGCCTTCCCAAAGCAGGGGATGTCTTTGTCTCCTATATTCACTTGCTCCCAGAAGAGCCTGTGACTCTGAGTGTAGACTGACGCCTGCCAAGAATGGATTTAGCGACTCTGAGCCAGGAGGGAAGCTGGTCACACACTTCAGGTCCTTCAGGTGCCTGAGCTGTTCTGACCCAGGCCCTACTTCTTTTGCCCTCAGCCACTTTATCAGCCAGATCGGTTCACCAGTCTGGCTCACCAGCTGTGCCAACCAAGTGGACAAGTAAAGAGGTTCTCACAGCAATCCTTGTGTGCTTTAGCTGGTGTTTCCTTTAATCTCCATAGCATTTTACAGCTTCTAAATATTTGTCTTGGTTTGAAAGACAGGTGTCTGCCAAGAAAGGCAGGAGCCTCTTTTTTTTAAAATGGAGAATGTAAACCCCCTCCCTCCAAATTATTATAATTTTGAAATTAAGGGGGTCTCAGGCAAAGATATGGAAATAGGAATAACAATTCTTTACTAGGAAAATTAAAATAGAAATACAGTATTACAAAGAACAAACCCAAAAACACTGACAGAATCAGAATACAACCTGACACCCCATCAGTTAGGATGCTGGTAGCAGTCTGATTAAATGGTGGCTGCAGTCCTCCTGGATGACAGATGTGGTTCAGTTGAAGCAGTGCTCCTGTAGAAGGTGCAGTTTTCCTCCAAAGGTCCAGTTTTCCTGTGGAATCCAGTGGAAAAAGGCTGCTTTGGTGTTCCAAATCTCAGTTTTTATCTAGGTAGGAAAGGCTTGGCTCCTCCCCTTGGCTGGAGCATCTCCCAATGGGATGATGTAATTTTATCAGTCATTCAGTGGGACCCAATGGGATGATGTAATTTTATCAGTCATACAGTGGGATTCAATGGCCCATTAACAGATGATATCTTCCTGGAGGAAGGATGGGTTGTGGAAAAGGTAGAGATGACTGGATGTATCAGATGGCCCATTAGCAGAGAATATCTCCCACAGAGGTAAGGATCACTGCCCCAGCTGATTTCAACAGATGGTGATAGAATACATACTTTTGGGCACATCCTGTATTGCAACCTAAGACAGTATTATATTCATGCTAGATCATAAAAGTTGAATGTTTCCTCTGCTACTTAAACAGCAATTTAAGAGAGCAGCTTGAAGTATTATGCCTCATAAAAATGGAGCTTGTCATAGAGGAGAAGGAAAACATTGTAAGCTGTAATCATTCCAAGAAAATGTTGCCGGAAGATACATAATCCAATGTGACACTTGAAGTTCTTGTAATGGAGCATTTGATCATAAAAAAAAAATATTATTTCTAAAGTCTATTTTCACATCAGTGCACTACACATCCTATCAGAACAAACAGTGCACTAATGCAAACGATAAATAAAAAATATTTTATTTTAAGCCAAAGTATTTCCATTCCAAGAATAACTGTAAAAATAGAGCTACTGAAAGTCAGTGTAACTGTGAGAACCGTGTATCATAACATTAATTATATTTATCAGCAGGGGACAGTATGAGGTTATTACATCTCCTTAAGACAGAAAAAAATACGGAAAAGATTGACCTGTCTTTCCCAATTCGGGTTTTAAATACCAGCTATTAAACAAAAGCTCAGTGATATAAAACAAATGCAAACCACACACCTGAACAGGTCACACCACTAGGGATAGCATTGGATTGTCCTAGAGAGTGCAGCAGCACTGCAGCCGTGGCCAAGGAGCAGCCAGCCAAGTGAATGTGCCCATGTAGTTCTATGCTGAAATCCCCCTCGAGGTTACCATGAAGCCCAAACGTGGCCAAAGCCTTTTCAATCCATCAAAGGAAGGAAATAGAGGACTTTTCACCAGCACTAGATTATATATGCTGTCCTGCTGTAAAGGACAAGAGCTGGAAAGGTGAATGAAATCACTGTATTTTAGAGTGTGGCAGCGGTAAAGAAAGGGGTGCAAAGGAGGAAAGTTGCTTTCTATGCAGCAAAAGGAAAACACACCTTTGCCTACTAAGAACCAGAGCCCAGAGAGTGAAAGGACATGTTGTGTACATGGGACATACGACACACTAACAGAGCCTTGGGCTTCACCCTGACGGCCAGGGAGCAGAGCGCAGAGCTGGGAGTACACACGAACCCCTCAGGGCAGCACTCCCCATAGCCTGTGACACGCGTTACCTTCCTGCCGGGTGGGGACGGAGCACCTTTACCTGGATCACACTGCATTCACCCCCGTGCAGGGCCGTAGTCCCGGCAATTCAGCTCCCGCTAGGCAGCCATCGTGCTCCATCGCTGCACATGGCGAAACCCCGGCGCCCGTCGAGGCTGGGCAAGGAGCGTGTTTCCTGGCGCGGCTCGGGAAATGCCTGACCTGGCCCGCGCCTCTCGGTTTTATGCGGACCTCCCGACCTCCTGGCCCCGCCGCTCCCGGCCCTGCTCCCCGCCGAAGCCGCTCACCCGCGAGGCGGAGGCCCTGCGAGAGGACGAAGCGGCAGCACAGGTCGCACCACGCTCCCGCCGCCACCGGCCCAAAGCGCTGCGGGGGCTCCGGCGGCGCCTCGAAGATGGTGCGGACGTGGAAGGGCTGAGGCGGGACCGGGCGGCGGCGGCCGCCGAGCGCGGGGCCCGGGACGGCGGCGGGCCTGTCCGGTTGCGGGAGCGGCGGCTGCGGAGGCCCCGCCCGGCCCCGCCGAGGCTTCTCCTGCCGGTTCCGCACGGCCGCCGCCATGTGGAGCAGAGCGCGCCCGCCGCCTCTGCCCGCCTCACGCACACGGCACCCGCAGCCAGGGGAGTGGGGAGGCGGCGGCAGGGGCCAAGGAGGCACTGCATCGCGTCCGCGTCCTCTCCACGACCTTCCGAGTCCTGGCGCCGTTCCCGCGCCCGGCAGGCACAGACTCCGCATCATTCCGCGTAAACGTGCTCCGGGATGCGGCAGCAGCCCCTGGCACAGGGGGAGCTGACAAGAGCTGGTGATGCGCTTCAGTAGGTTCCCATTAAAATTAATCTGCCTCGGTTCCTTAAAGCAGCTACCGGAGGAAATATGTCCCAGGGCTGGAGGACATATTTCCACATAACCCACACGGGGATGGGGAGGCTGTGGCGGCCAGAGCGTTCATTCCACACCTGTGCTAGAGTCCAGGAGCACAGCTTTGAAGAACTGCGCCGTGCCCCTGTTTGCAGCACGCCTGCAGCTCAACCTGCCACTGATGGCCTTACTTGCCCACAGGCAGCAAAGCTCTTCAAGAGATGTGCACCTACAACTACTGCTGCCTGAACTGGTACCAGTGAGAAAACAGCAAATTCCACTGAAGGATGCTACCCCTACCATACTTTTTTGGTGCCTGATGAAAAAAATAAAGCTATTTAGGGCACAGGAAATAGAAGGTCATGAAGCCTTGCCAACGGCAGAAATCAGTCACAAGAGCTCCCACCAGTTAACCTGTTCCTATAAACACTCATCAAATGGTATTGCTGTTCCCAGGACAATCTCTTCTGGCATTTGCCTCTCTTTACCATTAGAAAGGTTTCTCCAAAGTTTGGAGGCTGTTTTTTTTGTTGCAAATACAGTTTATATTAATAATCTATAGCCCTTTCACCACACATTCAGTGAATGTTGATCTTCTGGAACAGCCTTTAAATCACCAAAGACTTTTACTTCACCCTTCTTCCAATACTCCTTCTTCCAGCCAACAACTCCCCTTTTTTCCCAATTCTGCTCAGGACAATCCAGAACTGTTCTACAATTACCACTTCTACAGTGATCAACTACATTAGAAATGACTGAGTTCTACCAGTGGACAATTTCATACTGAGTAGAGACTAGGAATTTTATCACCATTAAAAGAACTAACATAGTTCAGAACACATGTCAATCAAGTAGTTAAAAAAAATGGAAGAATGAGTGTCTCTACCATACTGCCTATACTAGCGATTCTGTTGCACAGGGTGCATTTTCTGAAGAGCTGGATAATGCAAACTGAGCTGCAATTTGCAATTTCATATTTCAGGCTCTCTATTGTGCTTACAAGGAAATAAACCTCGTAAGGCAATCCTGAAATTAACAGAAAATTAAATTATGAAAAGGCAGAAGTACACACTGTACAATAAGTGGCTGCTGATGTATTTATGTCATTAAACTGTTCACTCATGCATTTACACAATTCATATGAAGACAGGTTTGTTCAAGTAACAGATAATTAATATATTCAGCTAAACCCCCTAAACCAGTAAACCAGCTTCAGGAAGAAGAATCATATATTACTTTCTATTACTTATCAGGACACTTAGTTTGAGAAAAAAAATCAATGGTACCATACACTATGCTTTGACTTGAAAAATTATTTGCCTCATAATAACGTAATCAGAAGATTATGAACTGATTACTTCAAGTTCCTTAGCTACTGCTTTGTTAAAATTGCTTTAGAAAAAGAATTTTTAACATGATTAAGATTACTGGTGTATTCAGCAAGACTAAAGCCAGCAATGTTTAAAATGAACATAAAATATAACAAAAAATTTTCAAACATATGAAAGAATTGTGCACGTATTTCAACATACAGACTATACTTTTACTACAATTAACTTTCTTTTTCAGACTGCTTCAGTATAAGGAAGTTGAAAATTATATATTCCACCTAGCATTTATTTCAAGATTTGAAACAATGTGTTATAATGTTGGATACTAAAGAGCTTATGCACATCTAGAGAACCCAATTATTTTAACATTTATTCATGTGTTTTACTGATATTCAGTGAGACTGTGGATGTCAATGAAAAAATGTACAAGCAGGCATTAAAACATTCCAGTTAGACATAATTCCAGTATTTAAAAACTGTTAAGAATGCCAAGGAAAGATGTGTGACAAACTGTTGCACTCCTTTTGCATAGCTAGATTTTTTGAATGACAAAGACAGAAGCTGCTCACATGAGTGTAAAAATGTTTGAATTCCCTTTTTTAATTCTCACCAAGAACACTTGAAACAGTCATTTATAAATTTCCTAAGTTTCTCTCCAAATATTTTCTAAAAAAGAAATTAAAATGTTTTGTGTTCTGACCTGGACAGACAAGCAGGGAATAAGCACCACAGAACTACCAGATGCTAGCACTGGTTGATGTTGTTAGGTTTACACCTAAATGTTCCACCAATAATTATGGAAAATTCTAAATATAGCTAGTCCAGTTCTTACAGGTGTTAATGCAGCAATGAGAATTGACTCAACTGAACATCCATGGCCAGGTTTCCACAAGGAAGGAACGAGTTCTGTAGTATTTGCATGCTCATCTGAAACAAGTATGTATATCTGTAGCATCCAAACAAAGGGATGTTTCCAGAATTTTTGTTTTCCTGTTCTCTTTCTCCTATGTATTTTGGAGCAAAATGTTTCACTGCAGCTCTGCATCCCAATCACGTAGTACTGAAAGTAGTAACTACTGATGCTGGAAAATAAATACAGATTCTTACTAAATTCTCCATCAAAGTTTGGTATCTTCGTTGTAAGGCAGCAGTGGGTGTGGTCCCTTTTCAAGGTCTAGACTGGTACCTTATTTTCCACTATTCAGTTACTACTGAGGCATGATACCATCCAGTCTACTGACTGCCCACAAATTCTTCTCATAACAAATTTTTAACCTTTAAAAAAAATTATACCTGCAAATAAGTTAAGAAGCTCTTTTAAGTACCCACCGTTGTGGTAAGCAACAAGATTTCAGGGAAAGTCTGAAAATGCTGTACTCCAAAAAACGAATTTTTACATTCATTCTGACAAGTTGGAGTGCAAAACTTCCATATACTAAGCAGTCAAATGGTTACAGACAACATAGCACCAAGCATTTAGAGAACTTAAAAAAATATTGTGAATTTACTTTTTCAAGTAGAAGTGAACTAACAGTTGGATGTGAAGGAAAGAGAAATGCATTTCTATTATGTCCTATCTGCACTCTTAGTCCCTATTGACACTCATTTAACAACATCTCATTTAAAACATCCATCAAGTTCTGTGATGACCAAAGTCATTCAGTTAGGCTCCTACATAACAGCGGTCATTGAAGAAAATCCAAAATACCCTTTATACAATGGTGTTTTGGAGTACTGCAAGTCCTCTTGCAATGAAGACTAAATTGCATTCTGAAAAAAAAGGGCAATATTCAAAGTAGACAAATGTCAATTTCATCAACAATGCTTTTCCTTTTAGGACTCCTCAGAGATCCTCCAAGGGGCTCAATTCCCTGCCAGAAGTTATTCTATCCTAAAAGTGACCAAGAAAAGATATATATTTCTTTTGTATTTACATATTATACATATTTACATTTTCTTCAATATTACAGTTGTTGAAGGAAAAAAAATCCTGGATACAGATTTATTATCTGCTTTTAACTGTCCCAACAATATTTTTTTCCCTTTGAAAAAATGTACAAGTCCTGTTCGGGTCCTTTGGAAGCTAGATACAGTCCACATTCCGCATGCCACCATCCATAGTCAAAGCACCAAATCTAAACCAAAAAAAACAGTGTATTTTTAGGTGGTTGACTAGATTATAGAATCAGTATTTAATTTATTTATAGGGTTTTCCTTTCCCTTGCCACATGCCAACAGAGGCATTTGCACCTAACTTTTGTATCTGCAAAGAAGATGGAAGACAGGAAGCTTTGCTGCAAGTATGAGACTGAGAGTGGGAAACAAAAAAACAAAACAAATTCAGCTTGAAGCTAAACTTCACTCTACCAGCAATTTACCCTGGAATTTTCAGGAGTTATTTATTTTTATTTATCTTCTCATCTTCATAGGAAAAAAATCAAAATCAGTCTGTATGTGATAATTACAATACCCTCTCAGGATTCTAAGAAACATGTTTGCCTCTCCACTTCATTTAAGCAATCTGAAAACTGAAAAATCATTAATTCAGATTGGTGTAATTCCACAGTTGTCAAAAATAACATCTAAAAGGGAGGAATTAAAAGACACCACTGCCTTGTTGCAGCAGTACTGTGTTTAAATCCAGGATTAATATGTATGTGCAACAGGAATTTTTATTAGCTAAACCATAGTAACATGAAACATATGCCACAAATATGGCTGTGTCAGAATGATTTTACAGCAACGTTCCAAGGTTTTGAGTAGTTTTTTTTTCTTATACTTAATTTGAACAGCTCAAAGTACATTTACAGTTAAACACATTAGAGATTTGTTCCCTTAGTTTAAATTCTGGATCTATAAAATGGACCAAATTAAGCCTGTCCCTAGTTTCAGCCCCAAAAGGGAAAACAATTGCTTGCCTTTCCAAAATGTGATTATTTTCAGCCAGCTCTTTAACAACACCTTCCATTTCCTCCTTTAGTTTCTTCATCCTATAGTAAACAGAAGCAAAAGAACAATTACAGTTTTTATTGGGATAGTTGCTCTGATCGCTCACCACCACAGATTTCAGCAACTTTCCATTGCATACAAAATAAGGGACAGGTAAGTTTTTTATTTGCAAATAAAGAGAGATGATACATTAGTACTGTCCCCCACTCACTTCCACACCTGTGCCACTACTACAGCAGTGCAAAATTCTTGATCTTAATACAGCAATCGCTAAGTCAATTAATTTTTTTTGCAATTTCCCTGTATAGCAAGCATACAATATTACATCAATCCCATTACAAAATTCTTACCCAAGAGTCATTTCTACTAATGTGTTTGAGCTTGGATAGACTGCATTCATTGTATGTTTCATCCCACTGGAAGCTGCAAACATTTTCTGTGGCAGAGCATCTTGTAACTGTAACAGATAAAAAGAAAATTTAAGTTACAATAGCAGTTCTCATATATATCTTGATGCCCACCTAAAAATCCTTTCCTAAATTCTCCATTGCTGTGATACCTCATAAATTCATTATGGTACTAAGGTGGCTGATATGCTCCAAGGTGAGATCATCAGAGCAAGTTTTGTATTGATAAGACCTATAATTCCCTGGTTTGTTCCATCTTCTTTATCTAATACTTTCATAATAAACTCTGCAAAAGAAGAATTACCTATTTGTTATGTTTGTAGACATCCTAGGGCAACAGGATCCTAATTAATGGATTGGTGGTGCTACTAAAATATAAATAACAAGTAAAATGCTGCTGTTCACCATTCCTAAATTGATTTTACAATTCGCCAGGGCTTGCTATTCATTTATCTTTCTTTTCTAAAAAATAATAATTTTACTACATGAAAATGCTCTTATTCTCTCAATCTTGAGGTAATTCTAATAAGTTTGCACCCTGCAGAGTCACTGTCCACATCATTAGTTTAACATCCTTAAGTATGACTTCTTGACTACGGAAGTATCATTTTTATACTTCTTAAGAGAATTGGGATAATCCTCTAGGTCCTCTGAAAATAATATGGTAACAGTTGCACAGAACATTTCTCAATGAACCCACATCCATTTGCACTGATTTTTTTTTGAGGGGAGCTAGTGGTTTTTGTAATGCTAACATTATAAAAAAAACCCAAATCCACAAACCCCAAAATAACCAAATCCATGAGCCCTGCAAAAGAATCGCACCTAAACATAAAAAAAACCAAAAAAACACAGTAAACCAAACTATCCCCACCAAATTCCAAAATCAAGTCACAATTCACAAAATTATATTATTTAATTATTTTAAAAATAACACCATTCTGTAGTGCACATTGACAAGCTACTATAGGCCACATACTGCACCCACAAAGGCCTGTATTTTAATGCAAGTGCATTAAGACTCACTATAAGACTCACTATAAACAACACAATTGACATGAAAATATACAGAAGTCTTAACTATGCAAATGCTTCACATAATTTTGAAGCGTTCTACCTCATTTATATAATCCTGGTATTTGGACACCTCTTCTTCAATACCAAAGCACTGGTTAGTGAGAGCCAGTAATTGCTTCCGTGTGTGAAGCATTTTCCTAAAAAAGAAGAATTTTCTTTTGATAACTGCTTCTATAAAAGTGGTCCAATGAACATTACCAAATATTGAAGAAATCAATAGCTTGCCTTGTCCAGTCCTCGGCTTTGTCCAAAAATGTATCATACTTGCTAACACATTCATCTTTGAAAAGAGCTACGGCTTTTGTAGCATGCAAATACAGCTTCTGCCTGCAACACAGAAACAACCAAAACAGTGTTAATACTGTTTTCAAAACCCCATTCCTCTAACTTTCTGAAATCTGGAGAAAGGTTTGTGGACTTAAAAGCTGTGCAGCCACCTTTGTTCATGCTGCTGTAATGTGTAAGAACTCAACATTCTACAGAAACTGACAATTTATGTCTCAAAAATATTGTCTAGCAGGGAGTAAAAAATTATGTGAAGCACTTAGTTGGTATTTGTATTCATATATGTATATGAATAAATGGTCAAATGTCTTCTTTGAGTAAGCTGGTATATTCAAGGATTCTAAATGGAATGGACAAAATTCCTAATTATTTCATATTTGCCTACTACAGATACTTGGAACTTCTAGCATATATGAATAATCCTTTGCACTAAGTAACACACATGCGAGAAAAAGAACAGGAGTTTCGTGTCAGCCTGATTTTACGACAAGAGGAAAAAGAAACAAGCTGAAAAGGAAAAGAAAGGAAAACAAAACACCCAATTCTTGTTAGTGTGGCAGACAGTCCCAGTGTAATTGCCTCACCATGCTATGCATTGCACAAATAAGTGTAAGGGATACTTGAACACTATAGACCAACATCTACTGCTGGTATTTCATTAAGTCTTGCATAATAAATATTGGTTAATGAATTGTATCTAGTGTGTAGCTAGACTGTCATCAGGAATGCATACCTATCATCCAACCAGAAAAATAAAATTCAAATTGAGTGTTGCTCCCTTATCTGCCTAGAGGTAAATATTACAAAGGCCAGCCTCTGCTGATAATAGCATACAGTCCTTAACCAAAGCCACTGCCATTTCCCTGTGGAGTGAATCAAGTATAAAAAAGATGGACTTAGGATCTCAAACCTGTATAGTCCCAGGGAGATACTTGTGGTAGAAAATATACCAGTATTCAAACCATGAAAATGAAGCATATTTATTTGGAAGTTTATCATATACTAATGCAAGGACATGAGTTTTAGTAGTAGAAAACCCTCTCCTCTGCTTGGCAGTTACCCAGTTTAGCTTTCACTACAGGAAAATCAAGTGGCAAGGCTGTGCCCTCTGCATGACAGCTTTCTATCTGTAATTGTCAGTGAAGCCACACTCATGGTAGCAAGAGCAAGACTTTTTAGAAAATTATGTAAGTGGTGCCCAAATTCATGCAGCATTTAGCTAAGTCTAGGGAACCATGCAACTGGCTAGCCACAAGGAGAATAATTTATTTACTTAAACATAAGCATCTAGCATCATTTGAGACAGAATCTTATAATGATTTGGGTTGGAAGGGACCATAAAAATCATCTAGCTCCAAATCCCCTGTTGTAGACCACTGCCAGGGATGAGGTAGCTGCAACTTCTCTGGGCAACCTGTTTGTCCTAGGGTGACGTTATGGTGCTTGTATCTCTAATCGTGTGCTCTGTTTGTCCTATGCTTTCAGGACTGACTCTGAAAGTGAAGGTTTGTTTTGTCTTGTTATCAGCCGGCTCACCTCCCCCATGGTCTGTGTTTAGGAGAGGCTGGCTGGTTTGCTGGCTTTTGCTCGCTTGCTTGCTCGCTTCTGCTCCTTTTTTTTTGCTTTGCCCTTGCTCTTGCTTATTAGTTAGTTCAGCTAGGCAGTCCAATTTTTTCCCTGGACTGTTTTTTTTCCCCCCTCTCCCTTTCCTGGATACCATCTGAACCTGTTCCAGACGGGGACCTGGGAAACACCAAGAAACACCGGGAGTCTGCATTCTGTCACCTGCAGCAGTCATCCTCCAGTGCCAGAGACTGATAACTGAGAGACTTTCTGAGTTTGTCATCCCTCCAGAACGGTGAAAGAGTTTTTTGTCAGCTGGTGGTTTTTTTTGTGCTGGGGAGTGTTTCTCTTGTTAAATAAACAGGTTTTTTTCCACTCCTCTCTGAGGAAATTCTTCCTGAACCCGGTGGTGGCAGGAGGAGTTGTGGGAGTTTGCTTTCTGGGGGCTCCTTCTGTAGGTTTTCCCCCAAAATGTGTATCATTGCCTTCACAGAGAAGAACTTCTTCAATGTATCCAACCTAAATATCCCCTCTTTCAGTTTGAAGTCATTACTCCTTGTCCTATCACTGCAGTTCCTGATGAAGAATCACTCTCTGGCTTCCTTATAGGCGGCCTCTTGAGCTACTGGATGGCTGTTAGGAGGACTCCATGCAACCTTCTCTTCTCCAGAAAAGATATCCTGCCCTGTTTCTGACCACCCGTCCAGAAAGGTGTAGGTTTCCCATTTGACTTGTGTCCTACCTCCCAGTCTCAGAGCATATCTCTTATACTTCAGGTCAACTTAAATGGCATTAGCCATCTGAGTATGACGAATTAAATAAATAATGAGACATGTACAGCAGTACAGAATCAATAGAGACTATGGGAGTTTAGAGACCCAAGTTACACACAGATGCTTAATGTGGACACCTTGTATGAGTGACAATTTAAAACAAGCATGGAGAGCAGCATTAAAATTAATTTTGTGCGCTACATTTCCTGTAAGATTAAATCATTCTAGAATTTCATTCAGCTAGTATATTTTACTCATCTGTAGAAAATTGTCTCCACCTTAGTTACAAAGTCATTTTGATCTTACTCAGGGCTTTTTCCCCCCTAAAGAAAAACAGGGAAGAAGTGAACTTCCTATAAAACAGTTATGCCCAGATAACAAACAGGTATTTTGCATTTAGAAGGCCTATCAGTGAAAAAACTCTACAGCCAGAAAGCACCTCATTATCATACACTAGTACCCCTATGTATTAAAGGTATTTAAAACAAATTTTTTACAAAGCAATCCTAAAGAGATTACAATTTACAATAAAATTAGTAGAATGGATTATTGGCAAGAGCATCTGGAGGCCCTGAAAGCAATTATAGTAGTTCCCAAAGGTAACTTCAAAACTTACTTGTCAAACTTGTGTATTTGTTCTTCATTATAAGGAAGCCCTAGGATCAGAGCAGATAACAAACATTACCAATCCAACTCAGTTAGTTGTATTTATGCAAAACTCTACTAAGTTTACCCTTTTTCTACAGTTTCCTTCTTTTTACAGGTCTAAGTGGTCATATAATTTTTTCTTCCTCTCCAGTCTTGCAATTCAAATTTATGCTATTAATAGTGGTGTTTCACTCATATGGGCTTTAGCATGGTATCATACTAAGGACCTACAAACACATGCACCGTGGCTAACTCTCCATACCTACCCCTAATACCCTAGTCAAACTGAGACTGACCTGTCCTCTGCATTACATTTTATGTTAAAAGTGAATCAAATAAATTACTTACTTCGTTCTGCTTTGTCTTTTTTAAACTGATAGTAGATGTCTGTGATGGAAGACAGCAGTGCCTGCAGCCTTTCTGGACTAGAGTGACAAAAGGAAGAAAATGAGATTTTTTTATACATAAACTCAAGTACTTATTAATGAGCTTTATGAATTACAACTCAATGTAGAATTCAATACATATTAGAACAGTAAGTACAGTTACTCACTTTCTGTCTTTTGGATGCATGCCTTCCTGATTTGCCCAGGTGTCAGCAAGCAAACCACCAGGTGAAAGTTTGGTTTTGATATCCTGCAGACTTGTTTCTATGCTGCCCTGAGAACTGGAGAGCTACATAAGAGCAAGAAGGTTCAATCTTACCACTAGGTAAAGTGAAAAATTACTTGATTATTACTTGAGCACATTAGTACTACAATCCCATTTGTTTAATTGATCTCCATTAAAGAAATACGTCCAGTTATCTGATTAGGCTTTGCTAGAAGCAGATAAAGCAAGGTATTATTAAAAAAAAAAACATATTTGATGTTGGCATTTCTGTTAGTTAAAATTTATTTTCTTTCGGCAATAACTTTCAACCTTTCATAAATCCCTTATTTACTTCTACACTTATTCTTTTGGTTTATTAAAAATTCATACAGTAACTATCCACATAATTCATACCTTCCTTTCTCTGCAGTTCATACAACCTTCAAAATAAAAATGCACTTATCATCTTTTGCTTTTAGAAGGGAGAACCTTATATCTGCTCCCAGTATATTATTTTCAATTTTTCCTTGCATGTCTGGAAACAGGATGCACATTTCAAAGCAGATCACTCTGAAGTATGTTTGTGAATGTAACATTTTAGAAAGCCAACAAAGTAGTCAATAATTCTTCAAGGAAAGGAAAAAAATGGAGAAGAAAAAATAGCAAAGCAAAATATATTTCAGGATTATTTTAGAAAATATAATGTATTTTCAGGAACTTATTTTCACTACACTGAGCTAATATAGAAGGATCTGCTCTGTTTTCACAAAGAGAGTCACATTAGCGTGGATATTTTAACAATTAGCAATCTAGAAACTACATTGAAAAAATTCAGAATTGTTACTCGCAGAAGCCTGTGTTATCATGTATTTGGCTTTTTCTGTAGAAGCACCATTTTCAGAATGACAGAGTAACTTTGTCAGATACTTACATGCAAGAGTTTTGTGTGTATCTCTGAAATTTCATCTACTTCTGATGCTTCCAAGTTGATCTGCATCAAATTCTCATATCTGAGCAGCAAAAAAAAAAAAAAAAAAAAGTAAAAACAAAACAAAAGAAAACCAAAAAAAAAAAAAAACCAGTGAACAGTAACTGCCTCTTCTGGTTTATGAAATACAGTCTCTGTCAAGCAACAACCATGAAACTGACAAAATTAAATGGCTATTAACAATGGAAACATTTTAGATTTAGAAAAACATTCCTTGATTTTTTCCTACACTGGAATTTCCTAAAATAAAGTTTGAAACCTCCATTCCTGAATTCTTTATTCTAGTCTTATTACTGGTACTTGAGAGGTAGTGGAAGACTATTTCCTTTCATCAAGTAATTTTTAAAATCTTATCAAACTAAAGGTACTTAAAGTAGTCATTAACAAACTAGTACTTCAGTGCACCAAAATGCTTTTCTGAGAAAACTTACTGTGTTGAATGTTTAAAGGCTGGGATAGTAGGACCATCTGTTCATACTGGTATTTTCCATATGATCATAGCTCAAGTGCCAGATAAATTTTTTCTGTATTTTTCAGTATTTTCAGTATATTACAGTATTTCAGTATTTATGTATTTTTTCAGTATTTTTTCTGTTGAGTCTCATGTACATTTTAGTTTTAAAAACACCATCACAAACAGCTCAATTGCTTTCAAAAAGTACATGCTTCGCTCAAGTTCAATGCTTTATTTACCTTTTCTAATAAAGACTTTGCATTGTCATGCTTTGAAGCACAGCCTTGAAAAGGAAAGACAATGAGGATATGTCCTTTAGAAGACTTTTATGGAGTTAGCAAATTCAAACAAACTGAAAGTCCTGCCCTTTTGTAAGAGGCCAAAAGACCGTGTGAAAACACGTAGAAAATTTCTGTTCATGAGAATTGCCCCAGGTAGCAAATGAATGCAATTTTTTTAAAAACTGCTGCTGAGATACTCTTAAGCGCACCAGAGTCACAAATCAGAACTGACAGTGGTTTCTTCTGAGTGGCTTTCTTCTGGCAGAATGCAAGAAGAAACTACCTGAACCAAACAAAGACTGAAAAAGTCCTGCCAAGCTAGTGCAAATGGGCTTGAAGAGGAGTTTGAGTTCCTGCCCTGATGATTTTATCTAGGCTGTACAGGTATAGTGTTACCTTGCAAGTTACCAACTTCACTATTTCACTGTTACAGTTTTGCAGTGGTTTTGAAGCCAATACAAACAGACACACCTGTGTTTTAAGGCAGGTTTGGCATACACACAGCATATCTGTCAACCCTTGGGTATCCACAATTACTGTGTACAAGGTGTTAAATTTGCACAGGCACAGCAGTTCCAACAGGCTTAAGTCTAATTCTTAAGTCTACTCTGCAAACTCAATGGTTCTACATGTGCATGTTAATCATCTTGTGGGTATCTGCATTTTCAGAGAAGCCTGGTGAGAAGTTCAGAGACTCCCATGACTAAGACAGCATTTGGAAAAGACTAGCAGTAGGCTGAACAGGAAAACTACCACCCATAAGAGAATTCTAAGACGACGTGCTATTTAAAGTTCCTATCACACTGCCAGAAAGAACAATACCTCTCTGGGAAGGGAGTGAGGGGGTCAGGCTTGATTGTTTGGGGTTTTTTTTTGCAGCTGCTCTATGTTATATTTCAGCATTAAAATTCCTTCCACACAGAAAATGCTACAGTCTTAAAACTGTGTAAGGGGCAGTGTTTGAAGTCATATGCAACCAAATGCAGTGGCAAAAGTACTAATGAAAGCAAAACTACTTAATTCTTTGTCCAAGCTTTACTACTGCTTCTAGAGTCAATGAGAGCAAGTGAACTGAGTCAAAGAAAGGAGAAAAAGACGGTTACCACTAATTATCAATTACTTGTTCTTATTAGGTTAAGCAGCAAAATTAACACTCTAATTTGAGTAACATATATGACTAAATCTGCTTAAGTCAGTGTCATCAGAAAATCCATGCTGACTCAAATTTAATTTTTACATGAAAAAACAATGCAAATAATCATAACTTCAAACAATCATAACTGTTGACACTAAAAATGATAATGAAGAATCAATGTGTATGGTGTAGTGCTTCTACTCACATTTTCTCAGCTTTCTCAATGTTTCTGCTGCAGAAATCCAGCCTGATGACAATCTCTGCCTTTTTATGAACCATTTCATTGTAATCATCCTTGATTATTTCACTAAGAAAGTGAAGCATTAGTCTATAAAAAAGTATTCAACTGCCATCCTACCAGCAATCAGAAGACAGTAATATACCTGCAGCAATAATTGCAGGAGGAATTGTTTTCAGTTAGAGATGCATTAACATAATCCTCATATAAAAATACCTTGTATAAGCTGTTCAACTGCATATTACCAGAGGTTAGACTTAAATTATACACAGAAGAAGGTACATTTGCAAACACCTTGACTTTTATTATTAAAAAAGTTTTTTGCTTCCTTAATGACAGGAAAAAGGGAGAAATTCACCCTATTCACCCTCAAGGATAAACAAAACCTCCCAAGATATCAAGAGATTACAGAATTATGTACTGATAATCAAGGCATATCTCAATTTAGGAAAAAAAAAACGTAAGGAAATGGAATCAGCTGCTTACATTAGCCATCGAATTCCTTTTCGCATCAGCTCCTGGTAAAGTAGCAAAGAACTGGCAACTCTACAGGCATAACACACAATACCTGTCACTGCCTGGAGGAAAAAAACCCAGCATAAGTACCGATCTGGCATTCTCTTTAACAATTGCTTCAAGACAATACATCACAAAAAGCAACACAGATTAAGAAAAGAAAGCAACATGAGGATGGTAGTTTGAAATGCATAACTTGGCCTAAGCTTTAGTCAGGCAACAACCAAATACCCATTATGAAGGCAGAGCTAAACATGGGTTTTCCAGTTATGCTGAAGGACCTGTCAGGGATGGAAACAAATCTCACAAATAAAAACGACACCACTTACTATTTCTGTCAGTCACAAGTACATTTCTTCAAAATTTTAGGGATCAAGCACATATATTAAAAGGAACTTGTAAAAACTGACCATTTTTTAATTCTAAGGCTAGAGACTCTCTTCATTTACCCAACTCCACTTACAAGATTGCCGTATTATTTAGAATTGAGAACAAAGTTTCAGATATTATAATTTAGAATACTTTAAATAATTAGTATCAACTGACGCTTTTCTGTTTATTTATTTTCAAGATTACTGATATTTAAAGGGGCATACATTTTCAGGACTACCAAATCTGAATAAAAGGCTCCTCAGCAGTCAGTATTTCACATGTATAAGGGGCCGTCACAAAGTCAAGCATGGCTGCACATATATTTAGTAGTTTTAGAAAAACAACCAAAAGAATGCAACATCCTTTACTTATCTCCCACAGATTCTGAAAGTTTTTAAGAGGCAACAGATTTTCCACTCTTCTGCAGAGTCCTAGAGACTCCTCTCTGTTGCGCAAGAGTTATTTTTTAATGTTAAATTTTGCACCATTAGAAGTTAGGAAGCTTCTAACTAACTTCAGGACTGCAGAGTGTCAGGCTCTTTTCCCCACCAGCACTTAACTATACAGTAACAGAGCACTTCGAATTTAGAAGACTGGACTTTGGGTTTGGTTTAAAAAAAACAACCCAAACCACATTTTGTATACAAAGCATGGCTTTAATATGCTATTAGATCCTTTGTTAATAAATATATTTCTATCAATCAGAATCCTCATTAGCATACTAAAATAGTTTTATTAACATTATTAATTTGAAAATTAGGTAGCTTTCTTTTCAGTATCATTATCCAAGACAGGTATATAATCTGAAAGAGTAACTACTCACTTTAGCCATACTAGCATCCCCATCCAAATCATAGCGTTGATGTACTTTAGGAAGTAAAACTGAAACATAAAACAAGTATTTTATTATTTTCGAGAAGAGACTTCAAAAGTTCAGACTGTTTTCCCTCCCCAGTCTGTACACTGCTTTTATGCCTTTTAATATCATGTGATTCTCATGCACCCCTTTAAAACCAGCCTTTGTCTTAACTGTTTTAAATAACTTGGTATCTTCAGTAAATTGTCCTTCCTTTTCCAGACTCACTTCTGAACATGCTGCACTGCACAGAATTCATGCAGGACTCCACTTGCAATCTCTCTCCATTGAGAGAATCAACTATTTCTCTCTGTTCTTCAGCCCCATGTTTGCCCACACAGGAGACCACTTCCTTTCTATCACATGGCTGCTTATTTTCATTGAGGTTCTTAAGGGTAGCTCTTCACTGAACAGCTTTTCTAGACCTCAGGTAGCCCCTATCACCTGAATCTCCTTTGTTCTCACGCTCACTGGCTCCTTCAGAAAGCTCTGTGACACAATATAAACGCCCTGTTGATCCTTTGTCAAACAGCTCACCTACCCCCACTCTTCAGCACCTCTGTGTGTGAGTGCCAGCTGGCCAGAGCAGTCAGTATTTAGGGCATACTGACAAAAGCAACACTGACCTCTCAACTGCAGCCATGTCCTCCAGCTCACTTATAAAAAAAGAGCTCTGGCATAGGCCCTTCTAAAAGCCTCTCAATGATAAATGGAAATTCAAAACCATAAAATTTTTTTCTCTTCTGTTATGGTATTACTTTATCTTGTGAACAAATCTACATGATAAAGACCTATTAAATGAAAGGCTAACCACATTCACGACAAATTAAAAAAAAACAAACTAAAACTTGACTTTCCATTTAGCGAATAATGAAACGAAAGAACCAGCTTTGAGTTACTTTCTATAATGTTTCTTTCTCCTTGTTTGAAGTGTCATGCTTAAAAAGGTTCATAACTCCATAAGCACCACTACATCTTACCACACAAACATTCAGGTTCAAAGGACTTGGAACATTACAAACGCCTACTGTCTCTGTAAAAATATTCTGGATACTTAGCAGTTTTGAAAACCACTGGACTGCATACTTAGAACTTCAGATATCAACAAAAGAAAATTTCCAACACTATTTCCAAGACATAACAACATTATTTTCATATACCTTCTTCATAGATTAATCCAACAATGTTCACAGCCTCCCTGCTTACTACAAAGATAGGATTCTCCTCAGTTGTTCTGGGGAAGTGCTGTGCCAATCTGCCAGGCTCTAGTATTAAGCGCCGACCTTCATAGATCAGTTCTTGATTCTGAGATGGTATTTTTGTCTGTTTGTAGACCAACTCATGAAATATAGCAGCTCTATAAAACAAACAATACAATCAGTAGCAGTTAGACTCACTACAATCGTTCAACAATTCAGATTCTGTATTCTTTAAATAAAAATTGCTTTTATTTCTGATTAATTAAGAACTGGGTTTACACATAAAGCACTTGACTTTTAAGTTAAAAAAGTAGCACGCTGCCTAAGACTCCAGGTTGCTGTGACAAAAACAAACGCTATTTCCTGTAAAATGTCAAACTTCCTTCCTACCTCTGCACATCTGTCTAACAAAATTTCTCTGGTCTGAAGGTCAGTAAAAACAGGCAACACCAGATGAGGGGAAGGAAGCATACTTAAGTTTTCTTAGGCATATCCTTTTCTTCAAAGGAGATGGATGGTCCCTCCAAAAGAAAAGTCTGGTGTTTCACGTGTCAAAAAAGTAAATTCAGCCTGTAAACTAACAGCCAGATTATCTCCTAAAACAGCATTTATAAGGAAGAGCAAAGACACTTTGGAATTTTATTTACGGCAATCAACAGATACAAGGATAAGAACTTATACCATACCTCTCCCCCCAAAAAACCTCACCACAAAACCCCACCCACAATGGCAAGCAAAAACCCAAACCAAACCAAACTAGCAAAACCTCCTACAAAGAAGAAAAACCTTCAGTACACTAAGAGGAAGGACTGGTTTGCTTCCTGTGCGGCACTAGTACACTATTACTTCTTGATAGTACAGCTACTTTATAAATAATCATACATGTAAATAATAATAAAAAATAGAAGTAAGATTTCTCTGCAAAAACAGTATTTGGGCTCTCTCAAAATAGAAGTGATGGAATAGAAAATAAAAATTGAAGGGGACAGAACTATATTTACACATTTGATGAAATAACAGTATGTATCCATGCATTAGAAATTAACACATGCTCTGTATTATCTGTAATACAACAGAGAATAGGCATTTACATTTCTACATCTCACGCTTTTTAACATCAGCACTTCATGGTCATAAAGTGAACCCCATATAAATCTGTACTGATTACCACTTCAGAATCCCTGTGTTTTACATCAGAGAAAATGTGTGCATTTTGTATACTTAAGGACAAGACGAACAAGAGATGAATAAAGTTTCTAGAAAACTATTTTGTAAATAAGGAACATATACTAATGTGCTATGAGTTGGCCTATGTTGTGAAAACAGACATATTGTTAACATATCAAGGATTAAGTCTGTTTTCTGTCACTAAAAAGTCTAATATCAGTTGATTTGACCTTCAATGACTATTTTTATGTTTGGTCAACACATTTCCATATCCACTACGACTTATGCAGGAGAATTGCGCCTTTTCACTTCCTCAGATAAACTGCCAAGGAAAGGCTGCTGAATTTGTAACACTGGTGACACGAGGTCACAGGCTACTGAATTTGTAACTGGTGATCTGAGGTCACAGTGATGTTAGACTGAACAAGAGTGAAGCAATGAAAATAAAGAGAGAGAACACTTACGTATTATAGCTGTGAATATAAACTTTGTGCAAGGTCATCTGCTGTAATGAAAAGATGTGGATTATTATTCGGTGCAGTATGTCACTCGTCTCTGCAAAAAACTGGTCAAATCCCCAGCATTTTTCCTGGTCTGCTTCAAGAATATTCGCAAGGACAGGTGTGAGCAGTACTTGCAGACCCCTAGAGGACACCAGGAAGAGATGAGACAACTTGGCTCTACTTGGAACATTTTACCTTGCAACCAACTGCGATAATTCATTTGACTTGTCTCATGTATACACATCTATTATCCCTTAAAGAATATGTCAGTGCCTTTTTTCCTACAATGAGCAACAAAATGTTCAGTGGCAATGTCCACTGTTTTTCATTAATGCATGTACTTTAAATCTTTCATTTTTAGGCTTAACTATCAAGTATGGGTTTTTTGCATTTCAGAAATTTCACTCACACTGCAAAAATTATATAAAATTTATTAAGTCTACATTGTAGAGCTGAGGCCACTTTCTACCACCCTAGTAGTATTTTACCCAGCTCACCCCACACAACACAGTGCATCATTTTGAAGGAAGCTACTGCCATTTAGGATTTGCTGGTGGTGACGCTTGAGTGAGCTCACTATGTTGCTTTCAGTCAAAATCAGCTGGGTTAGCAAAGACTCATTATTTAAATTGTCAACGCTAAAAATTCATCCTTTTTGAGATGGGGCTAAATAAGTACTCTGCACATGCAGCTTGAATGCTGCAAAAAACCCTGTACTACCTATTGCCTTATGGTTGTTACTATTCTAGGAGAAAGATCAGGTTGAATTTCTTGCATTTCTACCTTGAGAATCTGAATGGTAAGGAACTTTATGGATCCTACTTGTGCATTACCATGAACAACTTCTCCAAAATTTAACATCATGCACACATCAAGCCTGAATCCAGTGGTAGAACTGGTAACATTCTGAAGCAAGTTCCAGTGGTTTGCAAGCACACTGCTGACCCCATTAGAGGTGAGTGGATGTGCTCAAACTCACTTTACTACTAAATACTGTTTGAATGCTACTTAGAAGTATTACTGCGAACAGATGTTTAATGAGAAAAAACCTGCTTCCTTTATCATTTCAAGCAGTTCAATTGTAGAGAATAAGCAGAGGAATAAATGAGCAGTAATCATGAAAAACATACAAATTTCAAGTTCTGCACATTCTAAACTAATGAATTCATATAAATCAGACTGATTCTACACCCCTTAAGGATGTACATATTTGGCATTCAGAGAAGTTTGCTTCTACAGTCTCCTCATAGAACAATTTATTTCCTCCTTTACCATGAAAGATTAGTAACTCTGAAGCACAGAAGAAGTCTCAGGAAGAAGAATGGGTAAAGGGGTCATGGGAGGTGTTTTCAAAGTCATACCAAAATTAGATCTTCCATGGCTCTTCCTACTGAATACTATGGACATATGAAGCAAAAATATGATGATAAAGTTCAAAAGTTATGAGTATATGTTAAAATGTGCTCATGTGACCTTTTTCCAAGCAAAAAAGTAAGCCTCTGAATTGTCTTTGCTTATCATTTCCTCCTACTGCCTAATTTTTGTCACGTCTGAAGTCACATTCTTGCAAGAAATGAAGGCCATCAAAGTAATTGATTCTTCATTCCTGAGGGTGGAAAAAATGCAGTAATGGTATTTCTTCTCAAACCACGTCAGATGTGCTCATTTGTAAATTAGCAATCATAAAACTATTTGGACAAATGGGAAGAAAAAAACCACTTGATAACCAAATATCAGACTGTACTGATGTACTGAAGAATTAAAAAAAAAAAAATGCTGCATCAGATCTCTGCTCCAGAGATACAATCCCAGGAAATAACTGGAAAAGCCAAACCAAGTGGCATTGAAACATTTTGTGAACATCTGCAAGCTCAAACTTACTTTGAAAGGCTACAAGAAATAGGCATCTCCCGACTCCACTCAATAGGTCCATTTTCTGCTTTCTGTATTCCAGAAACAGCACCAGAAGGTTTTCCAGTGATTATTTTATACCTGCAACACATTACAAAAATAATGGAAACTTCAACTACTACCTCTTATACATACATAGGTCTAGTAATTAATCCTCAAAGCGGCAGCAAAAATGCAAATTTAAATGACAGGTTGACCAAAATTTGTAGATGGTGCAATAATTAGGAAGCTTCACTTCCAAGCTGACAGAGCAGTGCTAAGAGTAAAGAACAAAAAGCTATGCTTGAGAAGCAACTTTCTCTTCCTCAGTCTTGGGGAAAAGTTCAGGAGATATTTCCAGCATACTAAAGGAAACCAAAGGTTTTCACAAGAATTCATTAATCAAAGCCAATTTAGTTCAATTTAGACATTAACATGCTAACTTCTAGCATGTTCCACAGCAACAGACAACATTTAGCCACCACAAAGTGACTTGGGCATAGAAAAGGAACATCCAGAAATCTGGACACAATTTGGCATTGTTTAACTTTGTATTGCACAGGCACGTATTTCTCAAATTTTTTACGACATGAATGAGGATCAACAGACTTTTTGCAACAGAATATTTCAGTTGTGCTTTCTCTTTCTGGAGGACAAGATGCATACAAAACATCTTTCAAGCAGCTACAACAAGAATTCATACGGGGAAAAAAATCTCAAGATGGACAATTTCTTCAACTAAGAAAACTGGAGTCAGTTTTACATGGAGTACCAGAACAGAGATGTTATTGATGTGTTAGAGGTCCCAAGTACCACCTTGCTTTTTCCTTAAAATGCAACACACAAAAAATAGAACCAGACTAAGATGAAACAGGAATCAAATACAATTGTGACTTCACAGACATATCTTTGTTTTTCATTCAGGAGCCATCCCTGTTACCTTCAGCTGCAGTCCACAACTATACTACTCAAATGTCAGTCTCACTGGAAGTGCACCCGTTTCAAGACTGCTGGATAAGACCATCATTTAAAGGACAAATTTGCAGCACTGAAACTCCATTTCAGAATACCATAATTTTGCCTGAGTATCCAAATTATATAAACGGCACTGCAACAGACCAGCCTAGTGCCATGCTGAAAGAAAGATGTGTGGAAAAACATCAGTATTTTGGGGGAGCTCAATTCAGATGTTTTTCAATTCATATGCTTGATTCAGATCTTAAGATGCCACACAGTAAAATCCTTCTTGAAGCAGAATGTTTCTACTGATTTTGGCTGGGATAGAGTTAAGTTCCTTCATAGTAGCTGATAGTACCATGGTTTTGGATTTGTGACCAAAACAGCATTAATAATACAGGCATTTTTAGCCACGGCTGAGCAATGCTTATACAGCATCACGGCCTCTTCTACTTTTCTACTGCCCCACCAGCAAGTACCCCGGGGACAGGCAAGAAGTTGGAAGGGGATACAGGAGGACTGACCCATACCATACCATATACCATATACCATATACCATATACCATATACCATATACCATATACCATATACCATATACCATATACCATACTGCTCAGCAACAGAAGGAGCATGTGGGGAAGAATTTGCCAGGGTGGCATTTGGTCAGGGACTGACTGTGCATCAGTTGGCTGATCATGAGCAACTGGGGATTTTTCTGCATTACTTGATTTTCTTGGTTTTGTTTCCCTTTGTATTTAAGAGGCAAGGGCTGCTGTTTGTTGTGTTTTTTTTTTTTTACTTATTTAACTGCCTTTAACTCAACCTATGAGTTTTCGTACTTTCCCCCTTAGAATTCTCCTCCCCATCTCACTACAGAGGAGCGAGTGAAGAGTTGTGTGATGTTCAGCTGCCTACTGGGGCTATTCCACAACAGAAGAGTATTCTTCCTTAAATATTTTCACTATTTTAAAGTTTACTATATGTGTGCAGAATTCCTTGGTAAAAAGCATTTCAAGGGTTGATTTAATTTACCAACAGATAAAATTCTTCTTCTAAATTACCTACATCACTTCCTTGTTTCTACGAGGTCCTTCAAATGGTCGGAAAGGCAAACTCCCTGTTGCAGCATGGTAGAAGGTCACCCCTATGCTCCACAGATCAACTGTTGCTCCATACTTTTTCTGATGCTCTTTTCTCAAAACTGCTCGCTCATACATATCAGGATGCTAAAGAGAAAAAAAAAGGTTAGAATTGCTTTATGAAGCTTTATAAAGAAGAACTCCCAATCTATCCTTTCACAGCAAGGTAATTTGTCAGTCTAAACTTTCAGTTCTTTAAAAAACAAAAGCTCACTTGCATCATAGAAGTTGCCTAAGCTATTCTGACAAACATCACTATATTCCTAGTTGCTTTTATTAGAAAGTTTGCAAAAAATATTTTAAAATTCAGCTGAAGAGTGACTACTACTATAAAAGACCACTAAAAAAGAGAAGAAATTCAGTATTCCTCCAGATAATTTTGGAACAACAGAAACCAAATGGAAAAAAGATCCAGAGCAGAGGAGAGTATCAGTTATGATGCACATGTGGGAAAACATGGCAGGAAGCAAATCATATTAAGGTGCTTGTCTTGATGCTTCTCTACCTTCCTTTCTTTGGTTAGCCAAAGTTTCATGTGAATCCTAACTACACCTAATGTCATCCAAGTAGCTAAAACACAAACTAAAACACATCTACAGAGATAAAGACAAATATATTCATAACTAAAATATCGTTGTTCCCCCTTTGACACAAGGCAACAGTTGAAGCTGGACCTGGAAATTATTTCAAGGCTGATGCATTTGCATCAGCAGAAGATGGTATGACCCAAGGTGAAATCAAGTCCAGTGGAAAGTTATAAAAACAATTGTAATACAAAGGTTTAAATACTAATTCCCAACAACCTGACCTTTACCTATTTAACTATAATCAGGAAGGGCCCCAGGCTTCAAACATTTCTTGAAAAGAAAATTAAATCAATATGGGCTTACTAAATATTCTTCTGTGCCATAGAGAGAAACAAATTGTTCATCATCTTCAAGTTCTCTTGCTGCACCAAAGTCTGTAAGTTTGTAAATAGACTGCCCATCTTCACCTATAACACGCATTATATTGCCTGGCTTGATGTCACGGTGCACTATTCCATTCTCACGGAGATGATTCATCCCAGCCACTGCAATTGAAAAAACAAATACGGAATTAATGTACACATTGTGACACAGACTGTGCAAACACTGAATTGTAGCTGATGCAAGGAAGATATGTTTATGTTCTCATTGAGAAATGCGAATGAGAAAGGATCCTTGATTAACAGAAAGACCATGATCACAGATTGCATTTTTTTTCCTTTCCAAACAGCTAAATTACAGCATTTCTTGCTCTCAGTAACATCTTTCCCATAAAGTAATTTTAATAGCAGGTAAATTAGGAGGAAAACTTTATAGCAGGTAAACACAGGTAAACCATATTTTTTTTCTCATTAACTCTTCTGAAATTATCACTAGAAGTCTGTTTAATATGTGAAAAATAATCTTGTAATAAAGAAAAAAACCTACATCAATACTTTATATAGAAATGGCTCCTTAATGCAGCTACTTATACCAACATAGACATAAATATGTGATTCCATATGACCATATTAATATGTTCAATTCGTTGACAGTCATTTAAATTTGTCTCTTGCTGTTTCAAGACAAATAAAAAGTATGAGTTTGTTTCAGTCAACAAATTAGACCAAAGAGTTTACATACCCACATCTCTCAAAACAATTAAGAATTCAGACTCTGGCAAACCAAAGGCATTTGATGGCTCCTCTAAAACTGTGTACAAACTCCCACATGGACAAAATTCCATAACTAGTACTTTGTGTCTAGTAGTTGTCTGAAAAAAAAATTGAAAAGAGATTAAGAATCTGACTATTGTGACACCAGTGTCAGAAATTACTTACACCCACAAGATCTTACTTTCAAAAAAGAAAAGTAAAATCTATAGCTAAATCATAAATTCCATTCTGGTAATCTTCAAAAGTAGCACCGGTGGATTTTTATACTGTTTAATGTATTCTAACTTGAAGAGGGGAAAATAACTGAGAAAGCCTCAAATTCTAGGCTAGCAGGTTGACAGCAGTACTGACAGGTGGACAAGAGAGAAATGACACATCCTAAGTGCTGGGAATACCAACCGTCCTTCTTTACTCATCATCTTGGCCATTTCCACTGAGCAGTCTCAGTTTCAGTTCAGCTGCTCCAATTTATACTGTTGTACTACTGTACAATAGTATGCCATGTCATCATTTTAGTTGGTCGCAAAGGAAAAGCATAAAATTGTCAGGATTACTGAAAACACCTTCAATTATAAACAGTTCAATTATTCAACCATTAAATATTAAAACATATAGATACCTTAAAAATCCTAAATCAAGATAAAACTTAGGACAGTGTCTCCTCAAGATGAAGAATCATAACCTGAGCCTACACACTGAAGGTGCTTCACCCACTGAAAGCAAACATATTCATTCAACAGCAACAACAAAGAAGAAAGAAAACCAAAATATGACAGTGGTTAGGTGGGAGTATTTGTATCATCATATACATTACCATTCTTTAAAAATGTACCTATCCACTCTATAGTTATGGATAAAACAAAAAAACAGTTACTGCAGTTACGTCCATGTATCTCAGATCACAACAATTCATTACCTCTTCCTCAATGGCAAACAATTTGACGATGTTCTTATGATTTAGTTTCTTCAATACTTCAAACTCTCGCATCTGAACATCCACAGGACGAAGGAAACTTATACTGTTAAATACTTTGACAGCATATAAATCCCCAGTTTTCTGTTGAAAACAAACAAACTATTCATCAAACAGATGCAAAAGATTGTAAATGTACACATAGACATTATCCAAGCATTTTGAGATGTTCTACTGTACATGTGAGTATAACCAGACTAGAAATATTTCAAAATACTACTTTGTGCTAATGTGGAAATAAAGATTCTGCTAAAAAAATTAAACTGTATATAGACTAGAAGCAAACAGACTAGCAGAATGGAAAACTAATTAGGTCACAAAACCTAAGTGTTTTTTGAAAAAAAGAACAGTTAGTTTAAGTGTCTTGGTTTAATTTGATTTCCTGGCCAATGCACCAATAATGTCATAGTTTTGATTTGCCAATTTAAATATCCTCATTTTCTGTTGTGAGACAGAACCAGGAGCAAAAGCAAGGCAGGCCTAAAGCTTAAAATGGTATAAATTTATTAACTACACAAAGAAAAAGAAAACAGTAAATTTAAAATAAGATGTTCAGACCACTCCCTCCTCCCTCTCCCAACCTTCTTAGCTACAAAACAAACATACAAAAACTACTTCAGTCAATTTCCAACTTCAATAGCCCTTTTCAGTTCACTTCAGAGTGAGAAGTTTCCTCTTGTCAGGCCATAGAGACTCCTCCACAAGGAGGGAAAAAATCAGTTCTCTCGTGGCTTCATTTTCACAATTTGCATCCGCCTGGGAAAAAACTTGCAAGTCGTGAAGCTCCTCCCATCTTCACAGCTTTCCCAAAACTGTGCTTATGGGCCATGTTAAACTCGTGGGATATTCATTTTTAAGAATGAACTGCTCCAAACCCAGAAATTCTCTTCATCTCTCTTTCTCTCTGTTCATGCTTCATCTCCAGAAATAGAGATCCCCTTTTCTCCTTGGGGCGAAGGATCTTTAGCACAGATGCTTTTGGTCAACAATCTATCAAATGAACACACCAACCCCAAGATGTCTTTCGCCATGGTTTATAGTAATATTCAGTGCAATATCAGTTCATCCCTACAACTTTACAAAAGGATTTTCATCCAGCCTTCATAACATCTTCTCATTCTCCTTCCATCTACAGAAACTTAGCTCTTCTTTTTGTTTTTCCTCTAACTTAGGGGAGAATTGAAAGTCTGCAAGTCTTATCGGAGCATTAAAAGAGTTAAAATCTCACACGGGAAAATGCAGAGACTGTAGCCAAGCCATGCTGGAGCTGTGCTAGGATCTCAGAACACTCTGGCCATGCTGGAAAGGGCTGGCCCAAGCTAGAAACGGCAGTGCACGTGCTGGAAAGGGGGAGGAGGGGGAATGGCTGGGACCTCAGTCAGCCTCTCTGGGTCTCAGCTACAGCACCCACCGTTGATGGCCACTCCTCCTCCCTGCCAGGCCACACCAGCTCCCCAGACAGGGGGGGCCGGCCCAGCCCCCCTGCCAGGCCCAGGCCTTGCACTACTGCCGGAAGAGAGTGAGAGCTTTTTTTCTGGGTTATCGCCTTCAAAATGTGTTCTCAAGGAGTGAACTAACTTTCTCCAATTCGTTTCTCAGGCTGTCAATAACCAAACCAGCCTCCAACTGGTCCCATCAACTCACAGAGAAAGTTCTCATAGAGAAAAACCTCTCCGGCTCTGCCCTCCCCCAGGTGTAACTAGCACAGTAAGAAAGGCTACACATTTAAGAATTATTCATAAACTTAGTCGAAAAATATTTTTTCAGCAAGAGTTACTTGCATTAATCAATGAGAGGCACGCACATACTTGGCTTGCTTACGTTAAGACAATTTCCAGTAGCTGAATGTTGCTCTTTCTTTTGTTGTTTGTACTGATAAACCAGTATTGTGTTTTTTAAAAGGCAGTTCCGAACACTATGTGCCACTTACATAAAATCCTGAAGCAGTTCAAACCCACATAATAAGTGTCAGGAGCACAATCATAAGCTTAATCAGACTGAGTTCTCCACTGGGACTAAGCCCCAACATGTTCAGGTAACAACACCACTAGATGGAAGTGCAACTCCTGTCCCTCTCAGGGCAAATCAGCCTCCTGTGCCCACTCTAGGAATAAGATTGCACTAGCAGTTTGTGCAACAGATTATTTCTAAGGACACAGTCTTCCTGTGCTTAGACAAAGTGGGCTTTGCAGCACACTACTGGTGGCCAGGTAAAAGCTTTCTCCCGTTGACAATGAGCTGCACGTCACAGGCTCAGACTAGTGATGGTGATGACAGGTGGAACCATGGTGTACAGGGAAATCACTCTGTGTTGAAATTCACTTACCCAGAAAAGCACATTAACTGCTAAATTATTGCTTAATGCTGTCTCACACTTAAATGTGGAACACAGAAATACTGTATCTCATAAATCACTTTGTACTGATTTCATACAGACTATCATTACTGTAAAGGAACTTTCACAACTACACTTATCTTCGCTTTGTGGGACATACTGTAAAATTCACAGGACTAGAATGACCTGCACATGTAATGTCATCTTAGCCCCTCACTCAGGCTGCAACATAAAATCAGTGTAACATTTCCATGATATATAAAATCATGTATTTTTGTATCTATATAAAAATATAAAAAGCAAACAAATTACTATTTTGCACTGATTACTTAAGACATGTCACCAAGCAGACATTTAAAAAGCATTGACTTACAGACAACAACTAATAACAGCTTCATCCACTACAATAAGAATATTTCACATAAAAAATAATAAAAATCACCAAAACATGTTTTAAAAGGATAAAAACCAATGAAAAGACAGTTTAACAAAGATATAAATAATAAGATCACATAATAGAAACTGGCATGTCATTTGTCTCTATTCAATTCTTGAATAAGGTTTATTTTTTTCCGTAAAACTGAAGAAAAAGTAATGAAGAATTACTAACAGTTAATATTTTACAAGGAAAAAATAATACAACATTAAGAACAAATCCTTAGAAATCTAACTACAGTACTCTAATTCAATGGACAAATAAAATTAAAAACTAAGCATGAATAATTACACAGACATATTTGCTTTAGGCCTAAATCTTGAACTTTTTTTGTTGATTTCATGAAGCTACTTGTGTATGAAAATTCCTCACAAACCTTCTGTCGTCCCCGGAAAACATTTGCAGTCGCTCCCTGTCCTAGAATGTCCGACAACAGCCAGAGGTAATTTGAAGTGCTCTGCATCTTTGCTCTTTGATCAGACAGTTTTTTTTTTTCACCTTAAAAACAGAAGGTTCAATACAATGAATTATAATTTACTAAAATACATGAAAGTGACTTATTTAAATTGGAAGGAAACAAAAATACCCAAACCCCAACTGTAACTCCAAAGACATGGAGAATTAAGAACAACCAAGTAGAGGAGTAAGAGGTGAAACATGGAAACAAAAATAAGCCAAACAATCAAAGCTAACGCCATTGATGCAACACCTCTCTGCATTTAAGGTCTGTATTCCCAACAAATTTTGTTTGAAAAATCAACTGGAAAGGTGAAAATCTTATTATCTTTTTACTGTTGTACACGGTGTTGAAATGATCAAGTAACAAAATACATAGAAAAGAGTCAAAAACATGTGCACAAGGTTTTCTGAAGGTAAGCAAGACCTGTAATTGAAGTCTATTATTCTGCACATATGCCAAAGAACAAACATTAGAGATGATGGCAGATATGTATGAGATATTTTAGATCACTTTGGCTCTGGAAGTTACATTTCAGTAGAACCAAAAAGGAGCTGGACTAACAACACACAAAAAACTACTTTTACATGAGCTCAAAAAAAGTCAAAATCAATGCAAGCATTTTCATCTGCTTGCTAGAACCAGCAATTACTACTGAAAGAAATTAAGGGACGTTTCTCTAATTTCTAAAATTTCATATTGGGTATGTCACATCTACACAGAAAGCCTGGCTTCCTCACCCTTCCTGAAATATGAATGCTCAAATACTCAGGTTTTCTCAGATTCAAAAGAAAGAAGAAAAAAAGTTTTATTAAATTAAAATTATTAATTATTAACATAAAATAAAACATTAGAAGTGCCAGATTTTCCTGACTTCCAAAACAGCAGGAGCTGCACGTGAATACCCTTAACTTTTTGGTTGAATTAACACATTGATTTTTGCCATTAAACCCAGCAAAACGTTCTAAAATCAAGGATGGACCTTCCCAAATCTAAAGAATCTCAAGAGCAAAATGCAACTGGACCAGGGAAGCTCCTACAGTAGAGGTCTTTGCTTAGCTTGGCAGGGGACACTGCATGTTAGTTGCACATCATACTTGACCGGAAACTGCTGACTGATACTCAAAGAAAGAAGCCTTTCCTGTAACTACTGAAGAAGAGGTGTGACAAAATTTCCTGTATGCTACCAGAAGGTGACTGAAAGCCACACAGCAGCCACCACTGTCCCAGCCTGCCCCGGCAGCCAGCTGGAGCACATGTCCATGCACTGCTCCTGATCCTACTGTGCTATGCTTGACACACACACACGTTCTCACTACTCTGAGCACCTTCTCTACCTGTAGTAACTGCAGATTGCATACTTTCCTTTAGCTGTTATCTCATGTGAGATGTGAAGCTTCTTGCAAAGCTGTCCCAAAGCATCCAAGCAATAACATGTAGCATACACAATGCAAAGACACAATGCAAAGACCTGACAATATTTTACAGTTAATTCAGAGCCATGCAGCAATGCCATTTGCAAAATCTAGATAAAGTTCTTAGTGCCTCTGGAAGGGACAAAAGGTTTTATGTCAAATCTAGACAACAAAAAAACCCTCTAACACCGCATCCTCGACCCTTACAATTCTTGGTTAACTCTGACAAGACAATTTGCAACAGTACAATAAGATGACTTCTCCCATTGGGCAATTACTCTAGATACCAAAGAGATATCTATTATGCAGACACAGAAGGTACAGAAGAGAGGATGCAAAGAAATAATGCACAGCATGTCCTGTAAACCATCTGTAAAATCTTCAAGTTAAAACATTCCTCTCATAATTAAACCCCTGCTTGTAACAGGCCAGGTGGAACATTACCAGTAAGCATGTATTTTGTGATTTACTTCTAAACATTCATACCAAGACATAGAAACATAACGAATCCTTTCTAATCAGACAGAAACTGCACAGAAATTCTTCACTGAAGTCTATTTCAAATAAAAACAAAAATTTGCAGCCCATTAAGAGACTGAATTACTACATTTCCCAAAATAATAAAGATGAGGCAGCTTATGTACAAGATCAGCTCTTTTTCTTTACCTTCTTACTTAATAATTAAATATGCACAAAGGTCAGTGGATGAAAAAACAAAAGGACATGACTGCAACAGATGATCTGCAGTATCATTCAGTGGTTATTAAGAAAAAACCCCAGACCAGAAAGTCATTTAATGGATTTTCAGTGTCTGGGGTTTTTTACTCTTAAAATGAAACAGAGATATAAATATAGCAATATTAATCCCAGGGTAAATATCAAGTGGCAAAACAAAGTTAGTATTGTGCTATTACCCATTTTTTGTTAAAAGAGTACACTCTTTTTGGCAGTCTTCACTTTTAAGATATAAAGTCTCATTCAGCTTTAATCTTCAAATTATAATAATTAGATTGAATAACATGTTAGGCCTCCTTTGACTTAATACTTTGTGTTCTCTGACAAAGTCATAACTGATCTTTGCTACATACTCAGCATCTCAAGTTTTCATTTCTTCCACTATATTCCTAAATCAAGTTACCAAGGGTTTCTTATTAAAACAAAAAAAACCCAAACCAAACAAAAAACCAAAAACAAACAAAAAGCTCTAACTGTATGACTGATCCTGTCACTAGACTTCATACTGAACTTTCTATTTCTTCACTTCTCACCTATGGTTATTAAGTCTTGTATTAGATGAGTCAAAAGCTCCTCACATACCTCTAAAGAAATCTCTCCAGCTAGCAGTTTGATTCATTGTCCCCCATGACTCATAAGCATTTCAGGAGCTTGGGGGCTGCTTTTTAGGTGACTTTTATTGAAGATTTTTCTGCTTTTGGTCATGCTACTACTCTTTTCATTTACCGGCAAATGAGATCAAAATAAAAAAGATTGCATTGCTAATGTACAATTTTTTAAATTCCCAATGCTTTGAACCAGGAGTACTGACTGCTTCTAATTAATAGGAAGGAATTTTCTGCTACCTCAGGCACACTGGATAAGCACACGAGCAGGTATGGCTCCCCTGTTGACAGCTGCAATATACAACTTCACTAGGCAAGCAGGGACAGACGATGAAGTTAAAGTGATGGCTCTTTCTGTTTACAGGTGACATCCTATATGCTACCGAAGCCAACAGGAAAAGTGCTGAGGTTCGAAATAAATGTTATTTCTGGTATAGTCTGGTAATTATTAACGTTTTATACTTCCCTGTAAGTCCGCTCTCAAGGCTTAGAAAATAAGCTTCTCCCCCTAAAACTCCTGCTTCATTTCCCCTGCTTTCTTAAGCTATAACCTCCTTACGGGAGTTTCCAGTCCAACAGCTGGCATCTGAATCAGGGACATATCCTGCCCTTGGCCACACAAGGTGCTAATTGAATCCTAACAATCTTCCAAAGGCACACAAAACAAATGCCAAGCCCGGTTCCAGTGCTGCTCAAAACTCCTACTCTAGGCACGCCCACTCCGTAGTGCAAGTAGAGGACTCGGCCTGTCTGGAACTGCAGCCCCTGGAAACCAACGGAGGGCCACGTCCTTCTCTCGGATGGGAGGGAGGAGGCACAGCACGGGGGCTCATCCCCACAGCAGGACGAGATTCCCGAGATAAAACTTTAACAATTCCTACAGCCACGAAAGCGACGTCGCTTCTTGAGGACAGAATTCACGGGGCTAGAAATCACCGAGACCGACGCAAGGGCCAGGCCCCGGGCACGCCGTAGAAGCCACGGGCCGGCCGCGCCTCGTCCTTTCCAGACTGCACGGTCGGGCCCGCCGCTACCTCCGGCGCGCCGCCGCCCGCGACCCGGCACTTCCCGCGAAGGCCCCGCCGCCACCGCCCCGGGAAACCGAAACCAACGCGCCCGGCGGCAGCCGCTTCCCCTCGGCAACAGCGCGGTGACGGCGAGGACGCGCGGTCGGCGCAGCCCGCCTCGGCTCGCCCCTCCGAGGCTACCCCTGAACCCGCCCTACCCGGCCCGGCACCCCGCGCACCAGCCCAGCCGCCTCCCGCCGGCCTGCCCAGCGCCCCTGCCGCTTCCGGCTTCCTGCCGCGGCGGGGAGGCGGAGCGGGCCCTGCACCGCCCAGGCGGTGCAGCCACTGCGCCCTCCCCGCCTGGTGGGGCCCGTCCCGGGCCCCGTGCCTTGGGGCCGTGGTAGCGGCTATTCCCCGAGGCGGTGGGCTGCGAGACAGGGAAATATCTGGGGAAGTGGGAGTCGGGCGTTCGATAAAACTGGTCACGCCGGGTGTTTTCCCTGGCGCGGTGTTCCCAAAGGAGCGGTTCCGGGGAGGGTTCCGTGTTGGTTTTTTTGCTGCGTAATCGGGCCAGCGGTGGTTTTGCCTTCTCCTCTCCCCACACAGAGCTGCCTCTACCCCCGCCCCGACCACTGAGCCAGAGCTGTGGGACCCTCGCCTCCCCAAGCTCAAGGGATGCCCGGGAGAAATGTTTTTCCGCCCCGTGTAATTTCAGTTTCAACTTCTTAAAACCTAACGAAATCGTGGCATTTTTCACATTCCTGCTCCCGCTCACTTGTTACTAGTATGTTTTAAACCAAAGTTCCCGGCTGATTTATCCTTTGCTATATAGTTTTTGTCTGTCTAGTAATGCTGCTGTTCCAGTAAATGATCTGTATAATGAAAAATACTGATAGCTTTATAGTCTGTGCATAATGTCATCTAATCATAATGTGATAGTTGATAAAAGATTCGTGTTAATCACAAAAGCGTTGGGGTTTGTATAAACCAGAATACTAAGCTCTGAAGTGAAGCATGGACACTAGATAAAGGAAATTACATGATTAAATAATTCTGTTTAAAATCACCTTGTTATATTATGTTGTATTATGTTACATTATAATATGTTATGTTATGTTTTTCAAATAAGTTGTATCGGCTACCAGCTTGCAAAATCGGACTTCCCAAAAAGCCCTTCCTGCCTTTATCTAATCAATACTGCCTATCCCAAAAACCAGACTCCCAGAACTTCTCTGGTGGTCATCTACAAAGACCGGATGGCTATCTGTGACTGATTATCATCCAAAGGCTTTGTGAATTTGTGTACAACGAGAAACCACAGTATAAGAAGAGGCTGCAAACCAAGGTTCGGTAGAGCGTGGAGTGGGCGGTGACCCCTCACGTTCCCCAGCGTGCTGCTTGCTTTTCTATATCAAATAAAGCAATCTAAATTTTGCTGAATATCGAGACTTTTGTCTCATTTATAACAATTTGGTGCCGAAACCCGCGACGTCCTTGGAGCCCTGGAGGCACTGCGATTTCGGGGAGGTGCCCCACTGCTGTGGCCCCGGTTCGTCAGTGATTCTCGGAACCCATCGACATCCTGCACCATATAGACTGAGCAAGGAAAATCTCCCCGGAAGACCGCGGCAAAATCACCTGTAATTCTCGTGCACGAAGACCCCGACAGGAGCATTGGACTGTGAGTATCTGTCTGGTTTGGTGGGGATGACTGTGTGCTTGCCTGAATGAGACGTGGCCTTTGCTGCGAAGCGAGAGCGGAGTCCTTCTATCCGCGTTTCCAGCATCCCGCAAGGGACCTGGCCGGTGACCGGACGAAGCGAGTGAGCACAAAAGGAGAGACTGCTTTTCTTGTCCTAGTCCAGGCAGAGGCTAGGTCCTTCCCATTCTAGCCCAAGTAGAGGCTAGGTCCTTCCCATCCTAGCCCAGGTAGAGGCTAGGTCCTTCTCATCCTAGTCCAGGCAAAGGCAGGACCCGGGAAGGGGGGAGGGGAAGGGGGAGGAAAAGAAAAGCAGATTGCAACGCACCAGTCACGGAGGGAGAAGTGAGAAGCTGCTTTTCCCATCCCAGCCCTGGTAGAGGCAGGTTCCAGTCCATCCTGACCCAAGAAGAGGCAGGGGTTCGGGCAGAACACATCGCAGAGTACAAACACCTCAAGACAGTCCCTTGAGGTAAAAATAGGACAAAGAGGGAGTAAGATTCTGAGTCCCAGGGACCCACGAAGAGGTTCAAGTTCATTTGGTCCACAAGGAGACTGGGAAAATAAAGACAAGACAAGTAGGTTGCCAGAAATACCACCAGGCAGCCCTTTGGGAGTAATATTAAGATGTTGGGACACAGGGGCGGTATACAGAGGAAAAAGTAAAGAAAAATTGATTCAATATTGCATGGTAAATGAGAAATGCTCCGTAAAGATAACCTGTACTGGCCCATGTTCGGATCATTTGACGGTTAGATTTGTCGGGCATTAAACACATATGTGGCTCATAAAGCACCATTTAATAGAGAAGCATGTGGGCAAAAACAGTCCAAGCCATCCTTGATATATACTTTTAAAAAAAAGAGAATGAAGATTAAAAAAAGGTTACCTGGGAACCCCTCGATAATCTCCCACCTCCGTGTAATACAGAAAATACAGGAGACACCCCCCACGGACTCACTTCTCCTCCTGGTACTCCTATAGCTCTAAGAACTCGCTCCAGTCAAAGAAATACCAGGAGAGATAGTATCACCAGAGAGGAGGGAGATAACGACACCAAGGCTCGCCTTTACCCCCTGAGGGAAGTCCCATTAGCAAGACAACAGGCTGGCTTAACTGGATTTGTAAATGTTCCCTTGAACACAGGGGAAGTAAGAAACTTTAAAAAAGAAATGGGAAAACTATTAGAAGATCCTATAGGGGTATTGGAAAGACTAGATCAATTCCTCAAACCAAGTATGTATACTTGGATGGAATTACAATCTATATTAAGTATCCTATTCACCACGGAAGAACGGGAAATGATCAGACAAGCTAGAATGAGGGTATGGGACCAGGAGCATCAGATTGGACCTAGGAGAGACCAGCAATGGCCATTAAATAATCCTAACTGGGATAATCAGAATGCTGTCCATCGCCAGAATATGATGGACTTAAGATGGATACTTGTCAAAGGTATCCGAGAATCAGTTCCTAAAGGACAAAATATTAATAAAGCCTTTAGTGAACAACAAAAAAAGGACAAATCCCCAATTGACTGGTTGGAGCGGCTGAGGAAAGATCTCCAAATGTACTCCAGGATAGACCCGGACACACAAGTGGGTCAGGCACTCCTCAAAACCCAATTTGTTTCTCGATCATGGGGAGATATTAGAAAGAAATTTTAAAAGTTAGATGATTGGCAAGATCAGGGGTTACAAGAATTGCTAAGAGAAGCACAAAAAGTTTATGTAAGGAAGGATGAAGAGAAGCAGAAAGCAAAAGCAAAAATCTTTATAGCTGCAGTTCGTGAAACACAGAAGGAAACCCAGCAGAAAGGGGGAGGGAAACCACGAAAACCCCCACCAAAACAAAGAAATGAAGCAGGAAATAATTCACCAAGGCGAACCTGCTTTTATTGTAACAAAAAAGGTCATATAAAGAAAAATTGTAAAGAACGGATACAGGATGAAAAAATGTTCCAAGAAGATGAATAAGGGTGTCAGGGGCTGTATGTATTAGGGACCATACCATCCAAAGAGCCCTAGATAAAATTAAAGATTGGTCCCCAGGGGGAGGAGGTGGAATTTTTAGTAGATACAGGAGCCAAAAAATCCACAATTAAACACCTACCAAAAGGGTGTAAACCTAGTAGAGAAACAGCACTCGTGGTTGGAGCAAAAGGTGAACCATTTCGGGTCCCTATTATTTAAAATGTGCAAATTGAGACCCAAACCAAAATTGAATTAAAAGATCTGCTGTTACTGCCAGAGGCAGAAAATAATTTATTGAGGAGGGATTTAATAATAGCATTGGATTTGAAAACTGAAGTATCCCAAGGGCAGCTTAAAATTTTTGCTTTAACCCAAAAGGACGAGAGGCAAATATGTCCTGAGGTGTGGTACACCCTTGGAGAAATAGGGAAGTTAAAAATGAAACCTATCAAAGTGAAAATCACTAATCCCGATTTGCATATCTGAATTCGTCAATATCCAATATCACTGGAAGGGAGACGGGGCCTTAAGCCTCTCATAGAAAACCTTTTGCAACAGAGGGCTTTGGAACCATGTATGTCCCCACATAATACTCCTATTCTGCCTGTCAAAAAGACAGACGGGAATTACAGACTGGTACAGGATTTGAGGGCTATAAATCAGCGAACTGTTACCAAATTTCCCGTAGTAGCAAACCCTTACACTCTCTTAAACCAGTTGTCCCCTGACTACACTTGGTATAGTGTAATAGATCTAAAAGATGCCTTCTGGGCATGCCCACTAGAGGAAAGTAGTAGAGATTATTTTGCCTTTGAATAGGAAGAGCCTGATAAGGGCAGGAAACAACAACTGCGTTGGACAGTATTGCCTCAGGGCTTTATAGAATCTCCCAATCTCTTTGGACAAGCCCTAGAAGAATTAATGCAGTCTTTTGAGTCACCAGAAAGGGTGAAATTGTTACAATATGTAGATGATCTATTAATAGCAGGAAAAGATGAGAAATCTACTAGAAATGGGACTATAAAACTTTTAAACTTTTTGGGACAACAGGGATTGAAGGTATCCAAAGCCAAATTACAGTTCACAGAACCAGAAGTAAAATATTTAGGACATTAGCTAAGTAAAGGAAAAAAGAAATTGGATCCTAATAAAGTCTCTAGAATATTAAGCCTGGGGCCTCCAAAAAACCAAAAAAGAAGTGAAGAAAATTTTGGAATTGCTGGCATATTGTCGTCAATGGATAAAGAGATTTAGTGAGAAAGTAAAATTTCTATATGAAAAACTTACCACTAATCACCTAAAATGGACAGAAAAGGATGATAAAAGTTTTGAAAAAGTCAAACATGCTGTAATTCAAGCCCCTGTACTCAGTCTCCCAGACTTGGAAAGACCATTTCAGTTATTTGTAAATACCTCTGATCAAACAGCATATGGGGTACTCACCCAGGAATGGGCAGGCAGTCGAAAGCCAGTGAAATATTATTCTAAACTGCTAGACCCTGTCAGTCGGGGTTGGCCCATATGCCTCCAGGCCCTAGTGGCCACAGCACTTTTAATTGAAGAAGGCCGAAAAATTACCTTTGGGGCACCCCTAGTGGTCCACACCCCTCATAACGTAAAGGGAATTCTGAATCAAAAAGCTGAGAAATGGTTAACCGATGCCCGAATATTAAAATATGAAGCTATTCTAATCACTTGCCCAGATTTGAACCTAAAAGCAACAACTGCTCAAAGTCCTGCACAATTCCTATATGGGGAACCAGGAGAAAATTTAGAACATGATTGTGTGGATGTTATAGAATTACAAACAAAAATTAGACCTGACTTGGGAGAAGCTGAATTTAAGGATGGAGTAAAATTGTTTATAGATGGATCTTCTCGAGTAGTGGAAGGAAAACGAAAATCGGGATATGCCATAGTAGGAGGAGAAGAATTGGAATTAATAGAATCCGGACCCTTAAATGCAGCATGGTCTGCTCAGGCTTGTGAACTATTTGCTCTTTATAGGGCATTATCTTATTTAGAAAGTAAAAAAGGAACGATATATATGGATTCTAAGTATGCCTGTGGCATAGTCCACACATTTGGTAAAATTTGGGAAGAAAGGGGGTTAATTAACACTCAGGGATGGGGGTTGATACATCAAGAATTAATTGTTAGAATACTAGAGACTCTTAGAGGCCCCACTGAAATTACTGTGGTCCATATAAGAGGGCACCAGAAAGGAACAAGCTACCATACAAAAGGGAATAATCTGGCTGACAAAGAAGCAAAAAAAGCAGCGTTGGAGCAAAAACCAGTTTCTGTATTAAGTACTACAGTTAAAGATCTCAGCCCCAACCAGGAATTACAGAAGCTATTTACTCCTCAGGAAAAAGAAGCGATAAAAAAATTAAAGGCAGAACAGCATGAGAATAAATGGGTTTTACCAGATAGCAGGGAAATTTTACCTAAGACCCAGGCCAGGCAAATTATTGAACAATTACACCAACAAACACATTGGGAAACCCGAGCACTAGCAGACCAATTTTTTAAATTTTTTGGATGCATCGGCAGAACATACAGGGTTGTTTAACTTGTCAGAAAATTAATAAAAAAAGTATGCGACAAGGTCCGTCAGGAGGACAGAAAACTGCTTACAGACCCTTTGAAAGAATACAAATAGATTTTACAGAATTACCAAAAATAGGAAGGTGGAAATACTTACTAGTGATAGTAGACCAATAAACCCACTGGGTAGAGGCATACCCTGCAGCTAGAGCCACATCACAAGTGGTAGCCAAAATATTGTTGAAACACATAATGCCAAGGTATGGTCTGGTTTGAGCAATAGACTCAGACCAGGGGATGCATTTTACATCAAAGGTGCTTAAGTTAGTGACCTTGGCGCTGGGCATCAGCTGGGAGTATCATACACCTTAGCACCCTCAGAGTTCTGGGAAAGTTGAAAGGGTGAATCAAACATTAAAACAACAGCTGTCAAAATTAATGATTGAGACTAAAATGCCATGGACAAAGTGCCTCCCACTAGCCCTGTGTGATAGGTTGACTTGGGAGGAAGAAACTCAGAAGTTCTTCCTGGGGGAGTTTCCTTTGTGGGGGGTTTTTGGGATACCTGTAACAGCCAATCGGAGAAAGTCAGTTTGCTCCGTGCACACACATTTTAAAGAAAGTAACCCAGAACTCGGCCTCTTGGTCTTTCCGGCGGCTGAGCAGGTAACACCAACCCGAGCCGCTTTCCCTCTCCCCCATGCGGGGGGGGAGGGGGCGGAACGGCTCGGAGGCTGCTTGGGCCCCGTTTGCCAACGAGGGGGACCCGATGGCTGAGGGGGAGGAAGAGTTGTGTGATAAAACCTTCACGGCTTCTTCTTCCACCGGCCTGCTGCTCTGGCGTGGGGAAAGGTTGACTCTTTATGCTGCCGGCTGGGCCGGGCTGGGCCGGGCCGGGCCGGGTGGCCATGAGCCATGTGGGCTGCAGCCCGGCCCCGCAGGGGCTGAGTGGCGCCACCGCCCCCCCCCCCCCAGCACGGCCAAGCCTGGCCCAACTTTTGTAGTTGTGTTAAACTTTAACTTTTTAGTGTTCAGATAAGATTTGCAAAGCCTCCAGCCTTTCCTTTGAATATGAAAGGAAATAAGAAGATTTCTGAAGTCAGTGATGTAAGAGCTAAGTATTTTAAGATGGAAGGAGAATGAGAAGATGCTGAAATGGCTGAAAATCTTTTTGGAAAACTGTAGGAATGAACTGATGTACTGAATATTCCTTTAAACCATGGAAAGAGACATGGGGGGATGGAAATGTTCCTTTTTAGGAAATAATTTGACTAAAGAACACCTGTGTTGGGAATTTGAATTTCTGCCCTGAGAAAAGAAGGGGATTGCAGTTTTTCTGAAGATGAAGCCTGAGCAGAGAGAAAGGAGACAGATAAAAATCGTTGCTGTTGGACATTTCAATTCTTAAAAGTAATACCCCATGGAATAGACATGACCCACATCTACAACTTTGGGACGGCTGTAGATTGGGAGGAGGGTCACGGTTGCAGATTTCCCGGGCGGATGCAAATCGTGAGAGGTAAAACTACAAGAGGACTTTTTTTTCTTCTTGTGGAACACATCCCTACAACTTCAACAAGAAGAAACTTCTCTCTCCAAAAGTAAACAGAAAAAGACTAAATTAGGCACTGACTGAAGTATTTGTTATATGTTTGTTTTGTTGTTATGAAGATTGGGAAAGGGAGGGACGGGGTGATGTGAAAAATCTTATTCTGAAATTTTTTTTCCCCCTTTTTGTTTGTGTAGTTAATAAATTTTCTTCTATACCCTTTCAAAGTTTTAAGCCTGCCTTGCTCTTTGACTCCTGGTTCTGTCTCACAACAGAAAGAAATAAGTTTATTTAAATTGGCAACTCAAACCTAAGAAACCCTGTCTAATATACGAACAATGCCAAATTCGAAAACAGGGATTTCACCCATATGAAATGCTGTATGGTATGCCTTACCCTAAAGGAGTACGCCTTGATCCGACCTTAGTTCAGAACCCTTCTCTTCAGAACTACATAATAACAATCAGCAAAAACTTGCAAGAATTAAGAGAGAAGGAGATTTTAGCTCAAACTGTCCCTCTAGGATTTGCCATACATAAGAATAAGCCAGAACAACATGTGTTAATTAAAGTATGGAAAAAAGAAAATCTAGATCCAAAATGGGAAGGACCATATTTAGTTCTGTTAACGACTGAAACAGCTGTGAGGACAGCTGAAAAGAGATGGACACATGTGAGTAGAGTCAAGGGTCCTGTAACCCCTCCTACTGCAGGTTGGACAGTGACATCTGAGCCTGGAGACCTCAAAGTGCGAATTTGGAAGACTTGATGTCAATATCGGATCAATTCGTCTCAAAGGTCTCCTAATCAGGACTGAAAGTCACCTGTCCCAAACCTGGGTGTAGCCTGTTCATCAAGAAAAGGTGTCCATATTGTACTGAGTTGTTGTGGTGTCATTCCTATGGTAGGTATCCCCCATTCGCATTATGTGTCCAGTGTAGAAGAAATGAATGTAAGGAAACTATGAAAGTATTAATACCCTATCAGCACAAAGAGAAATCGAAATTGATGATCGTAACTGGTGGGAGTTATTTGAGAATAGAATGAGGAAAAATAAGAGAGCCAGAGCAGAGGTATTGGCAAGAAAGTGCCGGAAAGGGTTGCGTATACCGTGCTGTTACTGCTGTACCTCGTACTGGAATGTTAAAGCTAAAAGTTGGGACAAAATTAAGAAACACTACCAAAAGAGAAAAACGAAGTGAGACACCCCAGGACATATTCCCTGCTGCCAAGAAGATTAAACAAACCTCGGCTACTAGCAGCAACCCTGTAGGCCTTGAGGGAAGCAGAGGGATGAAAATGGTCATGAGAGTCATCCTATTGCTAATGATGATAAAAGGAAATAGTGCTGATGCTTGTTCCAAGTGTTACCAGACAATTAGATATGGCAGACGCACGGTATCCACCCTTGCCTTCCATACACATATCAATTCGGCCTGCTATAATAAACACAACTTAGAAACTTGCACTATTATGAGAAGAAGTTACTGGGTAACCACCAATTTGGGAAAAGGACGGTGGGCTCCATCAGCATACCAAAGTTGTCCAGTAGGAGAGACACACGTCTGCTTCACAAAAGAAAGTATGTGAGGATATTCAGATCAGAGAGGAGTGCAAGATCACTACAAGGAAGAATTGATAAAAAATATAACTAAAGTGTTCAAAGGAACAAAGACAAACCATGGGGGAAATTTTAACTTGTATGAAAAAATAAAACAACAACTCAGCAAACGGGACTTACCCACCTTGGAAAAAAATTTATTTATAGAATTAATGAAAGAAATCACTACTGAACTGAACTTAACTCACTGTTGGATCTGTGGAGGAATGCAAATGACTGAACAATGGCCATGGAGGGGGGACGGATTGAGCCCAGAGCAGTTGTTACAGTGGAATCAAACAGAAATATCGAGGGGAGTCAATAGAACTGAAGGGTGGGTTCTAAGTCATGAGGTAATAGGAGAAGTATGTATAAGACGTTAGGGAACTAACTTTACCCAATATGTGGGGCACACCCCCTGTAAGACTATCCTGATTACAAATGCAAGCAATCAGTCTTGGTGGCCCAAAGCTCCAGAAGGATATTGGGGAAAGTTAAGTAAAGGTAATTGTATAAAGAACAATTTTACAGGACTATGCTGGTATAATAAAAATAGAGCCAACCCATATGTAGAAGTAAAAAGTGTAAGGACCTATTGGCAACAACCTGAATCAGTTAAACTAAGCTGGAAAGCCCCAGATGGAATATTTTGGATCTGTGGGAATAAAGCTTAAAATACCCTACCAAAAAGATGGAGAGGTTCATGTACTCTAGGGATTATCCAGCCTGCATTTTTTACATTACCAAAGGAAAAGGGTAATAAAGTGTTAAGAGTTCCCTTGTATGAAACTTTTGATCAAAATAAAAGGAGCACAGACATAGGGGGAACACAAATCTGGAAGGATGATGAATGGCCCCCAGAATGAATTATTGAATATTATGGACCAGCTACCTGGGCTCAAGGTGGGAGCTGGGGCTATCGCACTCCAATTTATATGCTAAATAGAATTATCAGACTACAAGCCATAGTAGAAATTACTTCAAACCGGACAGCCCGAGCAATGGAATTGATAGCTAAACAACTTACCCAAACTAGAGCTAGCTCTGGACTATCTGTTAGCTGAAGAAGGGGGAGTGTGTGGAAAGTTTAATAATTCTGAATGCTGCATAGAAATTGATGATAATGGTGAAGTAATTACTAAAATTGCAGAAGAAATAAAACGAATAGCCCATGTACCTGTACAAACCTAGAACTTTATGCTTAATGATAATTGATGGAATAACCTGTTGGGAGGAGCTTGGTGGAAGAAATTAAAGTTTATGTTAACATGTGCATTATTAGGACTACTGTTCATCCCTTGTCTTGTTCCATGCTTCATTCGACTAATCCAGTCGGTGGTTCAAAGAATGCAAGTTGCTACAATACCAATAGACCCTGAGAAAGCAACAAAATTAATGGCAGTAAATGAATTAAATCTAGTACAAGAAGTACTGACAAAATTTGAAGCCAAAACACGAATCAATGGGATAAAAAAAGAGAAGTGGAGAAATTGTGATAATTGATAAAAGATTCGTGTTAATCACAAAAGCATTGGGGTTTGTATAAACCAGAATACTAAGCTCTGAAGCATGGACACTAGATAAAGGAAATTATATGATTAAATAATTCTGTTTAAAATCACCTTGTTATATTATGTTGTATTATGTTACATTATAATATGTTATGTTATGTTTTTCAAATAAGTTGTATCGGCTACCAGCTTGCAAAATCGGACTTCCCAAAAAGCCCTTCCTGCCTTTGTCTAATCAATACTGCCTATCCCAAAAACCAGACTCCCAGAACTTCCCTGGTGGTCATCTACAAGGACCGGATGGCTATCTGTGACTAATTATCACCCAAAGGCTTTGTGAATTTGTGTACAACGAGAAACCACAGTATAAGAAGAGGCTGCAAACCAAGGTTCGGTGGAGCGTGGAGTGGGCAGTGACCCCTCACGTCCCCCAGCACGCTGCTTGCTCTTTCTATATCAAATAAAACAATCTAAATTTTGCTGAATATTGAGACTTCCATCTCTCATTTATAACAATAATTATAGTAGGAAAATGGTGAGAAAATTTGTTTTTTCCTTCCAAGACGACCCCTCTTTTGATGCTCTGTATTTCCTGTTTGGAGTTGCCATTTTCCCAAACCTTGGAAGCCTGTTCTCTTGAGGAACTGACAGCAGCCTCTTGGTCACAGGCTTTCTTAGTTGTAATTTTCTTATCTTTCCTATGTTTTATCACAAGCTCAGACTTCCTCTGCTTCACTTTTTACAGGGCACTTTTTCCAAAGTTCTCCATAGTGAAACTGATAAATTGACTTTGATGCATTTATGGTCTCAATATAAGTGTTTAATTAATGTTTCTCATTTGTTGGCATCTGAACTTTGCTTTATAATGCTATATTGTAGAGGGAGTAGTTCCCTACTACATTTGCATTCTGTCCTTGCATCTTTCAAAACACTGCAGTGGTCCTCAGAAATGACATGGTTTATTTCTGTTACCCTTTCCTCTGTACCCAGCTTTGCAAGCCATTTTTTTTTTGTCAGGTGGATAACTATGAGCCAGCTTTGTCTTCAGAAATCTTCATCAGATTGTTAATATGGATTTTTGCGAAGACCCCCACAAAATCAGGAAAACACCTGTGAACTTTTCTTTGGGAATATACATTTGCTTCCACTTTTGAATAAAACAAAACTTGGTTAAGTATGATGATGCTTTATAGAACTGGATATCTTAAATCATAGTTTCATTCAGGATGGGTGAGGTCTCTGGTCCAGTCACCTGCTCAAAGCAGTGTCAGTGCTGACTTCAGACCAGGTTCTCCAGGACTTGGTTTACTTAAGACCTAGAGTATAAGAGAGGCAGTATCACCCAATCCATGGGCCTGGCCACTGACTGCTCTCGCTGCAGTCAGCATCCATGTGTTTTCCCCTGTTCTTTAAGCAATGAAAGATTCATAGATTTTGCATGATCCAAATGGTTCATTTTTTGGGGGGTATGTCTGCAACATAATCTGTGATCTTCATAGCATGGAAGATCTCTAACCTTTAGATATTTCACAGCATGAATCAGAGGAAAACATTATGCCCAATTTAAGAATAAGAGAAAATAGACACAAAAAAGGAAAATGCCATTACAGTTTCATTCTAATTTTTTTTTACTTTGCTTGCTTCCATTTCTTTTTAACATATAATGAAAACTTTCAGTATTCCTCACCTCTCTTGTATTCGGATTCTCATCTATGTTCATAAATTCCTGAGTCTGTAGCTATATACTATTGGAATTCTACATCCTAACAATATGGCTGTGGGAATTGCAGCTAAAGCTGGCATGTTGCAGTCTTCACACTTGTAGCTGTGAATGCCAGAACTCAAAAAAGGGAAAAATGCTAGGGAAACAAACAAAAGTCAAGCCGAACATAGTCGATCAGAGCTGAAGGCACTGAAACAGGCAAAATATAGTATGTTCTTCTAATCTTTTTCTTGGCACCCTCTGGGTTAGTGATTGGACGTGATGGTCTTAGAGATTGTTGGGGGTTGAATTTTTCCCATCATTGTGCTAAGTATTTTTGGCTACACCCTAGCTAGAAACAGTTTCTCTCAAAGGGGGTGGGGAAAAAAGGGGAACACTGGAAAAGGAAAGGTGGGACAGGGGCCTGCTCACTTGCTCGGTCATGGAGTCGGAAGAAGGTGGCCGGTGTTTCTACCTACCACCCTCCCCACCATCCCAACGCAGGGAGCCATGTTCCCTGCTGTCAGACATCGCCCTGCTGCCTTCCCGCTTCATCCTACTATCTCCGGGCACTCTGCCAAGCACCACGACCGACACCGTGAGGGGGGAGTCGCTCCTCCATCCCTCTCACCCCTGGGCCGCTGCCGCCATCCCCCAGCCCCTTCAGCTGCGCAGGCCCTGCCCTGCCCACAGCACCGGGAACTGAGCGCAGGGAGAGAGGGCCTGTGGCCAAAAGGGACTGGAACTGAGCTGTACTGTTCTGTTGTCAATTTTTATAGCTGTGGTTGTTTCTTTTGTTTTCCTTAGATATATTAGTAAAGAACTGTTATTCCTATCCCCATATCTTTTGCCCAAAAGCCCCTGATTCCAAAATTATAATAACTAGAGGGGAGAGAGTTGCCCTCTCCATCTCAGGGAAAGTGCTCTTGCCTTTTTTTAGCAAATACCTGTCTTTCAAACCGAGACAGAGCTCTTTTCCAATCTAAATGATTCTGTGACTGTCATACTCTATTTCTTTATGTATAACTCACCTCCCCCACAGGTAGCCACCTAATAGTAAGTCAGAAACACTGTGTACAACACCCCAAGACAAATTACAATTGCCCCCCAAACTTGTCCCCCTTTATCAGCTTGCATGAAAGTCGTTATACTTCACACCAGGAAAAATGTTTGAAGGCCTGAAAGCTTATCAGTCTTTAGCCATTATGCTAGCTTGTAAATAAAAGGTACCATCGCTCTAGAAAAAACACCTCATCTTTAATTATGGCTTGCAGTTTTGTTTCCCATTTAAATACTCCTTACAAGAGGAAATTCACCTTAGACACTAGAGGAGTTACCACCGTGATGATTTTTAACATCTTCAGTCTAAATATAGGGGCATTTTGACCACAACAATGTTAAGTCATACAGGAAAGCTGCAGGTGGTGGTGTTTTGGTGCAGCCTTTAAACGAGATTGTTAATATTTGTCTGGAAAGGGATAAATTGTGATTATCAACCTACTCACTCCATGGAGTGCTCTCATTTATCTCTTATCTTTGCCTTCTACCCCACAAGAAATATCACAGAGTCATAGAATATGCTAAGTTGGAAGGGACCTACCAAGTATCATTGAGTTAAACTTCTGGTTCTGCACAAGATCATTCCTGAGAATCACACCATGTGCTTGAGTAGTTTTCATATTATGTAGTAGTAGTTTTCATATATGAAGTATCTAAACACTACCTGAAGAATTCAGTTCGCACTCTTGATTATGAGGTGCATCACTAGATTTCCCTTTGGGGGTAGAATCGTGAACTAGGTCCAGATGTTAAAAAAAAATATGCACAGCAGGAACCCACTTCTTCAAAGTAAAGATGTAGAAACTCAGCAACTGCCTTCCTAAATCTTGATTCTTTGCAAAGAACATTACTAGGTGCTGCATACCCATCACAAACCCCAACTGTGATAGAACAGCTGCAGACCTGCCTCTGCACCACTGAAGGAAAATACAAACAACCAACCCCCTACTTGTAGTCAGAATCAGTAATTACATGTTAGGCTGAAGATACAGAAACTATCCCACAGGTGCTGCTTTACAGCTCGCATTGCATAAGCCCCAACAGGACAGTATGCTGATTGAACAGTCAAAGCATACAAAAGTAAACAGTCCTTTTTTTAATTCTTCAGGCTGAACCAACTTACATTTTCTGAAGACCCAGACTACTCCTACAGGACACTCATTCAGTGATGGATGGGAGTGCAGGGTACAAGTTTATAATAGAGGCACATCCACATAATGGGTGCCACATGCAGCTCATTCCTACACTTGGCGTGCACTGCTTTATATCCATTCTCACCTGCCACCACCACAGCAGGCAACGTACTGTGAGAAGGAAGTGTTTCTGCTGCTTTGGCTTCCTGGATAGCTGATACGGGGCACAGATAAGCTCCAGATTTGGCACAAAGGGAAGTGGAAGAGGGGTGAAGGATGGTGGGGTTGAGGAAGGCCTCTTTTCACAGAGGCCAGTTTAAAAACTTTCCTCGTGAGGGTCTAATTTCGTAACAGCTAAATCCTCCTCTTAGCAGTACTGCCCTTACTTGAGAAGGCAAAACCCTAATTCATATATAAAAACTAATAGTGATTCAAACCCAAAAAGCTTTGCTAAAGATGGAAGCTTTATTGTTCATTTCATTATCTGCCTAGTGAAAGCTCTCCCCTCGATGTGGTAAAGCTTCCAAAACTGTGGGAGAAGGGAGGCCAAGACACACAGAAAACTGACAGCAAATGCTCAGCTACAGTGTCAGAGGTGTAGCCTTCGTGCTGGGGAGGTGCAGGCGAATGGCAACACCTGGAAAGCACCAAGTCAGAGAGGGAAGGCTGCTAGTGATATGGGAGAAAATGAAATGGAGCATTGGTATGGCAGCAAAGGGAGGGAAACAGTACTGTGAAACTAGGAAATATGAAAAACACCACAAGCACTCATCTGTGATACAAGAAATCAAATAATAAGCTTTTGATTAAACACATCTAAATCTTACAAAAGTGATACTGTCCTATTGAAGGTAGTAAAGGTACTTTCTTCCCTCAGTAAAAAATTAAAATGGCAGTATACTCAAAACATCACACTCTGATCCTGGATGTGGCTTGTGACCCATCTTCCCATTTATTTTTCAATTAAAGTGAATGAACAACACAGCACCACTGAGTCTAGGAAAAATGCTCATCTCACTACACTAGAGGTAAGTCAGCTTTTTACTATGGCTATTAGTTCATGAGGGAAGTATTATAAATCCCATGCATGGCAAGACTTGAACGTTCCCCTACCCCTATAAAAACCTGTCATGTTACAGAATTAATAAAAGTAGTAGCATTCTACTAAAACTCACTGTCTAGACCACTGATGATACTGAAATATTGCAGTGAATGCAATTCTTTCTGCCAGTATCTTCCAACATGCAAGGGAGCAATATAATTTATTACCTAAGCACCAGAAAAATTTCCAGGTTCTACTCAGATATAACAGCCAGAAGATTCAAGAATGCTGTAGCTTCTAAAGATTCAGCTAAAATGATTCAGAGTGACTTAGACATTTCACTGGATCAAATTTTATTGTTTTTATAAAAAAAAAGATAGAACCAGATGCTACTTTTAAGTGAAATCATTTATTACACCTATCTGTTTTATAGGAGGTATATATATATATTTTATCATTAAGACAACTTCAATAAAATTACTATCTACAAGAAGGGTTTGATTATTTTATTTTCATGTCACCATACATGAACAAATGAATTTTATGTCTTATTAAAACATTTTACTCCGTATCAAAAATGTACACATTTTAATAACCATTGCTATGGTCTGAAGGTATTTTTACATTTAATTCATTTATTTTAAAAAATAAGTGTAATTTCCTTGCTGTATGTGTTACAGTGTAAGCTTAAATCATGCTATACATAATAAGAGTTTATGTATACAGATAATTTTTCATGTTGTCACATACCTTCATGTCTGAGACACAGGTGGGGAATTTTCGTTTCTTTTTTGCCAAAGGTTAAAGTACATATTGATGTGAGCACAAAGCAACATTTCTTAAAAACAAAACCAGTTTGAATGGCACAAGAGTTAGCATTTTTATAAATTAAAAACCAGAGTTCTGCATTATGGAAACAGGTACATGAGATTCCAGTACTTTCCTTAGGGCTTGGCTCGCTGGAAAAAAACCTGTGAAAAATTATTTTTTAAAAATTAAAACAAAATAATTGTAAGACATGGAATTCTTGAGGTATAAAAGAATTCATCTGACAGAGCTCATTTTTGTGGTTAACACACTGGTCAACACATTATGTTTAAGGGTGTGACTTGTGCTATTTGTTTATGCTCACATCCTCAAAAATTACGTATTCTGACACTCTCTGCAATTATAGCTTCACATTTCTCAGCTATGAAACAAAAGCCACAAGAATATCAAACTACTGAGATGGCAAGGTGCTAAGAATGAGTGACAATTTTATACATGTAGGTTTGTTGTTGTTTGCTCTGTCTTTCCAATTAACTGCTTTACTATTTGGAGATTCCCAATAGCTTAGAAATTTCTAAATAATTCAGTATTTTGATTTTACTTCAAGTCACTACTGTGACTGAATGGTATGGTAAAATTCAAATGGAACTAAAAGCTATTGAAAGAAAAAAAAAATCTTTATACCTTTAAGTAATTTTTAAAAACTTTAGCATCAGGCTGCTGAAGTGCTTGACAGAATTCCTGTAAGAGAGAACAAAGAAATAACTAAAAGAAATAACTAAATGAAGCAACAAAACAATCTGAGATACATTAATATGTAAAGCCATTGATATTCACTTGTATTTTCCCTAATCTACAACTGAAGAAAAGCATGTTATGGATAAAAATCTTGTAAAAGGCTATGATAGTCCAAATGCATTCTAGGGTGAAAAACTACTTGTTTGGTTGGGGGTTTTCTTCAAATACAGGTATCTGATTCACTTTTAGCTGAGGAGACAGGAACAGGAATATCTACAAGGATATCTTCAAGTCAAAATTAGAATTAACGTAGGACGATTGCTTAGACAGTTACATGTCCTGGACTTTCTTTTTTCTTTTTGCAAGGTACCCTTGCAGTATCTTTACTCCTTATGATAAATTAATCCCATTCTCATATGCAATAACTGAGTAAATTTTACTGTGAGATGAAAGGGTCTTAACTTCGTAAATGTCCATTTCTCCCTATTTAACATTTATGATTGTTAAAGAGTTTTCCAAATATTTTTTAAGGAACTCCTACCTGGATTATCTCAGGAGCTACTTGCAAAGAAGGCAAATACTCTTGCTGAAGATACTGAATGCACTCAGGACCCTAAAGAAAAGCAGTACACATTTTTTTTACATATGGAAAAATCATAGCACCATACTGTATGTATGGTGGTCTACAACACCATTTTACAGAAAAGGAATGTTTTTCAAATGTTTAAGTTATTCTCAGCTGTTAGCAAATAAAAAGATTTCTCAATCTTGGCATTAAAGGTTCTACAACAATTTGGTATCTTTTGTTACACAGAAGAGAAATGCACTGAAAATTGCACTGAAGTAAGAATTACAGTAGAGCCAAATAGTTTGTTACATGTCAACTGCAAGAGATAATGAAATTAGAGCTGCCTCCATAATTAACTATCTGACATTTGGAAGAAATAAAATAATTGGGTATTAGCATCTGCCTACTGCTTTACCATTGCAAAATTCAGTAGCAAGTGCAGATGAACACAGTATTTCTCCTCTTGTAAACTTGACTATGCAATCTGCAGTAAACTAAGCAATAATAAAATGAAATGTCCAAACCTTTGAGCAAAACAAACATTTTGATTAACAGTTCAGTTTTTGTTTTCTTTACCTGTATTTATCAGATAACTTTCAGCACAGGAGGGATTACTGCACAAGGTGGCAGAATACAAACATAACCCAATAGATCTACCAAGGGAAAGTGAATCAGCTTTACTAATTCACGTAAGTTACCTGGAACTAGAACAGCAACAAAGTGAGCAAATTTTTCTCCTTAATGAAGAGTCAGTATTTTGCATTAATTTATCGAGAGGTAGAACTACTGGATCCTGTATCCATACAAAGCATTATGATCATCGTGTTATATTACAGTAGGAATTAATCTTAGTAAGTACCTAGCTTTTAGAAATTGATAAAACCACTAGAAATAAACCTGTGACAGTTACTCCCTGTGAAGTATCATGAAGCTTACCCTTTTGAGATGAATTGTTTTTAACGTCACTGCACATTCTGATAAAGCCTGCAATGTAATACAGAGCGTTAGACTTGCATTGCTCTACTGGTTCACTATTCAAAGCTAAAGAACCTAATGAGGCCCAAAACAAGGGCTAGTTCATGCCATTATCCCTTCATTTTCCCCTCAGACAATGCCACGTCTTGACCTTCCAGGTTTTGTTCCACTCTAATTAGAAAAACTTCTGCACAGCTGAATCTAAAATAAACTAACAAACAGGCAACTCTGTGTGTTCGCTTTCACTGAACATTAGTTAATAAGTAATGCAAGGTCAATTTTAAATACTTAGGTCTCCAATTGATTTTGAGCCTAAGTAAACTACAGGATACACCACCACAATATTCAATAATTAATCATACAGATACTTAATGTAAAAAAAAAAATCCCACAAAACCTATGGGATTTTATTTCTGAGATGACAATCTTTAATACCCCGTAGCTATTTTAAGTTTGTTAGCTTGAATCTGCACCACAGGAATGAATGGAAAAAACCATCCATAATACACACCAGTACTGTCTGAGCATCTGCTAAGTCAAACGTTTGCTTCAAAGGTGCTAAGAAACATGCAGGAACAATGTGCTTGTAGACAAAGTCTGCAAAACCTACTGGTCCATCTTTACCTCCTAAAAAGAAAAATAATATTTCAAATTCTGTTATTGCTTCATGGGTACCAGCAGATGGAAAGGAATTCTGGAAAGACATTCTTACCCCAGAGCTCCACCAACTTAGAAAGAATAATAAAACAAGTCTTCTGTGCAATAGGATCTGGGTAATCCACCGCTCCTTGAATGACAGTGAACAATACACGTTCCACATTCTCTGCACCTTAAACACATTAAAATGAACTTGTCACATCAAATTGCAGCCTAAAATGTTTTGGTACTCATACACTATTTTATATAAATACTGACCTGGAAGACATGCTTCAACTTCAAAATAGCTCTTTTTTGCACAAATCTCAAATATTTTTGGGAAGTTTCCCCTACGATGCAACACAACTCTTATTTAGGTTATAATTTTTTTTTTAAGTTTGGAGATTTAAATTGCTCTTCTGGCCTTTAACACACCCAGGTGAGGGCAGTACTTTGTTCTGTTTACAAATTTTGTGCTCTCTACCTAAACTTGGGAGAGTTAATTAAAACTCAGCAGCACTGAAGTAGTTAGCTTATCTTGCAGCATATGACAAGGTATTTTTCACACATTTAAAACTTCTGTGCTGCATCTATACTTATTTGTTTGATTAGTTTAAAAATTTCTTGGCCCATCGCAACTACCAAGTGCCTCTTTCAAGAGAGCTCTCAGTACCTTAATGGTACTTTTTCCTTTCCCTGCCGTACTACCACCATTTTAGAACAGAGGAAAGGAATTCTGACTTCACTTATCAGGTGAGTCATTTTGAACTTATATTAAGTCCCTAGCCATTTTGATGGAATTAAAATAGAAAGAATCACTTAAAATATCAAGCAACTAGATGTCTGACTTCAAATTCCCACCATGAAAAAGAACTAATTTGCATCTGGCCAGTAAAGCTGAGGAAAACCTAGTAACTACATATATACTCAGTCACATGATACCTTCTACCATAGATAACAAGATCAGGCAACAGTAATAAAAGTTTACAGGATTTACTGATGTGTCCTTCCAAAAATAGATGCCATGAATAGTGGCAGCTGTGAGTGGTCTTGCCCAGCAGTCTGAACCATGCTATACATTGGTACATGTTGCATGATCTCCAATTCACCAGACAAATACAATGATACATGAGGACGGATACACTGTTCTTGTCCTAACAGGCCCAGTGATCACATTAAGTTGAAAAGATCAATAGGAAGAAAATGCCTATTATAGCTGGATTTCACAACCCCAAATTCCTGTACAGCAGGTAATTTGAACCAGGCGAGCTGAAGACAGAATTTCCATTAATCCATTCTACTATAAGATAGTTAATAGTACTTGCTATAGCAGGCTATACTAATAGGCTAATAATTTACTTAGACAAAATGTGAGAATAACCATAGTACTATCCTTTGAGCAACTGAATTCCTTACCTTGATTAGCTATGACTTCACTCATTCCACTGCCAGTTACTGTCTGCAGAAAAGCAAAGTAACTCCTCCGTAACATTTGTTTTTCTAAAGCAGCAGACTGGTCGTTTTCTTCTGCTGGAAGGAGCAACACCTCAAAAATAGCATGAAGTAGTGGCATAAACATCTGTTGCAGGAAAGGTGAAACCTGTGTCTGTGAAGACCACAAGAGGGTGTCAGCTCAAAAAGAGAAATTGAACATTTAGAAGTTAAAACTTGAAGGCTCATTAGAATTCTCAGCTTGGATTCACTTTTAATGTTAGTAATTTCATGTAATTACTTATAACACAGCAAGTTGCATCAGGGTCACCATGAACATTACTGCATCTTGACTTACATGCCACCTATTTTAAGCCTTTTGCACAAAAATAATTAGTTCTGTCTAGCCCCATTTTGTGTAGAAAAAGGTGTTTCAGAATTTTTTATCTTTCTATTCAGACAGAAAATTTCGAATTTCCTGAAATACCATCTCCAAGCCATTAAAACTGACAACAGGCCAGCTTTTATAGAACTTTTCTCTAAGGACTACTAAAGAAAAGGTTTTCCGACTGACATTACAGAATAAACTTGTCACTTACAATACTTTTTGTGAGAAATATATTTAAGGGCACTAAGTTAATTATGAATTGAAAAACTGAAGGTGTGTGCTATTCAGTCACGTCAGAATTCCACAAAGAGGCAACTGATATGTTAAAATCTTGCTTAAGCATTAGGAAGTTATCTTTTATCATCTCTTTACTATGCCTTTAAAGTATTCAAGCTGAGACTACAGAGGACAGGATCTTTATTTTACCATGCTCTAATAAGAATAGTACTGTAGCATACAAACTAAAATATTACACTGGAACATGGTATTTGTCCCACTTGCTCCTGTGACTTTTTTCTTTTACCTTCCTCATCTTTCACAGACTATTTTCAGTTATCTACTGTTGTCTCCGATGTGAATCTATATTCCTCCTTATACACATATTTGATATTTCTGTATCTCTATCTTCTGGAAATCTCATTATAGAAGATGAGAATTCACTTCAAAGCTTGTGTATTTGTAAGCTAACTTGTAACATTAGCTTAAAACTTCAGTGGAGGGCATGAAGCTAACTGTGTCAATAAAACAAATCTGTGCTGCAAGTAGTATTTTAAAATATCAAATCCAAAAAATTAAACACAATATAAACATTTAAGAGTAATCAAATGAAAAAAATCAGTCATTTAATCACTAAGTCCAGCAATGCATAACTGATCAAAGAATGTTTCCCAATAGCAGCCTTCAAAACACACTTATTTATTAATTTTTAGGGTGGGTTCTAACACATAACTGTTTTCCTGGAACTAGAAAAGGAGGTATTTCAGCAACAGTTTGACCCTCAAAAGCTTATGCAATATCATACCTTAAACTTAGCTGTTATTTGGTTTATAAGAGGAATGAATTCTTGAAGATCTTTTGCTTCACAATCTTTAAGCATGTGTTCAGAGGCAGAAGGAATGAACGGAAGAACTTCTTCCTCTAGGCAAATAATCATGCGGTGAAGGAAAGTGCGGACACCACTTCTCAGAACTTCCTTTTGTAATGGACAGCTGAGAGCTGGCAGAAATGTTTGTAAGCAGTCCAGATAAACCTCTGAGCATCCACACTGTTTTACAGTTTGCTTATTGCTGAAAGCCTTGCTGGTTCGACTGTGAAAGCACACATCAAGTTTTACATAAGCTCACGTTCCAGTACAATGAAGAAGTAGCAACACTGAGAACAAATGCTTTCCAACCCAGGCACTAAACTACAATACTCCATTTCATGACATGGGAGCCAGATAGTGGAAGTAATGAACAGAATATTTTCATATGAAGTAGCATCACTTTGGCAGTTTCTGAGAATTAAATTCTAACAATTTACCAACAACACATGATTAAATTAGTGCCATACAATTATTTAAGCAAAGAAATAGACGCTGATTCATTATGAACTTGCTCAATGTTCTCCATATATACATTCAAAGCAGACTTTAAGGGGACTTAACTTATTTTCTCAGCTATCACAAGAAATTTTACAACCACTCATGATTTTCTAGGTTAATAAAGTAGAAATCTCAGTCTCTCCTCCCAGTAAATCCTTTGTATTTCCCTTTTACTCAAACCAGAAACATACTGTGCTGTACCTACCTAGCAAACCCAACAGCGTGATTGAGGCAGTCAGCCAGTGCCATCTGTCTGTCCTCATCTTGTGCCATCATCAGTTTTTCTAACAGTACTTTGAACTTCTCCATCAGCGGAGTCAACAAATTCCTCATCAGAACCTGTTTTCTTTCTGCAGAGTATTCGCTGTTAACTATTAACACCCCAGCTGTTTCATAAATGAAGAGTTGATCATCACTGCTTAATAGTGCCTGGTAGCCATTTTCCTAAAACAAAAGGTAACAGGCATAATTCACTAAGTGTCCTCTATCAAGGCTGTCTTCTCAAAATTTATAGCCTTCTATATATATATGCATCTCTACTCTATACTCCCAGAAACCCACAAAAGCAAGATTATTACAATTGGTAAGGTGTGCAAGTGATCTCGCACCAAAAAAGCAGGATAATTATTTGTGCTTAAATATCTCCATGTTATGCTTATGATTCAGCGAGTACTCAGGTACACTGGTAAGTGTAAGCCTCGCTCATTACAGAAACCTATGGCAAATACTTACAGGAGGAGACAGTTCCATCAGGTCTTGTATTCTGTTCAGAACATCTTCAATAAAGGGATTCATTTGCTTACTGAAGTAAAACACAAGTACATAATACTACTTAGAATCACATTCATTTTTACAGGCTTCAAGATATTTTATTTAAGCTGTGATGTTAGATGCTAAACTACCTTCTCCATATAGGAATCCCTGTTAAACACCAAAGCACTGCTGCAGAAAAATCTGGCTTATGGGTATGATGCCAGTGGTAGGCCAAATAAATGCATTGCATTGTGGGAAATAATGTCTTTATTTCCCTAATTTTTATAAAATACGCATAATTTCAGTGAAGCATTTTGAACAGTTGAAAAATAAAAGCATGCTGAAATCTGAGCCATCTCTGAGCTTCTTCTGCCTCTAAATGAAATACATGCCTGTGAAATAAGACCAACAGGACTGTTCAAAGGACTCATACACTGAGTAAACTTCATCAGTATAAATTCTAAAACTATTACTATTCAAAATTTAGTTAGGGACAGAGAAGAATTACTTTTGAAAATCTCCAGATCCACTCACACTCAGCTCTGCTTACTGAGAAAAAGGCACTTATATTGTTGGTCAGCTTTAACATTTAACCAAAATAAACTAGGCATATGTATTCCACTTCTTTGTTCCGAGACAAGTATTTCCACTGCTACTTTAGTATTACACAGTAGAACAATCCTGCTAGACCCTGTTTTGGTATTTTACTTCACTGCACTCCACCTGAAGCCCAGCCTGTTCCAATGACAAATGGGACATATAGAAGTGTTGTGTGTAGTAAATTAAGTGCCATTTGGATACATTTATTTACTCACTTAAGAGACTTGACAAATCTGGAAAAAAGGTAAGCTGTTCGACTCCGTACTTTGGGACTTGTATGACGAAGACCACGATGATCTAAAAATGCCATCTGCAATCAATAAAGCATCTCAGTCTTAGAATGCCTAAACAAGGCAGGACAGAAATCTAATTATCCAACAAATAACCCAGCTTCCTTAGGGACCTTCAGAGAACAGGAAAGTTTCCTAAGTCTAAAGAACTTACTTAGTCTCACCTAGTTAAAAATGTAAATGAGATGAAACTTACTAGTACAGTTGGAATGTGCTGAGGTTCAACAGCAAAGAATTTTTCATATCTAACCACTGTTTCAAAAAATTCCAGGGTCACTGATGTGTGTTGATAGGCACTAACACCAGAAGTCACCAGCTACAAATATAAGCATTAGCAAGTCAGTATTTTATATGCTTATAAAACCTAACTGCAACATAAGTGACATGCTGGTAACTAAAATGAGCCATCTGAACTGAAACATTCTAGTCTTTAGTGGCACTTTAAAATAGCTCTCAAGACATACTTACCGTTCTCATCATGTCTTGTAAGGCTGTAGCTTTAGTAATATCACCAGTGAAGTGAGCACCATGAGATACGGGAAGAGCCTCAGCCAACATATAGAGCAGCCTTATTGCCACTTCTACTTCCATAAATCGTGTAGTCTGCCAGTTCCTAGAGAAAGAATAAGAAGATCATGTTAGTCTTTAGTACCTTATGAAATAATCACAATTATACCATGTTAATATTTTCTTTTGAGCCTTCTTCAGATGCACAGCACAAAAAGAACGGATTTAAACTAAGAAAAACACTGGAAGGCCAAGGAAGTTATACAGGATGCTTCTGAGAGACTTTATCCTCTAAAATACCACCTCCTCATCAGATCACCACCAGTTTCAGCTTGAAAGCTACGGATTTCTACTGTGCTTATTGAGATACAAACCCACCTACTATGACATGAGGACGAGCTGGTCAGCTTCACGTAAGAGGCAGCTCAGTTAAGGTACAAGGTAGCCACAAACAATATTGAATATCTATTTGTATACACATAACTCTCCTCCTAGCCGAGGAACTAGTAATGTTTCTTGTGCGCAGTTGCCAGGATTAGATCTACAATTTGGTGTTTTTTTACAAAAATACTTCACTTAGATTTTTTTCCTCCCCATTCAACCTTATTTTTCTGATAAAAGTAATGCATAATATTTACACCTCAAGGAAACTCTTATGAGATGTAGCAAAGTGCACACCTCTCCAAATAGCTGGTGCTGGGTTGGTGAGTGACAAAGAAACATCTCTAGGAAAGAAAAGCTGCCATTTAAAGTAACAACAAGCTTTTTCTTTCTAAGGAGCTGAGTAACAGATTATACAAAGTCATATTTATCATTAAGTTGTAATGAGCTCATTCTGTCAACTGACTTCACCTTGCTGCATCACACTTTCAACTACAGACTGCTGGTTTACAAAAGGAAAACAAAAACCAAACTCCAAAAAGGCATCATATAAACAAGCTATGAACCCCAACTTACTGAAGTGTAGTGTTAAAAACTCTGCGGACAGATGCCAACAGTAATTCTGGTGAAACCTGAGCAAGTCTGTCCAGCAACAGTTTCAACTGTTTTCTGTACTCCACAAACATTGCTTCATCTTCACCCTACCAAAAAAAATTCACATCAGTAAAATCCTTATTTTCATGTTTATATTCGTCCACAACCATTTTAGACAATTACATCTAAAGCAAAAATATGTATATACAAAACCAGTATAGCACACTCAAGAGAATTCAACAATGCTCATCCAGTGCTCTTGCAACGTAATAGCAGGCTTTTTTTATGGCTGGATATAATATGTTGAGATCCACTGCATTCAGTCCAGAAACATACTAAAAAGGCTTTGCAAAATGAAAACCAGCCAAAAGTATAAGAAACAAAATACTCTTGGCAAAGCCTTATTGATCCAATTCTTAAAAATTGACTCACACCTCAAAGCCATTCCTTCTTGGCATCTAGCTTAGTTTTAAAATTGGACTGACAACACTTATGATGGACTGGATACAGTTTAAATTAACCATTTTCAGAGCATAGCTGTCTGAACAGCCTGGGACAAAGTAAGTCTGTCTCACATAATCATTACTGTTGGCTGTTAGATGTTAAGCATGGAAGGAGAACTAAATCAGAGACCTTACCTCACCTTTAGCTCATTTTTTACCATCTCCAGTAGCTCAAGCAGCATGTCTTTTCAGTTTCATTATACAATATTTCTCAAGTATTTTTGCAAGGCAGAAGTGATGTGCAGAAATATGCAAATTTGTACTGAACTAGCCACCTCAACAGCTACGTTTAGTTATCAGCACAGCTTATCTGCTTAGGAATAGCTATGTACAAACACAGCCATAAATATTGTTAACTCAGCCGACTTGGATATACCTTTACTATGTTGTTTTGTCCTATGCAGACATACCTAGAAGCTTTCCGTATTGGAAAAAAAAATTAAAAAAACAAAAATCAGTCTATGGACCGACCCTTGCTTCCTACGTTTAAATCTTATTTATGAAAAACACAGATTTTAAGTGTGAGCAAGCTTTATTACATACAATTACGTTGCATGTGTTTATTCCTACAACACAATACCTCATTTTCAAAATTATATTCTTCATCATATGTCAACTTCTTCATAACAGCCAACATGATTGCCTAGAATAAAAACAGAACTTAAGTAAGCATAGAAGCAGACAAGTTAGAAGAAACAACTGTTAAAAATACTACAAGTAAAGAAAACATTGAAGCTAATGTTATGTTGGTTACAAACAATTTTAAACCCTTTTGAACTACTATTTTCAGAGTTTTAGCAGAAGTTAACAGTCCAAATCAAAACAGATATATCCAAACAATACACAGATGCTATTCCAGACAGACAGCACAGATGTTTTGGAGCTCTCAGTCTCTGGTAGTATTGTTTAGCTTTATTTCCTGCTTATAATTTGTGCTGTTCAGTTCACCTTGAAAACAATCAAGATGACTGAACTAGGCGGAGGAAACTAAACAGGCTGTCCAATATACTATTTTAAAGGGATAAGTCAGCTTAGCTGTAACATAAACTTCTCCAATAGCTCATAGTAATTGGTGTGCGCATCATCAATCTCTATTCAAAAATGATTTTGCCATCTTGAATACTGCTGTCCAAACATTGCTTCAAGAAACAGTGCACTATATCATAGTACCTATAACTACTATCCATTGCATATGGTAAATACTTCTGATTTGTCTTGTAGTCTAACTGTTATCATCAGCATCAATAGAATACATCGTTTATATATTTGGTTTGCCATCCTTAATCTTGCAGAACAAAGTTGCAAAAAGCTTCAATTACACCTATACAATCCTTTATACATAAGTCTGGGAGAAGGACTCGATCCAGCTGCACCTAGACTCCTCTCTGAGAAGTTCAGAAAGCAAGCAGGCCCTTTCTGCACATTGTCACTCAATGGGAGAGTCTCTCTACACCTTGTCCATAACTTACAGTAGCAAGTTGTCAGATCAATTAAAGCAATGAAGTGCAATATAACCTTAGCAGAGACTGTTGGTACATCCTAAAACAGCTATAAAGGCTTGACCTTAGCTTTACTTAAGCCTGAATGAAACCAAATGAAACAAAAAACCTTTTGACAAATAAACCATGATTACTATTTTTTATTTTAACTGCAAAACCTGAAATTCATCAACACAAAAACAGCCCAATGAATTAAACCTAGGTTGCTGAGTTGAAATTCTTGGTCATTATGCAGAAATAGATACTTTGACAGCGTCACCATAACCTATGAGAAGAGTCTGTTTCTCTGTAGAGTGATATTTAAGAAAAAAATAATTGCAAGACATTAATGCAATACACTTGTAGCCAAAAATGCTTAGAAAGACCTGTCATTCTCAGAATTAAAAAATGTGATCCTGCTGATAAGAAAAAACTTTGGAACTTCAGAGGCACAAGAAAAAAGCCCCCTTTTTTCCTGTTCAAATAACGAACAAGTCTGAAGTGCAAAATTTAAAATGCGAAATTTTAAACAAATGCTGCTAATCACAAAATTTAAAGCTTAAGACAAACAACAGTAAGATTTAGACTATTTCCCATTACTTTCTTATTATGAGTTGGATGAAAGAAAAAAATTTTTACAATTATTTCTCAGTTTAACACAAATCCTCGACAAGTGCTCAGTAAAATTAGGAAATATTTGCAACATGAAAATCTCCAGTATGAAAGCAACTCAAATCAATATATTTCAAGATAGTAACATGTTCCAAACTTTTAATGTCTTAAGTGTGTTGCAGTAATAATTTAATCTAGCTGTAACAACAAAAGACAGTCACAAAAATAAGAAGATTCATTTTTATTATCAAAGTTCTTTTTTTCTGTCACCTAATCCAATTTAAACAGACATTAGACAAAAGGAGATCAAGATACTCTATCCCACGATTATCCAAACTCAACTTTTCATGTCAGAACAGGTACAGAACTCAGTGTTTCTTTGTAAAGGAAAAGTAATCACACCTGTTAGCTGCAAGAACTTACGACATAACAGCACCAATCTAACCAGTTCAATATCCAAATCAGTACATCTACATTGGTGCCGACTGGGCTGAAAAATCCGTACAAGTTTACTACTTCCAAAACTGGACATAAACTTTACATTTTATATATAAACTTATCTACTTGAGCTTAATGTTTATTTATTGTAACGTTTAAGATATAACTGCTCATAATTACAACTGTTATCGCTCAACTGTTGCTTCTTTCTTAATTTAGCTTACATTATTAAGAGTTATATTTATGACAATCCTTCTAGACTTCTTCCAACCCTTTGGAATTAGGGCAGGTTTTAATAAAAATAAAAACTTCAAGGAAACAATCTTTCCATGTTGATTTAAGAATATTCTTTGAACGGTATAGACAGCAGAGGAGCTTGCCAACGCATGCTTAAGGGCTGTTTGGGAAGACCAGCTCTAAAATAGCTTTCATCTTCATACACAATTCAATATAGGTTTACTATTTAAAGAAACAACTGTAGTTACTTAGCAAAAGATTGAACACACTGTCCTTACTTTTAAGTCTTGACTTTTAATTACTGTCACATACACATTGAGGCATATAAATGAAATATGATTTGTTCCAGCAAAATTAAATATTCTGATCTAACGTCCTTGAAGTATAGAATCTGTAGTAAAAAATAAATACTTACCTCTACATTAGCTTTTTGTTGGTCTGAAAGCGCAGAAAGCTGGAAAATAAAATTCAAGTGTTATTTTTTTGTATTCTAACTCCTTCATTACTGTCTAAGAGAAAGACTTGCTTTTTTAACAGCCTTTCCCCCTATGAAAAGATTTAATTCTACTCCTTCAGATCTCTAAACAACACTACAGAAATAGCATGAGCACAGGCATTAAAGAAACAGAATGCTAATTAGTCAAAAAACCTATTTTACAAGTCAGTTTGAACAAAGTATGAGACATTCATACAAAAATCAAATGAAATCATGTCAGAAATTGTGTTAAATTGAAGCCAGACATACTTACTTGTTTCAGGATGTGAAGGTAATCGTAACAAAAGCCAATGATGTTAGAAGAGATGTCATCATCTTCATGAATTAGAAGTTGCAACATCAGGGCCACTTTTGCTTCAATAGCTTGTAGAGTGTCTTGAGCACTCTTCATATCACCATTTTTTATCAGTTTAGTCCAACTAGCTATTAATGCTTGCCCCATCCCATTGATCAGCTTGGAAAATCTGGCCAGAAAATCCACATCATCCTCCTGCAAGAAAAGACACCTGATTAAAAATACTAACAGGTCTTATGTTTAAATAACGTGAGACTACAGACTGTACTATCTATGTCTAGTAGGTAGAATTAAATCAACACTTGTCTCCTAGCTGGAAACTTCCAATTGCCTACAATGGATTCTTTTCCCCCTGGGAATGGAGAGAGAAAAAAGTTAAAGCAATGCCAGATTTGGCTATCCTCCATTACAACAGCAGCTTGCTTCATCACTCAGGTTTGTTTGTTTCTCTCTTTACTGCAATAAGTAGGCTCAAAATAAAAGCAGCAGCACATGCCTACCATAAATTTTAGGCCGTAAAACAGGAAAGCCTTTTTATGGAAAAACTTGAAAGAATTATACCAGCTGCAGTTTACTTCAGAAATACTGACAAGTACCTTTCAGTACTGCCTGTAAGAGTGAGTTAATATTAAATACTTCTGGCTTGCTTTGCAGAAAAATATTGATCAGAATCGAGAAATACCCCTAAAGCAGCCACCTCAAAGAAACGTTTTTGTCTCTGCCATAACTGTACAAAAGGGAAGGAATAACAAGTCTACCTAAGAAAGACTGAGATAAGATTTTTATTAGTAGGAATACAAATATGACAAAGGTTTCAAAAGTAACAGGTAAAAGCCTTGCAATCTAAGAACTACAGCTTCATAAAAACTGGTTGCTCTCTCTCCACAGCAGGTAGCAAAGAGCTGTTCCTTAAACATGGCAATTACCAGGCAATGTGTGTTTAGTTAGTAGGTATACTTTTCCAGCTTACAGATAAGCATTTCAAGCCTCATGTTTGATGGTACACACACGCAAAACAGCATACGTCCTTAAGAAAGCTCTTTCCCCCTATCTAATTATGCATATAATTTTTTAGGGTGAGCCATTAGATCAGCTATCTTGGCTACATACCTATTACAGAATCATTCAGGAACGAAGATTCAAGACAAGGAAACACAGAAGCAGTATTAACAGAAAGCATAACTTGCTTTAGGAGAGGAACAGAGGAGTTACACAGTACCTTGCTTCTAGAATGAAATCCTGTATGTTCAAATGAATAATGAACATTAATAACAAGCTCTTAAATTTAAGTGTAAGAAACTGTAAGAAGTGATCAGCTTTGATGCAGAAGCAAAACTACTTCCCTCTAATCTGTGGACTGTTTTATACTTTTCTGTGCATCTGATTTAAGATCTGTCAGAGACCTATGACTCATTCCTATTTTAAAAATCAATACACAAACCTGATCAATACTGAAGAGTCCAGCAGACTGCAATACTTGACATAAAGACTCAACCAGTTTTGTTTTATCAATTGGGTCCATTCCCTTATTTACAATTTCAAACAAACAATCACAGGCTTCTTCCCGGAGAACTTCCACAGACATGTGACCTAGCAGCATATTTATAAACCTTCAGAGAAAAAAAAGTTTAGTTTTATATGTACAAAGTAACATTGTACAGAAGCTTTATAATATTTGTGTGCATATTTACAATGATTTCTTTTTACAATTCTTCTTTTTGTATTGTACTGACAAAACTCAACATTTTATACATTTTAAAGAGAATACAGCAAACTGAGCAGTGCTTAGTTTGGCCATTATATCGTCTTGGCTTGCAAAAACACTCTCCTAAAATTACCAAAACTCCAAAAATAGAATTAAAAATCATCTTTGAAGGACTTATATATATTTCACTTATATATCAGTCAGCACACTACCAAGAAGAATTTTGCAAACACTTTCCATGAAAACCTTCTTACCTTTCATTGGCTATCAGGCTCAAATCTATCCAGGATACATAAGCTCCAACTACTTCAAGGCACTGGCATGTCAACTCTGAGTTATTATACTGATAATTTTGTAAGATTTGGTACCACGATTCCACCAAACTTGGAATGCACTGTTCCCTCATAGTATCTTTTAATAAGGTGTTCCTACGAGCTTCCTATCAATAGAGAAAAAGGATATAATCAGTCTCATCACAGATTAGCATCTTGTCAAATTAGTAGTATTTTTAATATCTACTGTCAGACGTGTCATAGCAAGATAAATAACTCAAATCAGAAACCCAAAGAGAATGTTTGTTCCTTTCCAACAAATAAAAACAAAATATCCTAAGTTTTCCCTTTGATTATCCAGAATGCCCAAATACTGAGAAAAAAAAAGGCAGAAATAGAAGAGCAGTTCTCTAAATCATTAAATGGACTTTTGATGTTAGGACCCCTTAAAATGTGCACTAGAAAAAAATGTTATTTTAAAATGGGTCTCAGTCTAGCATTATACTGGCAAATTTGGTTGATTAATTTTTGTTTGCAAGCTATCAAGAAAAAAAATAGCTGAAAAGCATGGAATCATAAAAAGCATTAAACAACAAAGCTAAATGTAATAATTTAAACCACCTAATGTGTCTAAGGCAGAGCTGCCACAGGAAGAAAGCACATTTAAAAACCTTCTGCTCTAATTAAAGTAAAAGAACTTCTTAAAATCCTAAAACAAGTGTTAATGCAAAATAACAACTTGCCTCTGATGTATGAACAACATCCCGGTCCACCAGCTCAGCATCGACAGCCATCAGGATTCTGAGGTACATATCCACACCTCGTGGATTAAGGTCAACTACTGACAGGATGTCAAAAAAAAACTTGGGCCATTTTGTGAGATATTCAGTAACAAAAAGCAACGCAAAGACTTGTGCTGCTTTGTTGCGAATAAAAGTCTTCTCAGGCTGGGGATTCAGCATCTGGCAGAAACAAGACATTTCATCTGTATATTCTTAATAAATTAGAGAAGAATCTTATGAGTTTGTTGATCTCTCTGTAGTAGTTAATGTACTAACCCTCTTCACGGCTGAGACCAACAAATTACATTTCCTAGGAATTTGAAGAAAAATTGGCTAAATTGTCATGCTACAGGGAGAATGTTTTCTACGGGTGATACAGCCCTAAGCCTTTCATTCAGTACCAAGACATGAAATGCACTACTCAAAGACTAAAAAGTCAGTCTGGTGAAAGTTACAGTCCTCCTGTAGCTAGCTTGTGCCTGTGTTAAATGTTAGTGCTGAGAACAGTAAGAGAAGTTCCTAAATCTAAGGGAAAAAAAATTTAAAAATCTGTTACTTCCAATCTCCTCTTCTCCCCTTTCCCTTTTATAAACTCCTAAATGGAACAGTTCGCCACAAAGACAAAAGCAATTTAATCCACTTCATAATGATCTGTTCTTTTTAAAGTTGCATTATATTCCACTTCCTACTGTTAAATTTTCTACACAACAACTATGTTAATCTTCAGTGCAGAAGCGGAATTACAGCTATATAACGGCAGCTATGGGCAAACCAGTGGATGGTTCTGCTGACTGCAAACTCTTGGATAAGGCTGATACTACAAGTTCAGCTACAGTAACTAATTCAAGAAAGTATAGTCCGTACTCTGTCATGGTACTAACAAAGGAGTGATAAACATCTGCCAGCATTTTAAATAGGTAAGAGTTCAATCAGTAGGTCTTAGAAAAAGAAGTAGCAGGCCTGGTCCTCCTCCAGACATTCAGGAACATCAGGAATCTGTACTATACCTCTCTAAAGGGGAACTTTTAATACACCTTATTTCATACATAATTGATTAAACCACAATCATTATCTGATACAAGAGCTACACATTTAGTAATAAGTTCAGGCATAGACTTCTTTACAACACTCAGTTTAAAAAAATTCTCACAAACCTTTAACAATCAGATACCAAAGATCTCTAGCAAGCCATCTTTAAGCTTGAAGAACAGATTAAACATTTAGTCCACACTCAATGCCCTATGTTAGCCTAAAAGCCTAACATGTAAGATTGTTGTGAAGGACATACATACCTGTGCTTGCAGCCATGTTATGAGTGTTTCCCTAATTACCTGCTGCTGGACTTCAGTAAGTTCGGAGTATCTGAAACAAAAAATATTGAGGTCAAAATACAACTGTGCTTCATGACAAGCACCAACACTCAGTAAAGCAAAAATTCTATTTGCTTTACTGGTATGGTATATAATGCTCCACATTAACGTAAACGAAAAGTTTCTAAGACAGCAATTTACAAAGCCATTTGCATGTTAGAATTTTGACTCCAAGGCAAAAATAATAAAAAACATTTTATCCGTAGTAATGGATCACATGTTGAGGCATTACTGCCACCTATACTGGGAGTAGACGCTTGAAATTTTGCAGGAAAGCTCGTCCATCAGACACAGGACTTATGACCCAGATAAAATACACATGTGACCATAGGCCAAGGGGAGAAGGAAGACACATCTGTATATGCTTGAACTTGTTTACTACACATTGAAGACTATCACTACTGAGTACAAGTCCTTCACTGATCTGACCTACACTACATTTATTATCAGACTTATGCCAAAAAACCCAAGGAAATAATTCTGCTTTATGTCATACATATAGTCCTGGAAAACTGTGACATTACATCTAGCCCACCTCAACTACAAGCCATACCTCTGCCAGGACTAGTGAAGCTGAGAATACTCGATTACAAGAAGAGTTAGCTATAGGCTTGTAGAGTCCTTAATAGGAATGACTGCTGAATGGGGCTCTAGTCTTCCTGTCACAGCCAACTATTTATTAAAGAGATTAAAAAACCCACCCCACTGAAAATGCTTCAAGAAAATAAGTAGCAGGAAACTAGAGAAAACATACTGCAGGAAGCAGGTGACAGGAATGAAACAAGCAGAGAAAAGTGGGCAGTGAGGTAAAATTAGGTAAATAAAGTCTAACATTTGCACTCATACCAAACTGTAAAAATTAGTCACAAAATACATCTTATTCCTATCTAAACTCCTGACCCGTTCAGTGTATTACAAGCAATCACAATGATATTCAAAGATTCCATGATACTCAATTCCAGACGAAGGGAGCCCAAAGTGAGGAAAAAAATATAGTTCTGTGCAATGACATTCATATTATTAAGAAGTATTTTTCCCTGGAATTATGAAACTACCACTCAGTGAAAAGACTGATTTCTCAACATCTCTGCCATGGTTATTGACTGAATAGGGCTCTGTCTGAAGTCCAGGACTCTGTACAGAGCACGGCTGCAAAAATCAGTGAGAGTACAGAGTAAGGCCAGAATCTCCAAACAGGAATAGCTAAGTTTCAAGCAGTCCTTGCTAACTGGGTCTGCATTGGGCCATACACATGTGTCAGACTAGCTGAGAGCAGAGCATGCTGCTCAAAACCTATCCAAGGAAAAGGCAAAGAAATACAAGACAGCTCTCTGCACTAGACTACAGCTCATCAACCACAACTAGGCAATAGATATCATTTTAAGTTTATTTGCAAGCAGAATAAAAAGGGAAAATTATATGGATGATATCAAGAAAAATTACTCACTTGAACTTAACTTGATGTTCCAGAACTTGAAAGCAGAAGAACTTGATGTGATCATCACTAGAAAAGAAAACTGTGTTACTGGAAGCAGTATGGTACACATTTCTGTGATAAAAAAAATCCTCAAATATTACAATCAGATTGCCCCATTGGCAACAGAAAAAAACAAATACGCCGTTACTGTTACTTCAAAGTAAAAATGACAAATAGTGGAGCAGTTAATCTGGTAGAAATGACTAACTGTTAAACTAGTATTTATGTCTGATACTTATCTTTTTTTCTACAGTCACCTATTTGTTATGGTTTGATTTCAGTATTGAACAAACAAAACTTCAATACTTCTTGTATCCTGCCCTTACAAAAATCTGTCAGGCTTCAATAGTATGTTTGAGGCGCAAGCTGTACTCTGCATCTTAAAAATCAAAGGTAAAGACAAACTGAGGTATAGCTTAAGCTTAAACGTTCCACATGTTCTGTTCTCTATACCGCTTTTTCATCTCATTACCTAAAACTTGCAACAACCATAATATATTTTTTAAAGATAGTAATTTCTGATCTTCATAGTTTTAATTACTGCACATTCTGATCGAGTCCGTAGTTTTGATAAATCATTTACAAAAAAGCATTCACTATAAACCACTGCTGTTATTCAGGAGATATGCACCCTTCAATTTCCTACCAAACTGAATTATTTTGTAAAACAGTGACAACCTAGTATTTTTGATGTAAAAACACACCTATGTGCAAAAACAGTGGTGACTATGGGACGGTCTACTCCATACAACAGGGGCAAGGAACTACTTATGAGATTACTGCATATAAAATCTATAGTCTCACAGTGGGCAATTCTCAGCACTTCTTTTCCCCTGGATTTCAAAAACCAGCAGTCTTTAGGCTACTAAATAAATACGGAGTTTAATTTATAAATTGCTCGTCCTTGAAAGGCACTATACAGAAGCCACAGATCAACTATGATACTAAAAACAGTACCATACAGTAAAAACAGTAGACCATACTGGGGTACAATGCAAAATGTGTATTCTATCACCATCTGTTGTAACGTGGGAGGGGTGGTGATCCTTATCTCTGTGGGAGATATCCTCTGCTGATGTGCCATCTGATAAGATCAGGGGAATGATCATTGTTATCTTTTCACAACCCATCCTTCCTCCAGAAGATATATTCTGTTAATGGGCCATTAAGTCCTATTGTGTGATTGATAAGATTACATCATCCCATGGGGAGATGCCCCAGCCAGGGGGAGGAGACACGCCTTTCCCACCTAGATAAAAAACTGGGGTTTGGGACGCGAAGGCAGCCCTTTCCACTGGATCCCAGAGGAAAGTCGGACCTTTTCCACATCATCGCTGGATCTTTGGAGGAAAACTGCACCTTCTACAGGAGCACTGCTTCAACGGAACCACATCTATCATCCAGGAGGACTGCAGCCACCATTTATACGGACTGCTACCAACACCCTGACTGACAGGGTGTCAGATTGTATTTCTGACTCTGTCGGTGGTTTTTCTTTTGTATTATTGCATGTATTTTATTTTTTCTCTTTTTTTCGTATTAAATTGTATTACTGACTTGGAGTCTCGCACTGGTTTTGCTTTCAAACCAACACACATACTAACTTTCAACAATTTAGTTTTCCTATTATGCTGCACAGCTAAATCAGACGCACACATATTACTAATGGAATTAAGACATTTTTAGTTACATTACCTGTATATACTCTGAGCTAATGCTTCTGCACAGACTTGCCAAGCATCCTGAGATATCTTGAGCTGCTCAAAGTAGGCTAGTGCCTGCAAAAATCGAGGTAAGTTTCACTTAAAGACCAAAGCACATAGCAATACATCTCATTCACACTTTCCCTTGTATTTAACAGCTCTTCTTCAAAAAACCAACACTATTTGGACACATTCCAGTGACTCCCTAATCACCTCAACACTGAGCAGGTTTTTTTGCAAATGCTAATATCACAGGTACCCATTTCCACTTCATATTCAATACAAAGATTTTTGTTACTTGAATAGGTAAGTCATAGAATCAGAAGTGTTGAGGTTAGATGGAACCACCAGAGAAATAGCTGACTAGATCAGCTTGCTCAGAGCCTTTCCATTTAGGTGGAAGTTCACATCCAAGTTAAAATTCCTTCTATAAGTTCTAAAGAAGTGGTAATTTAGATTTTTCACTGAAAACAACTCACTGTTTTTGTTGCACTACTTTGCTTATATTCAACATCCCAAGCTCAAAAAACATTCAAACTCTGACCACCTGGACAATTGTCAGTTTATGAATCTTCTACAGAAATTGAGAAAATCTCTACCAAGTTTTAAATAACCACGTTACTAATCAGAACTTGTAAACAGTATTTGACAACAGTTAATTTGATTTAATTGCTTTAAGACTCCATGCGGTCTGTAATACAGAAGAGTAAAGCAAGTTTTGAAGCAAAGATTAGATGACAACATTGTTTTAATACTCTGAATGCATGTATTTCAAGGGGGTGGTTTGGCAGTTGGATATTTTTAGGGGCTGCTTTTTGCATTACTTCATAAATGTTTCCATTTACCGAGGTCATCTCCCAAAGTAATTATTCAGAACCAAGATGTAAAGTAAGAATTCACTTCCTGTAGTTAGTACTAATAATTTTCTTATACTTAACATATTGCTTTACTAGAAATGGTTTGACACCTCCCTTATGTTAGGTCTTACATGACAGTGGAAAAGGTAGGTCTCCTTCTGCTACGAAATATTTCAAAACCGGGCAGCCTGCATAGTTAAAAGGTCAACTATAAAAGCTTCCAATTTTAGTAATATTCTGTTGACAGATCACTAAAGATTAGCTATATCCATCTTTTCAAAAAGGACAAATATCCAGAACCAACATATTTAACACGCTACTTAGCAAATCAAACCACATTTTTAACTGTTTTAAACATTCCAAGATGCGTTTTGCAAACACAAACCATGGTATTAACATCCTCATTTCCGAAAGAGTTTACTAGAAGTTATCATGCAGACAGTTAATTCAACATGGTAATCAGTTAGCAGAGATAATTACTCAATAGATACATAAATAATAGTGTATTTTCATAGGAGCATCTCTTATGCAGTAAATGTTACCCACATACCATTATTACTTTCTTAACCTACTTTACAATAACACAAACTTCACTACAATTAAATCCGTACATTTCAATAAAAAGACACTAAACCTAGGTAATCCATTAAAATGATAGTTAAACACCACCTAGGAATCAACAGGCTAATTTCAAGCAAATTGTTTTCTGTGGCTGATTTTCGTTCTGTGAGATTATGTAGGGAGTTTAGCAACCAGTACAAAGAAGTGAAAAAACTTAAACAGTCAGTCCAGAAAAATAAATTCTATGCACATTAAGTGCAATTGAACTAAAGTGTAACAGAATTGATAATACACACCCCTCAGCTTACATGTTTGCAATATGACTTTGTTTTGTACTTGCCACCACAAACCCTACACATTGGCTCACAAAACAAACTCAACGAACCTTGCAGCCCATGAAAACATGAGATTTTTGTATTGCAATACTACCTCCAGTTATTACAGAGAAGAGGAAATTCATTACATACTCGTTGTCTGAACTCTGCATCGGCGTTTGGGTTGAGCCCTAAAAGGGCTTGTTCATCCATCTCTATTGCTATATTCGTTGTTTCCTGTTCCTAACTGCTTTGCCCAATTCTTCCAGAGGGGAAAATACGATCATCTGCAGATAGAGAAAGAGAAATCTTATTTGCTCAGCAGAACAAGAAAAATTAAAACCAGGACAGCAACAATGACACAAGTTGGCCCACAAACCGCAAGTAAGGTACTCCAACTAAACATAGATGCACACACTTCCAATACAGATATCAGAATTCTAAGTCCTTTAATCAACTTTTCACAGTATTGTATTTCGTACTGAATAAGGAAACTTTTAAGTATATATTTCAGTTCTCTTAAAAAGAGAACTTGGTTAATAGAAATATGGCATTATGTATAGTATTCAGCTGAAAGGCTTAAATTCAAATTTTAAGCATGCAGAAGTTCCAGCAAGACATGACATAAGCATAAATCTGCTCCTTAAATAAAAGGCCACTGTTTTTTTCCCCCCACCACAAACTTAACTACAAAGAAAGGAATCTCTACTCAACTCCAAGATAGATAAGATGCTTCACACTCACTTATAAAGTATTTTGCGTGGTGGGGACAACAAATTATTAGGAGGTCTTTCCTCTAAAGCAAGCACATACAAGTGTCTTAGAAATTAACCACAAAATACACCACACTGAGTTGTTAACAAAAGTTTTCTGTTCCTACTGATGGGTGCCGATTTACTAGCAACGATTTTTATTTAGAGAATTCAGTGTAAAATTAACAAGTGAGCCGGACAAATGTTTTAAAGATGGCTTGCCTCTACAGGCTGTTCTGCAATGCTCTAGTAAAACACAGAAAACTAAAAAAAAAAATTAAGATCTCTCTGTCAAATACTAGGATGTTGTTAAATAGCAAGGGAGGACAAAAACCGATCTGTCTTTCAGATCTCTGCCTCGCCTCCCCCCTCCTAGCGTTAACACAGTTAATTAGCCCTGAAATCAGGCGTTGTTCCGTAAGTACTTCGGAGGTAGGGGAAAGGCAGAGACAAGATGAAGAGATGAAATACAAAGGAGCTGTGGTTTGAAGCTGCCCACATATCCATAGGTAGAACTTCTAACTTCTTAGTATTGTGTCTCGTGCATGCTCTACTGTTCACCCTTCCCCACGGGAAGGAAGATAGCACAGTGACTGAAAGGTGGCAAGCAGAACTGAAAAGGAGAGCCCAAAATCTGACGTGGTAACAGAATTTTATAAAAAAGTCAAGACAGAATACACTATGCCAAAGTGCATAATGAAAAGCATTTTAATAAGTAAAACTGAGTTAGTACAAAAGAAAATTTGCAAGTTTTGGCAGTATAGAAACCAGAAAGTCTGGAACAAAGCAATGGCTTCTGGCAAAAGAAGCCTCACAGACTGCCTTTCACAGACTGCCTCAGTCACAGTGATCCCCCTCAAGGGCAGAATCTTTAGGGATTAAACTTGCTGTGCTGAGTCCTCTCCCTCCGCATCCTGCATCCCCAGCCCCCAATCTGTTTTCCCCCTAATCAACATCCAGAAGAGCCAGATTAAAAAAACCTAAAATGCTGCAGGGAAAATGTTTGGGGTTTTTTTTTTTTTTTTTAATAGCATCTTTTGATTAGGGTCTGGTCCAGAGTTACACAACTATTTAATATACAAAGGCATTTTTTCTACATATTTACCTGCTGATATCAGTACATTACTGTCTTTTGGGCAAATGACTTATACTTGGGTGACAAATTTTGCTAATAAAAATAATGTGACTCGAATATATATTCTCTTCACTTGTTAATGCTAACAGCAATGCCAATCAATTTTGCTAATTTTCTAAATGCCTCATGAGTGTACTTAAAATTTCAATTTCTATCATGTAGCCTTTTCTCCGTTTCATCTTGACTAGCCAACTCTAAAAGACAATTAATGAGATAAAATACTTGAATGAGCCTCTTGAGAAAACTAATAAAATAACTTTGCATGCCTCATAGTTTTACTTAAGAAGGTAGCTTTTCTACCATGAATTTAACCCGCCAGTTATACTTCAAAAGCAAAAGTGAACGCTGATTTTAATAGTACTAATAATTCACAAAATCCACCGCAAAATGCACTTGGCTATAAGATCAAGTATATCATTAACGCAAGTTTTATTTATAAAAACAACTTATAACATTAATAGCTAATAATAGCTACTATGCAGAAACTATTGTCTAATTTATTTAGGTTTTTTTTGTTAAGCAGTACATCATGTCAGGTGGCAAACTCGTCTTACAGTAATTAGAAGGATGCAGTTCCTTACCAGTGAAGTCATACAGGTGTGTCCCATCAAAAAAATTTCTCCTTTTCCCCTACTAAATACTTAAAAATGCATTTGATAGTAAACGTCGTTTTCATAGTGTAAAGGAGGAGGAACAAAAAAAAAAATTCAACCCACTTCAAGTGGGGAAGACTGCCCAATTAACAATACACAGGTGGTTAAACTGTGAAACTTCGATCCAGATATACCCCAATAATGAAAGCATTCAAAGCATTTTAACTACAGATGCTAACCACGGGAACAATCAGCAATTATAAAAACTTCATGTTCAGCAGTCATTCTAAGTATTAACAAGAACTGATAACACGGGGGGAGCCAGTGGTGCGCCTCATTTGAATTTCCTCAAGTTTTCTAACAAAATAAAGCAATTAAAATTAATCTTTTACAGTCTTTTTTGCAGTTTTGCTTGCTGCAAACCTTGGGCATATTTACAGCCTCTTTGGGCTCTAGACCCTTTATTTTGACCTAACACGCGATTAAAAGCCAACAGCTGTGAAACTACTACTACTTCGACAACTTTTCAACAGGACTAGAAAAGTTTTTCTTTCTGGAAGTGGCATTAAGTCATAGTTGCAGGCACAATTTTACTGGCAGAAATTTCCGGTAAGGAGTAAGGCCTCCTTGTCCTCGCCTCAGACTCGGTCAGAGCCCTGTCTCCTAAGGCTGGGAAGAACCGACACCACTCCACAGCGCAGCCGGGCCGGGCGCTCACGAATTCACGGTCTCCCGCGCACAGCCATCGGCTTCTTAAACCTCCCTAGCGCCGTCCCGGGCCGGTGGGAGTGACTCAGCCCCACCGCCCACGGCGGGGAACCACCGGTCCGACCACGCCGTAACCAGTGGAATATGGAGGTGCGGGGAGGTCTCTCCCTCCCTCCCTTCATGCCGCCGTCCTAAGGTTTCTTCCTTCCCCCACCGGAACTATAGTGGATGGATAGCCACCGAGGCAGTAGCTCCCGCGAACAGAACCGCACCGCAGACTACAGCGTGTATTAGTAGAGAAAAACACAGATATTTTTCGTGGCATCCGCAAGGCGGGACCGGCGGGGCCCGGCCGCCTGCAGCCTCCGCTGCTCCCCAGCAGCGGGGCCAGGCGGATGCAGCGATGCCTCCCCTCCTTCCCTGTAGCCTCTCGGCTGCTGGGGAGGCGAACCTGGGCTGAGGAAACCGACTGGGGGACTCACAGGAGCCCGCAGGCGCCGCCAGCTCACCCACACTACTCCTTCACCCCCGGGCTGCGTCACCCGCTCCGCATGTCGCGTCCTGCCTGCGCCCCTCCACCCGTACCTTCCCGGTCCGTGCTCCATCGCCACCGGCTCCCGCCCAACCCCACGCCTCCGCAGCAGCCACGAGCACGCGGAGAGGAGCGGGCCGGGTCGGGTCGGGCCGGGCCGTGCAGCGCCGCACCGCCTCGGCTAGCAGCGAGAGGAGGAGGAAGAGAAACAGGACCGCCCCTCTCCGCCAAGCCGGCCGGCCGCGGGGCACACCGGGATGCGCTCCGGCCGCAGGACAACCTGGGAACCGTAGTCCAGCCCCCCACCTCAGTACCGCTAGCACCGCTGTAAAACGAATCACACTGGAGGAGTGAACCAGGGCAGTCCCGGCTCGCCCCCCGAACTGCCTCCAGTCTCTGCAAATCGTGCTGTGTCAGCGGCGGCGGGGCAGGGCTGGCTTGGCCTGGGCCACCGGTGCGAGCTTCGCAGTAGCGGCCAGACCGACCTGCTTGGGGACGCGCACAAGGCAGGGCCCGGGCAGGCGTGGGCTTGTCCATAAGGAGCGATCCAGCTGTGTCTGCACATGTGGCACTGGGCTCCTGCGCACGGGGCTCTGCAATGCAGGGCGTCACCGCACGCCCGCGTGGCCGTCGGGCCAGACTTAAAACCGACCTAGACCCGAGCAACTGCATTACAAACCCGTCCCAGCCTCGCTGCTGTTACGATATCTTTCAAGGCAAAACCCACCCCTATCCCGTGGCTACGGCAGCACAGCTCTCAAAAGGTGTGAGGCGCCCAAAGCTCGAAAGAGACTTGCTTGTCCTGCCAGCAGAGCCGCTGGTCGCTCACGGTCCATGGAGGAACGAGCGCCCGGCGGGACCAGCCGTAAAAGAGAGGCATCCCATGGAACTGAGTGCGTGGGGGCGATCCGCAGGGGCAACCTCACGGTAGCCAGTGATCTCGCTCTCCCAGAGGATGACGAGCGAGAGAGGTTTCCCCGACAGCCCTCCGCTCCCGGCTATTGCCCCGAGGGGACTGCCGTGCCTCCGCCTGGAGCCTCTCTGCCACGTCCTTCGTGCCAACGCCAGCAGGCCGGGCAGGAGACGGAGTCACGCACAGCTAGGTCTTCTTGTATTGGCACCATGCAGGCCCACGTCCTCAGTGATGGGAACAGGGGGCCGTGGCCGGAGAAGGCTTGCCTGCAGAGCATAAAGTAGGGCCTGTCGGGCTAGGCCACGCGGCGCCGCCAGGCCGGAAGCCAGGGCCGCTCGTGGAGACTGACAGCTACGTGCTCCAATCGCGCTCTGCTCGCAGTCAATCGCCGCGCGGGGGCGGGGCTGGGTGACTGACGTGAGGCGGCGGCGCACGCGGCCGTCCCTTTTCTTTCCTGTGGGCCGTGGTGAAGGAGCGCCATGAAGGCGTCGGGCACCGTGAGTACGGGCCGGGGCCTGGCGGGCGCAGCTGGGGCCGGGAGTGCGGCCGACGTGGCCGTCGGGAGGGCGGTGGTGGCGGGCTGTAGTGCTCGAGAGTGGCCCATGAGTGCCCAAACTGCACAGCCTGGCCCTTGAGGCGGCGAGCGGCCAACATGGCGGCGGCGCTGCCGCCGCTCCCGCCTGGTACGGACCTAGATAGGCGGGCGGCACCGCGGGAGATCGACTCAGCCGGTGCAAAGGGTTTTTCCACTTCTGGATTGAGCTGTTCTCATCGCGTTGTTCCTTTGATGAGCCGCGGGTTCGGCGCGGGGCGGGCGCGGCGGTGGCTCCGCGGCTCACTCACTCTGCGGGCCGCCTGTTCTTCGTGTCCTTCTAGCTGCGGGAGTACAAGGTGGTTGGCCGCTGCCTGCCCACGCCGAAATGCACGACCCCTCCTCTGTATCGTATGCGGATCTTCGCTCCGAACCATGTGGTCGCTAAGTCCCGATTCTGGTACTTCGTTTCTCAGCTGAAGAAAATGAAGAAGTCTTCTGGAGAAATTGTGTACTGTGGCCAGGTGAAGGATTGAAAATCTAAAAACGTGGGAGGTTCTTACGGAATCCTAGAAGGTGTATGTGGAAGGATTTTATAGGAGTCACAGTTATGGGGTGTGAAGTTGATATCCGTTAATCTTTCAGTTGCTGTGAAAAGGAGTGACAAGTTTGGTTTTTTAACGTAGTGGTATATTTCCTATAAACTGAATAGGAATTTAGTTACGGGTTTAAAGTTATGAACTATGTGTTGCTTAGTGTTGCTCTCTTGTTCTTAGACTAGGTTCATTGTGTGATACACGTTTTAAGACGCATTTGGACATTCATAACCTTGAGAAAGTGAATGTTTGTATGCTTACATTCCTCTACCTTGATACTTCAAGAACACTCTTTAGAGCTGAAATCTTGTATTTTTCTTTGAATTAATAAAGTTTTCCACTCTGAATTATCACGACATAAATGTAGCTATGTTGGTAAGGGAATAGATAGCACAAAGAGTTGTTTTTTAACAAAGCAGTGGTTTCGTTAGAGTTCTGAGATATTTACTCTTAAAATTGTAAAATGGTGATAGTACATAATTTCTAACCACTTCCATATTCTTTTATAATTCCAGGTGTATGAGAAGTCCCCTCTGCGGGTAAAAAATTTTGGTATTTGGTTGCGCTATGATTCTCGTAGTGGAACCCACAACATGTACAGGGAGTACAGAGATTTGACCACTGCGGGTGCTGTTACTCAGTGCTGTAAGTATATGTAACTGTTTGAGATGTAAAATAGTAGGATGAGTGTACAAGCAGAAGATTAAATCTCAAACTGGGAAAAAGACATGCTGACTCAATCCATGGTCAAATAACTGAAACACTGGAAAATTAAAGGAGATATTCCATAGATGATTATCTATTATACACGTGGTATCTGACTTGTTACCTGTCTTTATACAGTTTCTCTGACTGGAAAACTGATTCCCACTTCTTTTTGGTGTGTCTTTCTACAGTTCTAGTAATGAGTTTTGTTATACAAAACTGAAAAGTAATTTTCAGGTGCTGTGTGTATTTCCTGCACTGTGTTGCTTTAAGATAATTTAATATATCTTCCCAAGTCTTGTGAAGAGAGTATTTCAGAGATCATGTGGAATATACTAGCATCTGCCCTTTATGGAGTAAGTAAAAAAAAAAAAATCTCAGGAAAAAAACCCTATTGTTACTCCAAGATCTCATTGCCTCGTTTCAGGGAGAATTAATAGTTGTCCTGATTTCAGTGTGTTTTGTGAAGTACTTGAGGGATAGACTATTTTCCTGGTTCCTGTACTTCCATCTATCAGTGTAGCTGATACTTGACTCCAGAGTGTTACAAGCACTACAGATTGCACATAAAAACCCAAAGAATATTGTTCTTGATAATGATATTCTTGTCATGTGTGCAAATATTAAATGTATCTTGTCGCCTTTCAAAAGCTGAAGTGCTGTTGAAAGTGAAATTTAAGGTTCTACATTAACATACAATAATAATCCCTGTTCATGAGCATACCGAAGAATTGCTTAAGAGGCCCGGGAACCTCATGTTTCATGATAAAAATGACTGGTACTTTATGGTCAATAATAGTTGTGACTGGTAAGTTTTTAATAGATGTGTTAGATCTTCATGGGAAACAGTAATATTTCAACAGGCATACCTTGTGTACCTGGCTATGGATTTGATTTGAAGCCAGTGAAGACTGCTGAATAGAGGAGTTTTCAGGTAGCCCAAGTGAGATGCTTCCTCATATTCAGAAAGCCTGATTATGTGGGATGAAAATCAATTCATGGTTCTAATGCTGGTCAATTTCAATAAGAGTAAAGATATCCTCAGGTCCCACTTTTACTTGCACTTTCCTTTTGGAAGGGAACGTGCTTTGAAGTTCATATATCTTTCCAGTAACGGTATTTCAGTGTTGATTCTGAATCACAGGATTCTTCTCTTGCAAGAGAGAAAGTAGTCCTAGGTATATTACTTGTGTCCATGCATACTTTCTTGAAATAGGACAAGAAGACGGCTCTTCCTGTCGAGGAGCTTGCTTAAAACTTAGAGGAAGAATTTGCTAATGCTTGTTGGTTTTGTGATGTTTGTGCCATCGCTTTACATAATAGAAATGGTGATTTTAATTGCAGCTAATCAGAAATTTTATAAGTTGTAGATGGCACTATGAATATTCATTGGACAAAAGGTTGTAAGATTCTTGAATTGAAAATGTAGAAAAATTTATTTTTAATGAGTTATGTTGTTCCAGACCGTGATATGGGAGCCCGTCATCGTGCCCGTGCTCACTCTATCCAGATCATGAAGGTTGAGGAAATTGCTGCCAACAAGTGCCGCAGACCAGCAGTCAAGCAGTTCCATGTAAGTGAGCCAACACTGCAGTAGCTGTTGGGTCGCTGTCTAACGTTGGACTGGAAGACAGGATTTTTCTTGTGTGGTACACGTTTGCTTTGCAGCCAGAAATAGGGCAGGAACCAAACTTGGGTGCATATGTTCATGATCATGGTATATTATGATCAAGACTTCTACTGCTACAATTATTTGGAAGAAAGTCACAATAAAGCAAATACATGTTATGGTGCAGAAAACATGCCTCTGACTGGCATTACTTTGAAAAAAAGAATGCAAAACTTCAGTAGTTTCTTAAGTTCTGTGAAGTGTTTCTTAATTTGTGGATAGATTGTGCTTTTCAAAGTATGAGTTAGTTACTTGGCTATTTATTCCACAATATTTTCTGTTGTTCATCTGATACCTCAATTAACATAGAAACATTTTTCTTGCAGGATTCTAAAATCAAGTTCCCACTGCCACACAGAGTTCTGCGTCGCCAGCACAAACCACGTTTCACCACCAAGAGACCCAATACTTTCTACTGAATATAAAAACATGTTGTCAACTCTGTGTTGCAATAAAAATCTTACTGGAACCTTTCACTCCCAGTTGTCTTTTGGAGACTGTATACTGATTATCTAGGAGTCCCCATTCCTACTCTTTTATTTACTGTAAACCATTGACAGCCTACTGTTCACAGCTGCAATTGCCCTGACCAGGTGTGGAGACCTTGAAGGGCACTCGCGGTTAGAAAGACACGAAAGGCCTCTCTCTCAGCTGTCTCCTTTTGATAAGGAATCCTGTTAAATCAGGTCAAGACAACCCCTGTTCTGTTCCTTGAATCAGGCCCCTGCCCTTTCCCTACCATCAGCCTTTTGGTCACTCCCACTCTGTTTCCTTGTTGGCCCCCATGCCCTAACCCCACCCTTGTGACACCCCCATGCCCCGTGGTAATTGGTCTTTGATGCTTCTCCCTCCCTGCTCATCCCGTGTATTTAACCTAGGCCCTCAGACCAGCCCCTCTGCCTTTGCAGACTGGATGCTGGGCTGTGCACATGTGTGACTGAAATAAACATTGTAAAACCCCTACAAAGGCCCTTCCTCCTTCTTTACCTGTACCACCTCAACAACCACCCCAACCTCAACAAACAGGTGAGTGTTTCAGGTGCTGACTTAAATTACCAAGATATCCCATCAATAAATAAGATTTTAATAACCTACTTTACAGGTCAGAGAAGTAAAATCCTACATTCATTTTGTCCCTTTGGCGCACTAAGTGAACAGTTGAGTTCAGGAAGAAGGCAGCTTTTGGTGCATGCTGAACTCAGACTTGTCAGCTGTAAGAATAAAAACTTCCTAACTGCAGTTAAGCTGCTTCAAATATAAGCATTTGAAGCCAGAATTTTAGTTCTAACTGGAACCTTTTCAGGGATGTTATACACCACTCTGAGTAAGCTCAAGGATGTGTACAGAAGTGCCTGTGCCTAGAAAAGAAAAGTGACGAAGGGCTTTGCAGATTTATCCTTTTATATTAGACCAATGACAATTTTTATATCCAAACTCAAATTCTTAGGCTACTTTGTGTACAGTAGGAAGCTTGTAGATGCTATGTAGTTGAGGTTTATTTAAAAGGCTGGTACTGGTGCATCATGCATCTGGTGCTCATTTTCAGTGGTGAAGTTTCCTGAACAATAGGCAGTCAGCTACTTAAATTAATACATGGGTCATACCAGTGTTAGAGAACTGATGCTGTGTTTTGTCCAGATGTCAGCTTAAAAGCAGCTGCAGATGCTGGGAAGTACCCTGCAGAGAGGAAATTGGAAATGTGTCCTTTCTGGATTAGCTGGAGAGCTGCCACTCAGTCTGGAGAGGTGCTGGCTGTCAGTGCAAGGGCGGGTAGTTGCTCTGCGTAGCTGGGACCAGTCAGTGTGGCCACAGCGAGCTTCCCTTCTGCAGCCTGGGCCCGTGACTCAGCCTTGTGCTCCTCATCGCCTGCACGGAGAATCAGTTCCGGCAGCTCTTCTGTCTGAAACACGAACTGAAGAAAATGAGATTAGTGTGGACAATCCACAATCTCCCCAGTCGCAAGGGAGGAAAAAACAATAAACCCAAAGTAGCTGGAGGACCCTGTGGGAGTTAAAGAGGTGAGAATAAGGGCCTCAGAAAGACCTTGAGGTTTAGAACCTTTTTAACTGAAAGCACAATTTAGCAGGAAAGCGTGCTTCCCTTTACGCCTACAGCATGAAACGCAGGACAGCAAGGCGGAGGCGAGCGGCCAGCAGAAGCCCGGGCCTAGGAACGCTCACTGCGCGCGCACCTGGGCCTCGGCGCTCCCGGGCGCTTCCGTTGCCCCGCCCGCCCAGCCGCGCGAGCCCCAGCCCGTCACGTGACCCCGAGCCAGCTGCTCACGTGTTCCGTCGGGCGGGCGGGCGGGCGCCGGACCCGGAAGTCGTGGCCGCTGCGGAGGCGCCGGGCGGGATGGGGGAGTCGATCCCTCTGGGAGCTCCGGTGCCGGTGGAGCAGGCCGTTCTGGAGACCTTCTTCTCCCACCTGGGCATCTTCTCCTACGACAAGGCCAAGGACAATGTGGAAAAGGAGCGGGAGGCCAACAAGAGCGCGGGGTCCAGCTGGCTGGCGCTGCTGGCCGGGCTGGCGCACCTGGCGGCGGCCGAGAAGGCCTATCACAGCATGACCTTCCTGGGACAGAAGCTAGGTACCGCTCCGGGGAGGGAGGGACCGGCTCTCCCAACCCGCGCTGCGCCGGCCTCAGCCTGGGGGCTTGCCCCGCGCCTGGCTCTGCAAGTGCGGAGCGGGCGGCCAGGAGGTCCCTTGGCAGCCGGTGTTTGCACAGTGCTGCGTACCCGGGTGCCCTGCTTCGGCGGGTGCGTGCGGGTGTGTGCGTCTGAAAGACAAGTGCTGAGTTAGTGAGTGTCCTTGTGCCCGCTGAGAAATCGGCCGTGCCATTCGTGCTGCCCTTAAAGCGTGAGCGAGAGGACAGGTGCTGTGCAGGTGGCACACTGGCTGTTGTGCCAGTCGCTGCATCCCTTCACGGGCCGGCAGGGTACCTACCCGCCCTTCCCAGGAATTAGAGGTGTTTCTGTGTTGAGATCTCTGGTTGAGATGTAGGCGAAGATGAGCTTATTGGGATGACCAAAGCGTTAAAGCTTTTTCACCTTGTATTACAGGTGTGTATGTGTAAGCACTCGGGGCTTGGAGATAGCATCCTAGAAGTTGTTACCCATGCAGATACTGCAGAATCTCAAGAAGCTTTGGCTACCATCTCAGCCGCTTCGTGTTTTGTCAGTGCTTGAATAGAAAAATCCCAGACTGGCACAGGATGAGCTTTTGTGGTGCTACAAAGCTGCTAACTTTCTTTTTGAACTGCAGATGGGTATGGAAAATGGATCAAAGGATATGAGTCTGATGTATGGCGCATTAAACCATCAAGAAAATTCGGCTTTGTTATCTAAGTGGTGACTTAGAACTATTTATAAGAAGGCTTTTACAGCCAAAACTCTATCTGTAAGGCTGACTCTAAAGAGTGCATATGGTGCTTGCAGAAAGGATAAAGGTGACAACAGAAGGGGAAAAGTTTTGTCTATTTATTTACTTTATTTACTTCATACAACTGGAGTAAATGATTCTTCCTGCTGCCTATGCCCAGGAGGCTACGCATGTGTTACAATGGGAACATTTTCACTATGATAGCCAATTCTCTATCTTTCAACCTCAAATGTCACCTTTAAACATTATATGTGTAAAAGGAAAGTGGAAAGAGCTATCCAGCATTACAAAATTTATAAGCAGTTTCAAAGTGGCAGCTAAATTTGGAATCTTTAAAAGATTCAGACTCAATCCCTGTGGTCTTTGCTGTGCTGCAACTGTTGTCTGCCAGAATGGCACACTAAGTATTCTGTAAATAGAAACTATGAAATAAGGCTAGTACATTCGTACAGTGTTTTTGTAATATCAAAGTTAAGTATCTTTTACTTTGACCCTTTACTCCTGTCTTTTCTTTTTTAAATTCCTCATAGGGTTGAGCTGGTAGAAGTGAGCACAGATGATTTCTTGTTCTCCCACCTACCCTCCAAGTTTTAGTTATGGATTAGCTTGCACTGTGGTCTCACTGGTATAAAGTGTGATTGTTTTGCCTTTGAATTCTGTTTTATGTTGGGATTGTGTAGGGACTAGAAGCATTTGATTTGTACACACAGATTGAACACACGGTTCCCATTTAAAGGTTGCTTCATGAATTTGAGTGCTTAATGATTGAAGAGGGATTGATATAGGAATTTCTGGAAAACATCTAGAGTTAATAGGAGTGGAGGCTGTTAAAATTTGATCACTCAGGTCATGATGACTTAATTCTTCTGACTTCCATAGATAATAGTATTTCCAGGTCATGTATCATAGTAGAAAATTTAACTGAACCGTGGATTTCTTAAAAGTCATGTCATAACTGAGGCAACTGTGAAGGAGTTACTGTTTTGCAGCAGCCATTGGCTGCTGAGGCATCAAGTGGAACAAGTGTAGCTTGCATGGAATTACATAAAGTCCTCTGAGCATATGCTCTGTGATTCAGTTACTTGCGGAATAAAACACTGAATTTTGATTCTTTGTTACAAGAAGTTCTGTAATTAAACAATAGTTGAAAACAACTAGATATATAATTACAAGAATTTTCCAGTGTTGCTGTTTATCTTTGCTCTCCCTGGATTTTGGTAATACCTCCATATTTATCTGAACAGGTGGTCAGTCATTCTTCAGCCGAAAGGACTCCATCCGAACCATCTACACATCTCTGCATAATGAGCTGAAGAAGGTGGTGGCGACGGGTCACAATGCACTAGGAGGAACAGCTCCTCACTTGGAAGAGCTGCTTTCTCACCTGTCTGAACAGCTCTGTTTTTTTGTTCAGGCTCGGATGGAAATTGCTGACTTCTATGAAAAAATGTACACGCTCAGCACCCAAAAGTTCATTAACTCTGAGGAACTGGTAAACATTTTGGAATCCATCTTAAAGAAATACAGTTCAAGGTCAGTGCTTCTTTGCTGGCAGTACGTACTGAGACACGTGATCTGTAATACCTGATGTTGAAGTTCAAAGCGAACCTAAAGACTTTGCTGTCCTTTGACTGCTGAATAGCACAGTCCCTTCACAAGTTCATGTGTAAAGTCTGTGTTGGCCAGCAGCATTAGATGCACGAAGATTCTTCGAAAGAAGAAAAATAACGAAGGGATTCTGCTCGTGGTGTACTAGGAGCCTTCCTCCCTATGCCTTAATTAATGCTCAGCATGTTCATTTTCAGGAGAGAGGAAGAGTGATTTTCCTTTTATAAGATGCAAGGCTTCTTGAACTTTTTCTTTGGTAGGGGACAGGAAACAAGCCTCAATTTCATGTGGACTTCAGTGTAGGTGACATAAATAAAGCAAATATTTGTGTGACAATCTTACTTTTAAGTGAGAATTTATGTCTGCTTAGGTCTAAAAGCTACACCACAACTATTTGGCCTAGCTGGGAGGGCTTTTTTCCAGAGGTCTTGGAGCCAGTAGGAGCACCACCTCTGAGACTTTTGTCCTTGCCGATATATGGTTTCTTGAAGTTAAGATTTAATAGTTCCTGCCACAAAAATCCTGTGAGATGTTTCTAAATGAGGGTAGGATAGGTATTCCACATCTAACTTATCTGGCTTGGAAGTGATGGCAGTTTAAAAGAGAATTTTTGAATGCTTGTCAACACACTCAAATTCTGCTTCTTCATTTTAAACTAAAAAGGTAGCCATTGTAGGAAGTTAATTGTCAGATGTGGTTGAATTTCTTTAAATTGTTGTTAGTGAAATAGTGTCTAAGAAGACTTTTGGGGAGAATACTCATAGGTCTTACTTTTTTCAGTTAGATTTTTGTAGTGTTCACCTAGGAAAAATTAAAATAATTAAGTGCTTTCTGATATTCAAATTGAAGCACTGCAGCTGATCCCCTGGTTTTTTGGAGGATGCCTTTGGCAAATTGCTATATAATTTTGCCATTTGAAAATCAAAACTAGTGTATATGATCTTAGTAGTGATGTTTTGCAATTCTTGGCTTGTGAGCACTTAAAATATCAGGGCTCTTGGTCCAATAAAAACCTGAAACTTAGATATATTTTCTGTGGTGTGATAAACTTTAAGGTGTAAAGGGAAGTAAGTTTAAGGTTTTGGGTGTTTTTGTTGTTGGTATTTTTTTGTTTAGTTGTTTTTTTTTTTTGAAAAGTTGATTTCTCTTGTACACTAACAACTGCCATCTGATCTAAGCATGTGCTGAATCAACAGCACTGTTGAAAATCTGAGAACAGAAATTCTTACTTTGATGAAGTGATTGGAGACTATACCTGCATATGAGATGCATATGAAATGTTTTATTATGCTATATAAGTAAATTTCATTTGTACTCCTAAGGCATTATATGTTACATAATATGTTTATATAATACATATTATGTAACTGTATATATTATAACATCTTAAAAAAAATAAGTAATGTCTCCCTGGAAAAAGTACTGATGATCTTGCTTTGGGTTAACAAGCAGTCTTTAAGATGAAGACAGTCTTAAGATGCTGTCAGAGCTAATAAAGTAGCTGCAGTGTGCTCCTTCCCAGTGATGTACAGAATATTTCTGAAAAAAAGTGGGTATAATGATATATTCCTTTAGTCCTTCCCTTTAGTTTCTTCGTATCTCAGATCAGTTTCTCGGATGTATTATGTTGCTATATACTGGCTGCAAGGCATTTCTGCTTTACAGGTGAAAGATCAAATAAACTCATCCTTATCCAGCCTCTTCCCTCTGTCAATGTAATCCTCGCTTGTAATTGAGGACGTGTGCCATTATTTTAGCCAGCTGTGCTAAGGCTGGACAGGATGTGCATTTTTTAAATAGGTTCTGGACTTGATTTATTTCCTTTACATGTGAAAATAGCTGATCAGATAATGTAGAGGAAATAGCTGCTTGCTGGTAAAGGAACAGCAGGATTAGCTATTAACAAGACATGTTGTTTGTATCTGAAATAACATTAATTCCTGAACAGTTTAAAGCTATTTTGTTATTTTGTTATTTTGCTACTTCTTGCTGACTTGTGCATGGCCAGTACTCTACATTTTCCCTTTCCTTTTTCTCTAGAATACATCTGGAGAAGTAACTTCTCCTGAAATTTTTAACTGTTGGTTGGTTTGGGTGGGATCTTAAATAATTAAAGCAGCATCAGAAGCAGGATCCTTTAAAAGCTTAGTATAAAATGAATAAGTAACTATAATACCTATTGTGATGTAATAATATTTAAATGTTTAATGTTTTTTATCACAATAGTAGTATTGTGTAATATCTGCATGAATGTGTCATCTCTGGAAGGAGATAAAAAGAAAATGTAGCTTCTTCACAGTCTGCAAAACAAAACTACCATTCCTCTGCTTTCAGGAATGATTAGGAGAAAAAAATCAAATTTCCAATTTGTTTTTAAGTTTTTGATACTCTGGCTTATGAAATATTGTAAAAAGTTGTATGTTTTACATGAGACTGAGCTCAGTTGGATGCTTCTATGTTACAAAACTCTATTACAGCTGATACATATATATATAAGATATATATACATAATATATATTTATCTTATATATATATAAGATATATACAGATATACTTAGTACATAACGTATCAGTTTATTCTGCAACCGTATCAAGCTTCTCAGCTGTGGCTGAGGTGTGTATTTTTGGATTAAAACAGTTTAGCAAATCCTGCTGGACAGTGAAACATTAAGAAAGCCATGAAGCAAAGTAGAAGGGGAAGCTGTACATCAGAATGTTAATCCAGGAGACTTTGGCAGTGCTGCCTTAAAAAATAAATAAAAATTAATAAATCTTTAATTTAAGATTGAAGAAAATTATCTTGGTCTGACTGCAAATGTGTTTTAACCACTGTGCTGTGTGTCATTTAATTGGACTGCAACAAATAATATTGCATAATGCTTTTTGTACCCTCTTAAAATACATGGCAACAAAACTGTTTTTCTGGTGAATACCAAAACCATTGGAGGTATTTAATGTTGACTGTTAGAAACTATTTTTAGTTGACTCTAAATGAGAAAGAAAGAAATGTAAATATGTAAAAATGTAAATGTGCTCTGGACTTCTCAGCCTGCCAAAGTGGCCAGTAAACACTGGATCTCTGCTGTAGCAGGTCGACCTGAGGGTTGCTGATATGTGCTGTGTGCAGAAGGTGCCTGGTCACCTACCCAGGCATGGTTGCCCAATGTGATGCATCAACTGGTTTATGATATTCTTAATTTAATTTTCTTCAAATAAATTTGGACTTGCGTCTTAATAACAAATCCTTGCTAGATACAAATTGTGGCTTCCAAAAAAAAAGAGATGCTTGCAGATCAGTGATAAAATAGTCAGATATTTCTCACAAGCCAAAGGAAAAGTAGTGGAGAGGGGATGAAAAGCCTGATGTTTTCATTCTCTCTTCTGGTCTACAACAAAATAAAATGTTTTGGTCTTGAACCACTGTTTCCAAAACCAGTTGTACTTGTGTCCTAGAAGCTGACAGGAATAATGACATTGCTTTAGTTCTAAAAGTTGGAAAAATTCTGTATAAACTTTATTGTTTTAAACCAATAACAGGACCCAAATATTTTTCTGAAGTTAGAAGAGAAATCTGTCTTTATTTAAATGCAAACCTTATAAAATCTTGTCTTTGAACATTCATTGTTCAAAGTCATTGTTCTTTATTAGAGACCTCTCTGAATCCTAAATGCCAATGAAGGAATACATTTAGTAAAAAGGCCACTTCTTTCTAAAGTTATATTTTACATTAGTTTTTCACTCTTTCCATTAAGTATGTTGTTGATGATGCTATAAATTTGCAAATAATTTGTCTATCATGGGAAGAGAGACTGCAACTGTATTTTTCTAAACATCTGGAAAAAGAAGTGAGAAGAGAAGGAGTTAATTGTGGCTCCAAAAAGCAAAACTAAGCTCAGCGTGGCTTTCTCATAGCTCTCCTATTTGAACAAAAGATTTATAACATAATTCCTTTGATTTAATTTAATGTCTTACTACTATTCCAGAATCATCAAGACATATATTACTGCCAGAAGAGATTTTAAATTGGAACAAGATCACCTGAATTTAAGAAGAAATGGTGTTATAGTAGTTAATGGATTAAGATAAACTGTGATTGTTCTTGAACTGATGACATATAACTCCCTTACTTTGATAGAGAAATGTCTGACAGGTTTTTTTTTTTGTCACATGTGAAGCACTGTTTGTTCATGAAAATATTTACCCTAATTTTTTAAAAAAACCCTATTATTTAAATTAAGAATGTTTTTGTTTTTACTTTGCTCTGCTTTGATGTTTGATCTTTTGTCTGTTAACTGGCAAATACTGTCTAATTATTTCACCGTTGTGTACAGCAGATCTCATGTCTTGACTAATGTTATGTTTTCTAGATTTCATCATCCAATCCTCAGTCCTCTTGAAAGCAGTTTCCAGCTGGAAGTAGATGTGCTTTTACACCTCTTAAAGGCTCAGGCTCAGATCTCGGAGTGGAAGTTCCTTCCATCCCTGGTCAACTTGCACAGTGCACACACAAAGCTACAAACTTGGGGCCAAATTTTCGAAAAACAGCGGGAGACCAAGAAGCACCTGTTTGGAGGACAGTCTCAGAAGGCTGTGCAACCTCCACACCTCTTCCTCTGGCTGATGAAGCTCAAAAACATTCTCCTTGCCAAGTTTAGCTTTTACTTTCATGAGGCCCTTAGTCGACAGACAACAGCATCTGAAATGAAAACTTTGACGGCTAAAACAAATCCTGATTACTTCGGAAAAATTTCCAGCTTCATCCGGAAGTATGATGCTGTCAATGTTTCCTTAATCTTTGACAATCGTGGATCAGAGAGTTTTCAGGGACATGGTTATCATCATCCCCATTCATACAGGGAAGCCCCCAAAGGAGTGGATCAGTATCCTGCAGTGGTGTCTCTGCCCAGTGACAGGCCTGTTATGCACTGGCCCAATGTAATCATGATTATGACTGATAGAACCTCTGACCTCAACAGTTTGGAGAAGGTTGTTCACTTCTACGATGACAAAGTCCAAAGCACCTACTTTCTGACTCGCCCTGAACCTCACTTTACCATTGTAGTTATTTTTGAGTCCAAGAAGTCAGAAAGGGACTATCATTTTATTTCTTTTCTCAATGAAATTTCACATTCCCTTAAGAACTCCAAAGCTTTTGCCAGCTTGAAACCTGGATCCAAAGGGTAAAGTACAAACTACTAAAAAGTTGTCAAGGCACTATGCCAGCCTTGAGGGAGCTGTAGCTTTCAAAGTTACATAAATTTGTGATTCTCAGAGTCTAATTGTAAAGGAGCCATTTTTTAAAATGTTGTAAGTTTTTTGGGTTTTTTTTAAAGCTAACAGACACTTGAAGAAAAATATTTTTGGGCAGTACTCAGTGGGGCCACTTAATTGTGGGGTGGTAAAGGGTCACCATGGGGTTTTTTTAATGTGGTTTTCAATTTCCAGTATGATTTATTTTTTTAGTCCACAGTTTTGTTGCCAGTATCAGAAAGGAATATATGCACTTTATCATAGTCTGATCATTGACTGTCTTCTACAGAGTTTATTGAAAATGTGGTGAGGATGGAAGATCTGTCTTTTCAGAAAACTGTATTGTCTGACAGGAATGATTTCTGGGAACTAAACACTGATGCAAGGGAATATTAAAAAAAGTGAACCTGCAAAGACACATTTTAAATAAAAAGATGAGAATCAGAAAAGTCACAATTGTTAATTATAAATTAGTTTCCAAATAGTTTAAAATTATTATTGGGGTCTCTGACACTCTGTTAATCACTGGTAATCTGTTCTAAAGGCCCTGTTTCATAAAGCTTGGTCATTGCTTCAGGACTTGGGTGGGGACAAGAAAAGCTGCAGCATTGCTGGGAATGCTGGTATTCTCTGGAGTGCTGTGACAGTGTGGGCCCAGTCTTGGCTCAGACTAACTGAAGCAGACAAGCTGAATTTGAGCAGGTGTTCTAGAAGGAACAGCTCCATGGAAAAAGCACCAAGGCTCTCTTCCATTTGTGCTTTTGTCTGGCTAACGTAAGAAAAAAAATGGCAGTAGAAAATGCCCTTTCTAAATCATTTATTGTCTAGTAACGCTGTTAGTGTCAACCTAGATTTGTTTTCAGGTTTTTATAACTATTTTTTCTCTCTGTTCAGTTTGAAATAATTTCATAATTAAGCCAAAACACTTTGGGAATTTGGAATTAAATATATAGCCTATGCAGTACGTTTACCTCATTCTTTCACCACTTCTAGGCTGCAGGGTTGGAAAAAGTATGTTTTCTGGTTACCCTGAAAGTGCTTCAATTTGGAAATCAGGGTTTTCAAATACTATAAAGGGGTCAGTTTGGCTGTGCCTCTAGCCTTACATTGCAGGATTCTTCTGACTGTAGCTATGCAGTTGTGCATGCACCTTCACGGGGGTTCAGGAAAACTGATGTATATAGAAATGTAGTAAAGTAAGGTTATTAGTTGACACTATGTCATGTATAATAACATAGGTTGGTTTTAAAAGGGAGTTTAAGTCAAAACCTTAGTTTCTGTTAAGATTGAACCATAAAATCAGTGTCTTTTACTGATTCCCTTTCTTTCCCACAGAAGGTTGTGGTAACTTGTCTTGCCTCCCTGCAAATGCTGACTTTTTACAACCATATAAGCACGTTCTGTTCTTGAAGTACAAGCTTTGACTTTCCACTCTGTGCTAAATGGAACCTTCCATACTTCGCTGTAACTGTGTGTAGCCTGTTTTGAATTTCTGTGCTACTGCTTTTTACCTGAAGTCTTGGTCTGACTGCAGCGACACTTGAAAAATCTCAGTCTGCTCTTTCCCACTAGAAATTAACAGGGATTGCAAATATACCAGAAGCCGGAGGGCACCTGGTTTTTTAAGAATGTTACCCTTTGCAGCTTGAATTGCATTTTAACAGGACAAACTTGCAAATTACAGTACTCAGAGAGTTTATTTGCTTCCCTCTGTGGGACAATGACCTTGTAATAACATGTACTTTTGACTTCCTCAGCCTGAGTAACACAAAAGAAACTGTTGCCAGAACTGATGCCCAGTCTTCAGCAGTGTAAATAAAGTGTTGTACAAAATCTGTCTGCCTGTACATTACTTCCCTGTGATAGTATCTGTGGGAAAGGGGAGAGAAAACTGGGGGAAGAAACTGTGTGTGATAAAAACTTCATTTCTGAGTTGCAAGGGAGGAGTTTGAAGAGTGAAGGGAAATCTGCTGCCCTTTGAAGCAGGCCAGCAGCTTTTACCAGTTGCTGAATTCGCTAGAGGCTGCTCCCAGGGAGGTGACTGTTCAGCAGACTTGATAGCTCACATCACACTCCTGTCGTTGTTCTTGGCAAATAGTGTCTCGGAAGGGAAGGGATGCTGGGTGATGTTTCTGTGCAAGAGGAGGTGTTTTGCTGCAGTCTTTTCTTCAGAGGATCTTGGGGAAGCAATCACAGGAGTCTTGTGACTCGTGGGTAAGAATTTGTGAGTATTTCCATTGATGAAGAACTAAAGGGAGCCATAATCCTTACTCTTGTGGTGTGTGATGGGAGGGAATGGGAGAAATTTGCAGGCAAAGGGTAGAAAGAATTGGGTGCTAGAGAAACTTGTGGGGCTGTCTCTGAGTCCTATCCCTGTGGCTCTCCTTTAAGATCTCAGCCTTAAATTAATATAACGTGGGGAGCGAACTCAGGCCATAGGGCGTGGCTTGGATGATGGCCGGTAAAGCTGAAGAGGGGTGACATACAATCAACATGAAACTGTTGCAGAATTGAGGTGTGCTGTGGCCAAAAACAAAGTGTGGGGAGTGTGAGCATGTGGAATGAGTGAATATAGATTTGTAAGGTCTGTAAACTCATGGCACAGTTTCTTATTTGATGTTTAAGGAATTATGTTTTAAATTACACGAGGTTATGGGGAGACTGCATTGGGTTCAAACTGGAAGATTAGATATGTAGAAGAAATTCTTTGCTAGAACATAGTGAGACATTGGAACAGGCTGTCCAGAGAAGCTGTGGTTTCTCCAGCCCTGGCAGGGCCTTGAATGCAGATGGTCTTTAAGATCCCTGTCAGCCCCAACTGTTCTGTGATTCTGTATCTATGATGTAAAACTGGCTAGGCCAGAAATGAAAACCTGCATAATTAAGCAAGGGGAGGAACATATCTGTGGAGTAGGTAAAGGTGACCAGAAAGTCAGTAACTGGAAAAAAATATATTCATTACTAACTTCAGTACTAGAAAGCTTGATCATTGTCTTTACTATAAGAACTGGCAAACAAATAGTCTTTTGCTGAACTGGTTGATACCCCATCTACCAGCTTTTCCTCTACACAAATTAAGCTAAGATTAAATGTGCTAATGTACGTTGAAAGTCGTGTATAAATTACTGCTTTAAATGCAGGATGTAAAGATACTTATGATAGCATACTGAAAGCTATTGCTTCCAGACATATTTAAATATCTTTAAAATAGGTACTGAGATTTTATATTCTCAGTGCCATTTAGATTGCTTAGAATAGCAGTGTTGAAGCTTATCTTGTAGCAAATTTCATGTACCTCATCACTTGCTTGGGTCCATGAGGTTACTGGGGGAATATTTAATTTATTATCCTTTGCCTGCAGGGTGATTTTGACAGCGAATGTATTCTAAGAAGTCTTTAATATTTTATATTGATGTCTTTTAAGCTGTTTTCTTTTGCATGTGGTATTTAGGTTTTTTCATGAATAAGACATTATTTTATTTTTCCTCCTTTTGCATAAAGACGGTGCAGGGAATGGAAACTAGTATATTTTGTATTGTGCTGTGAAGGATTGCAACATATGTATAATGCACATAATATTCAGGCTTTAATGATCTAAAAGTAACGGAAGCTCCTGGTATCTGTTTGAGTGCTAACACCTAGTGTTTATCTAATCCACTTAAAAAAAATTATTTGCACTATAGCAGAAGGTACTTTTATGCCACTGACACAGTTTATCACTACTCTTGTCCGCTCTTCATATATGAGCCTTTTGAGACATTTGTGATCATTTTAGTGGTAGCTCTTTGACATCATTTATCTGAGGGCTTTTTGTGTATGTGCTTCAGGTCGGCCTGCTGCCACCTTTGACTGCACTGGGTCCTCGTCTTTTCATAACCAAGTTTTGCTTGAGAAAATCAGCAGTGTGCTATACTTCATTCCTCAAGTCCTGTTTTTCTGGCCCACTGCCTACAACCCCTCATCTTGCAGAAAGCAGGATATCACACAGTGTGGCTGCTCCTGGGCTTCTGGTGAGCTCTGTGGTTGCTTCTAGAAGTGCTGGCACTAAGCTGACTTAGTTGGCTGAAAAGTTTGGTGTTTCTGCTCTGTTTGCTCCTTTTTGCTCCTGTTTTCAGACTCGCAGAGATGTAAGCCAGCCGTGCTCAGGTGGGTGCAGCGGAGGCCAAGCACTGCTTATTTGCTTGGGCTCTGCCTGAGCCTCAAAAGCAGTGGGTCAGTGTTGTGCCCACAGGAACAACTATTGAGTGGCACAGCAGGGATGGCCTTTGGACTGTAATAGTGCAAAGGTGGGAGCTGTTTATTGGGAAAAGCAGAAGAGGCTCTGGAAATGAGAATGCTGATGAAGTACAGCGATAATATAATGCTTTGCATTATACTGGCAAATTATTAGACCTGGAAAAAACAATATACAGGTCAAATGCAAGATGGAACTGGACTCTGATTTAATGTTAGCAAAGGACTGGTTTAAACATGAAGTCTCCTTTGGAGGATAGAGGTAACAGGTTTTTGCCATGAAATTGCTGTAAGTACTCAATAATTTTCTCTAGGAACTGCTTCTTTCCCTCTCTGGTGTACGCATGCACTCAATACATGGCCTGACTTATTTTGGTCATTGCTATGGAGCTTTTCTGGGGGAGTCTACCTGCTTGAGTACAGTTCCCTCTTAACTTTCAACCTGGTGTTACAGTCTCTGGGTTTGTGGTAGAGTAGCAGAGTTCTCCACCTTGCAGTTGGGGCCTGGCTTTGCCCCAGCTCTACAGGGCAGTGGCTAGAAGAGCAAAATGCAAGAGAAGGGGAGACAAGTCACTACAAGATGGGCTAGGGCAGAGGACAGCTCTGGGAAAGACAGGCAGGGAGAAAAGAGACACAGAGGGGCGGAATTGCAGATGGACCATGAGCAGAAGATATTTGTTGGCCTCTCTGCATTGCTGGCCTAATTTCACAGGAATCTATATAAATTTTATGTGCTGAAAAAGCTGTGCTAGACCCCACCTGTAGTTGCAGCTGCTTGTTTTATGTGACTACTATAAAATAGGTATAGCCTTTCTAGAAGGGTGGTTGTTCCATCTTCAGGTACCAGCAGTCTTGGCAAAGCAGCTGATTTTGGGCCATTGATTAAGATAAGCTTTGTGGTATCCTGTTATTAGCTGGGATATGCTGCTACAATGCTACAAGCTAACATTGGAAGCTTTAGAGCAGTGAAATGCTGTGCTTCATTTGTGCAGCTCACTGCTGATAAAATATTTAGTGGCACTAAGCTTTTGGCTCTGATGTATGCATCATTTGCTGTAAAGGCATTGAGAGGCTTTTTAGTGTGTGCGTGTTGGATTCCTCAGATCAGAGCCATAAGGAGCCAGTCACCATGGTTCTGTACTGGGATGCACAACCTTGAACCAAGAATTGTAAGATGATGTGATCCTTGGCAAAATGAGGGCCAATGAGAGATGCTGAGGTTAGGCTGGGTGTGCCCCCATTACAGTGAATTCCCAGCCTTTGATTTTGTCTTGGAGTTAGTTCTCTCAGGGAACCCAGGCAGAAAGAATTGCCTCCCACAGTATGGAACAGCCTAATGGTCTCTTAAACACGTATTTAGTAAAATGTCATACCCAATATCAATGCTGGCTTTGACCAGGGGAATTCAAGTCAACTTTTCCCTCTTCTGTGTGCTTATGCAGATAATCAGCAGAGCCTCCAGATATTTCCTCTGCTTTCTCAGGTGAGGAATAAGCTTCTTCTCCTTGGCCCTGGATAATTCTCTTGGCAAATGGGGGAGGAGAGGTTAAATTGTCTGAAGAGGAGAAGCTCATCTGCTTTCTGGGTAGGTGCAGCCCAGAACTGGTTCACAGCCATCACTGTGAACACTGAACAGTAGCCAAAGGGCCACCCCACTTTCAGCAGGTCAGCGGTGGCTGCTGCAGCCTGAAGCTACAGGTTCTCCCAGTGCAGTTACTGGATCTGGTTCTTCAGGGACTGGGAGTGATGCTTCACCAAGGACTGCTTATGACTGCCTGAGACCTTCCTATCACCTAGAGATTAAAGTCTAGGAAGACAACACTTGAAGAGGGAAAACTTGGGTTATAATACCATGCCTTTCATGTGAGGGTTCTGCATTTACACTTGTAGTGGGAGAGCTGAGGCTGCTTTTGCCTCCAGCAGTCTAAGAGATGCCAGCACTTGTCAGGGGGAATGGGATGAGAGATTGGGAGTACTAACATGTTTAGCTTTTTGCTTTTAATCCCATGATGCAAATCTGCCCAAACTATTTTGAAAAGTTGACAGATTAAGCCCCATTCTAGGTGTAGAGCTCATCTCTGAGTAAAGTGCCTGGAGCTCTGCTGAAAGCAAGATGTGTAAGCCAAATAAAAACTGCCTTTCCTTTCTCATCATGAATCCCTGTCTGGAAAGAACAAGAGCAAGTTACTTTCAAGTGTCATTGGATAATAGCTTTTTGGGAAAAACCTGATCCTTATTTATTGTTATAGAAGCAGGGAATTAGTGCAAGGTATCAAGTCTCCACCTCACCCTCCTACACAATTTATCTACAATTTTGCTTGCAAATTCAATAGAATTGGATATAGCCACTCAGCCATCTCCACAATGAAGTTACACTGTTTGCTAAGCCTGGCTTTGCTTGCAGGACTTCAAAATTTTGTTCACTGAGTTTTCCAGCACAGGAGTTGCCTTAAGCTGGCTGACCTGCTGACTGTACCTTGCAGCGAGAAAACCAGGAGGCAAATTTCTGAAGTCGTGTGTTATTCTCTATCAAGTATAAAAATAAATGGGTATAAATCTTGCTCCAACCTTGTGGGATTTGTGTCACTACCCAATTTTTCTTGCTATCTCTGTAGACTGAAATGATATCCCAAGTCCTTATCCCAGAAAATGTAAGGCTCTCAATATGTAAATATGCTTTGGGTGCCTCAGACTCACCTCTGCTTAGGACTGATTTGTTAAAACAATGGCTTCTAAGTTAGGAATCGCTCATTCTGATCTGAATAATCTGATATTGTCAGAGAGCAGTTAAAAAAATCCCACCACCACCTTATTGATGAATTTTACTATGTTCAAAAAGGTTGTGCAAGTCAAGAGACGGAGCAGTTACAACCTCTTGCTACATCTACCTTTAAAGCTGTCAAGGAAAATATCTTCAGGGGCCTAAGATAATAATAGATTGAAACTATAAGGCTCATACTTCAGAGTGTAATTTACTCACCAAACACTGAGGAATTCATCTATCTGGAATGTTAGTCTGCAAATGTGTACTAAAGGGACTTTATTATTTTATGCTTTTCATGGTAGCATTTTCTTAAGCACTTAGTTTTATAAGCTATTTTTGAAATGAGCCAGATACAGCTTTTTCCAAAGCTGTGGAGATTCAGTGACTGCGGAGTGTGGGCTTGAAATTCAGTGCAGGTCAATAGATTCCTATTTGCAATTTTTGTACCATTTCTTAATGCATAGGTTTGATATGTTAAACCATATTTTTGCTTCAGTAAAGCAGAAGTGCCACTAGAGGGTAGTATTATTACAAAAAGAAAAAAGTAATTAGGAATCTCTTTCCAGAATAAAATAATTTATACTCTCCTTCTACACATTTATAAACATGGGATAGACTTTACTATTCTAGTCAGATTTGTTTGAGTCTTGCTGGATTTTTTCCTTATAGAGTGATTTGTGTTCTGTTTTAGCTGTAAACAGCAATAGCAGGTGTCTAGTTTCATATCTTAATGTATATATGAATACTAAAATTATGTTTCATCTTCTCTGCAAGAAACTTTTTTATCAATTGCCAAAAAAAGCTGTAAAAAAGCTTTTATGATTTTTTTTCTCTTAAAAACTACCCATTCACTTAAACTTGCATTCCAGTTTAGAAAAGATGGAGTAAGATTTTTCTTTCTTTTTTTTTTCTTCTTAGACAGTGAAAAAATGAAAAAAAAATTTGTTTACCAAGGCTGTGCAATATGATCTGTTAAAAGCCTCATAGGGAGCATCAGGCTAGAGTTCAAGCCTAATGCAAAGTAATAGGATTTTGACAGTCTTCTGTGGGAAGAGCTACTGTGGTATGTAAGTGTAAATATATACATCATATCAGTGTGTGTATATATGTGTGTGCGTATGGAGTGCAGTATGTGTATATGTATCACCATATACATCTGATAAATAGTTGAATTTTCCCAGCTGAAGTATGGCCAGACCACTAGGCAGTGGAGGCTGAGGGGCAGGGACGGGGCAATGCAGGGGCTGGGTGGCTCAGGCTCTGGGGCCCCATGTCCTTGTGCTTCTTTGGGTTGTCATAAAATCACAGAATGGTTTGTGATTTTGGACTGGGAGGGACATTAAAGATCATCTGGTTCCAAGCCCCTTCCATGGGCAGATACCTTTCACAAGCCCGACAAGATGGGTTTGTGCTTGGGCACGAGGGCAGTGGTCAAGTGCTTGCACCAGCCCTAAAGAGAACCTGCAGGAGGCAGAGGAGGAGGAGGGAAATTGGAAGGAACACAAGGGTCAAAGGAGAAGCCAGCAGGACCTTCTCTTCTCCCATCTGTCCTGCAAGTGGAGAGCAAGCCAATTTCATGGCTCTCTCAGCATAATTGATCCACCTACAGCACCTGGGGGTGTGGGCTTGCTGTGCCTAGGGGTCAGGTGGGGATGGTCTCTCCAGACAGGAACAAACTCCTCCCAACCTGTTTCATCCTTTTGTGATGACAGCCGAGCTTGTGCTTCATCCTCTGCCCCCAGACTGGGTCAAACCCCAGTAATAATTGTATTTATTTTTCCTCCTTTGGTTTTGGAAGGTAGCTGGGTGTAAGGCATTGTCTAACCACAGCCCTTTGGGCTTTGATGTGATCTGAGAAGCATTAATGTGTGCTTCCCTGCTGCTGTTTTACATCACTGCACACAACAACTATGCTGCCCGGGGCAGCGTTGCAACCTGTGCTGGAGTATTAAAATGATGATCATATAGGATTTGGTGGTGCAGTAAATGCATTCCTGCACCATGACAATGTTGAAATCCTGGCTCTTTGGGGGCTTTCGAACTGATACTGAGACTGCGTGCATAGGATGCAAATGCAGCATGCAAAGCCACCCTGTGGTGTGCTGGATTAATAGAACAGATTTTCAATGAATCACTGGGAAAATGAAATTTCCTCCTTGCATTTAATCTTAGCTTGATAAATCGGGGTGGGGGGAAACCACAAATCCAACAGTAAAATACATGATATTAGTGCTCTGATGATGAGATAGACTTGGGTTTGGAGAGCTGGCAGTGGTGGGGAGCTTGGCTGACAGTGTGGGGCTGGGGGAACATGGAAGGAGGTTGGATTACACTGCAAAAAGACAGGTTGGGGTGGGAGCAGCAGCAAGGCAGAGCTAAGTGCACTCATGGCTCCTCCTCATTTGCAGGCTGGCCACTGAATGTGTGGTTAAAAACTAATATTGTTCAGCCAGTTACTATAGCAATGGTGTGGCATGAGTTGCCATGGTGATGGAACAGAATTTTTCATCACGTTCCTCCAGGAAGGTGATGGATGCCATTCTGGGAGGCTCTGAACCATTCACTTCATATGCACAGAAACACTTCCACCTGCTGCAGTCAGTGAACATGCCCTTCCAGTGTCATTACCTGGTTTTCCATGTCCTGATGCTACATTTTTCTTTCACATTTATAAAGTTAAGAACACTCTAACAAGCCATAAATTGCTAAGCCAAATCTAATTATGTGCACTATCATTATACAATATGTGTTAATAAAACATAGTTCTGGCAGTGGGGTTGTTCCTAACATTCTGTGTGTGCTCTTCACCTGTGTCTGCCAACGACACAACTCAACTGGGGATTAGGCACCCATTTGAGAAAAGTAATTTTAAACTGATTTGCTTCAAATACTCCCATTTAAGACAGAAAGAAATGTATATTCTGCCTTGGAAATGCATAATTTTTGTAGTTTTATTTAATTGCCTTTGCTTTCTCTTACTCCTTGGGCTTTAAGAGCAATACACTATCTTTTTCCCTTACTCGTGAGCTAGGCATGAATTCCTCCTTGTCAGGGCCTTTTTCTTATAGCTGATCAACAGGACCAGTGCACTGTATGTAAATTATATTGCTTTCAATGTTCTTTCTTTAGGAGATCGGGTGTAATGCCTATTTTACCCCTGTAGGAACCAAAAGCATACTTATCATCTGTGTTTCTGCAGTTGTGCAAGAAAGCAACCTCCTAGACTGCAGAGCACATTCAGCAATTTGATTTTGTAAGGATAAAAATGCATTCAACTTGACTCAGGGTGATGTCTATTTTAAAAGAACATAATATTCTGTTCATTAGCTACTATTAAAAATCCCTAAACCCTTCACCCCATGTAAGTTTCTTAAGTTTCTGTAAGTACCAGGAAGTCTAGGAAAGGGAGAATAGGAATTTGGGTTGTATAACCTAATTTTCACCAATATTTCATAAGTGTCTCCAATTTCATTTTGTCCTGTGCTTTTTTGCAGGTAAGTTTTGGGTGTGCCAGCAGAACTGTATTAAATGCCACAGAGCATTGGAACAGTATTAGCTCAGAAGCATCTTGGGATTTGGACCTGTATAGTGCTGGGTAGGAATCTAGGCTATGCTGGAAGCTGTGTCACTTTGGATTTATGAAAGTAATCACAGGTATGTCTTAAGTCCTTTTTTCTTTAAAAAGCTTACTGTGATTACTGTGTGCTTCAGCATTCCACTGACATGAGGAGCACCACTGGCTATATGTCCTGGAGTACTTGTTCTAGTTCCTCTAAGCAAAGTCCAACTCTTACAGCACCACTGTTGACATCTATGGAAGCCAGAGTCCCTGTTGCTGATTAGGTACAGAGCTACATGGACCTGTGATCAAACCTGGTGCAGCCCTCCTTGATCGACTTCTTAGGCTTCTCAGAGCCATTAGTTTTACAAGGAGCTGTGTAAAATATTGGGAAAATGTTGTTCCATCTCATTAAAATTCTGGCAAGTGTGCTCTGTTGTATCATCTCATTGTACTACCATTTGTTTCCTTTTCATACAAAATATTCCAGGTTTTTGCTCACTTGAATCTTTCAAATACTGGACTTAAATCCAGTGTGTCCTTGGGTTGTCCCATTGACACTAAAAAATAATCACAAAGGAGTGGGGTGCAGTGCCCATCCTATTCTCCTGATGTTGCATCAGCTCTGGAAGCTTTTCAAAGCCTCTTCAGATAGTCCCTGCTATCTGCTAGGATCTACTCAGTTTACTTTTGTTTGGGTTAATGCAAGTATGTAGTCACGGGGCAATTACAAATAAATGAAGCATGAAAGACTTCATAGGATCTTTATTTGGATATCTAGTCAGGCATAAACTGTGATGTCAGTGCAGCTGTGTCCCAGATCGGATGACGCCAGTGCATAAAGATTTGTAAGCTGTGCTATTGTTCTGCAGGTATAATACTGTATATGATTTTTGGCAAGTGATCTCAAGAATCTCACACCAAGGTGTGATTTTTTTCTACCTTATCAGTCTTTCTGATGATAAAAGAAAACTGGCTTCTGAAATCATGAGTGACTCTTGCATTACACTGATACAGATTAGAAGATTTATGCCCAGACTTGTTGATTGCTCCCACCCGTCTTTCTCCCAAGTAAAAGACATAGTTTCTGTCACTGTATTTTGAGAGAGGTGGATTTAAATGTGTTCAGCTGCTGAAAAACTTTGAAGCTCGATGAGATGAAGGATACTATTGGAAGTCACACAACTAGAGACTGCTCACAAGATTAGAGGACGTGCAAGTCCACTAATGAGTAAATTTGGGTTTTATGAGCTCTGAGGAAACTTTTCAGTGATGTTAAACTAACTCCACTACATACTGTTAAACCCTTTGTCTTTGGGGTAAGTGTTTATTTATATGGACAGCATTGGTTCAGAAATTTGTTCTCTTGCCATAAGGAATACTGCTGAAATATTTTAATAGGAAGTTCTGATGAGGGAATGGTTGTCCTAGAGATTTTTAAAAGATGTTTACAATACAAACTATTGCAGTTAGTAATTTAGTAGAGACAATTTTAAACAGAAGTGAAACTCCTCTGATGTACATGAACTGCTTCTTTACATGTCAAGGAGTGTTAATGAGATGTTGCAGCACGCTACAAAGAACTACCAAAAGAAATTGGCCTAGTGTGGCCCACCCTTTTTCCTTCTTTGAACAAAGTCAAACAAGAGATGATAGGCTCTTGATGCTCTGCCATGAATGGACTGCAGAATACTGCTTGTTAAAATGCAAAGTCCAGGAGGGAGGAGAAGTTGGCATCCATGTGAAGGAAACAGGGATGTTAATGAATGGATTTTGATGGTGGAAAACACATGCATTTGCATCAAAGATGATTTCAACATGGGATATTGTCCCCTTTAGTCTTCCCAAATATGAAAATACATATATATTCATAAAATACTTGAGGAATGTTATCCCTGTTTGGTGGGTCTGTCAGCTTAGGAAAGGTATTAGGGAAATTTGCAAAAGCCTTGGGAGTGGGAAACACCCATCTTCCAGATTTGGGACAGAGGTGTGAAACCTGTTTGCATGTGTGTGTTCATATGTGTGTGTAATGGAGACTGAAAACAGAAACCAAGAGGTATTGATTTTGTCCTTGTAGAGATCCAGAAGTAGTTGGTTGCACAACAAGTGGGAGAAATGAAAAATGATGTAGCAGTTTAATCAAGTGGCTTCTAAAAAAAAAGAGGGGGATTATTTCTCTATAAAACACTCTAAAATCTCATCAAAGGATACTTGATGTTATCAGGTACATTTAAAAGGAAGGAGTCTCAAAAAGATAAAATTTCTGAAAAGTCAGTGGCTGCAGGACATTTTCAAACCATAAATGATTAACAGATGGAGTTTAAAAGGTGGCAAATTCCCATCCCTTCCTGTGGTGCTCACAACTGAAGGAAATGCATAGGAAGGATCTTTAGGTAGGTAAGAGCTGAGACTCGTAAGTATGGGGAAAGAGTTGCCACTTATAAGGGTGTTAGGAAAACCTCAAATTATATAACTTATAAATATACCTGAACTCCTCCTTGGGTCCTGCTAAGCCATGGGCAGCATGTACTGCTAGAGGGAGGAAGAGCAGTAGGGTTTCAGTGTCCTCAGATTGCTGAGCTGAACTCCTTAAATAAAACACAAGGCTACTAAATTTTTCATCTGTCTCTCTCAAATAGAAGTTCTTAGTCTGACAACTTTTCCTTTGCATTCTTAAGTATTACTATTTTAATAGCAGTATTTGGTCCCCAGCACCCTGACTTGTACTTTGGGTTTTCTCTGTATGCCCTTGGGACTTTCTCTGCTGAGGGAGCTGAGACATCCCAAAGCTGTTTGCCAGAACTGACCTGGAATTTTCTAGTAAGTCATCGTGCCATCAAGAAATGTTACTTTGTGAAGCTCAGGATATTTCCTGAAGACATACTTCACAGCAATGTTTCATTCCAGAAAGAGCAAAACAATCAAACAAAACAGCATTTTTCTTGTGTTAAAGCAGAGTTGTTTTATATAAGATTTTACAATGAAATGCATTTATCCTATAAGCATGAAAAATGCAGCAAAGCATTTCAATAAAATATTTCTTTATGAAGAAGTTACAGAGGTTCTTTTGTCCATTTTTATTATGGAAAATATATTTAAGCTTGCAGAATTTGCTTTGAAAGGGGAAATCCTATTAAAGCTGGCTTTGTTTTCTCTCTGTGCTGCTTTGCTTTGGTTTGTCTTGTATTAATGAGGTGTTCAGCTGTGCAAGAAATAACATTTTTCTCAGTTTGTGGTTGACTTTTTGATTTCTTAAACTTATTTTCTGTATGATATCTTTACAGTCCAAGCTTTTTATATTTATAACTTAGGTATACAATACTTTGCTACTTCAATACTTCACTAAGATGAAATGTAGAGTTAATATCCTATACATGAGAATAGAAATGAGAGATGCAGTTGAATTTAACTCTTGACTCTCTTAAAAGACAGCAGGACTTTCTGGTTTGGTGTTTGTATCTGGAAGAGAGCATGTCACTTGTAAAATAGTCAGATTTAAACAGAAGCTACTCAAGGGCTGTTGGATAGTTTGGTTTAGGCCTCTTGGAGGATTTTTCCTTTAAAAAATTCAGACAGTATATTTTGCAGTACAAGCCAATAGAATAAGTCTTATATTCCTGTATAGGTTAACTTGCTGGGGACTGGGATTTTGCTCGAGGCCAAATGCCAATGCTCCCACCATGAGATGTGCATTCAGCTCCCCTTAAAAGGTAAACCCCATGGAAAACCCACACAAATTACAAGAAACTGTTATGAATGGAACCATGAATTTTTAATATTCAGTTACCCTGAGGTACAAGCTAGAGCTTAAAATAAATTGTTTTATATTTCATACTCTGAGCAGTGCGTGCAACAATACATGAAGGGGAATGAAGTTTTCAAAGTACTTTCTGCTTTGGATTAAACAGGACAATTTTACAAACAATTATTCTAGAGACAGAATTGTATCAGATCGGTGTGTAGGCACAAAATCTGGTGGTGCCTTTCATTGCCTGTCCGTGCCTAGTGTCTCACCTCCTGCATGATCCACGCTCCTTGCACAGCCTCAGTGGCCAGCTCAGCGTGGGCTGTCACTCGTGCCTTCAGCAACATCACAGGGGACACAAAATGACTTGTGGTGGATAGGAAGCTTGACAGGAATTTAAGCGTCACTTTTCACTTGAATTACAGTGACCTTTTTTCTTCCTCCCCAGTCTTCTAAGTGTTGAAACATCTGAAACTTCCCCCAGGCCCAGCTGCTTCCTTTCCCTGCACACCCTGTCGTGGCAGTGAGGATACCCTGCAGCAAAATATCTCCCAACACCTGGGTACACGAGACCCAGCTCGTTGCCTCTCTGCCTGAATCTGTTGTCCCATATTTTTGCCACTCTAGCACAGAATCATCTTCTGCCCAGTTTAAGAGCACCCTAAGGTGTCCTGACTCTGTCCTGGCCTTGTCAAACCCTGCCCGCAGTGGAGCTGGACACCAGAGGTGCTGGGCAGCATTTCCCAGAGACAGGAGTGAATTACAAGAGCCCTGGAGAGAAGAGCACCTGTCCCACTTCAGCACTATCTCGACAGAGATAGTTAAGGACAAACCTGATTATCTCTCACTCTTACTCAGAGTACTGCAAGCGACACTGGAAAATATTCCTGCACATAAGCATAACCTCAAAGTGATTTGTATTTCCTTTTGCAGAATTGCAGCACCTAATTCTACCAGCATTAGTAATTCTACTAGCGTTTCTGCCACATACAAGTGTTTTATTTCCCCTGCCTGATGTGTTTCATTTGATACTGGAATCCTTCCTTTAGTCAGAGTAGACATGACTGTTTCTAGCGCTTTGAAAAGTGGATGCAGTGGGGAAACTGATCCACAGAGGGCAAAGAGCCTCAGGGATGATGTGTGACACTCAGTAGCCTTGTAGGGATGGCACAGGTGACATATTTACCTCCAGTCCTCCTCCAAGAGAGCAAGGTGTGTTCTGTCTCCTACTGCATTTGAGTGCTGCTTTACTTTGACTATGACACATGGGATGCAGGGTGTATTAGAAGAGTTGTATAGATTTGAATGCTCTCATGCTTAGTCTCATTCAGGTTAGCAGAGGGAAAAATGTCCCACTGATGTTGTGATGAGGTGACCCTGGAGTTTGCAGTGCAGGGACCAGGGTAGTTCTGCACTGGCACCCTCAAACAGGCTCCTTCCATAGCTGGTATCTGGAGCAGGTTCTGCTAAATTTGTAAGGCACAAGCAAAACTCTTTGTTTTTTTCACCAAGAAAAGGAAACATTGGGAAAAGTTAAATTATCTTCAGGAACTGCCTTCCCATTGATTTTATTAACTAAGAATGAGAGGCACATTAAGCATAACTGAATTATTCTATGACTAGTGTTACAAATAGATCTCTAAAAACATTGAGTTTGCTTTGAGGTAATAATAATTGTACCTGGAACTGGAGATGGAACTGTAGTGCACACAGAAATCATGTTGAAATGCTGGAGCCTGCTGGTATGCCTATAAAGCAGGAAAGAAGTTAAAACACTGAAATGGAAAACACACAAACCAATGGCATGTAAGCAAAATATCAAGTTGTTTCTATAGAGGCCAAAGCAGAGACCCAATATTACAATACAGGTACAGAAGAAACTCAAGTTTTTACATAAAAGCTTGTAAATCAGCTGCTGCTTCACTGAAGATGCACAACTCATGGATGTACATGAATACAAATGGCATTTAAATCTACAGTATGTAAGAAATTATATTAGCTTTGAACTTCCAGGGTTTGACAAAATTAATTTTTAATACTGTGAGAATTTTGAAGGCTTGAGGTGCAGTGACAGCCCAGGGTCTGGTTGGAGAGAGCAGAGCAGAACCTGCTGTGCTGCCATCCTGGGCTGCAGGAGAAGGATGGTCCTGTGGGGGTATGAAAATGGGGGCCCCTTCAGTCAGGGTGCCTAGTGTTCCCCACATGCTGCCCAGGGATGGAGGGCTTCTCCCCTCCAAAACAAACCATATTACTGTGTTTTCTTAACCAGAAATAAAACATGCAGCAGGAATTTTGCAATGTACCTGATCTAATACCTTCAAGAAATGATATATGCATACATATATATTTATTTGGTTTTGATTTGTAATTTTGGGAAGGGTACAGAGGAGAGTTTATAATTACTAAGTGATTTAGCAGCCCCAGATTACCCACATTTCTATCTCTGTAAAATTGTACGTAAACTGATTTTGTCCAGAATAACTTTGATTTAATAATAAAATAAGCCTTGTGATGTGTATGACAAATTTAAAAATGGTCTCCACACTAGGTCTGAAATTAATTTTTGACATATTCTTGTAGTAGCTTTCAGGAAAAAAAAAGTAAATAGCTTAGAAAACTGTCCAGGTGAAATTTAGAAAATTTAATTTAGAAATTTAAATGTATGTATTGATGGATAATACTGTTGTATTCACCTTGATGCTGTTTGCCAGGGGTGCTGGGGTGCTACTGTAATGTCTGTCTCAGAAAAGATTGTAGGCAGGTAAAAACCCAATTAAAATATATGTTGCAGTGAGTTCTTTTAAGATACTCAGCAATTCTAGGATGAAGTAATGAAGGATTTTAGGCATTTTCCACCTTTAACACATTTAAATTCTCTACTCATGACTCTGGTACCAATATCCATGTTAATGCAATTTCTTTGCAATCAAAAACTCACTGCTAGAAGCCTGACCATTTAAATGAGTGTCTCATTCACCTCTAGAGGAGTGCTGGACTCAGTGATTTGTCCCTCCTGGAGCATAATTCATTCAAATAAATGTAAATCACTATTTTACGTTGGTTGGTCAGGTTTTATAGATGTCAGTGTACACTACTGAAAAGGCACATGTCAGATATTAAGGGAGGAATCAATGTGCTTCACAGAGATGAGAACAGGCAGGGTTTAGTTTTGGTTTATTCACAGTGCTGTACTCAGTGCAGCTGTTACTGATTTTGATTCCACAAGTGTTTGACCTCCTTTGTACAGTGCAACTTGTCTATATTTTACAGCTGAATTTTTTTTGCCTTGTAGTTCATATTCATATTCCATTAGTATGCTACTTGAAAAAAACATCAATATAGTTTGTTAATTAAAAAAAGGGAAATCCTCAGCCTCCAACCATGAATCACTAAGCTGCTCTCATGTGTCTGCAGTGACCAGTGTGGCCTGACCCTGCTGTTAGATGGCAGTGACACAACTGGGGATCATAGAATCATAGAACTGTTTAGGTTGGAAAAGAATTTTCAGATAATCAAGTCCAATTGTCAATCCAGCACTGCCACATCCACCCTCAAACCATGTCCACAAGCGCCACATCTATATGGCTTTTAAGTACCTCCAGGGATGGTGACTCAGCCACTTCCCTGGGCAGCCTTTTCCTGTGCTTGACAACCTCCAGTGAAGAAATTTTTCTTGACATCCAATCTAAACGTTCTGTGATTCGACTTGAGGCCATTTCCTCTTGGCTTATCACTCATTACTCAGGAGAAGAGACAGACATGGGGCACACTACTTGTGCAGCCATGGGGCAGAGGCTCAGCTGACCACAGAGTTACAGTAAAAAGTATATTCCTGCATTTTTAATTTGCATATATATATTGAGAAAGATAAGAGAAAACCTGCTGCCTGTCCAATTCAGCCAGACCCAGATCAAGTCATTAATCTAATTCTATTTAATTTCTCAGTCAGCATCAAATTGTTCATGTCTCCTTCCAGCCCTTGGGCCTGTCAGCTCTCACTGTACCCGCTGTATAAGAAGGTAAAGAAATAGAGAGCACTTCTCTCTCTTGATTCCAGCTTAGTGCCATGCCAAGTTTTTTTCTTGCATCTGGTGGGGATGGTGCATCAGACGGGCTGCTCCAAGGCCTGCCATTTTCTGTTTTCCTTTCCACGGCTTTTAGCCTTGCTGATCAGTGGGACGGCTGGATGAGAGGAACCAAAACACTGTGCTAGGGCTGAAGCCCCGCTGGGGCCAGGGGGAGATGAGTATCCAGTGGGGCTGACTGCCAGGAAAGGGCTGGGGGGTGGCAGGACCTAGGGCTGAAGCCAAGGTTTCTGCAGTCCAGGTGAGCTGCAGCACTGCGGTGGAGAGTGAGTGACACCTGTGAGCCACAAGGGCTCCCAGCAGGAAAAACTTGCTCTGGCTGGGTCTGCTGGAGCCAGAGTGCTGGCAGAGACTGGTGCTGCCAGCTGTGTGATCTGCAAATGCCCTAGTGGAAAATGCAGAGACGGAGTAGCTGCAGTTCCAGTGGCATGTCTGAATGAGGGGTTTGTTTGTTTCTTTATAAACAATAATTGAGCTGGTTCAGCTAACTGGTTTTTAGGATGCTAAATTGTTGATCTGTTTAGGCTTTCAAATATTATAGTGGGAGTTTTTTTCCCTCAAGAGGCAAGTTCGTAGCAAAACCAATATTCCTATGTACAAGAATGGTATCTTCATCTGGTACCATCTCTAGTTAATACTTTTCCCGTTTCTGTTGCTCCCCATGTATCAATTCCATCCAGACTAATGTCACGGCTTGCTCCACAGGGTAGTAGTGACTCAACAGAGCAACTGTAGATCCTTCTGCTCAGGGTAAGTCCGTGTGAGCCACAGAGTAAGAAACAAACTGTGTGCCCCTGCCAAGGAGAGCTTAAAACCTGGGTGAATCCTCCGTGGTTTCCTTATACTGTCTGAGGAGGTGTTCGTGCAGGCTGGGGCAGTAGAGCACCAGTAGAGTCAGCAGTTCCTCCACCACCTGCCAAAAGCTTTGGCTGTCTCCCATGAGAGCTGGGCTTCTTTCCACTACAAAAGCTGGAAGGAAGTTAGGAAGTCAGCACTGTGCAACACTGAAACTTCATGTTATAAAACAGGACGAAACTCCTCTTCTTGTGTTTTCTCATTTATTTTAAAACAGATTAAAAGCCACCACATAAGCCCCTCCCCCCACCAGTGAATGAGCTGACTGTGGAAAGTGGGTTATGCATCTTCTGGGCAGTGTAGGACCTTGAATGAAGAATGACCTCTGCTGTCCTCTCCTGTGTGTCTTAGTCAGCTTTTGTGCAGTAGGGGACAAGAAGAAATGCCCGAAGTAGGTCGCTGGACTCTGTGGTGCAAAGGCTGCTGACATGGGCTGATTGATGAGCAGTCGCATTACAGCAGCTTTCTTAGAGAGAGGACAGCCCTGCTCTCAGCCGGGGTGGCTGCTGCCCCATCCCCCACACCACTCCTTTGGGTTGCAAGGCACCTTAAAGACCATCCAGTTCCAACCCCCTGCCACAGGCAGGCACACCTTCCACCTTAAGACCAGATTGCTTAAAGCTCCATCCAGCCTGGCCTGGAACACTTCCAGGAATGGGGCATTTGTCTTCTTCAGGCACATAGTGGTCCTCAACAACAACCAGGGATAACTGGTTTGGGGTTTTTCTATCAAGGATTGAGAATGCATTTCCAAATAGCTCTTCTGCCCCTAAACATCAAAATTGGGCAGCATGGCAAGCCTATTTGGGCAGCTGTAGTCCAAGCCCAGGAATTGTCCTTGATGGTATCTGATCCATGTATGGCAGAACATGTCTCTGCAGCTATCAGCCTGACAATCAGAGACCCCCCTGGTTCCTGGAGCCAGCTGAGAGGGTGTGTATTGCCACAATTTCTCAGGCATAAGGTCACTGAAGATAACTCTTAACTGTAGCACTCCCCTCAGTCCCTCCCAGCCTGGCAGCATCTCTTCTTTTGTTCCAATAAATATCCCCATTTTAAGAAATGTCCCTTTTAAAATTATTTTCACTCTGTTTTAAAAATATGTTAGCTGGAGTATTTTCCTCACCCCATTTTTCCTGTGGGGAGCAGGAGATGGGGTGGCAGGGTGTTTGGCCAAGCGGGAGGCAGGGGATTTCCTCAGCCAGTGTGAGCACAATTGACTACTCTTGATGGGTGCTCAGGCAGAGCTATGTGAAGCTGATGGCTCTTTGTGAGGGGTCTTCAGGTACAGAGGGACTTATTCCGGGAACAAGTGCTTCTTCAGGCCAAGAGGGTGATAGCTCTTGGTGCAGTGTCGGGTGTGGGTAGCTGGGGGATGCTGGTGTGCTGGATGCTCCCTTATGTGGGAAGTAGATTGTCAATCCATGGTTTCCCCAGCAAAACTACACACACACAGACAGAACTATCTTCTTTATTATAAAGATACACTATGAGGAACAAACTTGAATGTATACTGAAGCTTGTAATGGTACATGCCAAAAATGTACAGTACTATACATAAAAGTGCATTGTCACAACAGATTAACAGTACATTTCTCTTCCAGAACTGTGGATTTTCCATATTTTTATTTGATCTTCAAGAGTGGAAGGAATGCAATGGGAATGCAGCCATACATGAACAGGAAAGGATGCAATGGAAATGCAACAGTACAAGAGCAAAGCTAAAGCTCCTCTAAAATTTAAAGGCACTTTCACATGTACATACTACAGATGTACATTGACACAAGTAGGTAACAGTCAACAAGCAGGAAGCTACCAGTACTGCAATTCATCGAACTTGACAGTAAAGGACAATACTGATTGGATTAGGTGTGCAGGAGTTACCCTTTAGTATGCCTGTAGATGTAGCAGTCTTTCCTGTTACATATCCACTTACTATGCTTTAAAGTATCTATAATAACCATCAAACTACACATTAACTGTGTGAATGCACTAAGTGGATGCATTCACTAAATGCACTGTTTTTAATATTTTCTTTTGCTAAACAATTTCTAATAAAAGCATTATGGAGTCCAGTACAGTTATTTAAACATACAAAATTCCCTATGCAATTTAAAGATACAAGTGTCAATCTCAATTGTGCCAGGTGGGTTAATTTAAAAATGCTAGACATAAACTATATGGAAATGAAAGCTGAAATTCCAGTTTTGTTCCACTAGTCTAGTAAACAGGGGAACTACTTGAAAATATCTCTGGTCTCAGACAAGTGAGCAGACCCTATAGACCAGCACTGGTCTGCAGCTGTAGCTGGCCTGGCTTGGGCTCTGGCCCTGGCATTAGGACCAGGCAGTACAGTTGACAAGGATGGAGGTTTGCTGACCCATGCTACACAGCCCACTGTGGTGGATTAAGACTTTGCCTCTAATCTAGATGTGTGTGAAGTCTGTGACTGGATTGAAAAGCGTTTGCAAATACAGCAATAGTTTGGGGCTCAGAGGCAGTTCATGGGGTATTTCTCCCATCTGGAGCTTCACATTGCATCACCTGTCTAGAAGGTGTAAACCAGAGCAGGAATAAATTGCTCCTAAACAATAGGAAATGACTCCTGTCACCCTAGCAATTACTTCTATCAAATTTTGTCACTACTCTTCTCCTCCCAAACTCAATTGTTTATGTATACTGAGTTGTATAACTTCAAGGTTTCCAAAACTGAGATCATACAGAATATGTGGAAAGACACATCTTAATTACAGCCAGTTGCACTTCTGTAGGTGGATCACAAATGATTTTTTCCCCCATGTCATTCATTGAAACTTCTTTTATGGATTGGATATTTGAGAATATGTTCACAGAAATAACATTATGGCTTACTGTTGCAATGTGCAAAACAGCTGTAGGTTTAGCTCATGCCTAACAAAGTTTAACAACCGAGCGCTAAGCAAAGATGACAGCTGCCACTCACACAGACATAAGAAAGGACTGCTTTCTGTTATTAAAAAAGGGGGGAAGTGGAGAGGAAAGGGGTTACAGAAAACTTTAGTCAACTTCAGGCAGTAGAAACTCAGCTGCCTGTCCTGTGAGTGACTCCTGCACCACTGGCAAGGGGTAGTCCCTCTTCAGAGTTGTGCTGTCAGCACAACTGAGTGTTTACACTGTGCAAGGCAGTCAAGACAGCTGGGTCAGCTCGAAACTCGGACTATTGCAACCCAAATCACGTCCTTAATTGGGCACTGAGCAATAAAGTCAATAGGATACTTTTCTGAATTACTGTGTAGTTGATCCCCTTAATAGCCACTCATGCTCCCTAATGGACCAACAGGTTCACACACTCCCCAGAACCTGGCTTCTGTGAACTTCAAACAAATTCAGCTTCTGTAAAAAATGTGGTATTGGGGAATGAAGGTCTAGCTTCATGGGAAAAGGTACACTATTACAGAGGGCAGCAAAGGAGCTTCTAGATACTATCCTGGAGACATGCCTTAGCTGTGTACTGGAATGCTGCTTTGTATTAGTGAAAGCAATGTGATCTCCAGCTCCATCCAGCACTTGCCTCTAGTGAGACTGCCAAGAAGAAAACTAAAACTTGGTGCCAATTATGAGTTGTGAGGGTTTGGTGATTTTTTTTTTGTGTGTCTTAAATAAGAAATGTGGCCTGAGATGACTTAGATATTCCACACAGACACTTAATCCTCACATGCTAAATTTCAGTTCTTACTAACCTGCCTGAGATTTGGTTTGGTGACCCAGAAATGAGAGGCTCCATGTCCTCTGAACCCCCTCCCACCCCTTAGTTTTGTGCAGGATCTGTTACGTATTACATTATATAGCTACAGTAAGACTGTGAAGTATGGTACAATGTGGCAAGCTGTTTGTGATCTGTGTTGGTTTTATTATAAATGGTGCAGCATCAAGTTTTCAAGTCTATGTTTGTTTTTTAAAACTAAGCACAATTGTCCAGTTTTTCATTTAATCGAAACCATACAAAATACAAATGCCCATGTTAATGTAGCTACTTTCAGACAATACATTCAAAAACACTGAAAAACAAAGCCTCTCTAGTTACAAACATGAACAAATGATGTTACGGAGCCCTGACTTCTATTGTTAATCCATCCCTTTCCCTAGCACACCCGAGCTGGGCACTGTGGGTGGCTAAGCTGCCTACATTGTGCAAGATTTGTCGGCTGGACCCTGGGAAGGAGGAGTAGGCCCTATGCTAGGATTTGTTTTTGGAAGAACAATAGGTTTTGGCCTAAGAGCAGGAGGTTTCAGCTGTACTCCCATTCTAGGGGCCACCATGGGCTTGAAAGTACTCATGGTGTCACTGGAAGAACTCGTGCTACGGCGAATCTGAGGCTCAGAGCTCCTCAAAACAACGCTGTGGAGAGGGCTGAGCGACTCTGTTGAGGTGGCAGGGGTGGGGGTGTTTTTCATTTGCTCCAAGGTGTCCAACACGACATCAGGGGCGTGTTTGGCCGAGCTCTGACGCTCCAGCTCACGGAGCTCGTTCAGTGCTGTGTTCATCGTCTCCTCGATGTCCTGGGTCAGAGCACAGAGAGAGCAGCATGTTATTCACCTTGCTGCTGAATGCCAGAGGAACAAGGGGAGGGGGAAGGAAATGCATTAATTGATTCACCAACCATCTTCTAACAGTTATGATAGTGCTAAAATCAGTTTCCACCAGATTTATTTGAAAGACATTACGATTGACAGCATGGCAGCTTTGGCTGGACATTACAAACATTTAACCTTGTTCATATGAGAGAATCAAAAAAAAGTGTTACACCAAAATCTGCAAGCCATTTATGAAGTGATTGTCAGGACAATTCATGTTTGCTTAGCAGTCTTTTAGTGGTGAAGATTTCTGTCATCTCTTGGGTACTGACAACTGTAAACATTTTGGTCCATTTGCTCTCTCATCTGCTCTGCTCATCGAAAGCCTCAGGTGTTCAGGATCTGTATTCCCTCACTAGTTTTCTAAGGAAATAAAGTTTGTGTGCCTATCAGCTCTTCTCTCCTCTTGTTTCACCGAGTTAAATCTTTAAGAGAAAAAAGTCTGTAAGATATTGGTCAGTATGCATACCTAAGAAAAACTATTTTCTTCATCAGGATTTCAGGCTGAAGGCTAAAATAATGTACCAAGATACTAGTTTACTGCTTTTCAGTGGTATTGAGATATAACTAAGCTTAAAATACCTTGTGTTCCCTGCCTGCTCATACTGACTTTCGCATAGCTTAATCAAAATTTGGGTTCTCTCACTGCCCAATGATCACCAGTCTAGGCACATAAAAGAGATATCTTAAGCCAAACAGTGCTGTCCCACGAAAGTAAATTAATAGTTTAGAATAAAATAAAACAGTAAAAACACTTGCACTTTCTAGCCCTAATACAAGGGTTCTGACCTTAGCATGCCAGTCTCTTCTATTCCTCACTGGAAGCAGAGTTTGAAAGCAAGCATTATCAGTACATTAAGTTTTAAAACATGAGTGCCAGTGTTATTGTAAAATGCGTTTGCAATCATAGAACACCCTCAGGGTGCTCCTAGTAATCACATTATCCTACCTAGACAAAATGTGAGTTCTGAAAACAGAGCTATTTACTCAAGAGCTGTTAACAGCTCTGTACAAAAGACCAATTTGATGATCAGGGTGCTTCCTACTCCATTCTCTTCGCCTCTTCACTGTCAGGAATGGGACTGGTGACTGTTCACACAGGCTTAAGATGGCCCACACTTTATGCAGCTGCAACATCTTGCACATCAGGTTCTACTACACACATCAAATCAACACACAGTATGAATTGTATGAAAACTATAAAATCCACAAGACCCTGGACTGTAAATCTCTACTTTGAGTGGCAATGGTCACCACTAGCCAGTCAGAGCACTTTTCTGCTTACCACAATACTGATACATAATTGAACACTAATTACATGCAAGTCAGAATAGGCCAGTCTTCAACAGAGCACAGCGATCTATGTAGCTGTTGCAATACTGTCCTAGTGCTCTGTATAGCAGAGGCAATTTCATTACAGTGTAATGGGAAATAATTTATTTTTATTGCTTTTGCAGTGTTTACTCCCCTTTGTGCTTCTTCTATTCAGGATTGCTTAATGTATCTTCTTTCACACACACTCTGTTTGGAAAGCAAAGTAGGATATTCCCCTGCACACACCTTCTCACCAGAGCATGTGCTCTGTGCTGTGCTATTCAATGAGATTTGCTGCTCAGAAAATCAGACAGTGCCCGAAAATAAAACAGACACAAACCTGAGCTATTGACTCTGGGTCCAGTGGTTTATGGTCATTGAAACCTGTGTACTGCCCAGAAGATGTAGACCTTCTAATGGGAGGGCTATCAATCTTCTTCAGTGAATCGTGCCTGCTGATGTTGGTGAGGCTGCCATGGCCGGGCCTGCGCCGCTGTTCAGGGCTGTCAGCATTGAGGTTGCGATTCTGAAGGAGGGCTCTGGGACTGCAGTGAGTTGCCAGGCTGGTGGAGCCCAGCTCCATGGCTGAGTTGGAGAGAGGGTGAGGTGGGTGTACTGGGCAGTGGCCGTCACTGCTCCTGCCTGGGCGTCTTAGGGGAGGTGGAGGTTCCGATCTCTTTCTTTGCCTGCAGCAGTGGAGAAGTGGTGGTAGAACAAGTTGTACTGACCCAGCATAAGCATGTGGAGAAGTAATTACTGTTAGCTGAGTTGTGAGCAGAACTACTGAAAACATGTTATGCTGAAGCTTACCTTCCTAGATATACATCTGAGTGACGGTCAGTAGGAGAGTTCATATCCTTTGATGATGACTTATCCTCAGTTATGGGTCCACTGCTGGCCTCACTGTCTGCTTTTTGGCTCAGTGTATCTGAGAAAGTATCATCCCTGAACAGAACACAGGTAATGAGATGAGAAGTCAGTGAGTGAAGTGTGACAGAGCACTTTGGCACTCTCAGATTTTAATCCCCTAAAGAAAAGCAGGCATGTTATGAATGCACTGCAGCCCTTGCGCATCTCCCAGAATTATTCATAATCCTTCTATTTACTGAGCTCTTTACCCTTTGAGTGTATGTAACCTTTCTGTAAAAAACTTTGTCATTCTTGGCAAAGCACATGCCTAATACTGCAAAACAAGAGTTAAGGGCTGCGTTTCCCCAGCTCTTGCTATTCTGAAGTTAAAAGCCAGCAACCGCTACAAAGAGATAGTCAAATTAAAATAGGTGCAGCAGTATCTGTCTCTTAATGTACTGGGAATGTATCCATAGAAGTAGCTTAGCCTAGCCTTAGTTTTTGATGCAGTTTTCAATTCAAAGCAATAAAGACAGGTATCCTGTGTAGAAGGCAAATGTTTAATCTATCTGACCCTTCAAACCACTGACCCATTTGGAAAACACTGCTAAGCGCTTTAGACTTTACACCCCCTCAAGAATCCAGTCACACCAGAAACTGCTTACATATCCTGCACCACTATGTACTGGTGAGGGACAAGGCCGTCAATTCCATTGTGCCTTCCTTCCCACCAGTCTTCAGATGCTCGGTGGTAGAGCAGAAGAGAAGCTCCTTTCTTGAAAGAGAGTTCTCGTGCAGATCTTCCAACATAGTCAAACTTGGCAATAGCTTCTATGGGCTCACACTCTGGGTGGGAAGAACAACAAATATCAGATTCCATATCACTCATTTTGGTTTAATAAACCCCATTTTTTAGCATTTTCTCAGTGCTCATTCTGACAGAGATCAGCTGAAGGAAGGCAGACTTCAGGCAGTGGTTACAATGTACCCCTTACAAAGAAACATAATCAATCTGTGTCCCAGGTGTGAAGCATCTGGGTTGCTTCAGGAGCTGCAGAAAACAGCAGCGTACTCAAATGTTACAACTGCCTTTGGGAGAGAGGCCTCTGCCTCCTGCTGGAAGAGCTCCTGTGTGGTTGGAGAGTGGGATGGAGGCCAGGCAATAAAGACTTCTGAAAATAAAAAGAACAAACTCAGATGAATAATCAAAGGTCCAAGGAACCAGTGTGATAAGGGAAAAGTAAATAGGAGTGCTTTTGCCATCTGCAGTGGCAAAGGAAGGAAAACAAGATTAGCCTGTGCATGAGTAGGGATACTCTGCCTAACTGGGCCATGGAATTCCTGTCTTTTACGTGATGAGCATGCAGACCTACTGAAGCCTAATGTTTTACACAGCACCAAAGCATAGTGCTTTTTAATCCACTTCCTAAATGCCCTTTTGGAGTGAGACAAGATGGCTCCAGACCACAGAGACAGTCCCTCTGTGGCCTCAAGTTGCTTAAGGCAGCTCTGCCTGCTTCAAAATCCCAAGCTGCCCTGGTTTCTGCAGAAGAGGCTGGTGTTTTCTGAAAGCAAACACTGGCTACAACAGTCCTGTTGTAATCCTCTGTCAGAATGCTGGTAAATTCAGCCTTAGGCTGGAAATGGGCTCCATCCTGTAACCTGCACCGGGATGGAGACCTACTGATGTCAGCAAAGGGGCCCTGCAGGTATGGCCAGAACTGTGCTCAGGCATCCTGCAAAAAGCTGTGATTTTGACAAGTTCTTATTTTGTCTGCATAAAACCAAAAGCACCTGAGCTCTAACAGATGAAATTTTGTCATCAAGCTCTCAAAACATTAAGAAAAAACTGCAGAATACAGGTCTAAAAATCACATATTCTGATGATTCCAGTAACTCAAGGGTCCCTGAAATGACTAATTTCTTTACATAATTAGAGCAATATTTAGATGGAAATTAGTATCTGGGTAATGACTAGCATAGCAACTTTCTGCCTGGTGCAAATTAAAATTGCTGAGGTTGTAATTCCCCAAAGAACCAGGCTGGTAATGAAAGCCACTGTCCCTTTATGACAACATTTTGCACAGGAATGTCTTTTTAAAATTGACTTCGTTCTACAGTGTGAAAACATAATGACAGCACCTTTATTGAGATTATAGTCTGCAGCTCATTTTTTTTTAATAAATTGCCCAGCCTGCAGAACACTGTCTTGTGGTTTGCTGCTTCTGCAGTCACGTATAAGCATTCCTGTCAGTGACAAACTGCAGTGTGTTTAGAAGTTACTAACTCAGAAACTTTACTGAGATGGAATACAGAGATATGGGGAATTCACTGTAACAAACACAAAAGTAATTATGGCGGCAGAAAATATTTCAGTTATATAAATATGAGCTTAGCAATAATGGTATTCATTCCTGAAAATGTATCCATACTGGATGGCTGTAGAGGACCATATTCTCTTTTTTGTTCTTTGTCTTTTTCCTCTCTTTCTCTCTTGATTTTTTTGTCTCGCAGCCCCTGCTCTGGACCATTGATATGGCAGCAAAAACGTGGGATCTAATCACTGGTGTTATTTTTTGTTTTCTTCCCTTTCCTTACCTGGGCAAAGCACAGCTATCATATTCTACGCCATACTGTGCTTTGAAGTTTGTTGTGGGAGGGAAGAGCTTGTGAGACAACACCTTTGAATATCAAATGTACTGTGACTTGTGAGTCAGCACCTTTGGTTGTGTGTTGTGGGAGCTGAGAACTTACTGAACTGTACTGTACAAAATTAAGGGCTTGTTCACCTCCACTCTTCTGGAAGTCTGTTGTAAGAAATTTAAGGGTGTGTTAGCCAATACCTTTTTAGTCTAAGCATTGGGCTGGTGGCCAAAATTATGGTGACTGTAAAATAAAACATAAGAGTTCCTTGCTTGATGTGTCCATTGTCTTTGTTCAGCCTGATGTGGACCTCTCACTCACCGGCATTCCCTGGTGGGTGGGGCTGAAGGGTTTCTTGGTTTTATATTTTTAAGCAAAGAAAATACAAAATTGACATAGAAAAAAACATTCTGGAAAACTCAGAAACCTCTAATGGTGGTGTGATATGGTATGCTACCCTCTTGTCATTCCTACAGTCTCTCTAACAGAAAATGCAGACGCCAGTTGCAGAAGCAACTGTAAGGCACAGAAAATGAGAAGAGGTAAAACCAAACATGCCTGTTTATCTTGCATCTCTTTTTATTGCCCTCTTTGAGAGGGCAATATGAAATGACAGTATGAAAAGCAATAATGTAACACAAAAGAACACAGTTCTTCTATCATGTGCATTGCTCATGGAATTTGTTATAAGAAGGAAATACTGGAATCAGGTAGGATTGAAAAGGAACAGCCATTTGTATGAAAATTCTCTTCTCAGATTACAGGTAATTTATGGGTTATGGTAGAGTTGGTCAAGAATTTAGAAAAACCTGCCAGGCTTTGGAGAGCCAGTCACTCACTAACAGGCAATAGTTTAAAATGTAAAAAAAAATTAAGTCAACCAAACAAAAAAGTTTTACAGTAAATCATAAAATCCCAAATTTCCTGCGCATACTTTCCTTAAACATTCTCCGCAGTTAACTGGTAATGCTCATGAGCACTGGATTGATGGACAAACCCCTACACTGATGAGCTACGGAATTTCCTGTTCTTTGCTAATTTCAACAGACTGTACAGTTCTTGCAGATGAGTATATATGTCTTTTTATTTACAAATTAGAGGAATAAACTAGAAATAGTTCTACCTTGCTCAGTGGAATTATGCTCATCTAAGTGTGGTGTGCAATGAGAATCCTGTTTATTGTGCCTTTCTACCACCTGCAAGACTCACATACTTTCTCCTAGGTCTGAATGATGTTGTCCCACTGGAACCAGCTGTATGAATTATTAATATACCCATAATGGATGTGGCTTTTGAGACACATACATCAGATTGCCTGGGTAACAAATCCCACCTCCTCAGGGAAGAGTGTCCAGTAGATCTCACACAGATTTCTTGAAGAGGACAAAAACTTAGTTCAGACAGGTTTTCCTACTGTGGAAGAGGTGTTTTCGTTTCTTTATACAGAGAGATAACTCTCCTACAGCAAACAGTACTGAGACTGCACTTAAATAGTAATTCACCTTGTTACAGGTCAAGCTTTAATAGTGAAAACCAAAGTACCATGACAGTTACTCCTAGACATAAATGCATTTTGAAAAGTTAAGCCATTTAATATCAAGGTTACTGAATGACAGATGAGTATTTCCAAAAAGCTAAGGCAATGAAAGCTAAATTTGGGATCTGTAATTCAAATTCTGTATGGTACTGAATGTCTAACAGTAAAATTGACAGCTCAGAGGGAAGTGTAATTGCACTGTTCTGTCTATACCTGCAGGCGTTCAGCTAAAATATCAAGAAGTATTTGATGGCATACAGGATCTCACCACCTATCACCTCTAGTGAATGAGGAAATGTTATGGAAGTGAAAAATTGGGACAAATTGAAGGACTGTGGGAAAAACTTCTGCTGGTTGGGAGAGCAGAAAGGGCAGAAGAAACATGTTAGTTTTAGTTTTGGGATTGGAGTGCCAGATGTAGACCTAACCTCCCTACAGAGGTGATGGCACTGAATTGGCCCTGGGCCACTCTCTATGTCTCAGGGCACCAGGAGCACCATCCCTGCACTTTTTCTAGGGGAGTTGCTTTTGCTCTGCTCTGTTTTCCTCAGTTTTCCCAGGTGTACCCTGTCTGTTGGGAATAAAGTATGTCCTTGAACTCCCCATGAAGATGCTATCTCCCTATTTCTTTATCTTCTGCATCCCATAAGAGAATAGAGTGGTTTTACAATTCCAAATTTACAATTCCTCAGGACAGCAGACTGGGAAGAGCAAAAGCAAAGAACTTTTTTGGGGTTTTTTTGTTGTAAGGTGTTGACAAAACATATTTTGGCAAAGGGTTGATCATAGCATGCACTACTGAAAAGCAAGAAAATGACTATGCATTGGGAACACAACAACAACTCAGTCTGACATGTCCCTGTAAGTTTTGTTTTCAGCATAAATACCATCTAAAGTTTTATCCAAAGTTTATGAGATATCTATGAAGAGTATGGTATTAATTTTATGTATGTTTTCCTAGGAGAACTCCATCTAACTTCCTGAGGAAATGTTTACTTCCTTTGCAAACAGATCTAGTCACTCTTTACCATATGACTCCAACAAGAATAAAAAATCCATCAATTTGAAGGTAAAGGAAATGTTCTAACAGCTGTTTCAGTAAAACATGAACAATGTCCTTTGAATCTTTACTGCAGAGACATTTTCAGGTAAAGGTTTGTCTGCAGCAAAATTACAGATAGATTTTTTTTGTCTCTTAGCCTGAGTACAAATGTTCTGAATTTCACAAATTAAATTTCATTTCCAGATCTAGGAGAATGGAAAAACTTGTATGTTTCTGTTATAACGATACTTTCTGTATATCTAAAAAAGCCTGAAAACACCACAGTAAAATGCAGCTCCTTTTCTTTCCTGCTTCCCTTTCCAGTGATCAACTGAAATACATGAACACCTGTAAACTTGGGGGAAAAGACCCACAACAATTTATATGCTTAAAATAAAGCAGTTATGAAGTGTTTATATGCTCATTTTTATGTGCTAGTCTTTTCTCCCCTCAGTCTACTGTATTTTACCTCTGTGGACATAATTAAATTTTCCATTTTTAAAGTCTTGTTGTTTTCTAAATTGTAATGAACATTTCTAGCACTACTGACACAGCCTCTACAGATGGGTTTTTCCTAGTAGACACAGAGAGAGCCACTTGCAGTTTATAGCAACAGTAAGTAAAATAAATCCTTTTGATTTTGATCATAACCTCTGGATTATGTTTCAATGACCCTGTAATTCCCGTGGGTCTTACATATGTATACAAAATTTTAGTATAAAACCAATCAGATTTTCAACGTGAGGTAAAACCCCTTAGCACTTACAGAATCTGCTTCTTCCATGTCCTAACAGAGGGAACCATGTAAGTACTACCTGTTCAATCAATACAGCAGCAATGCAGCACCTCCCTTTCTCTCTCCACGTCCAGCTGGCAGTGATGCAGCCATTTTATAATCAATGAACTAATCACATTACACTCCCAAAATGCTCCAGACTGTTTAGTAGAAGGGTTTTTGTTATCCACCATGTGTCAATCAGTGACTCTCATGAAGTTAAATAAACAAACTGAAAAATTCTCACCTGTTCTCATATCTGGTGTAAATAATATTTTTTAAAAGGAATTGTCCAGGGCACTAGCATGAATATATGTGCCAAGAGAGAATGAGTGCATTTAATTTATAGTCTGTAACCCACATTAGAAAAATGTGTTATTACAACAGAAAGACATTTTCATGGAAAAAATGGATTAGAGCTTGCAGGTTGGGAATTGAAAACCAACAGTTTTTGTGTGAGATTCAGGCTTGTTGATCTTCAGCTTTGCAGCAATATTTATCTAGCTTACAAATATTTTTGTGCTAACATTTCTCTGTAAACACAAATGTCTGCTTCCTTTTGGCACTGAATTAATTAAAAAGGTGTGATGAGGCAACTAAAATTAACTACTGGGTGATCTGGTGAACAAAAACCCATGTTTTGAGCAGATAAATCTTTTAACAGAACTTTGTCCTGTTGACGGGTATTCTCTTCAGGGTTTGTCTTCCCCAGTGACACAGTCACAACACAAGTAATACTATGACAGGAATGTAAAACTGGTGTAACAACGCAGTGGTGGAGTAGAGCCCATGATGATCGAGGCACAAAAGATGCATCATGCGATGCCACAGTCCAGCTCCTCTGTATCCTGCTGATGTCTTCATCTTTCCTAGGCATGGCTCTGAAGTAACTGCTTTTGATGGCTGTTGAAAAGCTGCACTTCTTCTCCATGTCCACTTGTGTCTTTGTCTCTTAGTTTGGTCATGGGACCCTGAAGTTGGCCCCAACATATTGAAACTGGTGTGTCATCTACACTTCATTTGTGCACTAAATGAGGGACAGGTAGACTTCCTCAGCTTCCACTCTTGCTTCATACCTCCAGTGGAAGAAGTTCTTCTAAAGTATAGCTATACTGTCTTGGAAAAATAAGGTGCAATTATGAGTTTGTTCACACTGCTTAGAAGAGATGTGTTGTAGAAAGATAGTGGGTTTAGTTGTACAGAGCTGGTCAAGAGGAACCCATGCACAGCCTGTCTCATAGAGCTGTTGATCCTCCCTGCTGCACAGGCATGGCTATACACCCAGGCAGAAGACCAAGATTTCTCTCCTACTCTCAGTTTCCCCCCCTTCTGTAATGGCTGCCCATCCAAATGTCCCTCCTCTCCAAACAGCTGCAGTGACAGACTGCCTGCCCCTCGTCACCTTGGCAAAGGGGAAGAGACAGACAATCTGTCACTGACAGCTTGTGTACGTGACAAAGCAGACGGGTACAGCCAGAGTGGAACTATTGTTTACTTTGCTCTGTGTGCAACGGGACCAGTGTAGCCAGGTTTCCTATACATACACCTTCCGGTTTCCCTTCCCTGCAGTATCCCTTACGACATTATTAAAAAAAACCAACCAAACAACAAATCCTTTTCTGTTGTAGCTCTTTTCCTCCCCTTTCCTCTGCTCTGTCTTTTCCTTCGTCCACACATCCTCTAAAAGGGACAAGGGGAAGCTTTTGTTTCTACTGCTGCTAAGTGCATGTGTGCTGGTTGCTCTGTCTGGGTTGCCTGCTGGCCAGACAGGCAGCAAGCTCACACTGCTACTCTTCTCTACATGGAGTGCTATTTTGAATCCTTCATCTCTAATGGGCTACTAATCCTCACAAAAATAGTAGTTATGTAACAATTTTAAGAATCTTTTTCTATCTGTTAAATTTGCTTGAAACTTGGCAGAAGTTACTGTAAGTGACATCGGAAGGATGGTCGAACTGTCACAGTTAAATACACATTTTTTACCTGGATAAAAAGAATAAATATAGTAGAGTTGCATCAATTTTTTCATGAATACCTCTCATACCCAGAAGTATATGTGATTGATATTTACAGAGAATTATTAGTGTTCAAAAGTTTCACTGTGATGGGTACACATATATTTTTCAGTTGTTATAAATACTTTAGAGAGAGCAGCTTTTAAATTCACATAAAAAGAGAACCCGAAAGGCAAATATCCTTTAGCTGCAATATTTAAAGGCACACTTTTGAAAAGTTTAGATTTTGCAGACAAAAGAGTAACTAAAAATGTAACATTATGTCAGAAAATAATATATGCTGACTGAAATAGTTTCTCTCTTGCCCTTCCTGTGACTGGGCAAATCAGGATAGAACAAGGAAACAGCTGGTCAAACACAGATGAATCAAGAGTGCAAAAGCACATAAACAGAGATTAAAGATTTGCTACAGAACACCAGGACTGAAATTTCCTTTTTTCAAATAAGACACAATTAGGAAAGGAAGAAGGTCTCCTGCCTGGCACACCTGTAGAACCTACTACCATCAAAGGCACAGTAAAGTAATAGACTCACCGTCCTCACTGGTGTGGGGCTCTGTACTGGCATCCTGGTCCACCTCCTCTAGAGTACCATGTTCACTGTATGGGCTGTCACTGCAGGCAAGCAGAAGGTTGAGCAGAGAGAGGAACCATATATATCAAAAATATGCCACCTCCATGAGATTATTTAAAATTATTCTTAAAATGTTACAAAGTTATGTGCAACATAATTATCTTAGTGTTCTATGAATACATAATTAATAAAGAAGCCTATATACATTTCCTTGAAACAAAATTCAGACATTAAGAAGCCCTCAGAACATTTGATTCCTTTATAAATAAAAAGTCCGTGCATTTGCTGTCAAGGGAGTGTCCTGGTTTTGGCTGGAATAGAGTTAATTTTCTTCCAAGTAGCTGGTAGAGTGCTGTGTTTTGTATTTAGGATGAGAATAATGTTGATAATACACTGATGTTTTAGTTGCTCCTGAGCAGAGTTTACACTGAACACCCCAACACGCTTGCAAGTAGACTGGGGGGCACAAGAAGCTGGAAGGAGATGTAGCCAGGACATCTGACCCCAAACAACCAAATGAATATTCCAGATCACATGGCGTCATACTCAGTATATAAACTTGAGAGAAAGCTGGTCAGGGGCTGCTGCTTGGCCACTGGCTGGGCACCTGTCAGTGAAGATGAGCAACTGCACTGTGTATCTTGTTTTGCATAATCTAATTATTGTTATTTGCCCTTTCTTTTCTGTCATATTAATTGTATTCATTTCAACACATGAATTTTACTTTTTTTTTCCCAATTCTCTCCCCCATCCCACTGTGGGGAGAGTGAGTGAATGGCTGTGTGGTATTTTGCTACCTGCCCAGTTAAAGCACAACAAAGAATAAGAGCAGGCATCATAAGTGGAAACTTTATAAGGTGATTCACAGTCAAGGAAACATTTTCCTACACCTGCCTGTGTGCTCTGTATACCTAGAATTCTATCTCTGGCTGAACATAAAGCAGCTTCCTCCACAAAATGTTATAGGAAATATCATCATAATTGCCTTTGCTTCACCTTTTTATACTTAGCACTTTACTGTGTGGACCTAAATGCTCTTCTCATTTATCTTCATACTTCTAACCAGCCTAATGATTTTGTTTAGAACACAGAAGGATAATATTCTGACTTACCAATAGTCATCTCCAGCCATGCATTTTTCGTACACTGGTCCATCAAGTTCTTTCACATCTGGAAAAATAGCCTCATGATGGATGATGATAGTTTTGATTATCTCATTCACGTGTGCCTGACAAGACACCTGGTCTTGTATGTCTGGAACAGGCATCAGGGTTGGCCCAAAACAAATGGCCAAGTTGTACGGATCCATCATGTTTTCATCACTGTACTGTGAAAGGCTGTTATTACAGAAAAATCAAGAAAAATTGACTTTTCCATGGTGACTAATCTTATTCTGAAAACTGTAGAAAACTTTTTTTTAACCACAGCTTAGGATATTTCCTGTTGTCATTGACAATCACACATAAAGTAATGGAACTAAAAAACAAGATTTCTTCAATAGGTTATATAGACTATAAAGTGAGTTTATACCACATATATATTTATGCATATGTATGTGTTCCCAAGCTGCCACATTGAGTGTATGCTGACTTAATGGCCTAACATCAACTGCTGCTGCTTCTATCTCACGAGTGAACTGGATGTAAAGTGGATATACATTTCTCATTGGATCTTGGTGCATCTCTTTGAAAGCTGGCTACACAACTTAACCACGCTGAATTTTTTTCTAAGGCAACTAAGTTCCTGGATCTTGCAAAGGCTCTTGTGACTTTTGGTTTCTGTTTTTACCATACAGCTTAAAATTCCTAAGCACCTTGCCTTCGGCCCACAAACTCCCACAATAACTTATGGAAATGTCCAAAGAAAAGGCTTTCATTGTTCTTATGAATCAACTTTTGCAAGCTCTCCTTTCTTCCAGAAAATGCAATGTCACTAGTTTACAATTTTGAATTAGAAGATGCTATCTATTCCCTTGTTTAAAAGCATTGGCATTTTTGCTGGGAAAGCTGGCTTTTGAATGGTTCCATGTGGGGCCAGTCAAGCAGAACCTGAAGTGCTGGGATGTCCTATACTGTGCTGTCCTGCGCTCTGAAGCAGCATAGGAATTCTGATGTCTGGTTGTGTTCAAATACAAAACCATCCTCCCTCTAGAAAGGGAAGAGAGTATTTTCCACATATAAACAATACATATGCATGGCAAACATTCTAAATGACTACTCTCATAACTAGTTTTTAAAATTAATAATGTTCACCCCTTTCTTATGCCATGATTTACTATCCTGTCCTGTGTGTTAATTGGAGACATCTTGTTCTTCTGATTTATCAGGTGGTTCAGACCTCATAAATTCAAAACTGTAAAAAAAGATTGTAACTATCATCATGAAATGTGAAGTTCTGCTGATGGCTGTTAATATGCAGTGCTCCTCAGAGCTCAATAGCAAGGCTGGTGCTGTTTAGCATCTCAATGAACGACCTAGACAAAGGGATGGAGTGCACGCTCAGCCAACTTACAGATGACACCACGCTGGGAAGGGGGCAGTAAATGTGCCAAAGGTCAGACACAGGGCTACCATTTAGAAGGACCTTGACAAGATGGAGAAATGGAGAAATGGGAATTCAATCAAGTTCAACAAGGATGAATGCAAAGTCCTGCTCATGGGATGGAAGTTGTTCCACGGCATTTGTGGCTGTATTAGGAAGAGAAAAGCCAGCAGTTTAAGGGAATTAATTATTCCTTTCCCAACTGGTACTTGTGAAGTTGCACATGAATGTCTGTGGCTAGCTTTGAGAGACTGACAAACTGGTACAAGCCCAGGAAAGGACTACTATGGAGACGGCTGGGGAGGTGAAGCATATGAATTATAATCTAAAGCAGAGACCACTGGGTTTGTTCAGCCTTTAGACAAGAAGGTTACTGGAGAATTTAGGTACAACCTCCTACTATATATAAAATTATTAACAAGAGCAAGACAGACACAGGTGCAAATAGGTGAGAGGAAATAGACACAGCAAGGGATATTCCAATGAAAGCAGGAAACAACTTCTTTACTGTAAGAGTGACCAAGTACTGGGACTGACTGCCTGGAGAGGCTGTGGAGTTGCTGCCCTTTGAGGTTCTTGACGGCCAATGCCTTGAGCAACTTGATCTAACTTTGGAGCTTTGAGTGGGAGGCTACACCAGGTTAGGTCTGCCATGAGACCTGATGATTTCATGTGGCCAAGCAGGCATAACTGCATATGCAAAAGTAGAATGGGATTTGCAGGAAGTCAAATAATGGGAATACATTTCCTGTGGATGCATCAGGAGCAATTTGGAGGCAGTAAGGTATTTAATCTGCTTTCCAAACTGCATTCCTGTGAAGAGCACAGATGTAGCTAACATGACCACATAACAAGTACAACTCCATAAAGCTCTGGTTCATCTGTATGTCTCTGCAGAGGAGAAGCTGTGATGTAAGCTTTTAAGACATTTACATGGTGTCATTTCTGGGGGAAGGATTCAGTTTCAAATGAATGGTTATTTTCATAAAACTTTAGATGTCTGCCCCTCTCTTACATACTGCTTGAGAGTGGTTCAGAAATTGCTAGAATAAAGGAAACAGGAACAGCTGTGACTACAGGCATGAACAAATAACCTGGCTGCAAAAGACCCGGTTTCTATAGGAACAGACAGGCTGGATGAAATGGGGAAGGTCACAAAGACAGAATGAATCAGCAAAGGGCAAATTTAGGAAAAAAGAGAAAAAAGGTGATATGAAAACAGATATAACAGGAAACAGACAAACTGACAGTAGAAAGAGAAAAGTTAGAATCAGGGCAAAGTGCACGTAAGCAAAATTTTCTGTGAAACCGTTGGGGTTAGCAAAACCAGAGAGGGCCATGAAGGACTGGAGGAAAAAACACAGTTCAATTGCCCAACCTGTCTTTTATTTACACTTACAGAAAGAAGTTTTTTCTGGGATCATGAAGACATGAACACCACTTCCCTCTCACACAACCTTCCTTCCAGCCTGTGTTTGCAATGTGAGAACCAAACTACCATACATCAAAGCATACACAGGGGATGTGTCTTCTCTATATTCATACTCCTATTATCAGAAAACAGAAGCAGCAAGACAAAGTCTCACCCTGGCAGTGCCTAGCATCAAACAGATAGCTTGTAGTGCCTGTGCTGCTTAAATATATTTGGGTTTTTTCCCATCAGGAGAAATCAGGAGATAAGGAAAAGAAATGCATTTTTAAATTGCATAAAGTAGTTTTAATGTAGCTACAGTTTTGTATTTATTATTTTTCCTATTGGCTTATTTTGCTGCCAGCTTTAATGCTGTAGACTGCACTCCCCATTTCAGACAACACTTTAATCTGTGTTGTTCATTTGGACAAATGGAATTTTAACTTGAATAGAATCCAGCGTTTTCATTCTATTTTCACTGCCAATTAGAAGTTCATCTTTTGTGTTAAATGGAGCTTAAATGTGAATTCTATATGAGTATGAGCAAACCCAAGGAATTTGAATAGCAGCAAAAGAAGGCAGATAAAGATGCAGTACCAGTAAGTACTTACTGATTGAGGAAGGCGAAGAGGTATCTCATCACTATAAGGACCGACCTGGGCAAAGTAAGGAGGAGTTTGCGGATGTGAAGAGCCCTCTCATAGAGATTGTCTATTCCTGCAAACAGATGAAAGTATTTTATGCTCCCTTGTATATGATTGTCTAAAAGAGCATTCAGTCAATTTACTCAGTTTACTTTGAATCTTTATCATCACATCCCTCTAGTCAGTATTGTCTAATTTTGGCCTGTTAGAAAAAATGAGATCTAGAAGTTCATCTCCTGCTCATTAAAACAACACAGCTTAAAAATAACAGTTTATAAAGAAGATACAAATCTGCCTAAGTCAAACGCTGGTCACTTGCTGAGCTTGACAGCTCACAAAACCAGTACATAAATAACATGAAGGAACCAAGGAAAAGTGTTGGCCATACCTTTCAAATACAGATGCATTTTCTTTATTTGAATGTTCACAACAGATATATAATCACTGAGCTTCTTTAGTAAGTTTTCTTAATCAAATGTCGAGCTGTAAGTCTCTTAGTGGCAAAATAGGCAAAAAAAAGGCCTTATTTTTTTTGGTATGGAGCCAAGAAACCCAAAGATTGCATTTTTCTCAAATGCTTTTACAGCAGTCCATGAAAATTCTTCTCAAGTGGGAAAAATCATCTGATAAAAGCATCAGTCCCTAATGTCTTCTAACAAGGATGCACTATCTTCTATGTTGGTCAGAAAAACTATGTGGCTGCAAGTGGAGCAATGAAGGGATAAAAGCTTGAACTGTTTTTCAGAATAAGCAGTATCTCAATTTTTAACTGTTTTTTCTGAGTCCACAGCAAATGACACTGTTGGAAACAACTCAAATTTCAGTAATGCTTTTTAAGTGAGCCAAGAAACTATGCTGCAATTAGCAACTTCTAGGGGAAATCTTAGCAGACTAAGATGAAAAATCCTACCCAGTGGTACTAAACATCAGAGTTTCTGCAAAAGGACAACAGTCTACCACTGCTTGCATAAAGGAAGTCCATTTGGATTATGGTATCTATTGCAGGAGCAGAATAGCAAAACTTTGGCAGGAAGTAAAAATGTATTCCTTAGTAGAGACCCTGAAGTGTCCCTGGCGAGCTGCTGCAGAGCTAGTAGGAAAAAGGACTGTTGACAAGCTGTGTAATTGATGACCTAATGAGTCACTCTGAACCCAAACACTAGCTGGAAATCAGTTCAAGCCGTCTCAAGTGGAGCATAGGACCTGAAATTTATTTTTATGTTTCTTGTAAACATGGATTGCATGAGTCAAGAAGTATTTCTGGTTACTGGTTAAGAACTGGTGTCCATGGCAGGGACATCCTAAGTCTGGGAGCTGCCTGCACAGTGAGGATCCACAGAGCAACTACAGCTCTCCTTTCCCATCCCAATACATTTTTCAACATTCCTGCTTCAGCAGCACTGTGTGCTGCATGTGGGAAGCTGGAGTGGAGTTTTGATGCAACACCAGGACTTGCCTTCTGCATTACAGCCTTTCCTGGCTAATGCCTTGTGCTACAGTCCTGCCTTCTCCAGATAATTCTGGAGACTGGCCCTGGGCCAGGTTCAGTCATTGGTGACTTCAAATCTGACCTGAGAAATGCACTGGGCTGGGACCCAAAGTGGACTCAGCAGCTCCTTCCAGCAGTGTGTTGCCTGTATGGTGGCATTAGCTCTATCTAAACTAGTGAGCTAAACCAGGATGGGGCATACTGGCAGGCAACTACGACTCAGTAGTTATCACACTCTCCAGTGTCCTTGTGGACCCTGCTGACTACAATTCTTCCAAGCAATTCCTAGACAAGTTTGACAGGATGCATATGAGTCAGGAACCAGTCCCAGTAAGCAGCGCAGAGATGGCAGAGTAGGTACAGAGGTTCTGGCTGTGTAATCATGTGTTGAACTATCCCAGCTGTCCTACCAGAAGCATGATCAGTACTAAGTACTAGAAGTGACCTGAAATACATGCTGAAGCATGCCATACATGCCATACAAGCCATACATGCTTGAATGAGATGTGTGTGTTTCCAGTACTTTCCTGGTAACCCAGTTTCCATTGAAAGTCCCTTTATTGAAAATCCAAACTACTGTCAAGTGGTAAATTTATGTGCTTTCCACATTATTTCAAGAGGCTCTTATTTCCCAGCACTGATTTGGTTTAAAGGAGTTAGGTAATGATGTAATGTGTTTGCATGTTGCTTTTAAATGTGGAGCTGAATTTCATCGTTGCTTGAGTGTATACAGTACATGAGTGTTTGGGTACTCAGGAAAGATGGAATTAATACAGAGCTATCTTTTTACATGCAAGCAAAAAGAATTTGCAGCTCTGCTGCTTCCCATGCAGAGAAAAGCTAAAGCACTGCTTTGCTTCCATTGGCTTTGCTAAAGAGAGCCTCAGGGCAGAAGACCATCCAACCTATGAGCCAGTTGCTGCAAGCTCAGTGCTGGAGAAAGCTGGACACGTCTCCCCTCTCACAGTACTTCTGTTGGAGATGCTTTTTTCATTACTCTGATTTTTTTTTTACCTGAATGCCTGGTAGGGCATTACCCATTTCTCAGCTAAGAAAACAGAAGTGCTTGATATCACATGATTTGTCCTAGTAAGGCAATTTAAGTGCTGAGCTGAACTAGAAATCAAGAGATTTGAAAACTGGTTTATTACTCTAATGATATGATGAGATTCATATTCCCAAAGATAAGCAAGAGGACAAGCCTCTGGCAAGGCCAAATACACTGAGAACTAATGTATTTTTTCTGACTGTGGAGAGAGACAGGGAAGAGAGATCTCTATGAAGGACATGGGAATATCAACTACAAATCAAGACTAATGTCAAGTAAATATCATACAGTGAAATGGTTATTACTTTCCAGTTTCCAGTTTTCAGAGCAAAGCAAAACTTTTGAAGCTCTGGTCTGACACATTTGCCTACCAGACCCATCTCTGCCATGGGGATCAAACCCACAAGCAGGAGAGCTTCCTGTCAGCAAAATGAGCAGCTGTTTGGTGTGGCAACACTGTGCTTCTGTCAAAGCAGAGCACAGGAGACACATGTAGGGTGAAACAAGAGGAGGGGAAGGAGCCAGCTTCTGGAGTTCCATGACTATAGCACTTTGTAGAAGAGCCAGGCACCTGAGCCCAGAACTATTAATGTATTTTCATCATACAAGAGTGGAATGAAGTATCCTAATAATACAAGGAATTTGATCTTCTGTGTATCCATAATACTATCTAAGTTTCTGAGGTGTTTTGGATCTAAGAAGCCTCCACCAGTTACTACAAAAAATGAAAAACAGAGAGCTCAGAGGTCATTTAAATCTACAGTCTTAGCCTCTGACTTCACTTTAATCCCCTCTGAGAGATGTCTGTTCAACTTGTTCATAAAATCCTCCAAAAAGGCAGATCACAAGCTCCACAAGAAAATCTGTTGAGGTGCAATCCTGCATTGCTCTTGGAAAATATTTTATTTACTGATCTCACATGGACTTACTCTGCAAACGCTCCATGTCCTTGATCTGGATGAACGAATCCAGATGAGATCAATGTCATTGCATGTATTTATCAGCCAGCTGCCTCTCTGTCAGCCACACACTAAGGACTGGCTCTCAATCATATCAGATAGACATAAATCCTAGGCACTCAAGTCTTGAAAAGTGTGATCTTCAATCTCCAAGAACACTGGAACCTCTTCTGGAGAGGCACTGTCACGTTCACTTACTGCAGAGACATACTGAAACAATGAATCTCTACTTTTCTCTTCCAGGAGAAATAACAGTTTTAACCACCTAGTCACTCACAATGAGGTTTTTGCAAAGGTAACTCTAAAGTGAAACAGATCAGAAGTGAAAAATCTACCACAGAAGAGTAAAGGAAACCTGAGCGGGGAGAAAACACAATTACTAACAGAAGCCCCTAAATACAGATAAACAAAAATGAAATTAGAAATGAAAATAGGGGTATATTCATCCCAAATAACATTAGGAAAATGTAAATTAAAATTTAATTAAACAATAACTCTGAGGCAGTGGAGAATGTAAAAGGCAATATACTCAAATATATCGATGCAGTGATGCAGAACACAAGTCTTTTGCAAGAAAGCAATTGCTGGTGGTTCCAAAGTATTTTGGGCCAACTGGATACTACTCTGTTTTTTAATTTAAAGAAGTAAATGAAGCACTGTACTTGGTCATACACATAGCCTCTCCTGCACTGGAGGTGAGACATGGTTATCCAGCTGAAAAGGTTCAGCCTGGGAGCAGGCAGAGCTTAGAAACATCAGTTCTGGATTGTGAATGTTCAACCAGTCTCTCTTAAGAGCCAGCGTCCAGGGGTCAATCTCAGTATGAACAATACGATTGCAAACATTTGGCAAAGGGAAGATATTATTGATCAAAACATATGGAAGGAGAAACCTGGTGTCAGCAACTAATGAATTGTGTTACAACTATCATCCAGTGCTGTGCAAGGTTAGCATATTTCGCTAGCAATGGTAGCACAAAGGAGGAAGCAAACAATGGCAATGTAAGATACCTCTCTACATTAGGACCAGAGCTTTGAAGGATAAAATCCAATGTAATATCTCTTTGGGGGGGAGTTACTTGCTATTTCCACTTGATGTGGTGCCTACTAGTAACAGAGTGAATGACTAATGCATATTTTACACACTTTGTGAATGTCAAATGGGACTGAGTGACAATTGCAGATGTAATTTTTATGGTCAATTTGCAGCTGACAAGTTATCTACATGAATATGTATTAGTGCTGAAGTTAACAATTTTGTGCCCCTTTTCATTTTGGTAGATGAATCCGATCCAGCCAAAGATATGTATATACTAACTCAGCAATGCCACTTACAGCTCTTTCAGATCTATTTAAAAAGGCATTACAGAAGGACAAACACAGCAGTCTCCACTGTCATTTAGGAAAGAAAACATTTCCCATATTGTTGAAATTTCTCCACGGAGAGTTGACAATTCAGAGTAGTTTTTTTATTTTTAAGTAATGGGCAATAGTCTGGAAAAGCAGAAAAATAATTTGCTTTCATAACATTTATGTCTTTAGGTAAACATGCACTGCTGGTGGCAAGGGACTAAAATGATAAAAATCAGAAGGAAAAAAGATGTAAGTTTTCATTCATCTTGCCATTTTTGTCTATGAAATTTAAAGCAAGGGAGATGAAACCATGAAGAACTAATGCTCTGTGCAGACATTAGGCAGTCTGAATAGCTAAGGTGTGCCTGTTGCTGCATGGCACAGCTATCTATGTAAATGTGGACTTAAGTAAGTCATGTATGTAAGAGCTCACATCAGGACAAACTGCAGTCCCCCAGCAGTGAAGTGAATTACAGTCAGCCTTACTGAGCTCAGCTACTGCACTTTCTGCCTCCATATAGCTCCTGTTACAAATACTTTTCTTGTCTTTGGCCCAACCTATTTCTACAAAGGGGGAGAAAGAAGTGCACTGCGACTCTCCTCCTTCCCACCCCAACCTTGGATTGTCCTCTGGATTACAGAATGCTGCTAGGACCAAGAGTAGTCACTCCTTAAGATGAGAATAAACAATTACAGTCCATAATCAGATGGATTCTTTATGTTCTGTTCTATCTTTCATGCTTGCTCTAGCCCAGCACATGGAACTTGGCCCAAATTTTATCTAAATTAGATCATAAGCCCAAACAAAATAACACTGTTCTCATGAGTGTAATTAATACAAATTGCCATAAAAATCACACTAATTTCACATTGTTTCCCCTATATTTACAACATGGAAAGCATTAACTCAGAAAGCTCTATTTCATTTGGAAATATATGCATAAATGTAAAGGAATTTCTCGGTGGCTGAGGAAAGGTTCATTTTGCAGCTGTAGCCTCAATTATGCCTGACATCCATAACTGAATACTTGAGTTTCAAGGCTTTTTTCCCTGGCAACATTACATTTCCACATAAAATGTGTGACATTCTGCCCTTTTACAGTTTTATGTGAACATTAACGTTACAAATTTGCTTTCTCCCTCTCCCCTTCTGTAACAGTTTCTGCCAACGATTAAGAAACCACACTGACATTTATCTTGAAAAACTATTTGAAAATAATGTTTATTCCTTTCCCCACTGTTTTTCAGATCATGAATGCAATATGAATTAAGAGTATTTAAAAATGCTTAATTAAACATGTGAAAGTTTTCTAAATTTTATGTATCAATTGTGATCTAAAGAAACTACAGTAACTTAAGTTCTCACAGAGAAAGGGAGTCTGGCCCTGCTCCCATTAGCAGGAAGACCAAGATACATGTGAGGCCAGAAAAAAGCCTAATGAAGTTATGACTGATTCAAAGTCTGAAATGAAAGAGAAATTGTGCCTAGACGTTTCTCCTTTTTGCAAGATACCCAGAGTTAAGGTTAAAATATAGCAATGGAAATGGTGTTTCAGACCCACAATCTGTGGACAGTATGTACCATGTAGGTGTTAAACAGTGTATTTTGAAATGCTGGTTTGTTTTGGGCTTTTTTTTCCCCACAAAGCATTCTTATTCCTTGGAAGTGGTGCACCATTTAACAAAGCACATAGAATAGTATACAGCTGTAAAAAACTCCACCTCGGGCTTCTCAGATAACCAGAGGATGCAGCCACACATCCCCTTGTTTTCAGCATATGGTTCTGGGACTGGCTCTGGGTGCAAGGCACAAGAGCTGTTTCTTTCCTCATACTTAATTCAAACTACCCCGCACTGTGACAACACAAAGCAAACTCACCCCGGTGTGCTCAAAGAGAAAACCCCCTTTGTCCCACCTTCATCCACATGCAACTCTCCTCCCTGTGCTGAAGGCATTGATATGCCATTTCAGCATGTCCATAACGATAATCTCATGAAAACCAAACCAAACAACAAAACCATCCTCCGCAAGCTTCTCCCAAAGATGATCTATAAGAAAATAGATCTCAGACAACAGCATTAGCAGAAGTCAAAGCTAGCAGAACTACTCAGTCATTAAATCATGTTTTGACAAACTGTCACAGAGATGACAATCTAGATACATGAACACTCAGTCTAAACCAGGATCACATGGCAACACCTCTTTCTCAATAAACATTTAAAAATGTTGTTGTGAAAAGCAATGACTTTGTTCCAGACTATTGTTGCTACTGATTTCAGTTCTGCTGAATGATACCATTATTTAAATAAAAGGTTGCCAACCCTTTCACAAGAAAATAATTCATTGCCTTCTAGGAACATGGAACAGTTGGACATTCTTTATGGAAAACAAGATCTAGCACTAAGGATCTAGTATTCACAGCCATTTTTCTTGAAGTTCTTACCAATAAAATAAATACGTTTTCCAGGATAACTGAACTGAAACCCTCTCAGACAGTGATGCTCTGAAAGGCTGGTGAATCTCTCTTGCCTGTGCAGGTGCCACATCTGCTCAGTCCATTGAACTTCTCCTCTTTCCATGTACCCCATTCCCCCTTCAGCACTTTCAACAGTGAATGAGAACTCTGAAACCATCCACGCTCCTCTTCTTGGAACACATTTAAAAGGCTGTTTTGGGCAAGTATCTTTGCATCTCCCGAGCATTCACTTGTATAATCTCTGTAAACTGAGCTCTCATTCATGGTATTTTACAATTTAGTTTACAATTGGATTTAAAACTCTTCAACAGAGAAGACTGCAGTAACATCTTCACACGTAAGAACCACCATTCATATTTTTCTTAATGCTTAGTCAAAATAATGAGGACATAAAGAGATCAAATGGGCAGAATCTGACAGCAGAAACTTTGAGAAAGAAAAATAGTAAAAAGAAAGAAAAAGTGATTATTCATTTGAACAGCTTACCCAAGAATGTCGTAGATTTTCTACCAAACAAAGCCACTAAATCAACAAATTTTTCCAGCAGATATGCTTTGATTCATCCAGAAGTTTATGGAAACCGGTGCAGGGTTATTACATAAAATTCTATCATCCCTGTCATGCAGAAGATCACTCAGTCAAAATGATCCTTTTTTAGATTTCAATTTCTATGACTTGCAGAGATTTTCTGGGCTGTGGCACTGCAGTCAGTTAAAGCTGAACTGAAGCAGAACCAGCACTATGCTTCCTAAAAAGACACTGTCCCCCTCAGCATCAGGGATCACACTGCTAAACTATGGTTTTCAGGTCTTTAGGACTCCTCAGTGCCACCAAGTCTGTAAATAGCAACAGTTGCAGAAGATTCTGCAAAAAAATATGAAACACAAAACACTGCACATAGATGTGGTCACAGTGATCCACGAATTTGTAACCTCCAGGAGGAGTTACTGCAATCCTCCCGCTGTGGGAAGCAAACCACACACACTGCGTTCCCCAAATAGGGAGCTAAAAACCACATCTGATTGCCAGCCTGGGACACTGTGCACCCATCAATTGGTGGCCCTGCCTGATGGGCTGAGACCTCTGCCAAAATAACTGTTTGGAGAGCCTGACCTAATTAATATCCCAAAGGACTGGCTCTCATTACCTATGAAACTGCTTCTTTCTCCATTCAGTTGAAGGAGGCAAGTTATAAAGGAAGGGTAGAAAGCAAATTCTTCCTCAAAGCTAGCTCCTCTGACCACTGTGCCCATAGGGAACACCAACTCTACTGATGGCTGGGTTGGCCTCACCTCTCAACACCTGCAGGGGTCAGTGAACTGGAAGAGGTTTTGCACGTCAGAGCAATTCACTCATTCACTGACAACTTTTCAAATTACTACAACCTCTCTGTTTCTGGCCATGAGCACCAGCAGTGCACAAATCATGCATCCCATTACAACTTGTGTGTGTGAAGGCAGAGTAGGCTCTCCTGCAGACAACACTCAGCTGTTCCCCTCCATCCTTGCAACCAAGAGTTTTTTGGGTTGGATCGGTGGTTTTCAGCTGAGCACAATAAAGGTCCAGAGTCACACAATGTTGAGCAGTTAGTTACTTATTCACCAGTGCTGACCACAAGCTCTGGGACATGAAAACCTTGGAAAGTAACACAATCTGTTTGCATGTCCATGACTTCATTCGCTTCTGTCTGTCTCAGTGCACATAGGAAAATAATAATGCGTTTAAATTTAACTATGCCTTGTATACCAAAAGATATTCTTCCTGCCCTCTTAAACAAAGAATTGTACTGTATATTAATCCCAATGGAAAAAGGGAACAACCACAGCTGTGAGTATGACTAACAACTGAGCCAGACTGCTACACCCAGCAAATAAATAATCTCAGGAAAATCTGTGAAGTCAGCTCTTTTTTCAGGCTACTACTGTGTAGCTGAAAGTAAAATTCTATTGAGAAAAAACAGAAATTTCTACTTACTGATACAAGAAATAAGATCATTAAATCTTTCCTTAGGAAAGACAGGATTTTCCAGCCCTCGGAAATAGAGCTTCAGTACTCCAGCAACTGAGTTAATGTCATGGTTACTTTGGTCATCTGCCAAAGGATTTTCACCTTAAAAAGTAAATAAAGTGAATGAAACACACATCCAGGAGCATTCTTGCATGGAACATTTTTGAGTGACATTTTCGGTGGTTTTTGTTTTTAGTGTGTGGGAGTTGGCAATTCAAGCATTCAAGTAAGATAATAAACACTAATTTAGAAATCCCAGGCTATGATTAAACTAAAAAAAGGCAGCCTAAATAAAGATTCCTTAAAATTACATAATCTAGTGATCTCTCAGGTCCTGAACTTCCAGCTGGGTATTTATGGACACGTTGTGATTTACAGTTAGTAAAATAAAAAAGCCAAATGCTCTTAATTGAATAGAATTTTGCAGACTTTTCTTTGGAGCCCTACATAAAACAAATGGAGTTAGATCACTCATTGAATTGAAAAGGTGTCTTCATTCTAAAAGGTTAAAACATCAGGAATACATGCAACCATTTTGTTGAAAAATTAACCAAAACCTCAGCCATGACTGCACTATTTTATTTATGTATTTTTAAAGGCTTAATATTTCTTTTGAAACACTTTATGCATGGATCTTCAAGGATAACACTACCTAGAAGGAGGAGTTAAGAATAAGCAGATATAAAAGCTGCAGAATGGAGGGATGTGGATTCGCTCAGTTAGTGAAAACAGCTGCTTTATGTATCTTGTCAAAGAAAAGATCAGGTTTAACAAGATATATATAACTAATACTGGGGAGCAAAACCCTGCATATTTTTTCATGGTTTTAGTCACAAGACTTCTTGCTACAAGGGTTTTGTCATTAGCAGATGATCTGCAGAAGTTTTAATTTTCTGTAGAAATTAAAACAACCCAGCTTTTAAGACTCAAGAAAAAAGGAGTGTAAGACTTAAAAAAAATGTAACAAAGATTGCTTTAACACAGTTGGAGGATGGCTGGGTCCTGGTTTCCCTAGCAGAGCAATCAAAGGCTGGGTGTTGCAAGCGACTGATATTGAAAAAGCTGGTTTTACTTCCCGGCATTTTTCATTTAATTCCTCCTCTGGGGCTGAAGTTTCCTTTGGGAATTAAAAAAAAATGGAATGACCCTTTTTTCCCCCCCTATTTTCCTGGATCGTGATGCAACTTTGGCAGAAGGAGCAGAAAGAGCACTTGTATTCCAGTCAATCAAACAACAGAACTTACAAATTTCATTAAGTAGTCTCTTGAATCAAATTAAACCCATTACCTTTCTTATCTGAGGATCTTTAAAATAAAATATACAAAAACTATTATTTGCAATTTACCATTAACAAAAAACTAATGTTTACAGTTGATTGAAGAGTTATATGTCTTGTCTAAACAAAATGAGAAAAATCCTAGGGCTCCTAGGACATAATGGGGGGAAAACATGCACATGTCATCATTGTACTTCACGTTTAAGCACGTGATGGTGCAAAGTTTTAGGTGCAGTACACACAGTACAGATAATCTGACTAAACAGCCAACAAAATGATTAGAATTTAAAGATTTTAAAATGTCAGATATTAAGGTGCTCCAATAAATGAAAATCCTATTACCTCTCTCAAATGAATTTTTAATATCATTGACTTCCACCTGGGAACCAGACACTCTAAAAATTCCCTGATGCTGAAGACCTAGAGAAAAGAGAGAAAAGATGGGAGAGAGTTGTAAAAAATTAATTTATTTTTTAAGATACTTTGAATCTGTATTTTAAAAACAAAGCTGTAGTGCTAAATGAGTAATGTAAAAGATATACAAAAAAGGGCAATAATGAAATTACAGGTTTTTTTCAGAGCTTACCATATAAATTTATAAATCTGATGCAGCTTTCCACAATAAGAGGAATGACTTGCCCTGAATCCTGCAAAAACAAGAGCAGAATGAGTGAGCTGCAGATCAGAAAGAGGAAACCTCCCTGCTATGACCTCCATGTGAAAATACACTTTCTTGGTCAATCTAGATGGACATACAGTGATGGCAAAAAAACACCTAAGAAAAAATACCACTTCCAACAGAGTTCTCTCCCCATTCAGGAAGGGAGGAAAAGGACAGGCAAAGAAAAGGATTATGGTTCTTAAAATTATTTAATCAAGAAAGTCACTTCTCTACCTCTGTCACCGTATCTGGCTAACACTGTATGTGACATCTAAGCCCATGCATGCATTTTAGATTTTTGAAACAAAATTAGTTAAAGCAGTACATTTGCCTTTTAAAAATATTATTATAAAGAATAATAATTCGTGATGAAGATGATCCCTCTGCATCCATTTAACTGACCTTTCTCTTCCTGGTGAAGAAAATCCCACATGGACCTAATTACACAGGACCCAATTTCCCAGTGTAGGGTTTTTTGTTGTTTGGTAGGGTTCGGGTTTTTTTTTGTAAGAAGAAGTTTATCACAATTTCCAAGGCTTTTCTGGATTTGCTGGACTATCAGAAACATTCTTGGAGCAGAGCCACCAAATGACGTTGCATGGGATACCACAATGTCTCCCTCCTGACGGAGAGCACTGCTATGGGCTCTGCTGGTTTGTATGCCCTACCACGGGGCAGATGATGGCCTGGCAGGTTGTTTCTGGCTGCTCTAAATGGCTGATAATGCCTAGGTAGTGAATTGCAGCTACTTTGAGCTGAGCATATGGTTCAGCTGCTTCGTCTCTACACACAAGGTTACTGGGAAAAGGAAGGTCACAGTCTGTATCTCTCCAACTGCCACTGGCAGAGCTCAGGAATCACAGCTCCTGATCTCAGCAGTGATACAGCAGTAAGTCTGGAGCTACATTTTCAGTTACACAAAAGTGTTTTAAAAAAGGGTAAAAAGCTTTTGTGATGGGAGAGGAAGAAGATGACTATACCCTAATTTTCAGTGAGTTGTCTTTTTCTTTTAAACTGCTTATTTTCCAAAAGAACCATTGGAAACCTTTTGTTTCTGCACTTTAAAAAAGGGATATTTTAACCCAAGCACATTAGTGACCACAAGTTATCAAATATAGATTAAAGACATAAATGATATGATTAAAAATTATTTGGAAAAGTTGGTCCTTATGCTGCAGAAATTACTGTTTCATAAATAATCTTAGAATTTCTTGTCTTGCAAGCTGTAATTTTTCTTACCAAATCAATTTCCAATATGCAAGTGTTCGGTCAATTGACTAATTCATTTGGAAGTTTAATATAAAATCAGTCTGAATTAAAAAATCATTAATTCAAAAGCAGCTTGTAACTTAGAACACACACTTCCTCTTACAAATTAGTACTTTGTTTTCATGCTAAACTACACTAATGGGAAGCTTATGAAATAAGCTCAAGTTGAAAAAACAACTAAAAAAGTTTGAAAAATAACACACAGTAAAGCAATGAAACATTGCACTTCCTGAGGTAACCTAACCCCCTAATCTTACGTGTACTCTGTGTTGCTTTAGTGGGGCTTACAAAAGACTGTTATCAATAACTATGCAATTTAAATTGTGGCTCATTTGTCTTTTAATTTAAAACCTAGCAAAGACTGGCTAGCCAACAACAGTAGTGGTTGGATTAGCATTTCCTCTTTGACTTGTATCATGGTTTGGTAATAGCTAAATAAAAAACTCCTTGGAACAGGTCAGTTGTTAAACCCAGGAACATCGTCATCTTCACCAACACTGAGCAGCCTGGCTCTCCAGAAAAGCAAAGTATTATAAAAAAATGCACAACATGCACCCACGTCTCCTGTTAGTATACTGGTTCATGCAAAGAATGTAAAGCCTAGGAAAAGATAGTGTTTGCAGTAAGAAATGACAAAAAAACCCCAAAACCCAAATCACTTTCATAACCTGGTTTTGGAGAATCTGTTCAGAACCACACAAAATGTTGTACTTAAGTAATACCCCGAAATAATCTAAACTAACAATTTTGCCTTTTGGATCTAATCAAAGGAAAATAATTTGAAGTAACAATCTGTGTTGGTGAGTGTCAAGAACAGTGACCCTACTGCTACTGTGAATTTAATCTGATGTGTGTTGTCAGTGAATGTATGTTTGTGACTAGTTATAATTTCTTATGATGCAAAACTCTAACAAAAAGCAGTTTGGTGTGATACTGTATTTCACTAGCTATGCCTATCAAAATGACTCATCCCTATCAAGAATGACATGGTCTTTGGGCAGAGATGCTGTCTTAAGGTAGCTCCCACATTAGCAAATTTGTCATAAGGCTACCAGCTTTTTTTACCTCTTCCCTCTTGAAAGACTAATTATGTAGGACTCCCCACTTGCAAGTAAGCCCTGTCAGCCACACTGCCATATATTATAACCCTTTTCTCTGTGAGGGAAAATGATGATGGGTACCATTTCTTCTGATTTGCTTTGTCCTTCTTTAGCCTAGAGGCTTACATTGTGAGAATTTCTGCTTCCTTGCTTACTTTCACCCTTAAGCAAGAAACTGCTCATGAAACTCATCTCTTTTATTATGTGATGATTTCTCAAAGTCTTTGCATTTCACAGCACCTCCCATGTAACAATAAAAATAATAATAACGATTTTCCCGTTAGTTGCACTGAGGATGACTGAAAGCTTGACTCAAAGACAGCTAAATCAGTACAGTGCCACTGAGCACAGAATTTGTTCTGCAAAATGTTTGCCACTAGCTATACTGAACAAGAAAAAAAAATCCCTGCAACATTCAAATTCAATTCACAGAGCTTGCAGTCAAGAATTTTACTCACTGCATTTATAAATGTATTTTTACAAATTTTTAAAGATTTCTTTCCTGTAGCTGTGTCAGCTAGCATCCAGAGGAACCAACTGCGATACTGGCGGGTCCTTGAAAATACGTAAGAAAATATCCATCATTTAAGACTATAATCCCTCCAGAGTTCTGCTCTGGTTTAGTTTTGCCTGCTATATTTGTACACTCATTTCTTAATGCAAACTTCTCCCTCCAGGTCTTTGAAAGAACTTATTTTGAGCTAGGCAGAAATACAACCCGAGAGCGAGGCAGAGCTGGTTCTCTTGTCACCAGAACCATACCTGATGTCTCGTGTGAGAGTTCCTTCGGCCTCGGCTAGAAGCATTATTAGAAATAAAAGTATGAGAAAGAAGAAGATAGTAAATACAGCAAAGATACAGGACCCAGAATAGCAGTGATCACAATTTCACACAATATAATAAATTCCTAAAGTCATAGGAAATCAAAATCTGGATACCAAACCCAGGGAAACACTGCTTCTCCACAGACTTTGAATACTGAATGTTATGAAAATAGAAAGCAGGAAACTGTGGTTAAGTTGTGGGATGCACCACTACATCCTATCTTCTACATGAAGCTAAGTTTCCTATTAAAAGCAGGCTGACATTACTATTCCTCTTTGATTAACACAGCTGTAGGGAGGCTAATGTAAGAAACGAATCCCCCTCTTTCCCTTTGACTTCAGGAAGTATTATATTGATCAACCGAGAAAGAAGAGTGCCCAGACAGACTTAAACATAATGATCTGCCTCAGCTTTTGTGAGGTGGTGACCATTATTGTAAAAAGTGTTGAGATCAGCCACTGGGGTGGCTGGTGCCAGTGAGTACCTTGATGAACGACTCCAAATCACCATTAAACAACTTAGTACTACACTGTGATCGGGGCCTGGGTTTCCTGTGTTTCTGGGGCTTAGGGGGAAGATTTGGAGGCCTAAGGGAAGGGAATATGATTACTGAGCAAGGTAGAATTAAGTAATGCAATAAAATGATATGTCTGTAAGCTCATGGCAAAACAACAGAACATTGTAAAGGGACCAATAAAAACAATACTTATCAAATAAAGACTTTCCATCAAATTTAAGTGTAACACATTCAAGAGTGGAGAATTCCCCCATTAAAAATTACTTATGGATAAATAATGACATTCTTTATGAATCCCTGTTTTGCAGCTTTACCATATAAACTTATTCCAAACACTGCACAATTGGAATGGCCTTTCTTATTGTGGCCATGCATAAAATGTTCAGCAACCACTGGAATTCATCCTGCCAGCCACGGCTGAACATAGACCACTCGACACATCTCTTATCAAGCAGAAAAGTTGCTTCATGTTGGAGAAACTTCAAATGCAAATTAAAGCTGCTCAGCACACTCCTAAGATGCTTCAAAACCAAACTGTCTGCATATTCAACTAGAGCCAGGAAGGTTAAACAGTTTTAGCCTTGCACATCCAACTATCAACAACTTCACACTCGAAAAGTAGCACCTTACTAATTAGCTAATGGAATTAAAAGGATATCAACTTGAACAAATATATAAGATCAGCATAACACATAAAGAAGTAAAGGAAGAACACACAAGAAACTTTGGTCTGCAAAATTTTACCTAATGTGTTACACATGGTGACAACTGAAAGAGATTACAGGAAATAAACACCGTTATTTAGGTCACAAACTACCTTGTGAATATCATGACAACAGCTACATGCCACGAGCTTCCTTAGTTCCCATGCACCAGCAGTTTCTATAGGTTTTTTTGGACTTAGCAAAAAATCAAATGTTTTTGGGGAATCAGTGAGAAACAATAAGGCATAGAGCATTCAGCAGTGGGACTTTAGTTTGTTTGAGTACTATCTGCTATTTTAAACTCATATTTAAAGATCTCCTTTTCCCTTCTACAATTTAACTTTGACCTTAAAGAACACTTCTGTTTACATGTCTCACAGTCCGGAAACATAACTGAACCTTGAGGCAACAGGCAGGGTGCAGCCAAAGCCCAGGAGCTGGTGCTGAGGAAGAGATGGGCAGGCCCAACTCCTCAGAATATTTTTCTCTAAGTGACTAGCTGTGAGAAGATATGAGGTAAGATAGCTTCACTGCTCCCCACTTTACTAAGGTAAAATCATTGCCTAAATCCACCATTTCCTTTTAGCAGTTTACACAGCAGGGAACTTAGGATGATGTGAGCCTGGTAAGTTGCCTGTATTGGAGTCAAGAAAGGAAGTTTCTCTCATTAGACATAAACTTGTTGATTTCCATGCATTCCCAGAATGGTAGCACCTGGAGGCAGAGTTAAAGGTAGAGTTGTCAGAATTCATTTCAGCAATTGGGAAGAATGCTCTGATTTGTAACCACTTTTCAACTGAGGTCATGTAAGGAAAATAGTTGAGTAAATCCAACTTTACAGAGTTAGAAAAGAACATGGAGTGGTGGGAAACATCTGGTGTAAACTCTGTACAGATGTCCTGGGAACACTGGGACCAGGAAAGATTGTACTTGGAGGCATTGGGCAAGGATGTATTGCATGGAAAGGGAAGGGCAGAGTGAGACCAAGAAATCTGAGATGGATGTTCCTGCTTTAGCAGAGCACGCTGCCTGTGGAAGTGATAAATACAAGTGGCAGGTGCAAATCCAAGCAGTTGCCATTGCCCACTCCTAGTCTCTGAGGGCTGCAGAGCTTATCAGGGTTTATATCTGGAGGCATCTTCAAAGATGTGGCATTACACAACTGAAAAAGTACGTGCAGCACAAAGCTGGGAGATCTAACACTGAATCCCTTCTCTTCTGTGGATATAAAGAGGCATGTACATATGGAACACATGGATGCTGGGGGAGGCAGGTATTTGTGTCCAGAGATAGGTTATCAAAGACACAGCCCATTGCAAATTGATCTTCCTACCAGGTTCATTTCAACTGTGTATCCTGACCAAGTGAATTACAAACTATGCAAGTCAAGGTATCTCTGAAAACTTTTCGAGCACTAAAGGGCCCCCTGCAACTTCCAAATTTGATATGTGATTCTGATTCATAAATATTTTTAAGGATCTCCCAGCTTGTCCACCCTTGACACTAGCCAAAGCAGCTCACAAAAATGAGGAAGATGAACAGTGTGATCCTTTACTCATCAGCACGCTGAAACAGAAATGCTGAATGTTAAAACACACAGCGTCTGTACATAATTTATGAAACAACAGTAACAAGCCTTACAAACTTGTTCTAAAATTTGTAAAATCTAAGATTTTACCTATTTTTTAACTCTAAACCAAGTCAGATAAAAATATCTTACCTTGTTGTCATGTATTCAGCCCTGTGACCTAGAAAGTTCAATAAACAGGAAACAATGATTTGTAGGTTTTAGGTTGAATTTTTTGTACCTAAATTATACTTAGCAAATTATTTTTAGCCCTCACTTTCATACTACCAGCAAAAGTTATACAACTATACAACAAACAGGGCACTGTAGTTACCTACTATCTCCACAGTACCACTTAAAATACAAACAAAACCCATGTTATGGAACAACTTTTAAGAAGCCTACCCAAAGATACAGAGTCACTTGATACCGTAAATAATTTCAAGTGAAATTCCAAACAATGTCTATTGTTGTTGCTCATATGTTTCAGTGGCTAAATCAGTATGGAAATAGAGCTGTGCCAAGATTAGATTACATCTCCCCCTGTGCCTTGTGCCTAAACCTGTTCAGTGCTGAAAATGCAGGACTCTAGACACAAGCAGTTATTAGAAGGCTCCCTACTCTCTTTTCTGTGTAGTGCAGGAAAAAAGTACAACACTATCACTGAGAAACACCACAGAGAACTGCATGGAATTGTAAAGAAGCAAATATCATATTCCAGAAAGGATCCTTTGCAGATGAACAGACCAGTAAATCAGGCATGACTGACTCATCATAATGAAAAGCAAAATAATGAAACAGGACAAAGGTCATGGTATGGTAAGTTCCAATGAGCCCAGCATTGCCAAAGGGAGACTGTGCCCTATTAATTTATTTAAAATCTTTGAACATGTCAGTAAAATACTGGATAACAAAGAATCAGCCCAATTAATTTACTTAAGCTTTCAAAAGCCACTGGTAACTTTCTTCACAGGAGGTGACTAAAGAAACTAAACAGCCATGGATAGAGTGGCAAAATATTCTCACTGATCAAAAACTAGTGAAGAAAAGGAAAACCCAGTGGACTTATCATGGTGTTTTTACATCATGGCAAGAAATGTAACAGCCATTTGCTCAAGCCTTCCCATTAGGACCATTTATGCAATCCATAAGGCATGTATTAATATCTGGAGAGATCACAGCAGCTAAGAAGCCAGAGCACTGTACAGATGACTGACATACTTTTGTATCAAATCCTGACAAAACTATGAAGCCCTTTAAATGGGTTAAGTGACACACAGTGGAAACAAAATTCACTATTAACAGGTTCAAGTAAGGTATTAGGGAAGAATTAAACACCTATGCCAGTGAACAGAACTATGGATACGACCTCTGAAAATCACTCCGAGCTTCGCTTGGGCTAGGTGAAGCTTCCCAATTCGAAAGTCACACCAAACCAGCTTTTCAGACTCCAGGAAGAATGAATAACAGCGATATGAAAAACATAGTATTATGTGCCAGTGCTCACATGCACACAAAGCACTGTACAGTACTGAAGACCCTAGTCCGAAAATATATTTTGTAGTACTTGAAGAGTGTGGATCCCCTCAAAGCGGCACAAAAAAAAAGCTCTGGGAATAATCTCTGACAGTAAGATATATGAATCTTGTTGGCATCTATTTTAGATAGGTGAAAAAGAGAGATCAAAGACTATGAAAAATAACCTATGAAAGAAAAAGAGTAAGCCAGGGACTTCTCCCTATTCAGGTTACTCAAGAAATTCACTGAGACTAAGACTCCCAATAATAAATGTTAGTAAAACAGAAGATGTTACAAATGCTGTGTCTGGGGGATTTTAAACACATATCTGGTATTTCACAGTTCAGGGCAAAAGGTGTCTGGGCCTCAAGGGCAATTTCTTCTACAACTCCTTGTTTTCTTTCTTGCATTTCCCTTTGCTTTGTTAATTTCTTCTTTCAATAGATGACCTTTGGATCAGGACTAATATAAGCATCAGTGTGCTTCCTTCGTTTAGCATCAATTTCATATGAGTGTTTCTTATTTACTTTCCAAGTCTGTAGATGCAGATTCAACACAGAGCACTTCATCTTTCTTCCCCGTGCAGATCATGAATATATATCTGCAGTGTTCATAAACTGCAAGACTGTAGTAGGCAGGTGATGAACCAGAATAGAAGGCAAATGCTGTTAACACTGTGGACACCAGATGGGAACCTGAATCTATTCAGCCTACATCCTTACACTGTATAGTTTTGAATAAAAGCAAGAAAGGTTGCCAAAAGAAAACTTGCAGTTGAGACAATATTCTCCTTCTCCCTGCATTCTCCCTAGCTTTATTTAACACAGCACACTGTTATTTGTCTGCAGTCTTGCTGACATGAAGGTTTCCAGAAAAGGCAGTTTGAGGGGAGCAGGAGAGTGGTTCATGTCCTACAAATTAATTTCTATATTAGCTACAGCAATAACATTCATAATTCCACTGTAATTCAATCCTTTCAATCCTCTCCATTCAAGAAACTTTCAGAACCCAGGTCCTCCATGCCAGGCACGGGCATTTTAATGCAGGACATGCCTCAACTAAAGGGGCATGTCCTGCAATAAACAGAACTTTTTAACCTGTAAAAATGATGGGTTTCAATCCAAATATCAGCTTTGAATGTAAATGTGTGTATTTGAGGTAGTATTTGTATGTGCCATGCTATGCTGCTGGGACAACAAATATGTGCAAAACCACTGTGGGCAACACAGATTAACAACGTGGGGGTTAAAGATGGTGTGTAGAAGGAACTCTTCAAACAGAATAGTCTAAGCATGTCCCAGCATGGCAGAATGGCCCAGAGCCCAATGGCAATTTATCATTTTGGTCACCCTGCTGAGAAGTTTTTCTTTAGGTTTCCTTTCAAACAATTCTTTCCTTACTTTTTTCCAACATGGTTTATACAGCAGATTCTGCTGCCTTTTATCTCCCTACCTTTCACTGTATTTTTCCAAATACATTTTCAATGAGCTTCCAGAAGAAAAATGTCCTCTTTTTTTGACTAAAGTCAGCTGCACACTGTTCTCTGTGAATAAACTGTTCACCATACACATTCAGAACAAAAATCTATTAAATGAAAACTCCCATGAGAAAGAAGATAACATATGTAGCTGTCTAAAAACAGCTACCATCTTCTACAGTTCAGTTTTGAAAGAAAATGCTGCTTATATGCTATACCCAACCTTAGTCACTCCCTGGACAGGAGCTTTGTTTGGGTTATAGCCAGTGAACTGCTAATAGCTGTTCAGACACCTCCATGTGATTTGGGAACTGGGCTTTTGTATTAAAAGCAAGAAGAGATGTGATTAACAACAGATACTTGGCAGTAAAAAGAAAATAAATTGCCACATTTTTTAGAGTCATTCTTTTAGCAAACAGGTTTCCTTTCTTGAGTCTAAACTTCAAATCACATTCTTTAACCTCCAGCAGAGGATTTTTATTATTTGTGGTGTTATCTCACTTCCTCTCAAGTCGGATCCACTCTGTGTGTCTAGTCCTCAAGGTCTGTACTGCACTTACCCTTTTCCCTTCAGTGCATGAGGAGGTGTTGGGAGGGCTGGTAAGAGATAAGCTGGAGCTGTGCATAGTGTGTGATTCATTGCTGCCTTAATTTAATTTTAACTTAATTTGATCTTTACTTCTGCTGACTTGGTTTAGATTTTAAGATGTACTTTTTAAAAACTGGAAAGTGTTCAGGAAAACGGATAATTCTTTGCTATTGTAATTTATAATGGAATAATTTTATGTGCAATAATGATAATCAACAGGTATAGAGCTATTCATGCAGTTTTCATTCACTTAAGTTTACAATATGCAAATTGTTTGTAAAAAAGACACTAAATTAAGTCTGTAAGAAACTCACTACTGACATTAGTGAGGTGAGGATTTAATCTTTTACTTTTGATAAATATTCCACTGATACCTTAGGCTGCAAGAAGGATGTTAGTGTTCATGTGTTAGAAATGCTGCACTAGTGAGTACATCATATGAGGCGCATCCTGGATAATTCTGTATGCTTTAAAAAGATCACTCTATCCCAAGTCTTAAAAACCCTCAAGTCAACAGAAGTTGTTAGGATGTAGAAACAGTACATTTGTCATAGCTCTTAAATCAACCTGCACTGACTGTGTCGGTCTCCTTGCAGACATGAGATTTTTCATTCAATAGTTCTGTTGCCAAATAGAGTAATTTGTCTAAACATATGCGCAGTGGAAATAAGTATGTGTTGAAGAAATAAAATCAATGTATTGTGTGTGCTCTTACCACTGCCCCAAAACTGTGACTGGTAAAAATCAAATCTGTGTTTACTGGACAATTAAACTTTAAGTTTTGCAATTTTTTCCTGCATATCTTTGGCATTTCAGAAGGTTCACTGTATAGTTTGGAATCACTGTTCAGTTTATTGTGTGATATTTACCTTCTCCAAGTGTCCTCTTCAGCAAGTCATGTTTTGCTTGAAGTTTTGTGATGAGATTGCTACCTTCCAGATATTCTCTGAATTTCTGTAGAGATACAGATGAATCAATTACTATGCATGACACATAAATTCTAGGAACTTCTGGATAATGTTTACTTCAGGTGTTTGGTCTGCGTCACATGGATGAGGAAGCAACCAACATACCATGAAATAGAATTGCTCTGTTTCCTGCTGATTAGCTCTTCTTTTTGCAATGCTAGGCTTACTCAGGTATGTCTCAGAGACTGTTGACTTCACAGACTCTGTTGAGCGACTGTGCTGGAAACACTCTGACACATCATAATCTTCAATGGTGACCATATCTTGTATTGTCTGCAGGGTAGCCTCTGTTGTTTTCTTAACCTGGTATTAAAAAGCAGAGTTTGCCAAATGCTAGATAATATATATTATATATATAAATATATATGTGTAATGGCACACTTCCCCCAAACTGGTGTGTAAATGTGAAAAGCTAGGTGTGTTATAGCAGGTATCTATGTAACAGGTATCCTGTCTAGTTCTCTGCTTTATCATGGTCTAACAAATACAGATGTACCCTTGTGATGGCTTTGTAGGGCACTCAAGCAATTGTTTGAAATTGGAATTGAAGTGTGACGTGATTTGATTAAGGTCCTTAATCGGGGAGGCAATAGAGATGATACAGTATTCTGGGGGGCCACCTCTCCTAAATGTAGTCAACGTGTTATATTGAATATGTACATCCAGGGTCTGGATCTGGCCAGAAAAATGAGATCTTCCAAGAAAAAAATCTGTGACCCCGTACTGTGTTATGATGAGGGACACAGTGATGTTTAGACTGCAGAAGTAAAACACATTGTTGACAGAGAGGGCACACGAAAGAACAATTTACACCAGATTGCTAGCCCCTCCTATGCCCTACGGAACACCACTGCTCATAGTGGAAACCTGGGCATGGATGCTGTGGACAAGGGATGCAGTTTCCACAGTGCAATAAAGTAACTGGTAAGATTCACAAGGATGTGATTTACTTCCCAGTTCTGCTTCAAATGGAGTCTCTAGTAGGGTCAACCAAATCATGGACACTTCTACATATAACTCCAATATAGGCAAATATCCCTTCCATGCCTGTCAAACATGATTTCTCCCCCCATGCTCTTGTACTTCATTTCACTGAAAGAAAAGATCTTTCTCCTTCCATCTTTGTTACCTTGAGAGACTTTCTGAATGCAAGTGTTTTTGGATTTTTTAAGACATGTCTCATGGACATTAATACTTTGTTTTAGACATTCAACATACAAACTAGAATGAGAAAAACTGGCATCCTGAAAACTTATCAGTAAAGTACATGAAAAAATAAAATTATCTCTATGTTTTCTTTTAGGAACAGATTCTCATGTAAACTGAAGGACTTTAACATTGCCTTAGCTGTGATAAAAGTGCATTTTATATCCTCTGCCAGAGCAGGGGAAAGAGAACAGCATTGTTTTTTCCATATTTTACCAAAAACCAGCATTTTATTTTGCTTTGTGAGCTGTTCCCATCACAGGCATTCATTAGTCATGTTTATAAATAGGTGTAGCTGAGAGCATAAGAGATCTTGACTCAGCTACCACAAAAGACAGTTCAATTTCCTTTGTACTACAGAAACAGAGAGTTGAGGACTGGACAGAGTGTGGTCACAGAAGACAATAACTGTTCTCAGTGGCTTTCTGTTCACATTAATGTAAAAATATGTGCTCTAACAAGTTTACACAAGTTTAACAAGTTTGCATTTGCAAAACATGGAACTTGGTAATGTTAATGTATGGACAGGTAAAAGACAAAGTTTCCAAACCTCTGTAAAGCAGGTGAGGATCTACCTTAGCATATGTGCCACTATTCGATTTTTAAAATTAAAACCGCTTATACAGATTAGAGTCACTTCAGGGTCATTTACATGCTTTTGGCAAGGTACAAAACACTGCACCTTCTTGAAAATTACCTTCAATGTTTAGCCCTTGTAGACATAGGTCTTACCTCCTCATTTTCAATTTTGAGTGTAGCCAATCGTGACTGTAGTTGTTGATATCTCAGCATAAGCTCTGCTTGCACAGTTTGCTGGGCAGTAACCTGGCAAACCTAACAAAGAATCAAAAAGAGCAAAGAGCTATAAGATGCAAGTAATTAAAAAAAAAAGTCAACAGTCTTTGGCTGTTCTTCATAAAACTAGGTGAATTCCTACCAAAGCTATTAAAACTTAATAAAGCAGACAATAAAATGTGCCCATCTAAATTTAAAATATTTATGTGCTATAAGGTGTGGAAGTATGCACTACAGCTTATGAATAAAGAGCACAGCCTTTTTGTATGTTTGCTTTTTGTTGCTTTTGTACCACAAAGAAATGCAAAGCCTGGAGCTACCTTCAGAAAAAAAGAGGTATATGGGTGATTTCGAATTCTGCTCTACTACTGGTCTTTGGTGTAGCTGAACAGGGCAAAGCTCGGGTACCCAGTATGCTTGAAATCTCCAGATGATAAAATGGGGGAAGAAGGGGAAAAGACTGCATTGCAGCATGAATGATTTGGAGTGGCTCTGTAGTTGCTCTCAAGTAACACCCACAAACTCTGAGTGATGCAGGTAGTAAAGACATAAAGTACACTGGTGCTGGGCTGAGCACAGGCTGGCCAGCAAATTTAAAGCAATGTATGAGTGATACAGAATATAGTAACATTTTACAGTTTTTACATGAGAACTTTGAAGCAACAGACAGTGCTGCAAGTTTAGCAAAATATTATTGCTGGTCCACTGACTTTTGGGTAGCTTTTACCAAACTCTTTGTAAAAGGGTTTGGTAAATGATAAATTATCTATCCTGGTATACAGAAACAGTCACTGTGGGGATACTTGTCAGTGTACAGACCTCATCACCCATATGAGACTGGAACTCAAATTTCATTGGTGGACAAAAAGCAGTGGGGTACATTTCCATGAATCTCTGCTTGTCACTGCGTGGCTCCAAGCTGTCAACTGCATTTTCAATGATGTCTAGTCCCTCATGCCTGGAAGTTTCAAGGTTATACTCTGCAGAAAGGTATGTTCTTAGGGCTCTGTTCAGACTAGCATGGTATCCAAGATCACAACACTAAAAAAACAACAAAAAAGGAAAACAAAACAAATTTAAAAGGAGGAACACCATTCCAATATCACAATCCTGAAACTGACACTAAAATTCTCCATCCTGAAATTCTTCTATCTTTGAAGTATTTAACAAAATATTTTCTAAATTAAAATGCACTACTGGGGTCAAGACAATAAGAATTTAGTATCCTCAATCTGTTGCAAAGATTAATAGATCTCTTTAGAAAAGAGATCAAGTATACATGTGAGACAGTTTGCTTATCAGATACGGAAGTGCAGGCATTGTATTTATATCAATAGTCTAGGATTCCACACAAAACTGGGCTTTTCAGTATCAATAGCATCTGTAAACCCTGAATCACCTATTTAAATACACCCTAACATAACTATAATCTAGGTTAATGACAGCAGCAAAATAAACTTGAAGTAATTCCTGCTTACCATGCCTGTGCCCAAACAAAAACTTCCACAAATACCTTGAGCATAAACAATCCATCTAAAATACTTTTTGATACAACAGGAAGAGTTTAACATATTTTTCCCCTGATCATGAAAATGTATTTAATGTAAACACTTTTTTTCCCATGTTCATATAGATCCAGCAATGTACATCATATTACTAAATGCAGAAAGTTATAATTTATGGCTTTTTTTTTAAATGAAATGGAATGTAATTGAAACCTAATTGGTAAAACATAAAGTTGTGTTTGTTCTTGAATTTTAAACACCTTCAGCTGCATTATTCATGTTTCATTAATATTTCAGAGAACAGCTGAATATATTTTTAAAATGTCACAGCAGTACCACAGCAACTGATGGTTTCCTTACACTGTAGAGTAAATACCGTCATTTTCTGCTAAGTGAGCCTCCAGGTAAGGGGAGATGTCACCTCAACAGTGGCACATCAGTACTAACAGCTGCATACAAAGCAGTGCTCTAAGGGTGAGATCTGCCCCAAGCAGAGGCCAACACCTGGCCAGAGCGGTCAGAGCATTCTGCTTTAGGGCATTCCTCAGTCTCCAGCCACTCCTCCTCGGTGTCCATCCACAGCCTAAAGTCATCCAACCCTGCAGGACTCGCAAGGTAACTACGGAGCTGGATAAAGAAGCAATTTGGATTCAGTCTGCTGTACTCTATATGCATACATGCACTGTTTATATGAATACCTCCCTCACACCTATTACAAACCCCACAGGACTCATGGAATCACATTCCTCTCCCTTTCCTCTTACTTACCTGAAAAAGGAGAAAAATAGACAGGCACGGAGACAGATATACAGCTGTACACACTACAGGCTAAGAGCTTTCAACCTATTTACTACACCAAAACCTTCGTGGTAGAAGGGAATGAGACACTTCACTGATGAACAGAAGAGAATGAAACACTTCACACCTTGACTTAGGTAGGGTAATGACTAGTGATGAAGCTGCTCTGTGAAATCTAACAGAGAGCTGTTTTATTCACCATAAAGCTTCCAGAAAGACTGTTTTTCCAGGTAGTGACTGCAGATGGAACAGTGGCTCTCAAAAAAATTCGATGCTGAACCATTCAAAGAAAATGAAGAAGATGTCATGTTCAAACATGCTAACCCCTCTCTTTTGCATATATAAAATGAAAAATTGTGTTACTAGAACAGCCACTCAACTTTTATACTTAAGTGCATTCATATTTGAAAGAACACCAGCCTCAAAAATACTGTTTCTAAAAGGAAAAGTCACTTGGTGTTTTTCTCTTGTTCTACGTCAAATCAGATCTCATATTTATTAATTCACTATCTTGGATGAAAAAGACAGACTAAAAGTGCTGATAAGAAAGTGAATTGTGACAGCTGTTTTATTTCATGTGCATTAGTTTCAGCGAGACCTCATGGAAGATTAAACTGAAAAGGAATTAGGAATAGAGGGCAATGCCAGGTTTAGCATTGCCAACTACCCATGTGTTATAAAACTACAGCCTGAATTTTGGCTCTAGTGGATTAATCTGAGTATTACTAGAAAGCTTATTGATTTGCAATTAGAGCTGTGTGGGTTTCTGATGCAGCTTTTTTGCAAGCTGGAATTGAAAGATTGCAGCCTTCATGCTGTGACACAACTTCATTGTTTAACCCTTAATCTACTCAGTCACTATGACCATGATCATCTTTGGCAAGTGATGGCAGCTGAGCAAGGCAACAAACACGGCCTCTCAGACAAGAAGAGGATTTTTCAAGTGAAGCAGAATATCCTGCCAGGCTAAGGCATTTACTTGCAATGCCAGTGCCAGCAGAGAAAACAAAAATTAAATGCGGATCCTGAACTTATCACAAGTATCTCTTTGAATAGAATTAAAATCATCTGAATTTGAAATTTTGCTTCAATTACTTTTGTATAAATAGAACTTGTATGAGGGAAGTTATTTTTTAAAAGCAGAACTAAACATTCAGATATCACAACTCTTACTTCTCCCAGACCATAGCCCACTTTCCCCAAAATCTGGACACTCATAACTGGGACACAGCTCTGTCATACTACCAACTCTTGGCTAACAAGAAAGAAATGTACTGTTTTAATCTGCTGTAAAGATGGTTTAGGTAAGAGAGTTGTCTATAATGGGGACAGCACTTCTGGTATTTGATCATTACTGAGGTCAGAAGTTTGATGTATTTCCACTAAACTGCTACCAGGACCACGTTGCCTCTGACCACGCTTGGAAAAATTAATCATCAATCTTTCTGGTGTTGCAAAAAGGTATTTATGTATGCAGATAGACACACACATGTATTTGCACGATTTTCCGGAAAAATCTTGTGAAAGACTTCTACAGTTCAAGTGAGCAACCACACTGTTAGCTGAAATAAATATGAGTCTTAGAGGTTCACTTGTCAGCATACTGAGGGTACAGCCAAGGTGATTATCTACCTACGGATCTGCTACCTATTGATGGGCTAGAGATATGAGATGGCACTTGGTGCAGTAAGACAAGTAAATGAAAAATAACAGAATGAAGTCAGAGACTATGAGTTTGTTTGCATTTCTGGATTCATAAAGACTTTTGGTTGGGCAAAATGAAGGGAGATGAGGGAGGCACTTGGGATATGAAAAATTAATTTTGTAATTTGCATTTTATTCTTATTTGAAATTAAATCTGAAGCAGTCTCAAGAGCATTTACTGCCTTTATTGTACCCCAGAGTATATTTAGGCTTGAACAAAACAAACTGTAGGGCTTAGTACAGAGCTTCAACCAAACCAAGCTGCTCTTAATTAATTTAATTTTTTTTCAGGAATAGCAATAAAATACTAATGTCAATGGAGAGAGGAATTAATAAAAAAAAGCCTTAATCTCTAAATAAGGCAGTTTCTAAGTATTCCGTTACACGGATATTCACATTCAAATCAAAGGTATCTAAGGGTACATACCATATTTATGAGGACTTATGTAATTAAGATTATGAACTGCTCACATTTTACCCTAGTTTTAAACTTGATTTTATGAATGATTAATAAAGAACCTTTACAGAATAAATTAAATTCACAATAGCTAAATGTTCCTTAACTTCTTAACGATCCAAAGCATGCATACTGCAATTAGAGATTCAGAAACTCCATTTAAGAAAGACCAACACACTAATATTTTATTTATTTCAGCCACAGAACTACAGTAAAGTTGTTTTGATCACCGTTTCCTAGTATTTATCTTCAGATCAGAAAAATGCACAATAAATCTGAAGAAGGGTCCTTACCTTCCTCTTAGACAAATTTAATGAATGGAAATGAGTAAAAGTATGTGCCATAGATGCTGACACTAATAGCCAGATTAGCAGCAGTGTAGTCCGTTGTTCCTCTGTTCCTCAAAATCTTAAAAAAAATTCTACATGCTAGGTACAGTTTATTTAATTCAGCTAATCTTTACTGTTTTTTACAGGTACAAATAAAGAAAATAATTAATTCTGTCCTCCACTTGAACTAGATCCCACTCTAGTCAGCAGAGAAGAAATATTTAACAGAAAATTCAAATTCCTCTAGTACAGTATGTAGAGGACAGAAATACACTGTGCATATCAAATGCTGTTTCTCTCTGCTTCTTTGCAAATATTGGTCTCATCCTTCAGCTCACTAAATGCATTAAATCATCCAGCTAAGACTCCAGCAATACCACATATTATAGACATAGACATCAAGCTTTTATCACGTGACCTTAAAATGAGCAACACAGCATAATTTTAAGTCAGAAGCCCTGAGCTCTGTTAATGAAATGACAGCGTTGAACAGTTCAGACTGAATTCAGATGGGGAACAGTAATTTAGGATTTTCCATATAAGACTCATACATGGAAAATGCAGTGAAATCTAAATGAAAAGTATTTTTTTGTTTTTTTTTTTTTTTTTAACAAGTAGTTCCACTATCCTCCCCAATCTTGTTAGAAAAAAATTTACGGAGCAGTTTACTACATTATTGCATGTATTTATCCCTTTTTCATTAGACATATTTTTCACTAACATAGGAAAACATTCAGTTTCATTTATGGGCAACACCAATAGCTTGGGGAGATGTAAATTCTTCCATGTTAACTGGAATTCAGATACAGAATAATCCCCTTCTGTATAGGCAACGAGAAAGAGTTCAAGGAAGCCTAGAAGTCAGGTTAGCAAAGCAGGACAAAATAGAGAGGGCAAAGAATGAAATCGCCACCACTGCTGTGAAAACTCCAAATTGTACCATGATATTAACAGATTTACAGAATGAGGTAGTCTGGACTGTTGCAACATATGGCCACTGGGAACCATGTCTCACATTCCAATGATATAACTCCAAAGCCTTGCCAAGACTCTTGCATTTGCAAGAAGAGTTTCTTTTGTCAAGTGGCAAACACTCTGTCTAAATACCAATGCTTTCACAGCATATTCTGATTAAATACAAATGTCTGAAAGACACTTCATTTAAACAAGCTCACAAGTGGATTAAATTAGCTCTGAAGCAAATTCTGGTTGCACATGTTTACAGCCTACGCTTACAATACAGTGATCAAAGGGCAGCTAGACTTTCCATTTAAATTCCTTAGGGAAGAGTAATTTCTCAAGCCATTTTGCCAAAAGAATGTTATTGTGTGCATTGGTCCATGGGCTTCAAAAAGACAGGCCTGAGTAGATACAATTTTTCTGCATGAGTAAATATTATAGAATATGTATTTTTATTAAAGACTAGCAGTTAGGAAGCTCTAGTCTTCATGGTTATGTAAATACCTTTACATACACTAACTCCAATGTGCTGGCTCTGTGTGTGCATGGACAGAAAGCTTAACTTCTCTTGCCCTCACAATTCTTTGGAAAGCTCCAGGCTTGTGGCTCCTCCCCTCGGTTTTCACTGCTACAGAAACCTCTGTGGACATCACTGAAGCAGGTAAGAATCAGATGCATTTTCCAACCTAATAAAGTTTTGACCAAATAGAAACACACATTGGAGACATTCTCTGAATGGGAAGGTAGGAGAGATGACAAAATGAGCATCTATCCAGCTTCTGAAGAGGTGAGGGCGCTGGAAACAAAAAGAAAGGGACCTTTCCTTCCTTCCAGAAGCCAATAAAAATTCATGAAGTTTAATTGTATGACACATGTCCTAACTAATGACCAAAAATCTGTCATTCTTTAAGCAGTAGCAGGAAAATCATCCGTTAGATAGGGTCAACTTCTCATTTGGGGGGTATCTCAGTAGTACACACTTTGTCCTTTATTTTCTGCCCTAATTATCCACCTATAGGTCTTGGTAAATGCTTTCATTGCCTGGGCAGCCTAGATGGTGGAGCAGGTTGTGCAAGTGGATGGATATAGATTAGACAAGGACAGGCCACAGAATAAACCAGAAGAAATCAGGAGTAAACATGCATTAGCAACTAGGAAAGGAATAAAAGATGCTGAAATAGTGACAGAAAAAAATACTGAAAACGCAAAAAAGATTCATTGCCATCTTTTATAGGAAAGCAAGAAAGAAATGAAACAAAACCATTTAAAAGGGAAAGGTTTTAACAAAATCAGGCAAGATTTTATAAATTATAGAAAAACTAGAAACAACAAAAAAAACCTACCAGTATTTAGATGACAGATAATAAAACACGTATATGCAGCTATTTCAGTCCATTAATTTCAAGAAAGCATTTTCCCCTTTCTCCATGAAGCTTTGCTTCTCCAGTCAGTAGAAATGAGACACTTGTCAAATTCTGTATTAATTTATTCTATATTAGAAACCAGAGCTGTATATGAATGTTGTTTACTATTTTAAGTAACATACACTACACTGTTGCAGTAGCAAGCATATTCAAATATCTAGAATTTCAAATGGGCCACAGAGGCAGGCCCATTAAGCTATTTAACCCTACATTGTTAGTGAATGAATGTTCTGGGGCTTGTGTTCGCTGTGTCTATTTTCTCTATCACATGTAAAGTCAGCTTATAAAGAGGGTGAGACGTGATAAGGGTGCAGGATGCTCCCTCTGCGTCATGTAAAAATGTCAGTAAAATAGTCGACTAAATGCTGGCACAAGTCAACATTAGTGTATAACCTCATTCTTCCAGGATGTTCTCATACACAAAACTTACTGAAAATAAGTAACAAGTATGTTGACAGTATAGAGCACAGGATTGATTGTGTCTGTTCTTCAATTGCATAGAGTAAGAAGCCACTGTATGATTCAATGGCTAAATGAATGAAACTAAAGAATTTTGAAAACATGGAAGAAATTGCTTCTTTTGAATTAAATACCATTAGATGATCACTTAAGAAGTTTATCGTTTAAAAAATATTTAGACCCCAGAGATTGTACATAATGGAAACATCGCATTTGCTATTGACACATGGGGAGCTAACACAATGTTCAAACATTATAGGAATGGGTTCAGCATCTTACTGGCACTTTATTTTGTGGAAATAAGGGAAAAACTTCTGATTGTATCATACAATATTATAAACAACAAGCGTAATGTAGGCAAACCTTATGACTAATATATTCCCTTTAAAACTGAAAAAAGTATTACTCCAGAAGAGAATAAACATAAGTACAAATGTGCCAATACTTACATCAATTAAATCTGAAAGGTCGTGAATATAATACTTGAAAACAGAAGCGTTAGTTGCTTCAAGGGTGAGCAGGTATTCATTGCGAGCCTTAATAGATTTCAGCTTGTTTTCAGAATATTTTGCTTGACGCTAGGGAAGACATTGCATATTAACATATTTTAATTACTTCATTTTTGGTATGCAGCAGAAATGGTAACAATTCAAGCACACATAGTAACAAGAAAGCATCTTAATTTTAGAGCCAGTTATACATACAACAAATATAATACAAAGTGAAAACTTATTATTTGATTTCAAATGAGACAAACTTTATAGTAAGAATTATATTGGGAATGAAGTATTCTCCTCCCTGAACTGAAATTATGTCAAGGTATCTAAAACCCACTGCTAGTTTATTATGTATACCTTGCTTAATTTTATTTCCCAGTTGGATTTCTCTGGCTAATATAATGTCAAGGAATGTCAGAAATGCACTGAATTTATTTCAAATGAGGCTAAATAAAAGGAGTATTTACTTTTTCCTTCATTTTTTCAATCTTTTTCACAGAGCTCCGTCTCTGGTGCCTTTCTTCTAGTCGAATATGAAAAACAGGGTCTCCTGACCTCCCAATCTGTTTTTCTTCTTGCTTCTCTGCCTCCTTCAGTTTGCTTTCTGCACTGATGCTCTCTGCATGATACATGTGGTATGTTTTCATGACCTGCAAAAGGCAAGAGTCAAAGGAGAATTGGAGAAAATAAAAATATAAAGGTATCTACAGAAAAATCACAGGGTCTTTGAGCAAAATGTTGACTTATAAACATGGATCTTGGGTAAGTTTCTTTGACAATGGAGATTGAGAACTTTTGGTTGCATTTTTCTTTTCTGATTCATTTAACAGTATTTCAAATATGGATTTTTTTTTCTTTCATTTTTCTGATAGGAAAGAGCAAAAGCCATTCTTATTAGATTTCAGTATTCTTGTCTTCAAGTGGAAATTAAAATAATGAGCAACAAAACTAAATCTGTACCAAATCTATCTGATATATAACCATTTTCTGGGCTAAGTAACATCTTGGCTGTGGACATTGAATATTTGAAAGAAGAAGGATCCCTTCAGCACTGAGGAAAGGGGAAGGAAGGAGAGGGAATGGGAAGCTTTGATCTGGGAGCAAATCCCCAGATAGCTGGATGGCTGTCCATGGCCTGGAAAGAAGTGTCTGCACACTGCACAGCCAGCAGACTGGGCCTGATGTAAAACCAGACGAGAACTGAAGAAGGAGCTGCCTGATATATAAGTTGTGAAAATATTTTCCCCAGAGACCCAAAGGCATCTTCCCTCTACACACATGCTGGGTCTGCAGATGAGAGTGCTTGGGTTGCCAGTATGCAAATACACACCACAAAGAGGAAAAGGGACTGGTTTAGTCCAGTCCTCTCCTTCTTCAAGCAAGAAAAAACTCAACCTGAATGGTGCACAGTGGACAGCAATCATAAACCCCCCACTTCTGTTGGGTAGGGCTGTCTCTGCCCAATTACACCAAAGGAAGTGTCTTTCTGCCTTCCCCAGTCTTTTGTTGTTGTTTGTTTCTTTGTGTTGTTGTCTTAAGTTTAGACCCCTGAACAAAGCAGGAAGGCATTCTCAGGCAGCCGGAGGCCTCCTCTCTTCTTCTAAAGGGTGCCAGAGCTCTCACCAGCAGATATTATCTTTGGGTGGAGGCCATGCAAACCATTCACATCTTGAAGGGCACACAGGCAGGCAAGAATCAAACCAGCTGCTTGTGTGACCCATGGAGAAGACAGACAGTTTTTGGAAGCTGCCTTGAAATATTCCCTTGGGAGAGTGTTTTTTTTTGTAACTGAGTAGTTAGGCCAACCCAAGAAGTATCCATAGAGTGGCAGAACACTACAGCTAGATATCGCAAATTCAGTACAGAACATGGATGGACGCAAACCAACTGCACATCATGCCAGTGGGTGGCTGAACTGATGCTTATTTCAAGTCCTGTGCAACAGAAAGACAGACACTTTCAGAGAGATGCAATTTTGCATAACAATGTATATTATACACCATAACTGTGTATGCCACTACTTAAGACTGATGCTACTGATATTAAAAATGAAACAGGCAACTCTTCACCAGCTTCCTGTAGTAAGGTAAAACAAGCTTGGAGACAAGCACTAAAAAGTGGGCCTGTTTTTATTTTAAGAAACATATGTTTACAGCTCTGGTGGAAAAAACCAAACTGCTGGAGCAGGACTTAGTGCTACTGCTGCTGCTCCTCTATAGCACACTGTGCTCCAAGGCCCAAGCAGAATGCAGAGATCCTTGCTCAAATACTGCCTACACCCACTGGGAACAGCCACTGCCTCACCAGTTCACATCTGCAAGGATAAGGCAGAAAAAATCCCCAGAGACTGATGAAGTTGGGTTAGGAAGAGAAGGCAAGCCCACAGGGCTGAGGTCTGCAAGGTTCCCAGTTTAACCAAATAGCATGCTTAGTCTCCTACATCCTGCACTACTCCAAAGGCACTCTTAAAGCTGTCGATAATCAGTACCCAGGGAGCTTAACTCATACAGCCATGGTAACAAAAGAATTACTGCAATGAGAAGAAGTGGACTTTAAAAAAAAAAAGGTTTATATAATAAAACAGAGAAGCACAGAAAGTGATATGGCTCTCATTAAAAATGACAGGGAAAAGAAAATAAAAGCAAGGTTGTGCCCTTTTCTTTTGGCCTTTTTAAGTGTTTATTTACGTAAGGCTAGAGGTGTTTGCTTTTATTTTTTATCTTTTGTTCTGTTTCATCTCTAGAGACTTTTTAGTTGGTGGGACAAGACTAACTCATGTGTCATATCACCTAGAAAAGTTCTTTTCTTTTATACTCTGCCTGTGGAGGGAACTATGGGCCCTGATGGCATTAACTCAAGAACTCTCCAAGACCTGGCTGATGCCATCACAAAACCTCTGTCTCAGTTTTTGAGCAGCCTTGGGAATGGGTGAATTCCAGGCTGACTGGAAGTTGTCAAATGTTGCCCCAGTGTTTTTAAGAAGTGCAAGGAGGACTCTGGAAACTACAGATCTGTAGTGGCTTGTATAAAAACCACTACAGGGTCTGTCAATCTCACTTCAGTGCCCGGAAAAGCTATGAAGAAGATTATTCCAGGAGGTACTGAGTAACACCTGAAAGACAACATAGACAATGGTCACATCCAGCACAGCTTCCTGAGAGAGAAGTCTGCTGGATCAAACTTGATTTCCTTTTATGGCAAGGTAACCAACCTAGCTGACCAAGGGAATTCAGTAGATGTAATCTGGGATTTCAGTATATCTTTCAATACTGTCTTTCAGAGTATCCTTCTGGATAAAATGTCCAGCACATAGCTGGATAAACACATCATGTGATAGGTGAGCAACTGGTCCATTGGTTGGGTACAGTTATAGGGAATGGGATGACAACAGACTGGTGATGTGTCACGGGTGAGATTCTGCAGGGCTATCATAGGTCCTGTGGTCTTTAATATCTTCATTAATGACTTGGATGCATGACTGGAAAAGATACTAGGCAAGTTCACAGGTAATACAAAACTGGGAGGAGCTGCTGACTCCCTCCAAAGCGGAGAGGCCCTGGAGAGAGACCTTGACAAATTAAGAGAACTGGGCAATCACTAACCATCAAAGGAAAGGTGTTGGGACTCCGCACCTGGGATGAAGCAACCCTGGACGAATAGACAGACTGGGGAATGAGAGGCTGGAGGGCAGTGCCACGGAAAGGGATCTGGGGGTCCTGGTCCAGGGAAAGTTGAATATGAGTCAACAGTGCCCTGGCAGCCAGGAGGGCCACTCGTGTCCTGGGAGGCATCAGGAAGAGCATGGCCAGCTGGGCAAGGGAGGGGATGTCATCACCTTAAGTATTGTGTGCAGTTTTTGGAGCCACAATAGAAGAGGGATCTAAAGCTACTGGAGAGTGCCCAGAGGAGAGCAGCAACGATGGTGAAAGGCCTTGAGGAAAAGCTGTATGAGGTGCAGCTGAGGTCACTTGGTCTGTTCAGCCTGGAGAACAGGAGACTGAGGGGAGAGCTCACTGCAGTCTGCAACTTCCTTGTGGGGGGCAGACACTGATTTCTTCTCTGTGGTGACCAGTGACAGGTCCCGAGGGAATGGCCTGAAGTTGTCAGGGGAAGTTTTAAACTGAGTATTAGAAATAGTTTTTTTACACTGAAGGTGGCTAGACACTGGAACAGACTCCCCAGGGAAGTGGTCACAGCACCAAGCCTGACAGAGTTCAAGAAGTGTTTGGACAACACTCTTGGGCACATGACATCATTCTTGGGGATGGTATTAGGCAGGGCCAGGAGCTCGACACAGTGATCCTTGTGGGTCCATTCCAACTCAGATATTCTGTGATTATGTATCAAATATATCTCAAAGTTTTCTAACTACATCTCAAAGCACCTAAGTTGTGAAACAAGGATTTGTTCTGCTTGTCAAAAGCAGTAAGTATTGAAGTTTCAAACAGACTAGCAAACTAGGCATAAATGTTCTTCTGCAGAGGCTAACACTTCAGCTAGCCTCCTTATTGAAAGAAGCACTCCTTGAAGGAGTACAAGTGTATCACTGTTCTCCCCAATGTCTCTGCAGTGACTCCACTAGCTTCACATCACCAAGGGGTATTTCTTCCTCTCACTTCTTGCTTACAGCACATGCTACCAAATCCAGAGTGTCTCACTCTGATTGAAAGGCAAGTTTTGTGGGAGATCTACATGGAACTCATAGCCTTCATGGGGAACCAAGACATCTACTTGAAATCCATGTTCTCACAACAAACTCTGCACAAGTTCTTGGTACAAATGGTTTCCTAAGTAGCAAAAACTTAAAAAGAAGCCCTCTCGCTGTATTCACAGGGCATGACATCAGAGTCAGTCCTACCCAAGCCTCACTGGCTTAAGAATCAATACAGACTCTGTAAAGAACAGTGATCAGCCTATGTATGTGACTCCTGTCCAGTTTTTTATATTGATAGCACTGCTTATCTCATGCAATAGTGACATCATTATTTTGCAAGCCTTTGGGGAAAAGTTTTTCCATGATTTTTCAGCCTTTTTCATGATGTATCAATGCCTTTTTAAGAGCTGATATTGCAGCAGCTGAACTTAATTTGAGAAAGCATTAGAGACATGTATGGAAAAATAAATGGGAACAAGCTAGGGACTTGGCTTCCAAGTATTTCAGTGCATACTTCCTCAACAAATTAGCTTAGAATTTGCAGGCTAAGTCGCATATATGAATCTTTCCCTTAGCACTATGTCATCTTTTTGCTTTGGAGTTTTTAAGACTGTAAGATATTGTTAAACGCAGTAACAGGCTTTCCTAAATAGACTTATTGTGTGAAAAGTTCTGAGATTTGTAGGCTTCCAATCTGTGAACATGCAAAAGATTTGCAGATCTATTATTCAAACTATAAATAATCTCATGAAACAAGTAATAATGTCCACTAAATTGTTGAACTGACAGACCATCCTGTGAGAGTATCCATCACTGAACTGACTTTTAGTCTCCAAAGTGCTTATTGATCAGCCATCCAAGAATCCACTGAAAAAAGTGAGCAAGGCTGTAATTTTGCAGATGCTGAACTGTCATATTTGCTGCACTTCTCCACTGTAGTGAACCAGCATTTTAAATGCATACTAGTACCTTTATAAAATTAAATATTGAGTTTATCTGCTATTAATTTAGCAGGTTTGTTCTGCTGATCCAGTGATGCAAAATACATATTTCTGTCAGATGACTGAGTCAGACTACAAGCAGATGAAAAAGATTATGCTACCCTAACTATGCACTCTCACATTTGTAGGTGACAGACTGTTCACTTAGTAATATAAACCTCTCAATTTGTGTGCCCAAGATTCAGCATCATTCATAAGAGCTCAGCAAACAGACTTAAGGCAGAAGATAATATTTATCACAAGGAAAGGCACACTAGCGTACATTCTTAGATAATTATTTTATTTAACTCCATAGCTGTTAACTAGGGAAATTCATCAAAAAGACAGTAATTAGTGCTGTACTTCTATGGGCTGTAAGTGAAGAATGTTCCCACAGTAGGGGACTCGCTTTCCTCCTCTACATGCATACTTCTTTTCTAGAAAACTGAAACCAAGGCAAGACTGAAAGCTACAGAGTTAAAATATACTGAAATTACTGTGTTAACATGTATTTTATTTTTATAACAGAACTGTGTAATTAAGAGCCTTTTCATAGTGTTTCTCAGGAAATAGGAATTTCCTGGAACAGCAATTCATCCCCTGTGCATTTATCATGTTTGAATTGTTTTAGAATTGTCTTTGCTAAGCTGTGAGTTCTTTTCAGAAGGTGGGGTCTCAAGGGCTTCATAAAATTGGGTTAGTTAGTGCTCTGCACAAGAAATAAGTAAAATCTTATGCCAACTTTACCACACCAGTGGCCTCTAGCAGTTAAGCAGGCTCAGTATGAGCTGTTGTCAGATTACTGTTCACTCATTTCCAAGCTGAAGTCTGGTGCGGTTTTAGGAATTGCTACTTATATATTACTATCAATACAGGATTTCATCTTCTCAGATCTCTGATGTGCCACAGTCAACTGAACTTAACTTTCTGAAGAGAAGTCAAGATTCTGTATTATTTCAGGAAAGAAAAAAAAGAAAATCTGGCAGCAACTACCTAGAGAAATTTAAAAGTCAAGATTTTTAAAGAGTAAGATAAATCAATGGAAAATGCAAGTGGCATAGCAGTCCTGTCTTCTTTAACATTCAAGTTGCTTTGGACTCTCCTTACTTTTTCCTTTTCCTGAGAGCTTTCATTTGCATTGCTTGTGAAATGTAATGTAGGATTAATCTGGAAAGCCAAGTGGGAGACATGAAGATATACTTTTATGATGTGCATCACTTTTCTCCACCATTTGTCCTCAGCCTTAGTACTGGAACAGCTCTGTATTTTTAGCAAAATTGTGACCTTCCTGATGTCTTTAGAGGACATTTATGAATATGTCCTGACCCCTAAATAAGGCCAGTGAAGACCTCTCTCCAATACAAGAAAGTGTCTGCCCACCTTCTGTTTCCTATCCTTCCCCATCACTCAGATATTACTGCTTTATACCAGTGCTTGATCTGACAAGGTAAGGTATTTTAGGTTCCCAGAGAAATGGAAGAAGAGTTTGACTGGGGAGTTTTCAATATTGCAAAGATGATCTATTGCAAAGTCAATAATCTGTTGTCTCTAAGTCAACGTGTAAGAAGATTTCTAAATCAATCAGTTCACAAAAAACTACAACCCAGCTTTCAGTTTGACCAACTTTTCTTTCTGTAAATGCCAGGAAAAACTCCTGTCTGTGACCCTACACAACTAACTGAGCTCACCTTTCTCCATCCCCCCTCACTCAAAAGGTACACCTCACTGTAGTTTCTAAAGCTTATATTCTTATCTAAAACATGGGACTGATTTCTGGCCTGTGCTGGCTGAAGGTGTGGTAAGGAGAGGAGTAAGAGACGAGTGCAGCTGCTGGGCTACTGCAGACCTGAAAATACCAATTTGTCTGGCACGGAGAAATCAAGCATAGTTATAAGTACTTGCCAGTCATAATTTACTAAACTTGCAAAGATACAAAGTGAAGCTTAGTTATTAAATTGTTTTTAGAATGATGTTTTCAGTCCTAATTTTAAAATCCATGCATACAATACTGAAAATTGAAAATACAGAGTTTTAAAATGCATTTTTATTAATCATAAAATATGTAGAAAATATAATGTAACATTTAAAGAAACCTTTCCATAGAAGAGATGGAAAATTAGAAACTAAGGTTTCCCTTACAAAATTCTGATTATTCCAGCAAAATAAGCCTTCTGCTTTGCTCTGAGAACATCTTCAGAAACATCTTCTGAAATTGTGGTTCACCTGCTTCTGTTCTTATTTTTTCAACAATCCTGTACCTGATGCGTAGTTTTAACGAGGACAGCACAAGCCAAAGACCTTCATTTACAGATCTTTGTTGTAAAATAAAGCATGATAAGAAATAACCAGATTATTGAACCTTCTTCATATGTATTAAAGCTCCAATACTTGCCCCTCACTCAAAGACTTGAGAGGTATTTAAATTCCAATGTGACATCACATTTTAAGTTATACTTCATGAAAGCATAAGACCTTTCCTTTCAAAGAAACAGAACTAAGTAGCAGGGAGAGACTTCAGTATTAGTATATTACTCACAGATTTGAAATTAATTTGCTTTTTTTTGGACTCAATGATTTATCTCACAATAGTATGATTGATTTTTTTAAAAACTTTTCCCCCCTCTATAAATCATGGGGCAAATGACATCCTCTTTTTGAAACTGAGAAATGTTGCTGCTGGAGATTAAAGCTGTTGATAGTTGTTCTGATAAGGCCACTATGATCTTATTCTGTACACAGTAGAAGACATAAAGAATTAAAAACCTGTGCATGAGGTCCCCATCTGTCCAGATTCTGTTCTATTTTTATGTACAAGAGCAGATATAATATGATGATGACCATTCTAAACATGCAAGCACAGTGAGACAGATGCTACTCTGCACCATATTGTCACTTTATTATGTGTGGGCTTTATTTAGCTAAATGTGGACATGTACAGCTGATCAAGCCCTTTGCAATCGATGAAAAGCTGGACAATGAAGTTAACAGTACAGATCACTTAATCTGAATCAGATTCTTGCATCTGATTAAAGGAGTCTCATCTGCCCATATTAGATTTCCTGGGACTTTAACTGGAACCCAGATAGCGTGCTAAGGTATTTGTATCTACACTGCAGATGTCTGAAAATCAAGTGAAGTAAATTCTATCCCAAGAAGCCATCTTGCAGCAGTAGCCTGACTCAAAGTGTGGAAAAATTCAGAATTTTTATGACATTAAAAATATTCCCATTTAAAAAATAAATCTTAAATTCTGAGAAGGGAATTAGCATGCACTGGAAGTCATAATATGGAAGTTAATACCTGATTAAATCTGATGGTTATCAGTATGAAGACATAGCACTAATGTGAAGAAAAGGAGTGAAAATACCTAAGTCCAGTCCTGCAAATTTTCACAGGTACTTCAGAAAAGTATTTCAGCACATGCTTCATTGTTTCCCTACCCTGGGAGCACAGGCACTAATCCCAAGCCTCCCCAGACACTGGAGTTATGCAACTGTTTAATTGAAACAAGGCTGTATCTTCAGGGTTATTCAGCCCTGAAGTCCCAGTTATGCCATGGCTCCCGCAGTTGCTGATCCCCTGCAGCTGTGTGAATAGTCTGCAGCTATCACTACTTTGCAGAAGGTGATCCCAGAACACTTCACTGACTACAGGCCTCTGCCAAGAAGGCTTTGCAGTATTGCATCCTACAAAATTGTGGTAGTTTCAGACAAAAAAAACCCAAAAAATCCCAAATTGAAAAAAAAAGTGGTGGTTTAGGAAGACCTTGGGAAACCGTGTCCATAAAAATTCAAAAGAACTCAGGGCAGAAAGACAAGACTAATTTTCTTTGGATCTCCCTTTTGCCACCTAAGTTGTTCTTGAGTTCAAATATTCTTCAACCCATCCACTGATGTCTGCACCATTTTTCCTAGGATAAAAGAAAAATCACGAAGATGCACAAAAGTAATGTTTGAGCTCTGCCTGAGGAGAAGTGATCACTTCCTAAATTTACTAAACTTCACAAATGTTTCTTGCTACCAATATTGTAAGGTTTTATTATAATCCTCCAAATCTTGAGGATGGGGAACAGAGCTGTCTAGAGATCATTATGCAGGGTACTGAAGCATATGCTTCAGTTCTTCCAGACAAAAAAAAAAAAAGGAGAATTTAAATGGACAACTTCCTCAAGGAGCAGGAATCAACAGGCTTTTATAAGAGATGCATATCACCAATTCCTCTTAATTCTACTGCAATGTTTTTAAAAAAGGGTAATTATTGCTTCTTTTCTTTTTCACAACATATTCATTCAGAAAATAGCTGAGGAAATAGTTATCAAGTGGACAAGGCATTGTTTTGCAGTAACATGTTGTGTAAACGGGTTTCAAACAAGCAAATAGGTTGAGACCTATTCTCTCATATTTTCCTATGGACTAGCAGGAGCTTGCCAGAGTGTTCACAGTGGTTTTTGCTTGACCTCTCTAAATGGTATGGAAAGTCTACAAAACCCTCTGTTTTTCTTTTCATTATGTACTTATCCCAGTCAGGGATGGGGAAGGGCACATAAATAACATTTAGACAGCAGAGCACTGGATCTGCAAAGACCTATGATTTTTTACTGAATATAATCCACAAGTCAAACTTAGCAGATGGCAGCACCGACAAAAACAAGGCAGAAAATAAAGAAGTTTACTCTGGTAAGCCCTGAGGAGTTACGTCTCATTAATAAACAACAAAAGTTATAATAAACTGGCTTACCAGACTCTGGGAGAAAGGAAGGGTTGAAAATAAAGAGCAATCCTGAAAGCATTAGCATAGGTATTTTAAACAAGTGAGTAGTCTTTTCAAAAATAGAATTTAGGCTTGTGTGAAAGACAAAAGTAACTGACTCCACTGGGGGTAACTTAGTTGATGAAAGTCCACTTAAAGCTTACAGAAGCAGTCTGATACAGAATTTGTATAAGATAAGCTAAGTAAGTAACTGTACTTACTGTGTAAAGCTCGTTAAGTACTTTCATTAAGTCTTCATGAAGCTGAAATGAAATCTCTTTACTCTGCAATAAAAAAAAAATCATTAGAAAAGGGCATGAAAAATTGCACCATACATTTGTTTCTTGATATTTATACTCATTGTTCATCCTAGACAGTGAATGCAGCGTTGCTCACAAAAACCATTCTGAATTACAGCACCCTAAAAAGAGTGTCTCAGGGATGCAGAGGCAGACAGATAACATCTGGACAGAAGACTTCTAAAAAGAAACTCAGAAGTAATTTAAGATATTTTTCCCAAAAAGCATCAGGAAATTAGGTGCCAACAGAAAGGGTAAAGTTCAAGATTAATGTTTTTAATAGAACAAACTGTGTACTGGTTTACCATTGCTATGATATATACAAAAACGAAATCATGCAGAATTCGATATTCTAGAGGGACATCCTGCCCAATATTACATCTAGGATAGTCTTTGTTTCTCAGCACATGCAACTATCTAAATATTTATGCAAGAAATAATTGTGGCTCCTCTTTGAAACAGATACTCAACTGCATATTATTCCACAGAGTGTGCTGCTGAACCAGCTTTGTTTAGTTTTTCTGGACTGTGACTCTACTTTCATTCTGACCCAGAAAAAAAATAAACGCTTAGCAGTAGTCATTATCAAAGCAAATATGTCAAGACAAGAGTATTTAATTGGAGTCTCATTGAAATATATTCGTTTGTTAGTTTTCCACAGCAGTTCAATCTGATGAAAATGGTCGCAACAGTGCAAGAGCTGAAGGCATTTGTATCACAGCCTCTGGAAAACAGCTACAGAATAGACCTATGGGACTTGGCAAACAGCCTGGCTACACTTCTGTGATCCTCAACATTCTAACATCCACGCTGGAAATGTGAGATTTTTTTTCCTGTGAATACTTTGACAATTAGTCTGGCTTCTAAAAACTCCAACTGCATGACAGATAACAGCCTTAGCTATGAGAAGTACTTTGTATTTGTATGGAAGCCAAAGGAAAATCCTCAGGGACAACTCATCTCCAAAGCTGCTAACGCATACTTGGCCACCACTAAAACACCTGAAGGAATAATGTTTTCTGAATGAGAATTTGCAGCACAACATCCACATTATAAGGAGAAACCACATCACACATCCCATCCACTGTCTTCCATGAGGATGAAACAGTTACATAGGGTAGCTCAAACAGAAAATTCTGGGTGTTTTTTTCTCCTGCTCCTACTATCCTACTTCAACTCTGGGCAGTATTTTAAAGCACCCGTCATATCACTTATCAGTACTCACTCTAGTCCTTTTATGCAAGATGGTTTTACACTGGCAAGAAGCAAGGAACATGGTTTAGAAAAACACTTCAGTGAAATTCTTGCATTCCCAAGGGCATTAGCTGTAGCAGCTAAGGCACAGCAAGACAGCTGCCCTGAAGCTGAGGTAGACAGAATTACTGTGAAATTTTCCTTATTGCTTATACTTTTCAAAGACTGGTATTTTCATGAGGTATGCATTAGTTCTGAAGTATCCAGAACACAAGGCTTACTACTTCCATTACTTTGCAAATATCAGATTATTTTAATCTAATAAGGACAAAATTTCATATATGCTAACAGTACACAGAGTGCTTATGAAGAACTAGAAAAGGACTGCAGATTTGCAAGCTGCTGTAGGGAAATGCCGTAAAATCTTCAGCAAAAATTCTGAGCTGCTTTTCATTGCTTTACACTGGCACTCTGCCTTTAAAAGTCAGCAGCACAGCTCTAACACAGCTTACACACCTCCTCAAAGCTACAAGCGGAGGCCACCTGTTTATTCTTGGATAGCTGCTTCTATAGAGCTCAATATGAGTGGTTTATTAAATTACTTTAGCAGAAAGAAGGGCAAAACATACAAATAAGATGTTTGACATTAAGATAAGAGCATACCCATGTGGGAGGAAAACACTAGATGAACTCCAGCTTCAAGCAATTTATCCCTTTCAACTGTTGCTCGCAGCCATCTTGAGGCTGATGAGAAGTCAAGCCCTAAATACAGCAACAGCAATTCTAAGGCAAGATGCCTTAACCTGGTAGTTTATTTGAGAAGGTGAGACAAAAAACCCCAAACCAATTTTCTCTTTACACCTTGAGATTTTACTGTAAGCAAAGTACACAGCAGTTCATTGAAGGATGCACTCTTTTCTCCTCTTAATGCAGTCCCACCTTAATGGAAATAAACACCAGGTGAGCTGAGGATTTACTGAATGATCACTATTTAGTAGGACCCATTTCTTCCCTTTGCTCCTTTTGAGCTCTCTCCAGCACTGAAATACAAGCGGTCCAGCCCATCAATGGTAAACCTGAAAGTGAATGGAAGAGATTGCAATAGAGAAAGATGCTGTTGTAAAAGGACAATAAGCTTTAAACTGGAAAGCAAAAAGAGGAGGAGGGAGGTGATCAGCAAAAAGAGTGAAAATTGGGAAGTGACAACCAAGCGATGCCACACAATCACAAAGGAGTCATCCTTTCACCACTTCATCTGTGGACTTCGACTCTCAGAGGACTGGTAACATTTTAATTGATTTCAATTCTGGTGAAAGATTTTGTAGGAATTGTCCAAAAAAATCAAGAAATTTGGTTAAACTTAGCAGTACAAAAGGAATTTATTTTTCAAGAACCAACACACTTTTCATTACCATTTAAGATCAAGAAATACTGACTTGAGCGGCAAGTGATACAGCATTTAGTGTGTAATATATGACATACTAGAGCACCAGTTAAGAAGCGAATTTATTTTCAGTGGTTAATTGCTTTCCTATTTCTTGTTTATGCTACCTACTCCCTGCAGTAGGGTTCAGCATGTGTGAATGGTGTGCTCCTCTAGGAGCCTCTCCTCACGGTACCCAAACAACAGAATGTAAGATGCAGTACACATTTTCCTGGAGCTGAGTTGATAGCTCTAATCAGGCTATTAAAAACTGACAATCACTGAAAGTGCTTATTTATTCATTGTGTCCCTGAGAAATGCACCAGTACCTATTAACCAAAAGAACGAAGAATATAATAAAAATGTTAGAGCACATGAAAATTCCTGCTAAAAATATTATATATGTTACTAATCTGGTTCAAGACATTAAGAGATAGCAGTATATTTTTTTCACCTGATAGCAGCATACAAGTGCAACAGACAAACAAATGTACCTAAATCCGCCTTTCAGTATGTGCTCAATTTTCAACACATCAGTGGTCCTACTGATGTTATCAAGATCTGTATTTCTGGATTAAAGTTTGAGAAACTTAAAATTTGATTCCACATTAATATATTTTCATTGAAGTCTGCTAAAATTTTCCCATCCATTTCAGTTAAAGCATCATTTGGCACTCCAGTTTTACTCTTGTTTATTTTAACTGAAATTTAAGGGTCAGTCCAGTTCTTCCTGGAACTCTTTAGTGTCTGTATTTAGCATACACAATGCTCTTCAGTTACATCATTTAAGAAAAATATTCCGTGCCTATCGCTTTTAAATGAGTCTGCTGCTGGTGCCCTGGGAAGTGAAGTGCAAACCCTTCATGAGCTGCATGACACTAACATAGCCAAGTCAGCAAAATTTTCTCACAGATTTGCCTGTCTATACCAACAAACAGCTTTGCTATCCTTTTAAACATTAAAATGTTTAAGAAAATGATGCAAAAAAAATCTATGTGCCACAATCTTTATAACACCAATCAGATTCAGCAGGTAGTCATATTCCTTTTTAATAGCCAGATTAAGGAAAAAAAATATTTATTGTGCTTGGTTTCTCCAGCATCTTTTACTGTAAATACTAGAAGATACGTTCATCTTAGCTTATGTAGATTTCTGTCCAAGGAAGATACATGTTTATAAATTATAAATTTACAGATCTGCTTAAGGATTTTGTGGGTATGTGTTTATACAGTTTATTATTACTGCTGGGGTAACCAGAATCACTGCATGAAATATTCTGCATAATACTTTTCCCTTCTGCTTGGCATTTCTCCTTATTACTTTATTCTTTAATTGTTCCCATGAGGCCAGCTACCCCATCTGCCTGAAGAAATGTGCAAGCATGCAAGGTTTGAACTCCATTACTTGATTTTTGTAATTTTATGTGCAGCATAAAGGCCAGGCATCAACAGTAATCTTACTGCTTTTATATGCCAGCAACTAAAAAGAAGAGATTAGGTGCCTCTCTGAAAATACGTGGCCTGACATAATGTCTTCCAAAAAATGCTACAAAATCTCTGTACTAGATCCTATCTTTGTCCTGCATTTAGTACATTTAAACAGATGCCAGTTCCTGACCGCTGGAAAAAAAGAATGACAAATAGCTCCTGGGAGAACAAAATTAATTAATATCGACATGTTAAGGAGGCCAGACTAGACAGCAAAGCTATGTACAATTGGGTACCTGAATACAACACATCCAGTCCCATCAGACCATGTAAGGTAGAGCCAACAAGGATCATTTCCCCAAAACAGTCAAAATATCCAGACAGATGTATAAATGCACACAAAAGGAGAAACAGAATGATGAAGAACAGAGACTGAGACAAGGACAAGGTACAAAGGCTAAGGAGCATGAACACCTTCACCACTACATTTTACCAGATCATCATTGGCTATTGCACACACCTTTTACAGAACAAGTAGAAAAAGGGGTTGCTACAAACTTACGGCTTGTGCTATATCACACATAGGAGGGGTAACAAAACAATACTCCAGTGGTAAGCATGGCCAGAAAAGGAGGAAATTATTCAATCTTTTCTTTAGTACAATTCAAGCGGGAATCAATCTTCAGATACAAATTCAAGCCACACTACTCTAGAAAATGTTGGGCTCACTTCATGGAGAAGTTTTGAGAACCAACATGCACATCAGCAAGATGGAAAAGGTCAGTAACATCTACCATTGAGAAGCAGAATGGGAAGTCCCACCCTCTTGAGAAGAGAAAGGGGGAGAAAAAAAGGGAGTAGAAAGAGTCAAGAAGTTCTGAGTGATTATGACTTTGCTGTTTTCTCCCCTTATCTTGCTTGTGGGCAATGGGGAAAACCATTCTGACACACTTTTCTGCAGCAGGAAGACTGGGGCTTCAGAGCAGCACAATGAAGATTTGTTCTGGTCACGGACTTGGTGTATGTACTTACTCTCTAGTCTTGGAAATGGAGTAAAGCACCTTGCTGCTGCAAGACTGGTGGAGATTAAAACAAGATAAAAGTAGTGATGTGTAACACCACTAGATGAATAACCTGTAAGATATATAACTGAAAGATCTAATCATTGAATACAGAGAAACTTGACTAACTGGTATTTGCAAATTATAGAATCATAGAATTGTAGACATTACATGCTCTTACTGCAACAGTCAACAGAGTACAGATATTTCCTGCTCTTGACTGTGGACTATAGTAAGACACTAAGCAAGCACCTGTTAGTCTATTTTTAAAATCTTCATATTGCTGCTTTTCTTGTTATTTATATGTATTACCTAGAGAGACAGTACATATTTCACAGAACAGTATGATCAGATTCCAGAGTAGAAGTATCTGTAGGAAATGGTTTGTCTCTAATCCAAAATCTGTGAACAGTGAACAAATTCCATATGCTTTCACAGGGATATGACCCCTATTGAGACTGATTATACTTTTCTCTGACACTATTTTATTCTAAATACATATTTTTCAAAAGTAATCTGCAGAATCACAAAAATTAAATATGCTATTTGATGTTTAAAAATCTCCAACAAAATCAATGACATTTTCTTCAGGGAGAATACAATTTTGATGGAAGACACTGTTGGCTGTCACCTTTCTCACTGTAAATGCACTTTCTCTTTGCCCCCATGACCTCTTTCCTTCAAAGAGGACTGTAGCACAGGACATGTGTTTTTCATCTGATCTTTTTGTTGCCCGGTAAATGTCCATTATGCACTTCTGTAAGTACCTTAAGTTAGACTGCTCATTCACATCTGACACAAACTATCACAGGATCATGGAAGGGTTTGGGCGGGAAGAGCTTCATCATCAGTTCTGCACCTAGGAACTAACAGCAAATAAATCACCAGTACTTTTCAGCAAGCACCACGGCAAGAACTGTGCACACTGGGGCTCAGTGGAAAGACCAACCTTCTGCAACAAGTACTGAGCCTGACAGAATGTCTTAAAAATGTGTGCTCAGAATTGATACTGGTGAACAAGCACTGCTACATTCAGTCCACGTGCCCATGAAGCTCTCTTACGCCATGCTGAGGTGTTGCATGTTTTCCTGACACCCTTTCCCTGGTATTATGGGACTGGCTCAGATTCCTGTACACAGCCTTTGCTTACCTCACTCTGCCCATGTTCCACTTCAGCTAACAGCTGTTTGACATGACACCCTCACTCTGAGTGTCAGTTGGCAAACCCTGATGAAAGGTAGGAAAGGGCTGCTGAGGATCTGGACTCTACTAATGTGAGCTTTCGGTGATGCATGGCAAGACCATCTCAATTTCCCTGCTCTTCTTTCCCCTTTAGAAAATCCAAGTCAGGAATAAAAAGCAAGAGCAACTGCTTGCTCTTCTTCAAGAAACAGTGCTAGAAACAGAAAACTTGAAATGTTGCACCTGCAGGGTACAATATGGAGGACAGAAACAAGGTTATCAGGGAGATGTGACAATATACCTCCTGTTAACATACTGAAAATATCCACATTTTTTCTTCCGTTTGAGAGAGAAGCTGCAGCAATCTCCATTAATAAATTATGAGTGAATATAAAAGGACACACACATCTCCATGAAAACTTCAACAATCTGTCCACCTGGACAGAAGGGAAGGAAAAATAAAATTTCTAGTGCCAAAGAACTGAACTATGCTGAAAGCAAACAGGCTTGTCTAATAATGCACGTGTATTAATGCACGATATTTCTGAGATAAAGACACAAACAACTGGAAAACTATTCCAGATTCAATAAAAAAAATTTCTACTGGTTTGCAACTCTGACATATCCACACATAGACAATACTACAGCCTGTTCAAATCACTTTATTGGATCAATTTCTATAACTATCTTCCATATTACAAAATTGAGTGGTTAGTTAATTACAGTTTTACATATCAGACATATTATATGAACAACCCATGACTGATAGAGAAACTATAAACTTCAACTCTGTTCCTGTTACAGGTTTTAATACATACCAGGAAGTTTGATTTAAGCTTTTACTTTTATTTCCTCCAAGTACAACCTATGTGCTCTCTAAATGATTATTCTTCCCACCCCAGTGCTATCTAGAATTATGGTCGGGTATATGTGAAACTAGTTTCCTGTTTTGAAAACATTAACTTGGGTACTGTTGCTATCATTTCATCACACAATTTATATCTTTTAACCTTTACTCTTCTTGAACTCTTTCTGTATGTTGATTGTCTACCTGCATCTCACTGTGACTAACAAATATGCATTTATAATCTATTTTTCTTTTGGAACATTTTAACAACAATGACTGCAAACACATTATGTAGATCTTGAGCTAAGGTTGCCTAGAGTGCTTGCTTAATACATGAGGGATTTACACATTCCATGTGTTATGAAAATACATAACAGTCATGGACAAGGACAAACATGTACAGAGACAACACTTAAAGGATCTAATAGAAATACTTCTGTTATCAGAAGGACGTGTTCATATTTAATATTAGGAAGAAAAGGAACACTTTTAGGAGAACTGCAGCATATGCTACCAACTTTATGTCAAGGGACTACAAAGCAAACTTTTGCTTTGTCTTCAATCTGTTTCATTCACAATGAAATTCTTTTTCACAAATAATTCATTAATACAGCACTACTATTTGGGAGTCCTAAGAGAAAACTGTTTCCTTTCTGCATGGATAGACAAGTGTGCTTTTTAGAGAAGGACAGGCTTTTTCCCCTGCTTTTTGGATATTTGTGATTCAGCTGTTAAGGTCACCAGCATATACAGCAAGATCCCTGGCATTTCAGCACTAAGTATTTGCTTCAAGGGAACAGTTATGAAGAATTTATATATATGCTAAAACAGATTTTATGCTGTGTGTGCTGAATCTTCTCCTCACATACTATCTATTAGGACACTTTTGCCTCCCTCATGCATCTTATAAGCCCAGATGGAGGATTGCAGGAGAGTCATTACCTTCTTGAACATTCTGGTGGAGTCTTCACTTATCTGCATGAATCGCATGATCACATTGTTCAGGTAGATCTCACTCAATGTTGCATGGTCTTTGCTTTCTCTTCTCACTTGGTTCAAGAGTAAGTACCAGCAATTCACTGGTGACAAGAGGTTCTGGTCTTTCCTGAGGAAAGAGAAACACACATGTATAATGTATAGAAATGAAAAGGTTATGTTATTAACTGAAACATTTCACTGACATTTACAGTCATAACTTGTTACATAAAAATAGCTGCTTCTGAACAGTCTATCCATTCTTGGAATAACTCAGGTTAGGCAAACCTCAGATGACTTTTAAGACACATTCAAGTTTCGTGAGGCATGGGTACTCTGCAAACCACCTGAAAGTACAAAAATATCTTGCCACAAAGCTTAGAGATGGAGTACATGTAAATGTTCAAAATCAATAAAGGTCACTCCTGGAAGAGTAACAGTGATTAATTTTTGACATTAGGAATAAACAAGTACTGAAAGCACAACCCAAATCCTTCATGAGCAAAACTGCCGTTGTAGCTGTTTCACTGCATTGGATTTGTACAACTGATGAAGTAGAAGAAAATGTCCCAAGCATCCATATTATGTGAGCATCGCTCATAAATTCATAGCATTCATAAATTCACTGCTACTGCTAGTCCTAGATGCATCAAATACAAGACAAAGAGCAGGACTGGACTTTTTCCAGTGATCCAATTCTGAATTTCCATGACAGAATGTCATTTTTGCAATGTAGGTCCACTCCCAGCTTTAATGTAGCAAAAAGTCAAATCAAAGATGACTTCTCATTTCTTTTACATACTGCAAAATAAAAATATATGTAGTTCAACAACTATTTCAGAGACAACAAAAACTTATTTATAAAATTTGTCTTATGATTTTATTGACATTTTTGTATAAAGTTTGCCTTTCAACTCTCGAAACTTGCTGCTCTTTTTTTCCCCTCTTTTACAGGGATTCTCCTTTAGTTAAAAGGATAAAGCACATGAGGATAAAACAAGCAGAAGTGGTGATGAATTGAGGGAGAAACTCCTCCAACTCTTGGCAAACTTTTCTAATCATTAGCTATTCTCATTGTTAGAAATATGGCCTTTAATTCCCATCTAATTGTCTACTTTTAGCTCTCACTCTCAGAATCAAAGCAACAAGGAATGATTAACAGACAAAAGTATTTTCTTAATCATCAGTGCTTTGCTTTGCTATGAATCAGCAGTTAAGAAAACTTCCTTCATTTGTTTCAGAGAGACATCTTGATGATGTTACTTTGAAGCAAGGGGTTTTATCAGCCAGTTCAGACAGCATGAGCACTCCTGAAGGGCCATGCTGATACTACTTGGTCCTCACTGTTTCTGCCTGTCCCAAAGCCAATTCCACAGACCTTCCTGATTGTTCTGGGAGCAATGGTGGGAACAGCTCAGGGGACCAACAACTAAAGCCACTTTTGCTGTAACCTCTTCTCAAAGCAGAGAACTGCAAGAACAAAGCCAAAGGCAGAACTCAAGTTGTAACCCCCATGCACAGCTGCCAGTCTGGATTTAACATGTTTAAGAACAAGGAAAGATGTTTGTACACACAGGAAAAAAGATTTTGCCACAAGCAGAACATAAGCCAGGGCTCTCTCTGAGGTAATGACATATGCACAAGTCGGTTATTTCAGAAAATCACTGAGTCACTAAAACAAATTTTAAGAAATAAACATTCATGCTCTTTGAACTGTGCAAGCTGTATTTGATTAAGCTTTCCTTTGCCAGATATATTTGGAAAAGACTTTTGTCCTGAAACAACAGTTCTATCTGTGTAACTCTAGCACAGCATTGAGTGGGAGAATTATTTTTTAGCTTTACAAACACAAAATACTGTTCTAAATCCCTAAGCATAACAGGGCCAGACACATGCATTCATTAATCAGCTCAAGTCAGGAAAATAACTGTATGAGACTATGTCATCTAGAGATGCACATGAAGCATTTCAGAAAACAATGTTATGCCAGATACTACCTGACCACTTGTTTTGCACAAAAGATACCATGCCATTAAATTGTAAACAAGGCATAACGTTCACATCATCTTTATTCCCACGAATCAGAGAGGTGAAGACACAGCAAAGTTCACATGCAACAACAAATCAAAGTGGTTTTATTTCTTAATGTCTTTTTTGGCCAAAATTTTCTTTTTTGTTGTTGTTGTAATATTGACTGACCTTCATGCAAATACTTCAAAATCCTATCAACTCCACTAGAAATAAGCACACAGATTTTCAAGCTTTGGGGCTCTGCATCTCTTCTAGATACTGGCTTCATTTTGGATGGTTTAAAATGCATATGGTAGATTAGGGATAACATTTGTGCAACTTACCTTTTCAAGAAACTGAAATGACTTGTCAGAAGCTGACATGAGTAACTGCCACATCAGTAGAGCAACATCAACACTAGTATTTAGGCACTTATCTACCTTCAACTGCAATGAGAGCTGCTACACTGCTAAGCAGGGGCGGAAATTTTAAATAGACCTTTGAACCAGCAACAGGTACAACATGGCGGTGATGGGCAAGCAGGTTTCTCTTACTTGTACTGCTGATGATCCTTTGTACTTCTTGTTTTTGCCATGAACCTCTCTGCCAGCTTTTCCAGGTTTCGGGAATACTCCATCTCTATCTCCGATTTCTTGCGGAAGAAGTCCTGCAGATCCTGAAGAAGCTGCACTCTCATTTCAGTCTGCTGCTCCAGGCATTTTTGTTGCTCAATGAGTTGAGCTCGGATCTCTAATGAGAGAAAAGCATATCCACCCAGGTCAGTGAAAGCAAATTAACTGAGTGTTACCAACAAAAATTACAAATACTCCAGTGTACCTCAGCCTCACAGCTACACCAGCTGGGGCTGGATTTCAGGCCCCGTGGCCCCTGTCCCCTGTAGTAGGACACAGCAGTGGCAGCTCTCACTTCTGCCACCACACATTTAATGCCAAGCATCCTGCCACCTGCTGTCTGTCTCATGAACAACTGTGGCAGGGGCTCAGGACTCTGCTGGGCTCAGGTGAGTTTCCATCTTCCTCTCCCATGCTCTTCCTGGTCTCTGGCACTAGCACAACATTCAGCTTGGAGTGATCTCCTTGCAGAAGGTGGTGCTGCCCTGAAGAATGTCTGGATAAACAAGCACTCTTTGGGCTAGGATCAGCCTGCTGTCAGGTGTTCTATCAACATGTACACCAAGGAAACAACCTTGTGATAAACCCTGGAGGCATTATCCATTGTAACTGTGCAGGTGAGCTTCCATATCTGCCCTATCTCTGACAGGGAGGGAACCGGTGTACTATACATGCATTCAACAATGTTGAAAACATGTATCTGTATTTAGAGACAACTATTTGAAAATTTGCACAAGGTTCAAGAGACTATACTCTATTTTTCAGTATTGAAAAAAATCAGTTTAAAAGAATCCCAGTTTAGAAGAGAATATATGCTCACAGTTCTCTTCTAGTGCAACAGGGAAAAGCCTCCAGATTTCCTACTACTTTTTGACATTAAAAAAAAATATTATGTAATAGGGTTTTTATTTTAGAGATTTCTGAAGTTTTGATTTTTTTTTTTTTTATTTTGGTTGGTAATTTTTTAGCACTTTTATTTCCTGAGTGCTAACCAGTTAAACACATTCTAAGAACACTCAGCCTAAAAAGATATCTCCAGTTCTTTAGACTTCATTACACTTTTGTCACCTGCCCAGGCACAGTGTACTCTAATACTGTGGAGCAAAATGAGGAGTAAACTTTCTGACAATAATATATGTGTATATTTTTTACACAATTTAATGCAGTAACAAGGATTTATCAATAGCAAAACACCCAGAAATTATGTCCATGTACATGCAAGATTGTTGTGAAAGTTTACTTGATTCTTCATGACATAACCATGCTGTGGGCAAAAAGATCCTGGAAATCTTCAAAGCCCACAGCATAGTTTGAAATAGAAGAGCATTCTAAAAGTCATGCTAACATCACATGGAACTGTAAATCACTAAGTAGTAATAACATCGCAAAAAATCAGCTAATGCAACTAGGATATAATGCATCCTTTCTGATCTTAGATCAGGTATGAAGGCAGAGATCCACTCTGCTGGGACTCAAATGTGTATACTGAAATAAGGTACTACATGCACAGAAAACTGTTAAATTTGCTGGAGGAGAGAGACATTGCAGTATTTCCTTCCAGATCTCCTGTGAGCTACCAGCTGCTGCATTAATCATTAATGAAACCATCCATTTTTATAGTCTGGGAGGTGAACCAAAAAATTCATGGTTTGGTTTTCACTTCATTTCAAATCAGTTTGAAAGAAACTGTGCCTCCAGCAAGGATGAGCCACTGTAATACAACACTGTATCAATGACATTCATGTACACAGAGGAGAAAATCACATTGGAGCCAGAAGGTTAACAACAGAAACAGACACTCAAGACCACTTTTTTGGGTGTCTACTGCTGTTAATATTGCAGTCATGGAAAAATCCTGTATGTGGAAAAGCAGTTGTACAGATTCACTGGTCAGAAGCAGCAATTTTATCCATAAGCTGGAGTTTTCACTAAATCCAGATGCATGTACGTGGTCCCTATACTTTGGCTATCTCCCTTTCCCACTCAAGATTTTCTAGCAGTTACTTTGAAAGCAGCATTTTGTATGGAGCAACTATGTTCGGATTATTTTGTAGGTCAGTGTATCTTGCTGCTATAATTCTTCTTTTTTAGGCAGGCTTTTACCATAGCAACAGGAATGAGAAAGATTTTAGAAACAGGAATATATGAATAGAAATACAAGAAACAATGAATAAGGGACAACAGATAAAATATGAGAAACTGCCTTAGCTTTTTGATGCTGTCTAGATTTCTAGTGGACAATAGTGGCTTCCTTCAAACTTGTATTTTAGAATACAAAACTGAAGCATGATCTCTGAAAGCTGATGGAGATGTACAAGCTCTGAGTAAGGTTGGTAAAATTTGGGGCTCAGGGGGCTGCAGCTTTATGAAGGAAGATTCGTAATTTCTGCTTATTTGAATCTCAGCAAAGAGAAAGAACATGTTGACTCCAAAAGGCTAAGCCTGTGGCCCCCTGCTTGAGGAGAAAAAGGGGAGATGAACATCCTACTCACGCTGGCTGACCACAGTCAGTCCAGAAGTGACTTCAATAGCAGTTCTCCTTCCAGTCTTTCATGTCATTCTGCTCCTCATTTTTTAATTCTTCTTTTACTAATAACGTGTAATGCCATACTGGCAGGCTGAGGTAATGGCACTGAATAAGAAATCAGATCAGAAAATGTTGTGATTTCCATTTTCTGATGAGAGCAGTGGATTAAAAAAAAAACAAAACCAAAAACCAAAATAAACAATAATAAATTTGCAGAACAAGTACTGGCAAAACAGGCAGGCAGCCTGAGTGGCTGTGTACGACAAAATCTCGGCTGGCCAGGTATTATTAACTATAATAGACTACTCATTACCTACTGCTACAGAAAAATGCACCAAGGCAATGCTATTTTCTCTAACCAGTTCACATGTGTGATTTCCCTAGGGTCAGGAAGAATGGTATGGAAAATTGCTGCACTGTATTTGAAGAAACAAAATCAGTATAGTCCAAACTTCATAGATACAGAGACAGGTGCAGCAAGTAAATGAAAGGTGCCTGTCTTTACTCTTATTTTGCTGGCACATTTAAATTTGAAATTGCATTGATACCACTTGTAATGGACAATGACATTGTCCTATTCTTCTCTGCTGAGTGGCTGATGTCCAATAGCCAGACTATTTTGTGCCAGGAAAAGACCCGTTTAAACCCTGGATGAGTTAGCACCTTCTCCTCCTTTCTCCTGGCAGCTTTGAGTCATGCTCACTGATTTTCTGGCCAGGGGATGGCTCAAAAGGAATCCCATCCATTTATACTGCAGTTTGAACAGACTGAGATCACATCAACTAGGAAAAAAAAAAATTAAATCCACCCTACACTTTGTCCAAGATTTGCACACACAATCAAAGTGAGGAAGCAGTTAATTTGACAGCAATTAAATCAAACTGAATAAAGTTTTATTTCTAAAGATTTTAATGTTAAAATTTATTTTATTTATGCCCTCACAGATACCCTCCACTAGAATTACTGCATTAAATATAAAATTAATTTTGGTTTTGCCAGTTTTGCAAATATAACTCTAACCTTTCAACAAATCTTTATTTTCTTGACAAGTGGGTAAATCTGTGCACCATGAAAAGTAAAAAGAGACAAGATTATAGCTCCTTTGAAAGTTAAGTCAGAGCAGATGAAGCTGAGCTACTGACATCACTCAAATCATAATCAGAAATAACTCGTTAGTATTACAAATTACAGTACAGTATTACAAACAGTGACTTGTATAGCACTGCAGTGCTATAGCACTGTATTACCCTGAAGAACACAGTGACAGGCCAGTGCCCCGCCCCTCCTTCTCCCCCCCAAAGGAACCTGTGGAGATAAACTACAATGTGACAGAATCTTTATGCTGGCTATACACCAGCATGGAACAAAGTTCTTCACCTCTGCTTCCACACGCAAAAGCACCAGGCTCCATCAAACATCCCAAAAAAGTCACAGGAAACCCCCCTCCTCACCTTACTAGCTCATAACTTGTAAACACATAGTATTAACCAAATTAACCCATGGACAGACCAGCACTGCTACCCCACTACAGAACTCCCCATTGCAATACCCACCCCATCCCTGCCCTGCAGTACAGCAGTGCTCCAGCCATGCTGCACTAGCCTTTCAGAACTTGGAGACCTTTCAGACCACCACAAACTCTCTAACCAACTCTCCAGCAAAGAAACTTTAAAGAATGTTTCATGGTGCTATGAAAACACCTGCCTCAAGATGCTTCCTACCTAAGCCACTCCAAGAGCTGCTGCAGCCTGCCACTCTTAGCTCCCATTTAGGTGGAACTAACTTTTGTGCTTGCAGAGAAGCCCTGACATGGTGTCCTGGTTTAGGGCAAATTTGGTAGGGAACCTCTGAACGGGGTCCCTCTATGAAACAGATTCAAGCAGTCCCTCCCCCAACTGCTTTGGGGAAAAATATTTCCTCAGAGAGAAGTGGAAAAAGAAAAGCTGTTTATTTAACAGCCAAAATACTTCCTAGCACAAAAATGAACAATGCAAAACAGCAAAACCTCTCGTCGCGCCAAAGAGATGACACATTTAGAAGAGTTCTTTCCGTGGGTTGCCCGGCTCACTCAGGCTGCTCTCAGTCCCTCAGGCGCTGGGAAACGCCGCAGCCCAGGCCAGGCCTGGTGGGCCACAGGTGTGAGCTCCCCGTGCTCTTCTGGGTTTTCAGTCCAGAGCAGGTTCAAACCGTTCCAAGAAAAAGGAGAAAAAACACAGTCCAGGGAGCTTCTCTGCCTCAGCTAGCCAGAAAAACCAACCAAAAACAAAGGAGAGCTCTCTGCTGCTGTCCACTGCAGACAACACAGTTTGTGAGCAGCAACGCAGGGGAGCCAGTGCAGTCTCTGATAACAAACTCTGCACTTCTTCTTTCCCCTTCCTTCACTCCTGGAACCAGTCTTAAAGCTGCAGAATTCAATATTCAACACCAACTGAACAGACGATTTGGGGATACAGGCATCATACAGTCACTCCAAGACACATGGACTGTGGTGTTTGCTGAAAGCTCTGGAAAATGCCACAGAGCAGGACGTGTCTACCCAGTCACACCCCTCAGCTGCATCGCAAGCCTCCACCTGCTGCCTCACCCTGCCTGTCTAGGAGCTATATTTAAGTCATGATTACAATATTCAAACTATGCAGAGATATTAATCCAGTGTTATTACTGGATAATCATACCAACAGCCTCGGGGCCTCACCCTTCAAAAAAAGATCACAAAAACAAGTAACTCAGCAGAACTGTTTGAAAGTACAGAGGCTCACACAAGACATAGTTATGTTTGCAGGTTTTCTCTCTTGGGTAACCACACTAAGCCACATCACTTGTCTCCAAATGTCTCCTTCACAAAAAAAAAAAAAAAAAAAAAAAAAAAAAATATTACTTTTAAAACACTCAAAAATGTCTCATTAAATGCACTAAAACCAATACATGGTATCTTAGACTTTGCATTTCTAAGCCATTACACTTAGACAATTTTTTTAACCAATGAGCTATCAACACACCCCTTATTGTCATGCCAATAATATCCAGATCGTATTTCACAGGAAAAAATACAGACCTTAAATTCAGCCTAGATATAATCTGGCGACCAACATGCATTTGTAATTAAGCAGCTATTGTAGCATTAATCATCTTGCAGTTCCTTCTTGAAAACACTTGAGTCTCATATGCCTCTCATTGTGCCCGTTATTTAGCATGAAGAATTGCTCATGTCTACCCCTGCTGATAGAAGTTGGGGTGCTGCATGGAGGGGACTGATCATTTCAGTTTCATTTCAACCATTGCCTTTGTAAGGACTTGGTTTTGGCTTCTTTGTCAAGACGAGCAGAGCTTTGGTCCAGCTGCATGCAGCTGGCCAACATCTCCACGTTTTTGTTTGAGGAAAGCACTTATCTCCAGCCCACTGAGGATGTTGCCAGCAGAGAAACCGCAGCAGGAATCACTGAGAGGGGCCTGGAGGTGTCCCTGTGCACATCTAGTACTCTTTAATGCCGTGTCCCATCAGTGCTCCCACACTTCCCAGGGACATTATTGCTCTTCTCAACAGACAAGAAGATAAAGATGATGAGAGGTATCAGATACATGGTGGGTGCTTAGACCCAGCTGCCAATCTCTGAGATACACAGTCTAAAGATAAAGATGCTAGTGCTGTAAGGTTTTTATTTCTCAGAGACTTGACTAGAAAGCTATTTAAGTATTTCTATGACAAATGGTGAGGGAAGCTCTGTGGTCAGCAGGGAGTCTGGCTCACACTTTTGCCCAGGTCCTTGTTGACATTTTCTTTGACCACAAGCAGGAAAATCCACTTCAAAAGCCAGGAAATTCCACCAGACTGACAGCTAATGAGAGATGCTGGGGTAAAGATCTTGGAGGCTGCTGCAGAAATGCCTTTAAATAGATCATGACCCTGTACCACAACATTAACCGTCTATGATAGACATGGGGAAATCACTTCCCTGTGTTCAGCATGAAAAAAGTGTGGCTGCAAAGACAGTGATGCCCTTGAGCTTCCGTAGGCAGGGCTTTTGTGGACTTTGTTCTACCCTGACCCCCACCAATTTCACTTAGTATATTGAGCACATAGCTTTATACATGTCACCACTTGAAGTGCGACCTCTGCCATGCACACCCCAGCATTAAACTTAATGTTTGACTTTATGCTATTTTCCAGAGAATAAATTTCAGATTTTTTGTTTGTTTGGGGATTTTGGGGGATGTGGTTGAGGTTGTCTGTGACAGATCACATCTTCAGGCTGTAGTGTAGAAATGGATGGGGAGTGAGAATCATGCTTGCTATGATGGCTGTATAGAGTCAGCCATCTGAAGCCCCTGTTGACATCTGTCTACCTCTTCAGAAACTGTAAACCACGTTCATTCAAGCACTTTGGCATCCTTAAAGATAAAAACCAATCCTTGTGCAGCCGTTAGCAGGAAGGCTGGTGTAGAAGCCATTTGCAGGATGCAGACAATTGTTTATGGGTCACTTCCATTGCCATCCTCAAACAAAGGGAGCAGAGAAACAGTGAATCCTTTCCTTGAAGCTGCAGATTTCATTCTATACATTCAAGCAAACACACTCCTGCCTATTGCAGTCACAGACTGGGCAACAACATGTGCCTATGCAGAATCCTGTAACTGGGGGATACCAGTGGACAGGATTGAAAAAGGGCAACTGCATTAGGGCACCTTCTACCTTCCAGATCGTTTTGAAATGACAGACATGTCTGGAAGAGCCAAGAAAATCTCTAGATGTAGAAGAAGCTTTTCTTCTTCTTCTTGTTCTTCGACTAATGCCCTTCTGCTATTCACAGTCACAGCTGCTGGTCACTTGGCTGCCTACAGTCTGAGTCTAAATGGAGGGCAGTATGCCAGCTCATGACTTGGCAGGACACTTTTGCCATAGCACTGCTGCCAAGTGACCATGAATTTAAGCAGGCAGTTTGCCTGCACCACATTTTGAGTGCCATTGCTTCTGCAGCAACTGCTCCTTTGCATGCATAACTAAGTGCTGGCACTTTGTCCTACCAAACCTTGAGCCTGGCATTCTCTGTCCTTGAAGTCATAGGAGCTGGGACTGAGGACAAAAAATTCTGTTCCTCAGAGGAGAAGGAACGTCATTTTGCTCAACAGTAAAATCTCAGCTCATCTTAAAACACTGCCAACCAGAAGAATAGAGAGCAAAGGGAAAGATGCTTCCTCTGCATCAACAGTCTGATTCAAGGCTTTTCACCAGACTGATCAGCCTTCATCTCCTGCTGTGGGAGCAGACACTCTCCGTAAATCCAACTGCTCCACATATAGATGAGCAAACCAGCTCTGCAAAGAAAGAGAGAGGGAGAGGGAGAGAGGAAAAGACTCTGTTTGCCAAGCAGACAGGTGATCATAAAGTAGGTGTCTAAAAACCCGTTTAGGGCATCTACACTGTCAAGATCTATGACAGAATAATGACTTATTCTGAAGCTTCTTAAGCACTTCGATCATCCTTTTTTAAATTCTTATTAAAGATACCATGAGTCTTTCCTTGCAGTCTTAAATTTTGGGCACATGAGAAAATTAAAAAGAAATCAGTATGCCCAAATCTTTCTTATCTTCTCATCAACGATGTAACTGCCAATAGAACAGAAAAATGACACGTGGGTCTCCTTGGAAACACTCTTTGCACAACGTCGGGAAGGCCTGACTGGCATTAGCACTCTATGAGACAAAAAAATCCATGCAAACCAGGGGGTCCAGTAGGAAAGAAAACCCAGTTTGTCATGATTCAAACAGTAATGAAAACCTAATACTCTTAATTAGCTTCCTTACTTGTCAACTGGGTGAAATCAGGTGGAATTCCTGCCTCAGCTGCTGCAAGACTGAGGATGGAGCTGCCTCTGAATAGTGCAACAGTATCCACTCTGCAACAGACACTGCATCACTCATCCACGAACACCACCCTAAAATTACTCCAGTCTTAGTATGGGCACATATCCTTTATCTCCAGAGAAGAATAAACCTCCTGACCATACAGATGTGAGTACAGATTGCATCCAGACCAGCACCATTTTATTTTGTTAAGCTCTACTTAATTGTTGCAATAAAACCCTTCCTTCCTTCTTAATACCTCTTGTGGAGAGCTGACAAGTGAAAACATCTGAAGGCTTCTTCTAGAAATGAGATGTTGAGAGCTGTGCCTTTTCTTGGCAAAAAAATTAATTATTCTGAACCTCTGGCAGGTGACATAGCTCTTAAGATGAGAGTTATGCTGGTAGAAGTGCAGGCCAGGAACTCTTAAGCAGCAGGATAAGCAAGAAAGCATGAATCTGCACATCAATCAGATACTGCATCTCCTGTACATTGGTAACTATCACTGTGATAAGACTCAGAAATTAATAACTAGTGAAAATTCCCTCCCTATTCCTGCGAAAATGACTCTCCATGCATGGCACATCTTTAGGAGGTCAATAAAACATTTTTAGGATGACACACACTCTGCTGCATGTCATAAATAAAAGCATGCATTTCACCCAGCCATGACTTTCAGTGACAGCTCTTTAAGTCCTAAGGTGAAGTAACAGTGAAGTTAACCACAAAAAAGGAAACAGTAATCTGTGCTGTGTGCCAGCATTTTACCCATATCACTTTTCAGTCCAGACTGTCTAATATACAGTAAAATACTTTCACTGTTGCTCATTTAGCTTTGATACATTTAACTCTAACCCCCCAACCTAACACATTGAGCACCTTTGTGTTTTTCTTCCAAAATAAATATGTACTTTTTTTTTCTGCAGCAGATCCATGATGCTCCTCTTCTTCAGTGAGACAAACAGGTATGCCACTGAGATGCCTCCAACACCAGTTTTAAAACTTTATGTCCATATCCCATGCTAATTACTCACCTGAGTACACCCTGGTAGTTACTTAAGGCCCTGTGTACCCTGGCCAACCAAGTGGGGCAAAGAAACTGTCTTGGGCAACATGCCAGAGCTGCAGAGTCTGCTTTGGATGCTGGCACACTCCTGGGCAGAGCATTAGCCCCTGCCCATGAGCACCCTGCTCTCCAGTAGCACAGACCAGGGACGGCCCTGCATTGGTGAGGCAGCAGCGGGGATCAGAGCTCCTCACACACCCCCACTCAGTGCTGAGGGAAGGATGGCATCTGCCACCCAGCCAATCTTTGAATGAAATGCTATCACCATGCTTCATACTTCTTGGGCAGATTTAATTGTAAAAGTGAGAGTCTGGCTGAGGAGTATGTCTGTCAGATGGACCTTGATCTGCATAATTTTTTAGTAGAGACTTGGCCTAAGTCTGCAAAACCAAATCCCCAGTGAGGGATTACTGGTCTTCTGAGAATGACTATGATACTATCCAAAAGTAAATTTCAGTGTCTTGTCTCATTTTCACATAGCAAATAATACAGCATTTGACTCAACAGAAGATTTAAGAAACAGGACATCACGTTTTGGGAACGGAAGAAAAAAGTTCTGTACGCCAAACTTTGAACAGAAAATTTGTATTTTTACTAATTTAACAAAAGAATAATCCTTATCATGACGGAAATACTTATTCTGTCTGTTAGAGAACTAATAAATGTAAAATAGATAATCAGATAATCACCATGCTGGTAGATTATAACTATTATACGAGTACTAGTAACAGATAAGTATTTTTATAGGTCGCTTAACAAGATTAGATAAATTCTGCCATGTTTCAAACATATTTGTCTATGTACTGCTCTGATTTGGTAGAAGGTGTAATGCCTAAGTGAGAAAATAAAATGCCTGCCTCAAAGGATGGTTTTGAACCCAATTACTCAGATCCTCAAATTTCACTAACAGCATCTGGGGAAAAAACAAATCCTTCAGTGTCACAGAGAAGATTCTTCCTGCTACAGGGAAGTATAAATTGGATTGTGGAGCACATTTAATTAAATTTATCTTCAGTCACAGCAGCAGGAGAAGAAAGCTCCCACTACCCGAGGTTCCTGCTAATGGGAACAGAAAAAAATATCCTGTGAGACTGTAGGTGACTGCTACTTACTCACCCAACACTAAAATGAAGAGTAGTATCTGCTAGTAAATGAACTTCGGACTAAAATAATTTGCATATTTCTAGGTCCCCTGGAAACAGTCTTCAATCTGTTAGAAGTTAAAAAAAAAAATCACTCCTGTTTTTTTAATGAGATGAAATATCAGAACTAACAAAATTTAAAGTTGATGATTTGTAGAACCCAGTAACTGCATTAATTCATTGTTTTGTGTATTCTGCAAATGTTTCTCTCCAACAGATATATGGGTGATTAAAGTTTCCAGCAGGGTCTGATGACTGCTCTATAGAAGCAAAGACACCAAAAACAGCTGTAGGAAACAGATGTGCCACCTAGGGCACCTTCACTGAATGGCCAAGGGATGAATGCTTCATCTGCTTAGTTCAGAACTCCTTTATAAAAAAAGGTTATAAAACCCCTATTATTGCCTATGTTTTTAGCCCATCTTCATTTGGAAACAGACATTCTGGTGGCAAAAGCTGCCTTGGAGTGAGTAAAGGAGAAGAATTGCAATGGGCAGGGCAGCAGCTGTAGCTCCTAGGCTCTTTCCCTGGGTAAACTAAAATTGAATCTTGATGTTTTGTAAGCATAAAGTTCCAGCTCTGAGAAGCACATTAACAGCCATAGCAGCTGGATGGCAAAGTGGTAACCTGCAAAAATAGTTATTTTTTGTTCTGGGAAAAAACATTGGTAATTCATAGAAAGCCGTGCACAACTTAGTGAAGAAATGAAAGATGTGACATCTACAATGGAGAAATCACCATCCTGTAAGAAGATAATCATGCAATCATAAGCAAAATACTACAGAAACTTTTTTGGAAATAATAAATGCGTAAACACGGATACCCACTGGGGAAAAAAGCAAGGGTAGTTGGAAGGACAAACCAGATGTGCCAGAAAGCAATGTGAGTCTCAAATGCTTCTGACGATTAGCCAAACGAGGCTTTAGCCTGGGTTAAGTTTCCTTAATCAGGAATACTCTGAATACTCCTGATATTGGTTTTCCAACAGTGCTAAATTTCCAAATGTTTACCTGAAGGCCACTCTTTTTTTAAAATTTAAACAAAGATGAGTTAGAGTCAGTCAGGAGTACTGGGTAAAGAGTTGAAACAGAAGGATTAATTAAAGACTAGAAAGTCATCAAGTGTGGCAGTGCACACCCACTCAGGCCGGATGCACCCAGGTGCAATGGCCAAACTGCTGACAAGAATCTGTCCCCTTTGCGTCAAAGTGGCTGCTGTGACCAAAAGGCTGGAGAGCATCTCCTGGAAAGGGCAGGGGGAGCAGAGAGAGATACCAGTGTGTTCTAGGCAAGCAAATTGCCACTTCTGCATGAAATAAGTTACTGAAGTTCTCATCAGAAATATTTATAGAACAAAGACAGGTAGAGAGATAAGGAGAAACCAGGTCAGTTCCTGGAAAAGAAAACTATGGTGACAAGCCATTGGAATTACTTAAGCTTATCAACAGACAGTGGATAATGTAAACCCAGCTGACCTTCCGTTTCAAGTTACCTGCAATCTTTCTCCTCAAGTTACCTGCAGTCCTTTGCCTCAAATTATTCTATTCCCTATCCATTTAAAATCTATCAACATACCTTAAAGGGCACAAAAATACAGATAAACCAGCTGAAAAGCATTTATTTTTTCCAGTTTCTGCAAAACGTGCATTTTCACAACTTCCTTTCTGCATCTAATCTGTAGAAGAATAGCGACAGTGCTTACTTACTGAAGCATCAGTCCTGTCCTCTCTGCCTGGATAGACATTTTCATCTTAGGGCTAATCTACTGCTTTGTCACTTTGGGGATAATCTGTCATAATCCTGTCATGTGAAAATCACAAAGAAAAGACTACCTTTGCATGAAGTTCAAGTCATCCCAGTTGACTCAGTGTAAAACTGTAGATTACTCATGTCCAAGCTAGGTATTATCTAAAAGGCCTCATCTGTGGCTTCTCTATACAACGATCCTTTTACAACTAGCTTCACCTTCCTCAGGACAGTCATCTATAACCCAGTTTATACATCCAAATCACCATATGCCTGCTCAATGCTAAACAGTGCCAAGCTCAGACGAGACTGCAGGCAACACACATCAAATGCTAATGGTGAGACCACGGCAGTCTGGGGGTGACTCCCCATTCCACAGGTGCCATGACCTGTTTGTGGGCATGTCCAGAAATACTGCTCAGAAAGGTACAAGACTACTACTATAAATGTCATTCCACCTTTGCACAGGCTGCAAACTGTATGATCCTGGTGTCCCACACTGTATGTCTAAACACAAATAGCAAGGTCCAAATGACGGGAGTCCAAAGGCAAGTTACAAATTCTAAACAAGTGGTATTATCAAAAAGCTTGGAGATGTATTTTTACTTGTTTACACAAACTTTCAGGTTATGAAGAACAAGAATAAGATAGCCAGTAGGAATAAGATAGTAGCTGTGAAAGGGGTTTGAGTAACATTTACTTTTGTCTGATTTACAGTAACAAAATGTTGACAGAAAGAAAAAAAAAGAACTCTTTACCTAGAATGGAAAGCAAAGACAATAAGTGCTCACTACTTAAGCACTCTGCAAGTTAAGTCTTTCTGATGCACTGTTTCAGGTAATGGCTCTTCCCCTGTCCATAAAACCCAGTTTCATTGCAAATTAGTATTGGCTTTAACCAATGAGATCAAAATCTGAGAAAATAAAGAACTTTAGGCATGAAGTAAGGCTTGTCAGAAGACTGTAACACCCAGATGAATCCAGCTGAACTCAGCAGGAACTCCCTCTTCCAACTTCCAAACAAAATTAATTTGCTTGGAGAACAAACAATCCTGCCCAAAACTGTGTCAGTTACATATAAATTGCTTGCAAATATAGAAATCTACCAAAGAGTTACAACTAGACTTCTTTTTCCCCCCTAGAGATCTATTTACAAAATTGCTTTAGAGACAGGAGCAGTCAAAAGCCTCCCTTGGTCTGGAAGATCACTGCACATGGTACCCAGTCAGGCTGCTGAGCTCAGCCTCCTCCTCTCAGAGAGCCAAGGAAGCTTTTCCTACTTGCCATAGAGAGAGTCCTCTAGCCACACAGGTATATGGCACTCTCCAAGGAGAGAATCAAATCAGAAAAGCCAATAGCCTGAATAGAAAAAGCTAGTTGTAAGCCAGCTTGCCAGGAAAACGTTTTCCAGCAAACCTACAAGCAGTTCATACTCAAAGCCAAACAAGCTGCTTGAGCTCCTCAGAGTGGGCGGAAAAGCCACCAAGAATTAGTGCAGTCTCTGACGGAAGCAATGTGATTAGATGGTAACTGAAGACCTATCTCATGTCCTTTGAGTGAGAAGTACGTCTGCAACATTTTAACTGCTGAATAGTTAGTCGTTTCTTGAATCATCACTAAGACTAGACATAAAAACACCTTTTTGATAGAAGTGTACCAGAGTTCCACTTCAGGGTAGGACATAGAACTTTCAAAAAAGATCCTTCCTCTCAAAGCACTTCTTCACTGCCATCCTGTATCAAGGGTGTCAGCTTGACCTGCCTCAGGTATTTTGCTGGGAATACCAAGCTGGAGAGCCTGCCTCTCCTGAGCACTTCCTGCAGTCACTCCTGCAGGAAGTACCATTGCTAGTGCTGCAGATCCACCTGTGTCGTGCAGGAAAAGGAAAGATACTTTCAAAGCATGTCTTTAGCCACAAGGATGCAAGCACCATACAGGCAGAGGTGATTCAAAATAAAAAAATCAAAACAAATCAAGAAAGCCGTTTAATAAAGGAGAACAAATATATTCCAATTCTAAAATATCTAATGATTTTAATTAAAAACTTCGTCCTCTGCAAAGTTTCAGTCTTTTAGTTTATAAAAAGCTTGTAATTAAGATGTAAACAAAAGTTCCAAACCTTGCCACTTCCTGCGCTAAAGAAATTCTGATTATTTTTTTAATATGTCATTAGTCAGTTTGATTTAGACAGAAATTTTATCATTTAAATTTCCAAGTAAAAAGATCTAAACAACTGCTGCCAAAGGAAATTTAAGGCAAGAAATAAAAGCTTTCAGTGATGTAACAATAGTGGATCCAGGAGAATAAGCAGCCTTGCAGAGACTGCATCTGACAGGGGAATACTTGACAAGACTGTCAGCATTCTCCTGAGTGCCAGACTTCTTCCAATTTGCACCTCCAGACCTATGCATTTGTTCACTGAGCTGTAATAAGAAAAAGTGCTATCCTTGTTCCTTGTGCTGCCACACAGGGCATACTCCACCAGCTCAGTGCAGTGACACGTCTCAGACTCAGTCTTACTAGAAATCTGCACTAATTAGCTATGCAAGAGAACACACTGCCTGGCCACTCACTGCTCCTATAATGCCAAATACATCTGCCTCTGATCTGGGCTGGATTCACCACCACCTGTATCCTTCCTCTGGATTCCTCTCTGCATGGGTGACTTCAGGATGGTGCCCCCAAGCAAATGAATTCAAAATTACCTTGGTAACAGTTTCAGGTCTCCTTTGGAAAATGGGTTTTTGGATGCCTTCACTGTATTCCCATTGCCCTATATGGAAACCCTGATAAATGCTGCTGTTGCTCAAGAACCCCCGCTGATGTTCTCTGAATGCAGGGAGGGATGGATAGCAAGAACCTTAATTGTTTGGGGGTAAAATAAAATACTTCCAGTATCTTTTTACACAGGCACCAGACAGCCGTGTACAACACACTGGTTTGAGGATGCTCCTCTCTATTTACCAGGATGTTTTACTTCGCAGGCATATGCTCCCTCTGTATTCCCCATATGTTTTTGAGGTTTTTAAAAAATAAATTTGAAGAAGCAGAATCATTTGCTCCATTGCAGGCAGCTTACAGGGCAAACGTTTGGATGAGCATCAGAGGACAGAAGAATCTGCTTTGATGAATAAATGAGATATTAAACTGAAAGACTGAAAAACTCTTCTGTACAAACACAGAACAAGACTTTGTGACATTAATTACATTCCTTATCAAAGACTGTAGATGAACATCTCGATACAGGTGTGCTGCTTAAGAAGAAATATAGTAAAGGCCAGGTCAGCTCAGAAAACTGTACTTTTTCTGCATAAAAATACAGAATACTGCACCCTCTTCAATATGAGACATCCATTGTTAAGGTCTGGTCTAGAAAGCCATTTACAGCTCACAATAGCAGTATTGATCAAATGACTGGATGCAGTCCTGCTCATTCTTATGCAGCACAAAATGGTGACCTTTCTATCAGACATGTCCATCTAAATATCAAATCTCTGTTTGACAAATTCTGCATATAGAAAAACAATGTGGGTTTTGTGTGGCATTAAGCATTCCATGCCAGAACTAATGCAGGATAGACAAGAGCTTCTTGGGTGAGGGTGAAGACGGTACAAACATAACACCTGAGAAATAGGGATTTCACTCTCAATTTCTGCTAGATTCTCGTTTGATCTGAGATGTTTTACCTTCTTCTGTGACAGAGTTCAATAAGGCCCCATAACTTATTCACCCAAAATGTTTCTGTACCATAAATGTTTTTAACTTCCTTAGAAGAGAAAAAGAGCAAAGAAGTGGGTTGCTTAGTGTTTTTAGTAAGCAACATTCCAACAGGAAGTTTGATTGTTACGAAGGACCTAAAGTACTTTTTTTAGAAAGCACTTTTAAATGAAGGAGTATTATCTCACTATGAAGCTGTCTAAGAGCAGTTGCTGTGAATAAAAGCAGAACCTTCCAGTTTGACAGAACTGTATTTGGCTGCAGTTTCTCTATCATGGGCAACTTCTCACTGCCTAAAATCCAGCTGACCTCAGACAACAGCAGGGAGGCAAACCCAAGCTCTGGCATTCAGATAAAGCAAAGAAGAAGGAGGATGAGCGCATATTTGTGCTCTGGAAACAAGACCTGTGCAGTTCCTTGAGGAAGAAGGAAATACAGAAGAACAAAAACCCAACAGGCATCCTGTTTACTGCAGACAATATCAAAATTAGAATTGTTATTAATATTATAGCAAACTTGGTATTATCAGAGAGCAGAAACCTTGCTGCCTATCTTTGCACTTGCTGTTAAGCAGTCTCCATCTGACTGCCCTTTGCACACTGCAGAGGTGCAACATAAACTGACCTAAGCTGGATTGAGAGCAGCGCATCTGTGCTAATGTGTTATGCATGCTTAGGATGTTGATCTCACTAAAAATTAGCAAGGTAAAAAAGATTATCCTTCATATCAACTCTCACTGCAACTACACTGCTGCCACTGTGAGAGAAGGAAAGCAACATATGATGGGGGCTAAGAAGGCTACTGCAAACCAGAATAGTCATGGGACCAGAAGTGCAGATGGACTGAAGCTTTGGCTGATCTCTCTTAGCTGATTAACTGTGGGCTCTTAAGGAAATATATGGGCCCACCTTCCCTCGTCTCCCTGGCTGCTTACCCCTTCATCAGATAAGATACATGAGGCTGCATGATCTGTCAGACCAAGGCCTGAATCCAACCAGAAAAAAAAAAAAATCAGGTGAGGGAATTGTAGGTAAGGATTGTTTTCTATCCATGCTGGTTCCCTTATGATAGGTTTACATTATCACTCTGGCCTAGGAGAATTCATCTTCCACCCTGCTTCCCTTTCAGCCAGTGATTCAAAGCAGCAGCCAAGTGTCTCGCACTCAGGTCTGCTCCCTGGGAGAGTTGCTACTCTCTCCATTGCTGACAGAAGGAAACCAGAGAAAGCACCCCCTTGCCAAAAGGGTGTGATGACTCTAAACCATTAGTTTCCATATAATCTATTTGCACAGCTCTCTAGCACCTCACACAGGAACCAGAAGCCCCTCATACCAGGAGTCAGGGAGAGGCAGAAAGAACAACTCCTCTCAGGCACAGTGGTGTATGAACAAAAATTCACCTAAGTTAGTCAGATATGTGATCATGCATGAAAGGATAAAAAGAATACGAAAAGTCCTGTTTGCCCTGCATGATACACTGTCATCTGATTATGTGCTGTGCTGTTTCGCACAGTGCCGAGCACAGGTACTGTCTTATCTGTCAGCTGTGCATTAGACACCCTGGTGAAATACTTACAAGGATACATTCCCTAGAAGTGACACTCTGATGCCTTGGCAAGAGTAATGACACTAATGCCAAGGGCTCGCTGTCTTCCAGTTCAAATCCTACAGCACAGGGGCAATTTCTATTACTGCCAACCATAAAGTACAGTGGATATTGTCAAACACTTGAGCAAAAATGCATGTGTAAAGCATTAACAAGAAGGATGATACAGCTTCCTCCTTGATAAATTACTCTCTTGCCTAAAGCCTGCAGCAGGAACAACCACACATTTCACAGTATTTCCTGCAGAAGAATTTCCTTATGGTTTTGCGGATCAGACCATCATTTAACACATCCACCTCACAACTGGATTTGCAGTGGTACAGAGCAGCGATCCACAGGACTCTATGCCTTTGGAAGGCAGGCACTCAAGTAACTAAAATACAGGAGTACCTAGTTCAGGAACCTAATATTCCTCATGCAGCCAACCACAAAAGAAACCCTCCTGCAGGGAATTCAGAGCAGCTACAACTCCCAGAATGAATACCAACATCTTTGTGCAGGTTACCAGTCCTGAGGATCCTGGGACACCTGTGACAAGGGACAGATCAGCCAGTGCTGAGAGGACATGGGAATGTGAAGCAATTGAATAACGGAGAAAGGTGGGGAGGAAACTGTCATTTAATTGCTTCTTCATGTGTGCATTAAGCCTGAAGCACAGAGGTGTCAGGATGTTATTCACTGTGAGGAAAAGGAAATACTTTATTCCTTTTTTTGAAGAGGGAGAAAATACTCCCATGACATGAATTGGCTCTCTGAAACAGCTAGTCTCAGGGAGGTAGGACATTGATCCATGGCATTGCTTGGGGCTTCTCCCTTTAGTGAAAGGTTGGATACAACATTAGCCCATGCATCAATGCATGAAATGGATGGTTTTGTCAAGCAGGAGCCTGGCCAGGTCACCAGCTAGCTACTACAGATATGCTAGACAGGGACACATACTGCTGTTTTCTGAAGACGTGTGCACCAAATCAGACTGACTTGAGACAACTTCTCCTGTACCAGTGGGATAACTTTTTTGACTACAGCAACACTTCCCTTACTGCTACTGGTCTTTCCAAATTGTTTTTTCTTCTGTTAGGGACAGAATGCAATATATTTGACATTCTAAGGCAACTGCTCAAGAGCTCCACAGAAGATGCTAGCCAACACTTATTATGGATCAGAGGCACTTAGCTGATGTTGGAATGCCAAGTGCAGATGATGGAATGCTAACACAAAGAAGTTACAAATGCCTACAAACATAATAGTTAATTATGGTAATTAAACAAGGAACAAAACCAAATATCCCCTTTGTTCAAAGGGACTTAAAACTATAAAACAAATATATCAGAAAGGAAAAAAAAAAGCATTCATAAGAACAAAACAAGGAGTTGTCTCAGGAGAATGGAATTATAATTATTATGTCACATCAAATGCAACAGATAACTTACTTCCACAAACAAATGCATTTGAGGGGATTCTACATGGAACTGAATCCTGTGTTAATGCTTTCCACGTGTAAGATGATAGCTAGAAAACCACAGTAATGACAAGCCTATAACTAAGGCAGAATGAGAAGCTCTAATGGGGTGATAATCTTCCCAGAATTGCCTCTCCACAGAGCTCAGCTGGCCTGGCTTGATTTCCTCTATCATTTTCAATCTTAAAGAAACACCACCAACTTCAACTCAGTCAATCTCCAAGTCATCAGAGGGAGCCACTCTGTGACTTGAACTTTATGGGTTTTGGAGGGTTTTATTGACATTTAAAAGCATATTCCCCAACTAAAGATGAAAAACTCCAGGGGAATCAATGCTGTCAACGAAAAGAGAAAACTACCTAGGAGAGAAATGCATGGATTTGGATTAAAAGCCAAGAGACTGAAAAACATTTCAGCCTCTAATCTTTTGAGTTAAGTGTTTTCCTCAAAGATTCACTGCTTTTGTTTCCAGGTGACTGTCATGACTTCAAACTGGTTGTTGGCCATCAAAGTGGAGCATGTGATGGACGCCCAGGTCAGATCTACCATATTCCAAACAGCCAAGTGCCAGGTGGTGTTACACTGCTGATCATACCTCTGTGTCATTCTTCCTATCCCTCATGTCCTCTCTTTTTTGTGATACAAAGACATGGTTGTCTATCTTGGAAGCTCACTTTTCAGTCCCTTATGTCCCCTCTCATTTTTTCCTCCTTTGGCTTTTCTCAGGCTACAGGGCATGGTGACAGTTGTGAAGAAGGGTTAGACATCATATCTCATCTCTTCCTGCCTGTCTGCTGTAACTCACAGAGGCCACTCTTATTAAAACACATACAGTTAAGACCACAGTGAACTTCTACACTGTCTTTAAGAAAGCACTGTATGAAGTGAGGCTACTGGTATGCTGGTGCAGTGCCCAGGGAACTAAGGCAGGCATGGGGAGGAGGACTTGTCTGAGGTCCCACCAGAGGAATCAAGGGCACAGCACTTAAGAAATGACAAGAGCAGCAGCATTAGTAGCCATCAGAGTGGTTCTGACACCCAAACCAACTCCTCCTGCCAGCTACAGGCTTGACTACATAGCATGCAGAAAACCACAATGCCTGGTTTTGATGGCAAAAGAAATCCAGGAGGAGTGAACAATTTGATTACAGAGAAATCAGGAGCCATGTTTACCTGCAAACTAGTAGTACCTTCGAAACATCTAATTTAAAAGCTGTGCTGTGAGTCTGCATACTAATAACTTCCTCCTGCTCCTTAAGGAAAATGTTTTGTTCTGGGTGTCAAGAAGCCCATTTCTACAATTCAAACATGCAGACATCTGTAGGACGAAGAGAGGAAATTGTGTGTGAAGGCAATGATGCCTTCAGTGTGCAAACCAAACATCTGCGTTAGTCACTGGCAGTTTATTGTCAAAGTTCACCAGCAGGAGAGCCCTACAGCACTCTACATGTACTTCCAGCAGCTAGGGCTACAGGAGGAAATAAGTGCTACTGTTGAGAAGAGTGCATGATGTTCCATTACAGATGGCAAATTGCCTGAAAACAAGAAAGACAGAGGGAGGGAGGGAGGGAGGGAGGCAGGCAGGCAGGGAGGCAGGCAGACAGGAAGGACACAACTAGATAACAGTCATGTAAAAATATCTGAAGTAAACTGTGAGGGAGTTTTTCAACTCATCTACATTTACAGTATGATTTGCTTGTTTGTAACTTTACTCATCTTTGAAGACTCCAAAATGAAGCTGTAGCTATTCTGTATTATCTTGGCTGCAAGTCTAAAATTCTGACTAGAAATTTAAATGACACTTCTGGATAGCAAGAAGTTGCCTTAGCATTTTCTGCTTCCTGTCTGATCTGGAAAAGAGTTTGTGTATATAAAAGTGAGATGAAAAGCAGCAGTTAAAGACAATTCTTATTTACAAATAAGATTTATTATTAAACTGTCCTCCTGAAACTTTTCAGCTTGTCTGAAGAAACTCAACACGGTGATTACCCTTTTTCAGAGTGGAGAAAGTATTGTGGAAAATCCCTAAGCTGAAGTTCAAATCCTCAGAGTCACAGAAATAAAGCCATCTGTGACTCTCAATTAAAAAGTGCCTCTAAAATGTAGGGTGCTACACTCATTACCTCTCATAGAGGAAAAATATATTGCCTTCAAAAGTAAAAGGCCATTTTTGTGATTACAAGCCCATCTGGTGACTTGCACTGTAGCAAGTAGCAGCAGTGCTGCAGGGTTAGCTCCTAGGTCATTGTGCCATGGTACAATTAAGCCTTCTGTTCACTTACTTCCAAGTTCATTGCATCTTTATATCCTAAAATTCGTATATATTTTTACAACAATCAGGGTATTTAATATGATTCCATTTTAGAAACTCTTATCTATGTCAAGAAATCCAGAACTAAGGGTAGTCAAAGCTCAGCAGGAGCATCAGAGCAAAAGACAAAAGTGAAGATGATTGAAAAGACATTGAAATAAATTTTCTCTTAGAAAATCTCTTAGAAAATCTCACTAAACATACCATGGGAGAAGACTGATTCAGTCAGAGCTTTTTAAAAGGCATTATCAAGATATTATATTCTGATTTTAGATCTTTCAAATGTTATGCTGAATTTTGACTGTACATGGATTTTGTTCAATACACTAAAAGGCAGAACTGCCTGATCTTCCTGTACTGTGGATATTCATTTCTACAGATGCTGATATGATGAACAAGAAAGTAAACCATGCAGGATCCCCGACTCTGGATTTGTAATAAAACTGAAAACATCCAGACTTGTAGTAAAACTAAGATCTCAATTTTTAGAGACATCACGCTGAATAAATTCAACATCTTTTAAGACATCATCTACAGCTGGACGTGAAATCCAAATCTGTTAGTCTCGCACATCATTATGGGCACAAATGCCTTAACATAAACCTAGACAGAGAAAGGCAGCACTGCTCTAAATCTTGATAGTTTCAAATAGAGAAGAGTCATGCTCACTCCAACTCCTCGTAAAGGAAGTTGACCTGAATTTTCAGAAAGAGAATCAATCAGTTAAATACCTTTCACCATATGACCTAGACACAAGGACATGAAGATTTACCTTTAAATTTCCTCTGCTGAAACAAAATGTTGTTTATCATTTGACTGAGGCACTTCTCACCCTTTACTCTTCTTCCTCCACAGAAGAGGTAAAAGCTTTTCTGTAATTTTTTTGTATACACATTTTGTGAAGTATTAGTGAATTCTCCATAGTGAAAGCTATTATACTGTGCTCTGACACGTATCTTCAGGAAACGTAAAGCCAGAAGGCATTTTCAACATTTGATATGGAATCATATGAGTTTTATGGATTTACAGTGTAAAAAAATAGACGCTTTATTATCTTTATTCAACATATGTTCTACTATATAGAGCGCTGAAAGCAAAAGAAATAAGACTTAACACAGAGTAAGGATTCTGATTTAGCTCATTATCATCACACAGCACTTCCTAGGAGGCCAGCTAGGAGAAAGTGGAATGGAAACATATCTAATTAAGAGCCTGAAGAAAATTTAAGTATCCCTCATCTGGGAAGAATTAAATGGCTAACACTATCAGAAAAGAGGTGATAATGGGTGGCACAAGTGCTTTCCAGATAGGCTTGAGAGCAGCAGTCTGGTGCTTAAACTTCTGCCAGCTTCCCAATGTACATCAGGTCTGGCTGGAAACCCTGAGGTGCAAAAGACGGTAATTTTTTTCTATGAATTCTGTTTCTTTGATTTTGAATTACTTGAATCACACAGATGAGGCTTCAGAAGGTGTTCACTTCCGTAATGCAGACTGGAACCATCTAAACTTAAAATGTCACCTCCAGATTTTTTTAACTGTAATAGAAATTTTGGGAGCAGCAAGGCCACCCAGAATGGCTTCTACAGCTGGGCCAAATGTCCAGGGTGCCTAGTCACCTTTAGTTTCAGTGAAGCACTGTGGGTTAGGCTGTAGTGTGAAAAGACAGTTTTAGGTGTTTGTTTCAGGAAGTAGATGCTATAGAAGACATCTGATAACCCTCAGAAGCAGTGACAAGATTTAAATTAAAAACCTTTGGGCCTTTCACTCAAGAAGAGTCCAAACTTCACATTATCAGCGTTTTACTAATAGCATTTCCACTGGAGGATGAACAAATCCTGTTGGTGGAACAATGCAATTAACCTGAGTACAAAAACATAAAATCTACTCTTCAGAACAAGAAAAGCAGGAACTGGTATATACAAATATGATGAAAGCCACCCATCTCGAGTGGGATATTTGCTGATGTGTAACTTACATTTTACAATAATACACTTACAAAAATTGAGATCTATTTTTATGCTGCTACTCTTGCAACATGACTGTAGCAACTACATCAAGATACATGGTTTAGCACAGAAGAGAACTAAGTTACCACATTTCCTAGAAACCATTAAATATTCATATGCACGTTAATATATTGCACCTGGCAGTAACAATCTCAGCCCCAACCTAGAATAAAACTCCGTTTTTCCCAGTCAAGTGAAAATAATGTACAGTCACTGCTACAGTAACAGGTCTAATCATTTCCTTCGGCTGTCTCCATCCTCCGTATGTTGGCTGTGCATAATTCATAGGATTTACCACATGTTGTCTAAAGTAAGTGTCCCTACAAGTGCTTGTGGTTCTACTCGAAGGCATGTCTTAAATTACATGAATTTTAATTACATAAATTACATTGTGATATATTTGATGTTAAAAAAAAAACCCAAACAGGGAAAACAATTCAGTGAAACACAATCTGCTTAAAGTTTACCACTTAACCATGTGTTGAACATTCAAGCGATTAGCTCCCCAAAGTACAACTTTTTTCTCAGTGTGTGCAGTCTGCTTCTGCTGACAGCAGTTTCAAAGGCAAGAAACAATTTATATTTCTCTCAAAATAAGGACATAGTCCAGCAATCTTTACAGACACAGATAGCTTCTGCTGGCTACTGACAGCCTGAGCATACAAACTAAGATTAGTTACTTGAGTAAAGCATGGCAGCACTAGACTTTCCACTGGTTGCAGCCTTGAAGCAGAGAATCTCCACAGTACAACCTGGGTTTCCTGTTTCCTGACAGATCTTACAGCTTCAATGACTTTTCTGACTCCTAGCTGGTTTCCCTGTAGCATCTTCAGTAATTTCTAGGCACGCAAAGTTCAAAAGATAAGCAGCTGTGGAGCAAAGATAGAGTATTGGTCAAAATAACAGGATGACAAACAACAGGATCTCCCAAGAGAGTGGCATTGTTCAGAGAGGGGAAACAAATGGCAAAAAGTATAGGCATGGGCAGAGGAAAGGGAAAAATAAAAGCAGAAGTGATGTAATCTGTTTGCTTTCTGTCTCCTGATAGCTAATGAAAGATGAGCTAATTAGTACATCCCTCAGCTGAAACAGGAATAAACAAATCCTCCTTTCTACAGACAGCTATGCATATTGCAAAGGCTCTCAGGGGCATCCTGTCTGTCAGACTGGCCTGTGTGGCTGAGATCTGTCCGCTGGCAGAAAAGGTGTTCGAGAGGAGGGCAGGCAGCTGAACAGACGGACACAGAAGGATCTTGTGGTACATCTTTACTTGGGAAAACAGAATAAAAATCTGAACCATAAAGGAATACAAACATGGAAGTTCCTTTTATGCTGAGAGGAAACAAATCATCATCTGAAGCTTTTAGGAGGAAAATGGAAACTGGATTGAAGAGAAGCAAACTGGAATGCTGATGGGTAGCTCTGCATATTTAAGAACTTCAAATTTTTAGAGAGCTTCTTACTATGTCAGCACAATTGTGTTTGTAGAATTCCACTATATTGAGAAAGTCAGAAAAACAAGCATGAACTTCAATGCCAAAGTGATATCCACTTTCTAAATCATAATTTAATTTTGATGCTCGTAACAGTGGTGTCATCAAATCTCACTGACAGCTACCACAACAAAAACTTTCACACACAATATAAAAATTTCTTATACAGTCACGACTCTGTGAAGAGACATATATTTCCAACATGAATAACACAGTTATGCTGGCACAGTGAGGCTACAGGCCCTTCCAGTGAAACATGCACTCACTCTTTAGCTGGTCAGTGACTCCGGAAAGCCTGACTCCCACAAAAAGGAGAAGGCCATGATCCCCAAATCCAGTTCAAGAAGAGGGGGCTCCTGACTGCAAATAGAAATTTGGATTTTAACAGAGCTATGTGTTAGTGTGATGCAATGTGAGCAAAGAGCCAGACTTCAAAGTGTCCCAGGCAGCATAGTGTTGACATTCTTACATTAAAAAATAGACTACATAAACACAGAATAATTAAAACGGTAATGGTTTCTTTTGTTGAAAGTTTTAGGAAGAGGAATTTTTTTTCTGTGTTGGGACTTAGCTAATCTCACAAGAGATCACCTAAGCATCTCAGTTTTCATGTAAGCAGAAACACATTTAAGATCCAAGACAAGCAATTCAGAGACACAACAGGTCTTGTATAGGCACCACTGACAGTCCAGTACAAATCCAGTGCATGATTCTTCCAACATTTCAAAGATGGTTACAGTTCTCATTACGTTTTGATTTTGTGGTTTTTAAAGAGCTCTGTGAATTATCATTAAAAAATTTAAGTTCAGAAAATAATGAAAACTAAAGCCAAGACAAACATGTAAGAATGAAGAGACTACTATTCACTTAAGATCCAATTTTGCATAAATTAAACCAAAGGAAGTTCTACTGCCACCTTTGCTGAAGGAGGTAAGTCCTCACTTGCGGTTCTTCACCTTCACATCTGGTGGAGAAACAAGTTCAATTCCATAAGGTCTAGCAACACCCAGAACTGGTCTTGCCTCTGGCCATCAACACTACAATTGTCATTACCTTTCTTTTTCCAAGGCAAAAAGTGACAAGAAAAGAGATAGAGAATCATAAATGTGAACACATCAGTTACTATCAACCAACAGTATGCTCTTTGGAACTTGCTAAAGACAGAATACACTTAATACCTGAACATTTACTGTCAACAAATCCCAGTTATTACCTCACGTATGAGGAAGCAGCACAGCCACAGGCACCTCAGGGACAATTGCTGAATACAATCAGACATTTTAAGTGAAAGAAGAAAGAGACTCAAATGGCTTCTACATCTCTCCATGATTTTTACCAGCTAGGAGCTGATTTTCCACAGGAAACACCGTATTTCAAAGGGTTCAGCTATAACTGGAGAATCATGAAGCCCATCAAAGAAGCTCCAAGTATTGTGTTAGGTAACAGCACAGTAGATTCCAATTTTAATGTTGTGGTAGGCCACACAGCCTTTAATAGGTGGAAAGGGTGGAACTGGTGGTCTCCACCTTACAGGAAAGTTGGTCATTCCTGTGTCTGCAGAATATGACACCTTTATGGTCATTCCCTGTGAGAACTGGAGTTAAAGGGCATACGTGACTCTGAGCACAGGTACTTGCTTCTGCCATTAAATCCTAACTCCCTTCTGTTCAATGCTAGAGAGCTCTAGGAGGGAGTTTGGGCATAAACAGTCTTTCGTCAACAGAGTAATTTGTGTAGCTGCATCCCAGTGACTATTTTTCCTGAGTGTCCTGCAGTTATTACCAGTTTTCATGGAAATGTGTTCATCTTCTTTCCTGACGTGTGGTTCCTTTCCCTTCTGAACCATCAGGATATTACAGGATGTTCAGGTAGGGTATTAGGAACAAGTTCTGCACTCAGAGGGTGGTCAAGCACTCTAAAAAGGTCTCCAAGGAAATGGTCACAGCCCCAAGCCTGTCAGGGTCAAGAAGCATTTGGACAATGCACTTAAACGATATATGGTTTAACTTTTAGGTCGCCCTGTGTGGAATACGGTGTCCCTTCCAAATCAGGATGTTCTGTGATTTTATAAATGGCCATTATGCATGAGGACTGTCTTAATTTCTGTAACATGATGGAGACAAGCTGGTTGCTTTCATCAGAGCAGCTAATCCAACCTGCACTACGTTCCCAGTAATGTCGACTCTGAAAAAGTAGGTAGCAGAGAATATACCACAGTGGTCTCATAAAGGAGACACGACTTCTGCTGTATTTTACAACACACCAGCTTGATATCCTGTTATTACAGAGAGGAAGAACTGGGGTTTCTTGATGCAAATCAGCAAGAGGCTTTCCCTAAAGAATGCTGATACTTTCAAAAGAAGCTTGATTTCACTTTAATCCCCTGGAAGATTTCTATTGCACTCTGTAATTAGGAGGTTTTGCTTAGTTCTGTCAGTTGGAAAAAACTGTAGCTCACCTGATTAGTCAGTGCCCTCTGCAAAGAACATCTCTGATGTGAATTGGGAATGCACCAATACTGACAGCATCTTGATGTTATTTTTTCAATGAGATTCAAGTATATCATTTAATAGCCTACCTCTTTCCACATTAGAGGACTAAAAACCCTTTCTCTTTCAAAGCAGGCTTTGAGTGCAAAAGATTTGGTGGGATATTTCCATTCAAGGCTAACGTTCTTCAGTACCAAGTGTATATTTAAATACAAAAGCTAAGTGTATTATTTCCATGGCACAAGAAAACTTAAGATGTCATCTTCATTTTTCTGAAGATGTGCATGGTTTAATAATTGAAGTAGAAAAAAAATTTTATTCATTAAGCATAAAAGCTCCCAGAAACTTCAGCTGAGAAGAAACCCCACTGTGCTAAATGATGTGCAAATACAGAGTAACACACAACATTTTCCTTAAGTTGACCATCAGCAGAATCACAACGTACCATCCCTACTTTACAATGCTGCAAACCATACAGCTGAGCTGAGAAAGAAATCCAGATCAGCAGAGACCTGATACAACAGATTTAACCACAATCGCCAGCCACGGCAGGATGAAACTGAGGTCTTACCTTAGTGAGTGCTCTACTCTTACAAGATATGATCTCCTTAGCTTCTTTTTCCCTTGTGTAGTCAGCCTGCCAACCCACTTTCCATCTCCTCCTCCACCTTTTACATTTTTTTTTAAATTGTAGCTCACTAATGAGTCATTTGTCATTTTGGAGTCACCAACTGTTTAACCCGAAGTGGTCAAGTGCCTCATTATATTCTTCCGTAATTAACATGAGCATATCATACATTTCACTGTGATTTTGTCATGTTCTGTTCTAGCTGCAAGTGTTTAAGCTTTTATTATGAGTGGCTCCTTTCAATGATTATTAATGCCCATTTTATTGGAGATGATGGAAGCCGTTTATCAGTAGACATAGGTCTCAAAAAATTCCAGTAGACACAGAGACCATTCTTTGTTTCTACAAAGTCAGAAGTATCACAAATTTTGCAAAGTAGTTATAAAGAAAAATACATTGTGTTGTTTGAGTCCAGCACAGTTAATAGAAATGCCATAACAGGATCCTATTCTGCCCCTGGAGTAACAAACATCAATATATCAGCCATAATTCAAAAGATGGATAATAAAAGCTGTGAAACAAAAATGATACACAATAAAGCTATGAAAAATAAGGCTGCTATGGAAAAAAATTGGTAAGGCATTGCACCTAAGCCAGGCCGCTGAGACTCCCTAACTCAGCATTGTCTAATAGAGCAGTTATTGTATGCCTTAAAGCTGAAATTCAGTGGGGCTGTGGGAAGAGCAAACATGGAAATACAATGGAAAAACAAAGTTGTTAGTCTCAAGGAATTCGTTTTCTCTATCTCCAGTTAGGTGCAATGTTGCCTTACACAGCCTGGCACAAGCAGACCAAAGGCTTACCTGACAGGATAAACAGGGCATTGCTGCAAAGAGTGGAGGAGCTGCCAGAGTGTCAGCACTCCAAGACATGTAGCAAAGAAGGAAGTTCCAAAGAGGGATCTGAGATTATCCAGTGCTGGCTAAACCTTTAGTAAACATGCACTGCATTTAAAGAATTTTACTGATTTCAAAGCCAAAGCTTACATAGTGCAGGTTTTGTTCTAAATCTAGAGTGTTTTTGCTCCAAAAAGACCAAAATTACACCATCTAGGGAAAAAAATAGGCTTGGTGAGGAAACCACAACCTATCATTAGAAGACTGAAACTCAGGGTCCTGCCTAAGAGTGGGAGAGTTTCAAGCTTCCTTCTGGAGATGGAGAGGTTTCAAGATCTCCTGCTCATACAGAGCATGACTGCAGATGCCAGGAAGGCACAGGCAGGCTGCTGCCCACCCAGTAATCAAGATTTTTCAGGATGCTCATTTTGTGGCAGTCACTGAACCATAAAAGCACCACTTGGAGCCAGAAAAATGAGCATACAACCAGAATGAAGTCTGCTATAAATAAGCGTGGAAGTGAATTAACAAGCACGACTTGAGTGTAAACCAATGTGAAGAATGCTGGAGCTACAGCTTGTAAATCCAAACAAAAGCAATCTTCTGAAGTCAAAACCATCCCTGTTGCCATCAGAACTAGAGACATATAAATAATTTATGCAACTAATTCAGTAAAGCAATTTGTAATTTTATAAATTAATCAGTAAGGTGACACTGACACCCCAGTACTTTTTAATTGTAAAATTACAATGTTCTCCCCATTAAGAATCAAGGCAGAAAAGAATCAAATACTTAAGAGGCAGAGTTAATCATCCAACTCAGTTCTTTTTATCTTAGATTCCCTGAATCTTATAACCCTGCCAAGTAAATTGATGTCCTATGAGCAAGTTAGTGAAATCGAAGATTTATTTTCCTCTGTTGGATGACAAGACTATCATCTCACAGAACATACTTCCACCATCACTACTAGTAAAATAAAATGCGTCTATTAAGTCACAAGCATTTCCTCCCATTATTGAGAACAAATAACATATTCTTATGCAACTTTGCATTCTTTTCATGAGCATTTTGTTATAAAGCTAAAATATTAAATGGTAAAAGATGGTACAAGATATTTCTCAGCAAACGTCATGCTATTTATTTGCTTAAACTGGGCAGGGGTATCATTATAAAAGGCATATTAGAGGCATTTACAGAAGTCTCATGAAAAGCTATTTCCTACTCTTGTGTTTTGCAGTTCCACTATGAATGCCCAGGAAAACCAAACAACCATTCCTAGCAGCTAAACCCCAAAGTTCTACAAATGACATAGAAGGTATGGAAAATTCAGATTTTTTTTCTTTCCGTTTTATATGAATTAAAAATTAAGGCCAAATCAGTTTGTTCTTTCACACAGCATGGAATAATCAGCATTAAAAACATCTAGATTTCTGGAACAACATAAATTCTTTCCTTGAAAATTTTCCAATTGTTTATTAGGCTTGAATTAAGGCAGTGTAGATTTAAGAGTATCATTAACTTCAGTGAGAAGTTTCAGCCTTGTTCTAAGCTGAAACCATTATCAACACAAAGGCAGCTAAAGATATCATACAACACAATTATGATGGTGCCAGCAGCATTTGAAAGGCACCTAATTACATGTTTTGAGGGAAAATTTATAATATTAGGGATAGCTTGCTAATTTAAAACTCAGATATCCCTTGTAGACATTAATGGCTCTGAACTACACTGATTTTTTTGGTACACAGAAATTGCATAATTTAGATGTATAAGCATGAAATCTAGTGAAAAATGACATAAATCCTTCGGTATTAACCCTGCAATCACAGGCATAAAAATGTCTCTAGCATTACACCTCATCCTGTCACTGGAGAAGTGATGCAAGACTCAGACATTTGATCTGGTCCATTCTATAAGAAGTCATTCTGCTTTCCTATTATGTTTTCTTCTTGCAACCACCATTCCAAAGAAAGCAGATGTATCCCAGCCCTCTAGGAACACAGCACTAGTTGCCACCTCTTCCTACACAGACCTTTACCCCCTCTGCCATCATCTTGCCAACCTCACTGCTGCTCCTGCCTTGGGCTGGTGTCACCTGGACAGATGACCCCTGTAGAAAGCACCTTGTCCTCAGTGTCTGCCATGGGTGCAGCAGGGTTGCAGCCAGAGCTGCTTGTAAGTGCTCCCCAGAAACTGCAAAATCCTGTCAACTTGTCAGGGCATTTATAGGGGCATCAGGAAGGCTGCAGCAGCAGAAGTGCATCAGCATTAAGCATTCAAACAGCATGGTCTGCAACCTCTTGTTAACATTGGCATAAACAATCTTGAAGATTCTCTCAGCAGAAACTTAAATACAGCAGCCACTACAGTGAGATCTGATTTGTTCCTGAATGTAAAGGATACTCCCACCACAGAAGAAAGCCCCGTGATTTTTCTACCCATTTGTTTAACACAGAGCTCATCAGGCCACAGACCCAGGAAGCCAGTGACAGCACTAACAGCTGCCACATCTTTCCACTACTGCGAAGTTTCATCAATACACACCAGACCAACTGATACAGGCTGCAGCCCAAAGAGACTCATTTGGCAAGGTTATGTAAGAAATGAGCTGCTGGACCGGCTGCTTCATTTTTGTTTATCCACACAAATTAAAAAGTGTGGTCATGCGTAAGTTAATCAATAGCAGAAAACAGCTATCCCCACTCACCATGCCAGTTGGCCTATTTAATGCTCTCGGTTTAAAAAGCAGCAATAAAAAGGCCACAAAACAGAAGATGTGTCAGATGAGTGGAGGACGGTGACTGGCTGGAGAGGCTGAGCCAGGGTGTCACGTCCATCGTTACACATTTCCCAGAACCCAAGTAAAAATCTGGCAGAAGTTACAGATAAACCTCAAGCCAGCAACATACATGAAAAGAGAATGAAGCCCTGGACAAAACAATATAAACTCGAAAAAAAGAAGGGAACTAAGAGATATGTTTAAGTAGATGCAAAGGCACTTACTCTCAAGAAAGCAACGAAAGAAAATAAAACAAATGTAAAATACCCAACCACCACTGAGAACACCATACCCACCATTTAAGTGCTTATAAACCAAAAAGGCATTTGGATCCAGCATGGATCATGGAAAAATTGTCTCAGAATTTACCAATTACACATTTTGAATTTCTAATATAATTTTTTACTTAATATTCATGGAAGTATTGTGAAATACCTCCTTCCAATTTCTAAGCTAAGAATAAAACAAACACAAACAACACATTCTTTGGCATATCTCCAGGCTTTGCTTTTAACAACTCATGGTACCCAAAACAGAAATTTGCCAAAGTTACTTTAAATTTTCCATTAAGTTAAAAAAAAAAAAAAAAGAAGGAAAAGAAAAAAAAAAGCACCTCCAGGAGGTGGCCATTACAGAAGCAGGGAAGCTACAAGCTGTTAGACTGTGGACTCATGCCTAATATGCATTAACTACGTCCATTACAGCTAATTTTTACAGCCATTTGGTATCCTGACAGCTTACTCTGAGGTTTGCCATCATTATAATGCCAGCCCCATGCTTGCCGTATGTAATACTGTGTAACTTTTTTCAGCAATGAAGTATTACTTTATTCCAAGGCATGGTGTTCTTCAACTGTTTTTAAAAATCACTGAAATAGGGGAAAGGGATTGTTTGGTTCAAAGCCCAGTTATTCAAGATGGAATGTGTCTCCTGGTGCTCACATCTGACCTTACGGGTTTTCAGGATTTCACTGGTCTCCCTGGTGATAGTTGCTATGAGCACTTTCAGTATGTGTAATGAGAAATACTTGAAAAGAAATTTTCACTGCTTTCACACAGTCCTTCTAACCTTAGCTGTACTAACTTTTATCAATGTTGTTGCCCATAAAAAAATAATTTGAAAATTCTTCTACTTTTTCTTTCCATTCTTTGCAGGGAATCCAAGCACTGGACAGGGTTTGCCTCCTCCTGCCACAATGAGCCACTTTAAAACCTTTCTAGATGAAAAGATTTTTCCAAAACTTGCCCTCCAGGGAATGAGCTTGAGAAGATGAAGGTGTCTTGTCCTTTTAAAACGCTCAAGTCAGGTAAAGCACATTTAAGTGTGATGCAAAGCAAATTACAGCCATGGAGTCACGTTCATCAGCCTCAAACACTGGGCCCTAAGAATCTTTCTTTATTTCATTAATATGAACAAGTTGAGTTTCACTGTTTGAGAAGCTACAATGGATTGTACTTTTTTCCTTCTTACTGGGTTAAAAATAGTGGCATTCTGTATGTTTTAAATCACATTATCCTCCAACCAACAAACAAAATGCTTCTTTAAAAACCTTAGAAGATAGACCATCTTGTTTAATGCTTATTCTGTAATACCAAGGCAGTAAGGTCCTGTTGTCAAAAGTACTGTAGTGTGTGTGTACTCATGCATGGTAAGTTTTGAGCCATTAAACCTGTTTGAATTGATTTGACACAACCAAACACTGCAATTCAATAAAACAATTTCTCCTGCCTTTTTGTTTTGCTTTATCTTTTGCATATTCCAAAGAAAGTTCAAGTTTAATACTCGAAAAGCACAGGAAAACTACACTTATGTATACTTTCTGGTGCAGTAGTAAAGAAAAATTAGCTGATCATTAAAAAGAGTCAACAACTGAAACCTAATCAAAATTATTTGGAACATAAAAAAACTGACACAACTTAGAATACACAATCAATGAACTTTTAGAAGGCTTGGGAAACCATGATTCAGGCAATCATTTCCAAAAAACACTGGAGTACAATTCCTTTGGCAGCAGCAGAAACACATTCAGCTATATTAAGATGCATTAAACATCTGCTTAAAAGCTTTCTGGCAAACTTTAGTGAAAACCAAATTTTATATTGAATGGCAAAGCTCAATTTTTTCCTATAAGAGACTGTTTTACACCCATGAGATTCTGACATGCTGTTGGAAGAAAGCCTGAAAAACATCCTCACACTTTGAGCTGAAAGTATGTGGAATCAAAATGGAACTGTAATTCTCAGAGAGCTGTAATTCAAGTGCTTTATACTTTCCACTATTGTCCAATTGACTTCGATTAGCCTACACTTCCTTAAAAAGGGGAGGAAAAACTTGGTATAATTAGAATATTCAGCTGACAGAGGACTTTTGAGGCAAAAGACTTTCATGTTACAATTCTTACAGGAAAACAAAATGGCAACTTGAATGTTTTTTCACTTTCAACTGTGGACTGAAGCACATGGGAAGACACTAGTGTTGCCCTCAGTTGCCTAATGGGAAGGCATACATACAGAGGGCAGCCCATGGTATTCCCACAGGTGCAGTGTGATGGAGGGAGAACCAGCAGACATAAACTGCACGACAGAAAATTCTGATTAGCTGCAAGGAAAAGGTCTTCTCTGTGACGGCAGTCAAACAAGGGAACATGTTGCCTAGACAGAGTTAGTGAAATCTCCATTCTTGTATGTATGCAAAGCTCAAGTGCAAACAGCCTTGAGTGACCTCATCTAAGGGGCTGCTTGGAACAGGCTGGACTAGATTGCCTCCAGACATGCCTCCCAACCTAAATTATATCATGATTGTATACAGGGACTAAAAAGATAAACTGCACATTCATGAGCAAAGTGAATATATTAACTTCTTCACATACAGCTACTTCTCAATAAATAATTTAACTTCACAATTGCAGATAAAGGAAAGTCAGATAAACTCTTCCTTGGACTGTAGACAGTCCTCTAAACAAAGGATTTTGTTCAATTGACTAATATACTAAATACACTTGGAAATAAGACACATAATAGTCCAAATAGAAATATTGAATGCTGTTGTGCACACAATTTGCCTTTATCAGGAAGACATCTAGATATCCCTGAGAGAATAAGAAGAGTTCTTTAAAGGCAGTGATTGTTAACTATGCTTATTTGATGTGCTCTGGGGCAGCTTAAAAGCTCTTTCAAACATTTTTAGAATGACAAGGTCACTGACTCATGCTGCTATGTGTATTACCTTTAGGAAGAAGTGTAATCCAAAAACATAACCACAATCAGGTCAGCCTAACAATACTCAGGGTAAAAATCTTTACCTCTGTTCCTGAAAAATGTCTGTGCAGGAAGGTAAGCAGAAAGTTTCAGGCTTTAGGAAGAAAATTCTTCAGGAATAAAAATACGAATGTATTCATATTTAAGTAATACATGTTCTAAATTTTACTATTCCAGTATGCAACCAATATACTGCAAACAGCAGCAAAATTACCTAATGGAGGCCAGTTTAAGGAAAAAAAAAAAGGTTAAAAGGAAAACCCAGTTGTTTCCTGAAGATCTGCCCTAAAGAGGACCAGAAGCAGCTCCTTTCCATCTCTATTATAAAGCAGTATTTGCAGGCAATTTGGTGAAATGCTAACAACTACCAAGAAAAGTCAATATAAGAAACATGTCCAGCAAGTGACCTTACCAAAGTACAGAAAGACTGAGAAAACATGCTTTCTTCAAAAAAGATTAAGCTTTTGAATAGGTGACATTTCTCACAGTACAAGGTTTTCCAGCCTTAAATACTTGTTTTCATCCTTGAATTGAATATTCTCTTCTTAGTAACAAATTAAACACAGCAAGTTAGAATTATATCATATTCACTGGGCACACACATTATTTTCAACTGGCAGCTGAAAATCTTGCAGGTTGTCAGATGCTTTCCAGGTTAAAGATCACCACCTCTCACACTGGACACTTCTAATGAAGGCCAATAATTGTCTAATTCCTCCCCAGTCCTACACATGCTCCAGGAAGAATGTGTTCCAGAATGTTGCCACTTCAGTCATTCCTAGCCATCTTATCCAGGATCTTACATTTTTGACTTCAGCAATACATAATTTCCCATCTCCCTCCACAGCCATTTGTTCCCCAGGTCATCTGGAATCACCTTGTGTTGGTTTGAAAGTAAAACCAGTGCGAGACTCCAAGTCAGTAATACAATTTAATAGGAGAAAAGAGAAAAAATAAAATACATGCAATAATATAAAAGAAACAACCACCAACACAGTCAGAAATACAACCTGACACCCTGTCAGTCAGGATGTTGGTAGCAGTCCGTATAAATGGTGGCTGCATCCTCCTGGATGACAGATGTGGTTCAGTTGAAGCAGTGCTCCTGTAGAAGGTGCAGTTTTCCTCCGAAAATCCAGCGATGATGTGGAAATGGTCCGACTTTCCTCTGGGATCCAGTGGAAAGGGCTGCCTTCGTGTCCCAAACCCCAGTTTTTTTATCTAGGTAGGAAAGGCTTGGCTCCTGCCCTTGGCTGGGGCATCTCCCAATGGGATGATGTAATCTTATCAGTCATACAATAGGACTTAATGGCCCATTAACGGAATGTATCTTCTGGAGGAAGGATGAGTTGTGAAAAGATAACGATGATCATCCCCCGATCTTATCAGATGGCACATCAGCAGAGGAAATCTCCCACAGAGATAAGGATCACCACCCCTCCCACATTTTAACAGATGGTGATAGAATACATATTTTTGCATTGTACCCCAGGACACACCTCCACACCCAAGTGGTTCCATGTGTCCTGTGTGTTTTTAAGTATGCCACCTTTGTTATAAGACAGAGAGATTATAATTATATACAGCATTTAATAAACTCCGCACCATGGTTTTATATAGTACACTCCTTCTGATATGTAGCATATTATTAACCTAGAACACTTATAAAGAACACATTAAACTGGAGTCATAGTTTAATAGCTTAATCCATGGTTTTTGGGAGGCCTTTTCATTTAATGAGAAAATGGAATTAAAATATATCATCTACTGCAATTCTTCAGCGTATAAATTGTGAATGAAGAACCAATAAAAAATCAGAATTTTTCTTGTGGGTTCTTCAACAAACTCATTTGTACTTGATCATTATTTCCACATCATACCTTTTGCGACTTCTCCCTTGTATATGGAGAAGTAACTAAATTTTTTGGACATTATTGTTTTTCTGGTATCACAGCAATCCTCATCTTCCTCTATATTGTGCATCACTATCACCATTCTGTGTTATAACTGCTGGTATATTTCCAAGATCATGGCTATATAGTCACTTATTTTCTATCCACATGGACTGAGGCACCTTATTAATGCTATCCAGTTTCACTGTCTTTAAAGCACAAAGCCATTATTCCAAAGGTGCAACCTGCTGCTTTTCTGACATATAAACCAATATTCAACTCTGGAATATTCACTGTTAAAGTACCCTAACTAAAAATCAGACACTCCAATCCATTTGTAATAGCTTGTAAGGCTTGGACATTAGTATAGAAGCACTTGCAGACTGAGTGCTGGTTTGATTATCTGTTTTTATGTGCCCTGTTTAAATAAGACTGTCAGCTTGTTTCTTCCTGATAGTACTTGTGTTCTGACCAGATAATTTTTGACATTTTCTACCATGGAAGAGACAACATCCAAAAGTACACATTTGCTTGCATTAATTTCGTTTTCCAAGTCTTTAGGTTGAGAGAAGACTGGGTAGAGAAGCAAGAGTTACTTGCTCCAACACGGTATCATGCAAATGCAATTACGGTGCTTCTGACTCCTCAATGAAGACTTTTGCCTTCCGCTGTAGTAGGACAGTAGTCCACCAAGGTACTTGGCAGGCACTATCTGAGGCTTAGAATCAGCTCCTGCATTGAGATATACACAGCAGGTGTTCACTTTGAGAGAGGATTCAAACTTTTAACTCTTCCTTGACAGAGGCAGATAAAACAAGACAGTATTCAAAAGCCGGTTGAGAAGTCTATTCACCAAGTATAACACAGTCTAGGTTGAAATTCTTCCATTTGAAAGAACTGAGACAGTCTGTCCCAAAACCTATACAGAGAAGCCTCACTTCACGCTGCCTGAGTTCAGAGATTGTCTCAAGAGATCAGAAGAAAAAACCCCTCCGTGATCACAGTCTGACAATCACACCTAGTCTTCAGCTAAAAAAAAGTATGTATCCCTCTTTACCACTAAGGGGCTAGGAAAAAAATTTGCACTGAATAGTGAAAGTTTCTATCACTAAAATGAAGTTTTTCTCTCTTTAGCTCAGACCCTCTAAAAATTACGAGGAACCCACGGAAAACTAAATGCTGCCAGAAGGAAGGCAAAGAGGAGGCTCTCACCCCAACAGGCTTTTATCTGATGATGAGGACATTCTCATCAGATAAGGGAATATGAGACTCTGTCTCTTCAGCTGGAGGCAACAATAACCATGCCCAGATCTGCTACCTTCATAATTAAACACTTACTGTGCTTATGAACTAAAAGAAAAAAACCAAAATGAAAACTTGGAGAACTTTTATAAACCCTTGTAATACATAGAATGAATAAAATAATATCAAAGAGCAGTTCCTTCTCTAGTGCAAAGATGATGGATTTATGTCACATGATCTGATTTACAAAGCAAACACAGCTATTTTGAAGAATGTCATTACGGTTTTAGTCCTCATCAAAAAATAGAGAACACACTTCACATCCTATCTTTAAAAAGTTAAGAACAACAGTATGCAATGGTATTTTCCTATCACAAGTTCAAGTAAAATTCAAGAGTAGGTCCTCTTCACCTTCCTCATCTGTTGAAGTTCCTACCACTGTCTTGTCTGGGGCTCCTCCCCGCTTCTTAATCCTGAGTCTGTTTCTTCCGGAGACTGTAATTGGTACCTTAATAATTTTGAATATGAGAAACTAGACAAGAGTCTAAAGGACAGATAGAAAGAATTCAAGGCTAGAATACATTAAAAGCCTACTATAGGTCAGTATATGACCTATATATATAAATTAATATATAAATACATGAAATTTCAAAGTGATATTGAAATTGCTTTTGTGATTTCTGTTCTTCAAAGTTTCTTAAAATTGATGTAGCTCAAAATAATGTATAATGAAAGAAAATGAACAGTTGAGTAACAATATTTTTTCAAAGCATTATTAAGGTTGGAAAAGATCTCAAGATCATAAAGTCCAACCATTAACACAGCATTGCGATCTTCACCACTATACCATGTCCTCAAGTGCCACATCCACACGTTTTTGGTGGAACACTTCCAAGGATGGAAATTTTACCACTTCCCTCCGAAGCCTGCTCCAATGTGTGAAAACCCTTTTTCCTGATATACAGTCTAAACCTCCCCTGGTGCAACTTGAAGTAGTTTCCTCTTGTCCTATTGCTTGTAACTTGAGAGAAGAGAGTGACCCTGATTTCGCTATACCCTCCTTTCAGGTAGTTGTAGAGAGCAGTATCCCTGAGTGTCATTTTCTCCAGGCCAAACTACGCCTGCTCCCTCAGCTGCTCTTTACAAGACTTGTGGTTCAGACCCTTCACCACCTCCGTGCCCTTCTCTGGGCTTGCGCCAGCACCAAAATGTCCCTCCTGTATCAAATGGCCCAGAACTAAACACAGGATTCAAGGTGCAGTATCATCAGTGCCAAGTAGAGGGGGGCAATCTCTGCCCTAGTCCTGCTGGCCATGCTATTTCTGACATATTTCCAGGATACCTCTAACTTTTAGCCTACAGTAGTGGTGCTCTAGATACTCTTCAAGTAAAGAAAACATTCTAGAGAAACAAATATTAAGTTCCATAGCTTGCAGGCATTCCTGTATCCAGATACACAGCAGCCATGGCAGGAGGTGCAGCTGGGTACAGAACTGGAAGTTGCTTGTGATTACCATCTGCCCAATGCAGGTGTCTCACACATGCATCTGCCTATGTGATAAGACGTGTGTTCAGCATATGATGTCAGAGCCTCAGCATTCTGGTGGCAGCCAAGGCGAAGCAAGTCCCCTGGGACAGAAGGAACCACAGCATAATCTGTGATGACTCGTGGTCTGCATCCTACCCTCCTCCCTGGTCCAAAAGAGAAGGTGAAATGCACAAAGTGTGGACTCTGAGAATTGCTTTGGTAAAATGACTTCTCCTAAACCAGAGCATTTCTAGAAGGAAGTTTCATATCTCTTTTAAATAAGCAGTGTACCAGAAGATGCTGTTGTCCCTGAACTGAATGTAACTAAAATTTTCTCCAGTGACTTTACCTGTACTTTGTGACTCCAGCTTGCCAAAGAGGTTTTGGCACCTCACAGGCACCAGCTCCCTGAAGATGTGCAGGGAACACTTCATTTCATGTCATGGCTTCATCATCAATCCGACCAGACAGCCAAATCTAGTAACATCTGTGACCAGCTGCACCTGCCATTTGTTATTTATCAAAGTGTGTGCATATGTGTGTAGGACCTAGCAGAATTTATGGGGGCATTCAGTGATGAAAATGGAAACAGATATAAAATGTTGACCCCGATCTACTTAAACAAATCAAAACTATTGACTCTCTAGACAGATTAGTAATTGTTTTCACTGAATGCAGCAACAACAACTCAGTAAAAATGCAGAGAAAATACAAAGTATTAGCAAAAAGAAGTAATTAAATCCCTATCACATGCTCCTACATCAAAGATTCTCTATTCAGTAATACAACTTCTCCTGTTCTGCATGGGCACCACCCGTGCATCACAGTATATATACAAAGAGATTCTTCTTTCTTCATTTCATCTATCATTCAAAAAAATATTCTCCAGTTTTAATGTTGGTAATATGTCCTTACTAATACCTATATGCTACTGTCTTTCATTAATCATCTGTAAGTACCTGCACAGATGCAGTTGCTAGTAGACAGACATTTTTATTACTGAATCTTTCTGTTTACAACTAACATGAAACTGCTACTACAAAGTAAAACCAATGATTTTGTATTTTCAAACTGAAAAGGCTTAAAATTACATTTAAAATATTTACTGTCTTCTTTCTACTGTGTCTATTCCATAGGGTTGATAAGCGTTTCTTTAGCAGATAACAGTGCTACTGTACCTTTCCCAGATGGGCAACAGTAATAAACTGTTTAACAAGCAAGAAGATGAGTAACTATCAGATTGGTATCTTGGGCTTCAAACAAGTAGAGAAAAACATAAAGGAAGGTGAGCTGGAATAATACTCAGTTCAGACCTGCCCTTCAGTACCTTCACAGCAAGCATTAAACATATTCACCCAGTAACAGTCTGTCTGATACCAAGAAAGGTCGGGACATGTCCCATCTTTCCCCTTCACAGCCTTCAGGCACGCAGTCCTCAGCAGGCACACAGAAATAATGCCAAGAAAAGTGCTGACACAGCAGGCTTGCCATATGAATCCCAAGTACACTAGATTATTTTTTTAAATGGTTTTCTGGGTTACCAAAAACATAGTAAAAGGTGACCATGTATTTAAAATGCCACCCTCATAATAAAAATCTCACATATACATATATATATATATATATCTATCTGATCCCACACACAATGGAGTGCATGTTTTTAAATTAAGTATCAAAGGGAATTGTGGGCAGTGTCTCCGAGCAAACAAATGCCACACAGGAAGGCCACCATAGTAATATGCAATCCAGTGTTTCATTCCAACCTGCAGATGCAAAGACATTCTTCACAACTCATTTATTCATTCACTAAAAAGAAGGCCAGTGACCAGAGTAATAAGGACTGATGTTATGCATAAATTTATTGCATGTGGTAAGCAATATAAGTAGTAAAATTTCCCTTTAAGCCAATACGACACACACAGGTTTACATACACTGTGTAATTTCAGGTATCTCGCTTTAGGTTTTATCAACTCCGGGATGTTATCTCATTATTGCTAATAGCAAATTATCACTTTAAAACTACTTTTACTTCCTTAAAGGCAGGTACAGAGCATAATTATCACACTATCTTAGTACAGAATCATAAAACTTTACACTAAGGCCAAATTGTAATTCAGATAAGAGGATGCCAAGTTGTACCTGGCATTGCTCACAGAATTTCAAAACAGAAGCCAAGAAGCCATAAATTGAAACATGGGCTACTCACGTCTTCTTAGCATGACTAAGTTTTAGTAAAACAGAAAGATTCAGAAAATACAGCATAAATGCACTAGGTGCTATCCTACAGACCAGGTAAAACCTATTACTGAAGTTTAACTGCATTATTATAGGTGACTAGCAAATAAAAGAAATGGCTGCCTGAGGAGCAGCGCATGGCAGACTCAAAAATACTGCATTTTAGTTTCAGTTGTGCTGTGCAAAATTATAAATATCATTCAGAGGAGGATATTCACCTGGTGAATGGACATGTGATTCCTTTGGAGACCAAAGAAACAGGATGCATGGAAATGGTGCCCAAATTAGTAAGACCCTTGGAAGGGTTGATAAAACTTTATTCCTATCAATGAAGTACTTCCAGGACCTATCCTAAGTTGCCAAACTATTCCTGCTGGGCCAATACACCTACAGTCTTGCTGAACAATGTATGCTATTATCCCTATGTGATAGGTTGACTTAGGAAGAAGAAACTCAGAAGAGGTTCTTCCTAAGGGAATTTCCTCTGTGGGGGTTGGGATACCTGCAACAGCCAATTAGAGAAAGTTAGTTCGCTCCTGCACACACATTTTGAAGGAGGTAATCCGGAACTGAGTCTCTTTGGTCTTTCCAGTGGCTGAGCAGGTAACACCAACCCGAGCTTCCCCCTCCCCCATGTGGGGGCGGGGGGGAGGCTCGGGAGGCCGCTTGGGCCCCGTTTGCCAATGAGGAGACCCAATGGCCGGGGGGAGGAGAAGCTCGTTGATAAGACCTTCACGGCTTCTTCCTCCACCGGCCTGCTGCTCTGGCGTGGGGGGGAGGCTGACTCTTGCTGCTGCCGGCCGGGCCGGGCCTGCCCGGGTGGCCATGAGCAGTGTGGGGCTGCAGCCCAGCCCCAGAAAGGCTGATTAACACCTCAGCCGCCCCCCCAGCGCAGCCTGAGCCTGGCCCAACTTTTGTAGTTGTGTTAAACTTTAACTCTTTAGTGTTCAGATAAGATTTGCAAAGCCTCCAGCCTTTCCTTTGAATATGAAAGGGAATAAGAAGATTTCTGAAGTCAGTGATGTAAGAGCTAAGTTTTTAAGATGGAAGGAGAATGAGAAGATGCTGAAATGGCTGAAAATCTTTTTGTGAAATTGTAGGAATGAACTGATGTACTGAATATTCCTATAAACCATGGAAAGAGACATGGGGGGGTGGAAATGTTCCATTTAATAGATGATTTGACTAAAAAGCACCTGTGTTGACAAGTTCTGCCCTGAGAAAAGAAGGGGATTTCAGTTTTCTGAAGATAAAGCCTGAGCAGAGAGAAAGGGGACAGAGAGAATCTTTGCTGTCGAACATTTCATTCTTAAAAGTAATACCCCATGAGACAGACATGGCCCACATCTACAGCTTTGGGACGGCTGTAGAGTTGGGAGGAGTGCCACGGTTGCAGGTTCCCGGGCGGATGCAAATCGTGAAAGATAAAACCACAAGAGGACTGTCTTTTTCCTTCTTGTGGGAAAAATCCCTACAGCTTCAACAAGAAGAGGCTTCTCTCTCCAGAAGTGAACTGAGAAATACTAAATTGGGGACTGACCGAAGTATTTGTTATATGTTTGTTTTGTTGTTATGAAGATTGGGAAAGGGAGGGAAGGAGTGATCTGAAAAATCCTATTCTGAATTTTTTTTTCTCTCTTTTTGTTTGTGTAGTTTAATAAATTTTCTTTTATACTCTCTCAAGTTCTAGGCCTGCCTTGCTCTTTTGCTCCTGGTTCTGTCTCACAACAGAAAAAATAAGTTTATTTAAATTGGCAACTCAAACCGAAGACACCCTACCCTCATTGTAATGTGCAGTATGATATGAAAAACAAACTTTTGATGCAAAGTTGAAAAATTACCTCAATTACCAAATATGCTGCAAAATATATAGTATTTTTAAGTTGCTGTTACTCTAAAAGCCTATGATACCATGTGTTTTGACTAAAATATACTTTGAAAACCTCTTATCTTTCCTGTATGCAACCTTTATGCAACTCCAAATAGTTGCATATATATGTATGTATAGATCTATATTACAGGGAACTCAAAAGAGACCAAATTCCCTCTTTAACAACCCAACTCCAGTAGTAAGTAGAACATTTATTCAAATAATTATCAAGGGAGAATCTGGGGATTGTGGAAAAAGAGATGAAAAAATACATTGCATTTTGTTTAGAAATGCATTTAAATTCTGCCTACTTAACAGATCATCCAGTTGAGTAGAAACATTCTGATCTCTAAGTTTTATTTGCTTCTGCAAACTGTTTAAATACCCATCTGTCTGCAGAATAGAATAGTACTCTGGAGTTGCTTTCAACATAAGTACACAATCAAAATATATGTAAAATAGAGAAAGAAGTCTTCATGCAAAACTTACACAAAAATTCCTTAATAGTTTGCCTCTCATGATTTTGCTTTAATATTAAAATATTCAATTAATTAAATGAGACATACAAGATCCAACTATCCCCTCAGTAACATAAAAATGTAAATCCTGACTCAAATAAAGCCTGAACTGCAGAGACATCATATAAAAACAGCTGAAGTTCTGTGTTGGTATGTGTAATAGGAAAGTATGGCAAACAGAACTGTGCTTAAAAACAGGCTGAGTCCATTCATATAGGCCTTTCACACATACCTCTTATTGGCTCTTGTGACATTGAGGCCCTGCAGTACCAGACTATGAATACTGTGGAAGAAAATGATGAAGTACAGGGACTCCACCAAGCAGAAGCACGGTAGGTTGGCCACGAGATGACTTCTTCCCCTTTGAAAAAAGGCTCTTTAAGGTAATATGTCTCAGATTTGCTAGAGAGAAGCAGAACCATTCTAGGTGTAGAGAAACCTTTTGCTTCTCAGACAAAGACCAAAAAAAAAAAAAAAAACCAACAAAAATATGGGCATGAGTCCAAGCAAATCTGCATGACATTAAAGCAATACAAATAAGATACTGAGTAGAAGTAAAAACTATAAAGGAATTAATTTGCCTCCATTGTGAATGCTGTAGTTGGGGAGAAGATGAGCATAGAGTCACAACAAGCAACATGAGTCAGTGAACACCCATACTCCATGATGACAGTAGACCACTATTTGGACTAAAGGAAGAATAAAACTATCTGAATAATTTGAAAGCACTGAACCCAAGCCAAGAAGTACCAGGAAAGCTCTGGGTTCACCATTAACACAGCACAGTCAGGAGGCTGCTTGGTCAGCTTGGCTCTGGAGCAAAGTGAGCTTGCATAGTACCACGACACAGTGTGAACACATATAGATGACTTACCATTATGCACAGGCTGTTAGTTTACTCTCTGAAGATCTACCGCAAACACGGTGATTATATTTTAAATGGGAATAAAAATTTATGCACTCTATCCTATCAAAACCCATTGCATAACTCCAGCCTTCCCTCTGGTTGTAGCAGGAAGCTCTGGAAACCCTCCTAGGAAGATAATGCTGCAAATGAGCAACAGACAGGAAAAACAATGGGAATTTTATTTAACTAAAGTAGTATAAAATGAAGTTTAATTTCAGGAAAAGTAAGTATTTTCTGTGTTTTCAGAGGCAAAATCCAACTGCTGTTCTGTGTCTTTCCCAATTCATCAGTAACTTAACTAATTCTGAATAGAGCAAAAATACTACCAAAAGAACTGAAGTCTAAAGCAATATATGCATTATTTTTGCATCTTCACTGAGGTGGAATTTTTATTTGCACAACTCTTCTTTTATGAGAGTTTAAAAGTGTAATCAGGATATATAAAGGCCTTATTGTGACAAAGGGAAAAAATCTGCCTTGCAGTCCTCTTGGCATCACAATGTATCCGTTAGCAATTGCTGATCTTAGCTTTTAACAGTGACTATAGCCATATCAATTCATGACACTAAATGAATGAAGAGGAAGAGATGAATGAATGAAGAGGAAGAGAAAAACATGTCTTCCACTAAGCTTCCATTCCAGCATAGGAAATCCTGTATGGCTAGATACAGTATGTGTCACGCTCAGAGATTTCATTCTACTCCCTTTTAAAAAGCCAACGTGAGCAGCATGTCACAGGAAATTCTTCCTTATTTTCAGTAGTTCTCAGGACAAGGCTTCTTTGGAAACAAGGTCAGCATGAATAGAGCATTGCTTCCTTATCGCTGCTAAGCAGCTGCGCTGAGGATGCGAGACACAACACTGCACCCTGTCCCTGAATACCTCTTTTCATAAACTTTGAGCATATGCAGCTCAAGCAGTTAAAAGTTCCCTTGTGCTTTTTCATTTTGACATTTTTACATCACACACTTCCAAAAAATATTTTTTTTTATGTACTGACAAACTGTAAGGCTAAACTTCACTTAAAAAAAAAATTAAAAATCAAACTTCAACTTCCTTTAAACAGACAGCACCACACAGCAAGGCTGACAAAACTACAGCACAGAGTTTTGGCTGACTCTTCAGGAAGTGTGGGGCCCAATTCCAGCTCCCTCTGCAATGTACCATTCTCAAGGTGCAATGTACTGATTTCAAGGTATTATTGTAAGTCTTTTACTCTCTGCAATTCGTCGGTTTTATATAATGCTCCAGCTGCTATTTATCATTTAACTTAATACGCAATTTATGCAGGAATTATATGTTTAAAGACTCAAAGCAAATTCCAGTTTTTCCTGATATAAACCACTTACAAAACATGCAAACACTTTCCCCCTCCCCATACCCCGTGCCAGTCAGACTACCATCATGTACACTGATAAATCAGGTGTTGCTAATTTCCCTCAAGAGAACGTCTTGAAAGGTTTGCATTGATAACAACAGCAGTACACAAGATATTTTCATTTATTTTTTGCATATTTTTGAAACGAAGTTAAGGGATGTAGGGAAAGGAGCTTTCAAAGTAGCAGCAATTTGTCTAACTCCCAGTAACAACAGTTTACCCCAAACAGCAGGCACCCCAAAACCACAGGAAAGCATTTAAAACTAAGACATTTAACCCCTCTGTGGCCAGAGAGACACAGACTGGGCAAGGTCCATCCACCACAGAAAGACAAACATACCAATTCAGTGCTCTTGGCAGAGGAGATGCAGAGGCAGTACACTTGTTCTCATGCTGCAGACTCTTTGATTAAAAATTGAGGTGGAAGAGCTCAGAGATGAGACTGCCAGCATTCCTCAGGCAAAAGAGTAGCAATAACCACCTTTGAGACACAGAATGCAAGAGGAGAGAACATAAAAGAAGGGAAGCATTAAAGACCAATAAAAAATGGTCCTAACAGTTAAAATAAATTGTAGGCTGAGGCACACAGTGATATGCAGTACCCTGGTTGCACTGCATTTCAATCCCACTTGAGCTGAGCAACTCTGCAAGTATTTTCCAGAAGAGATACCTAAACAAATATAAACCTATTACCTACAGGTTTGTCTTCGTAGTTTTCTGGCTGCCGAGCTCCCAAGTGTCCTCACACTGAAAGCTCTCATGTAGCTACAGCCCCAAGTTCATGAAGTCTCAGATGTTGTATGCTCCTCACAAGGCTGGAATGCTAAAACATCCCTCAGGCTTGTAGACAGTATGAAAATTGTCTGGGTGATTACAATTATCTGGGGTAGAATCTCTCCTTCTCTTCTGAAGAAAAGCCATAATGCAGGATCAGTTATTGGAAATCGGTGTCATGAAGGAAATCACAATGGTAATAACCAGCAAATAGAACACTTGCCAGGTTTTAACTCTGTCATAAAACTTGATACCTCTCTAAAGGTCATGCAGGTGCTTTCAGGTATATCATCACTAAGGTAAAAAGTCTTATACTGTTCTGGGGTTCATGAACATCTAGAAGCAATTTTACAATCTACAAAATAGTTACAGTAAAGTCTTCTATGTGTGGAATTGCATACCTGATTTTACAAGCATCTTCTTAAAGAAATTACATCATATAAGAATCATATAAGCAATGTTTTAAACCACTAGTAAGGAAGTACAAACCAAGTGTTTTTGAGAACTTAAGTAGATAATTGGTATAATATTTCTATGGCACTGGGACAATGTAAATGTGTTTAATTTTACAGTGTAAACATTGGCTTTTCCCTGAAGTGCAGAGTAGTAGTTCCTCACAAATGAATTCTTCAAGCATCCAAACCTTAATCCTCTCCATTTTTTTCAGGATATGCTGTTATCTTAATCCTCAATATAACTTATACCACCAGTACAATTTATGTAATTCCTTAACACCTGTGAGATAACTAATAGGATAGATTTTCCTTTAATTCCAATGTAAGGCTAAAAAAAACCACCATCCCCCAAAACAACACCTGACCCCTTAGATCTTTCATAGGGATTTTGTTTCATCTAACTTACAGCTGCATTGGAAACCAGGCTAAGAAGGTACAACTGGTCCAGATGTACTAGGAACTACTCCTTCAGCAGAGCACACTGCACTTCAAAATTTTCCCCTCTACCTTTATTCTTAGAAATCCAACTCTGTGTTACAAAGCCATAAAACATGGCTTGAATGAAACATATCTTGAAATGAAACATGGCAAGTATTTGTGTTGGCACAACTATAACTCATGGACCTATCTTTAAGATCCTCTGCTTGACTCCAGTGCATTTGACAGGGCAAGATCTTGGTTTCTTTCTGGATGTGACATTAAACTGAAGCTGAAAAGTGGGGATGAAGTGCTATTTCTGTTCTGATAGTGACTATGGAAAATCCAAAACATTTCTTTTTCAGTATTACTCAAACTAGTAAGTAATTAAACCTGACCAGTTCACTGACAGGTTGTTTGTCCACAGTTGGTAGGGTCCAAGAACCAACCACAGTCAGAAAAGCCCTTCTGTGTATCATGTAGGTGCAGAGGGTGCCAGGACTGGCTGGCACAGAGGCTGCTGAACAGCTATGGCTGGTTCCACCTTGCATTGGAGGCGCTAGGTTATAGGATCCCATCACCCGAGTGTCATTACCACAACTCCCTGCTCCCATTCCTCAGAGCTCCACAGTCCACGGGCTGGAGAGGCTGACTGAAACTTGTACTACTTGGTTCAAGCACATTTGTTGCTTATTCTACTAAGCACCTGATACATCAGAAAGAACAGGGAAAAACTTCTGCAGCATAAGTTACACTGACATCACAATAAACACAGACTAGCTACGAGAAAGGAAACCACAAGCCTAGAAACCATGCCTCAAACAGGACACAGCTTCCAGCAAATCACTATTGAGAAATTAAAATAATTTACATCATGTTTGTTTAAGGACTTATTTTCATGTAGTATATTCTTAAGGCAGAAATGGGAAAATAATACCAGAGCTGAGACCAAGCAAGGCAGCAGAAAGCATGATCACAGAAGCAAGGACACATGGACTGAAGTCATTAAGAAGTACTAGTCACACAAGCGACTCAGCTTTAGGTGAGTGTCAAATTCCTTTTAGTTCTTGCAAAATCTGAAAATCATCAATATTCATTACTTTCCTGGCAAAAAGTCTCATTCTTTAGATTCCCTTGTTAACAGAATTATCATGTCAGAAAGAAGTTGGAAGTTTCTTTCTGTGACAGTCAAATCCATCCCTCTGCAAGTGATTTTCATTTTTATGGGAAAAATATTTATTTTTTCAGTTCTATCTTTGGTACAGAAGTATTTTATTCTCGTGACTGCAAATTTAACCAGCTTCCTTACCTCTCGCATGTAGAAATGTACTCTTCTGTAACTTATACCTGTCTAAGGCGTTTCATGTAGCTACAGACTGACAGGCCAGATGAAGAAACACAACAAACAAGCAAACATTCATGTACTCAGCTATGAAATTCCAAGGCCAAAAGGCAACTCCGAAATTACTCAGGGTCTTAGTGGGCTAAAAAACTCCACTGTAGCACAGGAGGCTAACCAATGGACAGCTTCGGTGAAATAAGGGGCGTGGCAAACCCATCCCAAAATCCCCATACTATAGTAATTAAAGTACGATTTCTAAACTGTACTTCGTTATTACTCTGTACTTTGTTATGAGGTGAATAATTCAACAGGTGTCCACAGAATCATGATGTTTCCTATCCAGGAACATGCATCCATTTCATCGCTGTGGTCACTTGAATTTTAAAGGTTCCTTTGCCGCTGGTAAAAGTATCTATCAGAGGCCACAAAGGATCCCATACAATATGAACCAGCTTTATTGCTTTCTGTTGTTCTTCCAGGCAAGAACCGTTTTAATCTCACAAAAACCTTCTCCAGTCTGTTAACAAACAGGCAGGTCATTCACCCCACCCTGAAAGGAAGAAAAGGTACTTGGAAAATGGTAGTAGGAAATGGGAAAAGCAGTTCTGTTTAAAGACAAAACAAAAAGCACATTCACACTGCCAATAAGAAAGACTTGGAAGATTTATTTACTAGCTCCAAAACTATCCATTTTGATAGCATAAAAAAGCAAGATACTTGGTTAACCAAGTTACCTAACTCAAAGAGACAACTGTCCAAGATCCTTCAATGTAAAGACACTAACATTTGAGGATTAAACATAGAAATGAAGTAATTAAGGTCTCCAATGTTTTTAACGGTGTACAGTGAAATAGATTTTATTTTAATGGAGTTATGAAACAAAAGCATGCCTACTTTAGGAAGCTCACATTTACAGCTGTCAGACTTCCCAGTACAATCAGCATCCAAATAAATAGTTTGCAAAATGCCACTCTGCTATTAGCAGTTACTGAACCAAGGAAAGATCTCTAAGTTTAGGAATAAGAGTAGCATTTGTCAGCATAGAAACTGGTTTATCAACGACCATTCTTCTCCTGCACAAAACCTTCGACACTGCTAGTTCACAGCAACACTAACTTCATTTATTGGCGGGAAAAAAGGCATCCCTTTGTACCATCAGTTTTGTGCCCTTTCAATAGCAGCTCCGGCAGTAGATTGGTGACCATCTGTGACTACGAGACAGTTTGATAGCTGCAAGACTAACATAGGTTCAGCACCACCACATCTTGCCCTGCTGAGTCTTTCATACAGCTTTGAAAAACTTAATGAAAATGGATACATTCAAAGCTGAATAAAAAGAGGTCTCAACAGGCTTGACCCTAAACCTAAACAATGAAACTGTAATGCTGACACCACTGTATCAAAACAACAGATGTAGGTCATGCTAGCTTTCATCTAAAGCTGTGACTGATAGCTTGCAATTTGCTGACAAGACATCTAGTTGCCATTTTCATTTGGTTTGTAGGCATAAATTTCAAGGGTTCAATTAAAATGGAAGATGCACCTCTTTTTTTTTGTTTACAGAAAAAATTCTTGCAAATACTACAGTCAGCATATGTCACTAACCTAGGACATTCTTGCACTAAATCCACCCTACAGAATTTATTCTAAAATTACTCAGTGCAAGATAGGTTTAAAAAGTTTATACAGGAATATTACTGCTTAACCAGAGACCCATAGTATTAGTGCAGTATGTAGCTTTAATAGCTATATACTGGTATTTTCCTGGTTGATTTAATTATGTAATCTAAGTTGTATGAAATTTTGTTAATAAGCTCCAGAAATTCATCCATCATAAGTACACATTCACTGCTGGTACAACCTCACCATGTGATCTGTCCCATTTGGGTCAAGGCGAGAAACTGATTTATATTGGAGCTAAGGGAAAACAGTCAACCAAACAAAAGCTCCTAATCTGCACAGGTTACTTGAAGAGCAGTCACAAGAAGTTTTACAAACAACACATTATTCTCTTTTCTTCTGAATAGTGCAGTTTGGGAAATTACCCAATAGCAGCTGGGACAGCTCATGTTAGAACTGCCCTGCTTTGTCAAAATGTATCCATAATAGCAGCACAGAAAGCCCTGACAGCAACCAATTCTTGATTATCCTGAATTAGACACCTCCTTTCTCTGTACTACCTTCTGTGTCTGAGTGGGTGAGCAGGTGGAAAGTCGGCAGACCATAAATCAGTGGATCAAGAAGGGCACCAGGAGCTTTCTCCTGTAGGCAGAATAAACAATGCAATTTTTGCACAGAAACCTTGTCCAGACTGAAAGCATGTAATGTCCCAATGGACATGAATGACACGTGGCGTCCCTCAGGGGTCTGTGCTGGGACCAGTGCTACTTAATATCTTAATTAATGAGAGAGACAAAAGGATCAAGTGCACCCTCAGCATATTTGCAGATGACACTGAGCTGAGTGGACACACCTGAAGGATGGGATGCCATCCAGAGGGACCTGGACAAGCTCAAGAATTGGGACTGCGGGAATATCATGAGGTTTAACAAGACCACGTGCAAGGTGCTGCACCCGGATGGGGGCAAACCCTGGTATCAACACAGGCTGGGGATGAACAGATCAGAGCAGCCCTGCTGAGCAGGACTCGGGGGTGCTGCTGGAGGAGAGGCTGGACATGACCCAGCCATGTGCACTCACAGCACAGAGAGCCAAACATGTCCTGGGCTGCACCCAAAGCAGTGTGGCCAGCAGGGCCAGGGAGGAGATTCTGCCCCTCTGCTCCACTCTGGTGACTCCCCAGTTGGAGTGCTGCATCCAGCTGTGGGGTTCCCAGCACAGAAAGGACATTGATCCACTGGATCAAGTCCAGAGGAGGCCACCAAGATGATCAGAGGGCTGGAGCACCTCTCCTGTGAGAAAGGCTGAGAGAGTTGGGTTTGTTCAGCCTGAGAAGGAGAAAGGTTTGGGATCACCTAACTGCGGCCTTCCAGTATCTGAAGGGAGCTCACAAGAAAGATGGAGAGGCTTGTTACAAATGCCTGTAGTGACAGGACAAGAGGAAATGGCTCCAAACTGAAAGTAACTTTAGATTAGAAGTAAGGAAGAAATTCTTCACTGAGAGGGAGGTGAAGCATGAGAACAGGTAGCTCAGAGAAGCTGTGGCTGCCCCATCCCTGAAAGTGTTCAAAGCCAGGTGGGATGTGGCTCTGAGCAACCGGGTCTTGTGGAAGGTGTCTCTGCCCACGGCAGGGGGATTAAAACCAGATGATCATTGAAGTCCTTTTCAATCCAAAGCATTCTATGATTCTGTCAAAATGCCACCACCACATAATAAGAATCCCTGTATCCAAGTCTCACATAAAACAGTGGAAAAAGGATCTCTGTCCAATGTGGCAAGGAGAGCTTTTAAACTGAAATTATGAGGGGGGAAGAAAACTACAATACAGTGAGAAAACAGGAGACCAAGATGACAAACAAAGGTCAGCCTAATGTGGAGAAGAGAGACCTTTATCAGCAAAAGAGGGAGAAATAAGAAAGTACCTACAGGAATGGTATCAAGGAAGCTCTTACCTACTCTGTGAAATCAGCATGACTGGGATACTTCTTCTGACACACCTGTACACTAACATTTGTAGGGTGGTGAACAGAGGAATTAAGAAGTTTGACTACAGTTGCAAGGCTACAAATCTCATCAGGATCACAGAGATGTAACAGGATGGCTCACACAACTGGACTACAATGAACAGATATAGGTCCTTTGGGAAACGACAGGCCAGGACAAGGAGGAGAGTGAGTTTCCTTTTACATGAGAAACAGATGGGAATGCATGAAGCTCTATCTTGGGATGGGCAACAAGTCAGGTGGGACCTTACAGCTCAGTACTAGTGTGCAGAGCAACATGGACAGCACTGTGATGGGTGTGCACTACAGACCACTCAACCATGAGGAAGTAGAACACAGAGGCTTTCTCCACACCTGGAAGAAGCCTCGCGTTTGCAGACTGCAGTCGTCACGGTAGAATTTAACCATCCAGGCAACTGCTAGACGGGCAAGCACAAGCAATCCAGGAGGTCTCTGGAGTACCCTGATAATAGCCTCCTGACATGGGTGATTAAGGAGCCAAAAAGGGAAGATGCTCTGTTCAGTCTCATACTTACAAATGAGAAAAAAAATGGCCAGGAATGTGAAGGCTGGAGCAGTCATGGCTGCAATGACCATGAGATGATGGAATTCAGGATGGCACAAGGAAGGAACAAAATAAATAGCAGGACAACAGCCCTGGACCTCAGGAGAGCAGATTCTGGTCTGTTCAGGGACTTGCTAACAGCAGGACAACTGGCTGGTTTCCAAGGATCACCTCCTCCAAGTTCAAGAATGGTCTGCCCTAGTGAGCAAAACATCAAGCAAGAGTAGCAGGAAGGCTAAACAGATGAACAAGGAACTCTTGACATATGCAAAACTCAAACATAAGAAGGAGGTATATGAGAGGAAGCCCCAGGGATAGCCAGGAAGAACACAAAGACACTATTCAAGAGTGCAAGGAGAAAATTAGGAAAGCCAAAGCCTGTCTGATATTGCATCTGGCTAGGGACATGAAGGACAACAAGAAGGGCTCCTGCAAGAATATCAACAACAAAAGGAAGATGAGGGAAAAATGTGGGACCACTGTTGAATGGAGCAGAGAACATGGTGATGAAGGACAGAGAAAATGCAGAGATGTTCAATGGCACCTTCACTTTGGACCTGAGTGGCAAGATCTGGCTTTGGCATTCTCAGATTCCTTAAACCTATGGGAAAGTCAGGAGCAAGCATGACTTACCTTTGGTACAAGTAAATTCGTCTAGCAAACACTTACACAAATTGGACATACCTAAATCCTACAAACCTGATGGAACATACCCATGAATGGCTGAGAGCCATTACAAGGCAATTCTGGAATCTTCACAAAGTCATAACTACTGAAGAGGTCCCTCAGGACAAGAAAAAAAGCAAAGGTAACTCTTATACTCAAGAGACAAAAGAAGAAAGACCCAGGAACTAAAGTTCAGCCAATTTCACCAGGACTCCAGCGAAGGTAAAAGAGAAAGTAATTCTGGAAATAATTTCCAAACATGTTAAGGACAAGAAAGTGATTTCAAAGAATCAGTATGCAATTATGAAACAAAATCAGGATTGAATAATCTGATAACCTTCGACAATTAGATGATTCCTCTGTGTTGGGGGTTGAATTTTTCCCTCTTCTTTCTGTGGAATTTTTCCCATTGTTATGCTAAGGATTTGTGGCTACACCCTAGCTCAGATAGCTAAGGTAACAGTTTCTCTCGCAGGGGGTGAGGAGAAGGGAGACACCAGAAAAGGAGAGGTGGGCAGCAGCCTGCTCTCTCGCTCGTCTGGCTCGGAGAAGGACGGTCGCTAGAAACTCCGCTCTGCCATCCCGACGCAGGGGAGCTATCTTCCTTGGCTGTGGATCCCACAATCTCCCCGCTGGGACGCTCTCTCCCGCATCTCCTGCCGACTTCAGACATCTTTTTGGAGCATTGGGATCCGTGAGCAGCGTCTCCCCTCCACTCTTCCCATCTGGGACACAGACGCCATTCACCGCAGCGCCCCTCCAGCCACGTGGGATCACCGCATCTGCTCCCTGCTCACCGAGAGCAGGCAGGCAGCACCAGAGCGGTAACTGCACCACAGAGGAAAGGTGTCCACAACCGGGAAAACTGTTTACTGGGTTTTCTCCTCTGTTGCTGTTGATCTCGCAATTATTGTTGTTGTGTTTTGTTTGCCTTGTTTTATATATATATATACATATATATCTCAGTAAAGAACTGTTATTCCTATCCCCCATATCTTTGCCTGAGAGCCCCTTTGAAAATTAAAGTAAAGGGAGGAGGGTTTATACTCTCCCTTTCAAAAAGAGGCCCCTGTCTCTTTTAGCAAATACCTGTCTTTCAAACCAAGACACCCTGGCAGAGAGAAGAACACAGAATATTGCCTATCTTGATTTTTGCCTGTTTTGCTTTTCAGCACTGTTTCCCTATGATATCCTCATGGAAAAACTGATAAAAGTATGAACTTGATGAACAAAACTGGGGTGGACTGAAAGCTGACTGAACTGTCAATCTCAAAGATTTACAATCAGAAACATGAAGTCCAGCTGGCAGCCAGTCAATAGTGGCATATCCCAGCGGTTGATACTAGGGCCACTACTCTTTTAGCATCTTCATTAATGACCTAGATGATTGGTCAGAGGACATCCTCAGCAAGCCTACATATAACACAAAACTGAGAGGAACAAGTTGATATAGCATACGGTTGAATCAACTTCAATTCAAAGGGACCTCAATAGGTGGGAGAAATGGACAGATGTGAACCTTGTAACATTTACCAAAAGGAAGTTAAAAGTTCTGCACCTGCAGGCATCAGTACACAGTACAGGCTGGGAACCAGCTTGACAAAAAAAGTCTTGATGAACACCAAGTTATACATGAGTCCACAATGTGTCCTTGTTGCAAAGAAAGCCAGCAGCCTCCTAGGTCGCACTAGGAAGGCATTGCCAGCAGGTAGAGGAAGATTTTTTGCCTCTATTTAAAATTGGTAAATCATCGGCACTGCTGTGTCCAGTTCTGGGCTCTCCAGTCTAATGGGAATACTAGAGTGAGTTCAGCAAAGGACCACAAAAATGATTAAAGCACTGAAGAAGAAAAGGTTCAAGGTGGATCTTAACAATGAGCAAAAATATTTAATGGGAGACAAGGGGAAGGAAGAGAGATGATGGGAGTCAGACTCTTCTCAGCAATGCCCATTGAAAGAACAAGAGGTAACAGACACTATTTGATATTCAGAGGGGAAAAAAGACCTTTTTGAATTTCCACTCTCAGGTTATTAATACCTGCATCTGTATTAGTTACTGTACTGATCCTTGTGACAAACAAGAACCAGTCATGATGAAGTCAGGCAACCTTTAGTAGCACGTTCTATAAATCCAACACAATGTCCCTGTCTCTCCTTCCTGGTAAAGAATCCCATGTGCCAGTTGAGGTTGTTCCAAGGAGAGGGAGTACAACAGCTTTATTTGGCAAAAAAATTACTCATATGGGATACAAGACAAAGGCAAGGACAGTAGGCTTCAGTAAGGTTCAAGTATACTGCTACTAAGAAGTATTCTTTGCACCTACACAACTGAGATGCTGTTCTGCACTTAAGTTCTTCTGAACATTTTTCTAGAACATTCCACAAAATAAAATTTTGAGCAAAGACGATCACATCAGTTATTTAACATAAAGGGCCTTCCTTTCCCAAAGTCCAATGAAGTCAACAACTGCCTTCTTCAGAATTTAGCAAATTTGGTTAGGTCCTTAAAAGGGACAAGGATTTTGCTCTGCAAAGCGTTCTCCTGATAGGACTGAGCAGAAGACTGTAAAATACCCAAAGAGACAGGTAAATAGGGAACTGGACTACCTTGAGCCATGTCTGAGAGCTCTTCTACCTAAACAAGGAGTAGAATCAATCATTTCCCAGAAAACGGCAGTCTTTTGTCATTGTTGGATTTAGCATTTAAACTTCAGAGGACTGACATAAGACAGATGACCAGATTCACCACCACCATCTTTTTGAGCTTTTCCTTTAAAAAACAGACAGATTATTCCATTGTCTCATCGCACATAATATGCCAGTAAACATTAAATAAGTCAGTGCAAAAGAAAGCCAGCTTCAAACTTGCTAGGCTTCCTCTTACCAGTGTCTGATGGAAAGAGGAGACTAGTTTGGGTTTTCTTGCCAGAGTTAATTTCAGAAACAAATTAAGAAACCATTGAATCTATTAGGTATTATTCCTTAAAAGTGCCAGTTTTATAATTTATTGCACCCTGGCAACTTGCTGAGGCTGTAGAGAAGGTTACTGACTTCAAGACCTGAACAACACAAAGCAATGTACAGCCCAGAAGACACCAGAAAAGACTCATTATCATTCTTTATTTTTAAAGGAAATACTGCATTGTATTTAGGACACACAAAGTAAGTACAAAGTTGAGTAAGGGAAGAATGCAATTACAATGCATGTACCAACCTAACCATGTAAACATCGCAATTAAATTTGCATTGCAATAGAGGTATCTCCTGGATGAAAAATCAAAGACAGCAAGAAACCCCCAAACCACTGAATAAGCTGAAAAACATCTCAAAGTATCTTGACTTGGAAGCTCTGGGATTGGGAGAAGGCAAATTACATTTTAAGATTTTCCCAAATAAAAACTACGTTTATTGTAAACTCCGCACTTAACTTTGTCAATAGATAAGCTTCTTCCAAACTTCCTTCACCTCTCCATTGTTTCATTTATCTGATTTAACGCACGTTTTTCTTACAAAACGAAAAATAATGCAATTGAAACTCCTGTCCTAATTAAAGGTTTCCTTGTTCTATTATGAACCTTACTTGACTGCCCAATACTATTGCCCAGAAGAACAATACATATTTAAATCTAATCCCCACAAGGGAAGAGAGTCCATTTGGAGTTCTGCAGTAACTATAACAACCTTGCTTGGGGATAAAATACTGTTTAAAAATATGTGTTAAGCTAAACTTACTTCCTGACTCCACACTCCACACCCTGTAATCACTGATCTTTGAACTTTTAAGAATTTGTACACTTACAGTCATGTGCTGTTGCCTCCTGTACCAGTTCATGAGGTTTGAACAATGGAGAGGGTGGAAGTACAGACCATTACAAGTCAGAGTTACTCATTAGGTACAGTGTCACAAAACACCACAGGATTTGCACTATACCCATGAGACCTTTAGAAACAAAAGGGACCTACCTCAAAAAACACCTGCACCTCTCAAACTCTAGCCTTAGCAATCAGTAGGAAGACATTTAGGACAGCAGCTTCCAGACAGGCTATAGATTTTGCAAAGATGTAAGATGACCAAGAACTTAATTTCACTCAGATGCAAAATTTCATTTTTCACTTTGGATTTTTGTAGACAAGCTGCAAATATGAGCCTGCAGCTATCTGAGCTATTTAGCCTGTAGGATGGTAAAGAACCACAATGTCACTTGTAAACTCCATCAGTGAGAGCCACTTGCTGAACACACCATTTTGTTAGAAGTTTGCACATGACTACTGAAATGGTGATGTTCAGTTCTGTTTGGGGACATAATATAACCCAAGAGGTTCCCAACGGAAATGGATTACAGCTCCTTGTTCATCTTCTGACCAAGCATATTACTATCCTAGATGTAATTCCAAGTAAAATCAGGGTACATGCAAGTGTACATTTGGTAGTGGGACAGCACCTGCAACCAATCCCCAGATACATAATGTGGTACACACAAACCCTAATTGCATGATATACATTTCAGATCACAAGACAACAGTATAGCTCACAACAGAGGGAGGGCATGCATGTTTGTGAGGAAGCGCAGAAAGCAAGATTTTGGTTACCAAAAAAAAAAACCCCAACCAACCAACAAAAGAAACTCACCCACACAAAACCCTTGTAGTAATAACTAGGCCCACAGCTTGCCCCAGAATCCTACCTAGAGCAGCTCTCTGGCGGAGGTGATTCTAATAGCCTTGATCTGGTCTAGTTTGACCACGTTTGTTCAAGGCTACAGAGTATCATCACAACTGATTGAAGGACTTGCGTTACAAGTAACAAAAGTCATCACTTTCTGGTTAGACCTCTGTATTTTATATACACACAGACGCATCATGTTCAGCAACGCAATTCTGTCACCAACATACTTTCCTTATGACAATGTTTAGAGAAATACATCACATTTAGGGAATAAATAATATATACCTGTAAAGCAATTAAGTAAACTTATTTAAAATATGAACTCAAAGCTTTTTAATATTAACACAACTTCTGTTCACGAGGCAAAAAATAAAATCATTCTTGTTCATTATTCTATGGAACCTTCATTCTTTCAATATTGCAATTTCAAGGCTAAACATATTAATAGGGTCATAAATATTCAGATTATGTAATAAAGACAGTGAAAGCAGATGATAAAATGCTGTTAACATTCATTTACAGCAGCTGGGAAGGTCCTTCCAAACGTTGTTTTACATAACAGGTCGTGGCGCTCTGACTGCATTAAGCTTTCTGATCACTCTTCCTTTATCTGCTATGATTTTGAACACAATACTGGACAGCACAGACTAACCAATGGATTTAGAAGCCCTTTCAAGCACACCACCATTTCAAAGGTTTAAAAGATTAGAACATCAAAAATAGCCTTGTTGTTACTACATTTGTGCTTTTGCATTTTACAGTGCAGACATGAAAGTGACAGTCACATCATTCTCTCTTACCTCCACAATTCACTTCCTCCAATAAATTTTAGAAGTGACTTTACTTTATTGGGCCATGTTTTAGTTAAGCTATTTGCAAAAAGGGAAGCAACAGTCAGTAAATTGAAAACTATACCTCTACAGTTTTCACAAGGCATCTTGAGTACTACTGAAACATTCTGTAATGTATGTATAATCCTGTCTACAACCTACGCTAATTTTATGTTATGAATTGCATCTGATTCAAGTGACAATTCTTGCTTTGCTTCAGTATATTCTGCATTACATTTCCTTTGTTTCAGAACAGTCACTCCTACACTTAAGAAGTCAGGATTCCAAAAGCATGGATCAGATCCTGCAAGTTCTCAGGAAAGTATCAGCCAGACACGTTTGACTGTGGGATTAGGTCTGAATGTTCTACTGCAAAAATGATGACTCATAGTTGGATTAATTTGTTTGGCACATTCCCATGCCAAAATTAAGCCAAATCCTTCAGACATTATGGAGATTAGTAGCCCTAGGAAGGTTAAGAGCTCTAGTGAGGTCAACAAATTGATGTGTGTGAAGTAAGCAAGGCTGTCCTAACAGGACACATCTCAACTATTCTGCTTGTAAAAGCAGTACCACTTCATTCATCCCTCCAACTCTACATTAGTTAGGAACTATTCAGTGCACTGAATGTATTCAAGGCCTATTCCATTAACTGACTGAAATTTTACTGCAGTGGGTCTCAAGCTTTTCCTGTAGCTAAGGCACATTAGAGAGCACTGACATGTCTTTACACAACTGAGAAGTTTCCTCAGCATCTACCAGCACCAGCTCCACCCCATCCACATGCAGCTCTGCTTCAGCAAAACTCACATCATTGCTTAGGAAACCACCTAAATACCAGAATTGGGCAAAAATCATACCCATTATAGGAATAACAAATTACCAAAGCAAAACACCAGTTTCATCAATACTGATTTACTGTTGTGAACAAGGAACTTGGTACTCCATTTTTGATTCAAGTACAAGTACACTTCACTACACTTCAGGAGACTCTTGTCAGTCCATTCACTCACCTGGAATTAAGATGTCTCTTCACTATAAATTAAGTCCTTTGGCTTAAGTTAGAGCAGAGTCTTGGTCCTGACACAGGAGAGACCAAAAGCTTTTTATTTTCCACTAAGTCAGGTTTATTTGCACAAGAACTGTACAAGAGGTATGCCTTCCCAAAATTACAGAGTCCTCAGATGAGATTCAAAGGGGTAATTCCAAGGTTATAAACACATTGTAATAGAAATAATGGCCTGTATGATCCTAGTAACAGGTCTGAATCCCCACTGCACTACATACGGTTTAAGTTGTAGCCTAAGAAGCTCTTTACCAGAGCATTTTGCTACAGACCTATGAGTAAGATGGAGTTTTCAGTGATCATAGCTAATCCCATGATCTCCCACACTACTGATATTTTACAAACTGAGAAAAAAAGTGATTTCAGAGATGGAAGTAAAAAAAGCAATTAAATTAAATTTATTTTCAAATATCCTAACACAAACAATGCTAAGCAAAAACAAAGCCATATAATGTAAACAGCATGTGCTTTCCAAGTCCAATATTACAACTAAAAAACCAACAGATTATACGTAAATAGCGTACCTAAAATTCCTATTAAGTCTTCACATATATACTATCTCGTTATTTACAGCATCTTCAATACACTTATAAGCATACTCTTTTTCAGTAGGAACTGCTATTGATTCATAACGCATTGGCTATTAATTTAACCCAACAGTCAATTACAATTTAAAAAAAAAAACTATTCATCACATGAGTAGTTATATAAATTATCAGATAATTGAATGGAGTACAGAACAGAAGTAAGAACAAATTGTCCTTTCCAATATAAAGCACGCCAGTCCACGAGTTCAGAAGCATACCTGAAGGGTCATCTTAAATCCGCTTTTAAATTAAGTGTTAAAGAATTTAGACATTTTCATCTTCTTGCCTGATTCTCAGCTATGGAACTTTGCATACAGCTGTTCAAACAACCTGACCTCACCGCATATAGCTGCAGCAGTAGAAGTAAAGAACAACCCCATTAATATATCAAAGTAAAGCCCCAAATCAGTTAACAAGTAGCTTGGCTTCTTGAAGGACTGTCTGCTGCTCTACAAAACAGTCCTGAAAAGGAAATAAGCTGATCAGCTGTCATGACTGATAAAGAGTTCTTCATTTTTCCTCCTTACGGCTATACTAACACACAGTAATCATTACCTCTAGTCACTAAGCCCCAAAACATTCACTGTTATTTGACTAAAAACTGCATGTTTGCCTTGGTAATATTTGCAGACAATTGCCCTTCTTTCCTCCTTAAACATCAGCTGAAGTAATTTTTCTGCCCTCAAAAAACCCCCAAAACCCCACATAAAACAAAAAACCCAAACCCTATTCTTCACAGATATTAACTAAGTCAGGAATATTTGCTTAATAACTTTCTGGTGGCTGCAAAAAAAGAAGCTGTTTGTGAATCTGCAGCTCAGGCACTTGGGGACCAGAATTGCCATGGGGCAGAGGACTGACTATGCTGTATAGAGGGAGTGCTGCAGGAAGAGTCACGGAAGCAAAGATTCGCAAACAGACATTCATCTGTGAACCTTTCAAATAACTGAGCAAACATTTCTTTCACAGATTATTTGCAAAAATGGAGACAGTCTGCCAAAAATTGATGCAAATCCTGAAAGGGCTTTAAGATCAAAAATCATTACAGAGCTGTGTTTTTTTCTGTATACTGTGATAAATAAATAAGGGATCCTCTGAACACTCCCCCATCCAGATTAATAAAGTATTCTCACTTTAGAATGGTCACATAATTACCTCAATCCTACAGTCCTCCTCCTTTTCCATTTCTTTAAAAAAGCAGAGCAGAACACACTCTTGCTGGAATTCATAGAGAACCCTATCTCTCTGGTGCCTGCTCTAACTACCAGCAATGGATTCATAATCAGCCTGTAAATAATTAAATATTCATTAAGTCTGGGAAAGAGCTTGAGAGCCTCAATAAACAAGAAACCAGGGAGACTTGTCCAAGAATACTCAGTTTCTTACTTCTCAGAGCAATCATTTGCAATGTGGGAGATCTACACTCAAGACTCAATTCTGAGTAAGATAAAGATGACAAAATAAGGAACACTGAACTCCTCATGCAAATGTTCTGATCGCTAGGAAGGATGCACTGATCAGATTCCTGATGCCTCAATTTCATACATATTCTCACATGGCTCAGCAGAAAAAGCAACATTTTTAGGTCTGCTCTGGTGGCAACTCAGCATAGACGACATCAGCATGGATGAGGCTGGCACTTTGTCTCTGCCAACTGGAGGCAAGGCAGTTTCTGGTCTATAAATATTAGAGATGTTGCATTTCAAACTATACTAACAGAATAAACATGGGAGACCAGTATGTGCAGTCACACAAATATGCCAACACCTCAGAAGTGAGGTAGCAACCAAAGCGGAACTAAACGTGGCATCTGAAAGGCAAACACAAGAGCTAGAGTTCTTTCATGAATTTAATACCATGGGATATTTTACACCCTAAGCCTCTTTGAGCCCTCATGGAAGACTGAAAACTGCTACTGTAGCCTGAAAGTCTGTCCTCTTAGGACTGAGCAGAGACCCCAGCCCACTCCCCACAGTTACAGAGGTCATCTTGGAACCACCAGGGAACAATACAGAGCTATACTGAACTGCCAAGCAAGCCACCATCAAAGCATGTGCTTGCAATCTCATTGAACAGTCCCTCTGAACACCCATACCCTCTCACCAGCAACCCACTAGTTTGTTTGTCAGGGAATATGTATTGGAGGAATTACACTTTGGCTCTTATTTTCATTGATTTTTCCCTTTTGATATGCAGAAGAGGGTTTTTCTTGCTCAACATTATGGCTGTCCAGAAAGGTTTCCCAGAGATGTGAGTCTCTTCCCAGTGCTTAGCCAGACCATACAGTAGATCCTCCTGGAAGTTATGCTAAGGCAGGTGGAAAACACTGCAACTGGTGAACATAACTTAGTAAGTGCCTGATGGTCTTCTGTAATGCGGGTTACAGCACCAGTGGATAAGTAAAGAGCAACATGTCACGCACCTTGACTTGTGCAAAGTCACCTTGACTTGTGCAAAGTACTTGACACTATCCCACACAACATCCTTGTCTCTAACCTGGAGCCACATGGATTTGACAGATGGACCACTTGATCAGTAAGGAATTGGCCAGATAATCTCACTCAGAGTTGTGGTCAACGGCTCAATGTCCAAAGGGAAGCCAACGGTGTTGAGTGGTGTTCCTCAGGAGTTTGACTGGGACCAGGGCTTTTTGACAAGCCTTTTATTTTTCTTTTATTGGTGACACAGACAATGGGATTGAAGGCACTCTCAGCAAGTTTGTGAATGACATCAAGCTGTGTGGTGTGGTTGACACACTGGAAGCAAGTGGCACCTAGAGGTACCTAGATTGACTTGAAATATGTGTCCCTGCAAACCTCATGAAGTTCAAAAAGGCCAAATGTAAGGTCCTGCATGTAGGTCAGGATAATCCCAAGGACAAATACAGGCTGAGCAGAAAATGCATTGAGAGCAGCCCTGAGAAGGACTGACAAGAAGCTCAACATGATTTGGCAATGTGCGTTTGCAGCCTAGAACACCAAACACATCCTGGGCTGCATCAAAAGGAACATGGCCAGTGGGCCAAGGCAGGTGATTCTTCCTCTCTACTCTGCACCAGTGAAACCCCACCTGGAAGGGTGCATCCCATTCTGGGGTCATCAACATAAGAAGGATGGGGACCTGCTGGAGCAAGTCCAGAGCAGGGCTACGAATATGATCAGATGTCTGGAGCACCTCTCCTATGAGGACAGCCTGAGAGTTGGTGCAGTTCAGCCTGGAGAAGAGAATGCTCAGGGGAGACCTCAGAGCAGTCTTCCAGTACCTAAAAGGAACAAGAGAGCTGGAATTTCTACAAAGGCTTATAGTCATAGAAGGGGTAATGGCTTTGAACCGAAACAAAGTAACTTTAGATTAGATATAAGGAAGAAAATCTTTACTGTAAGAATGGTGAGGTTTTTTTCTCATTAAGGTCACACAATAAGTTCACAAGGCACAGTCCATTGCACCATCCCAGAGGTAAAGTGGGAATTTTGCTTAAGAAGCACAGGATTTGACCCACAACTACAATATCATGGCATCAGAAGTGGCTGGCAATTAAAAGATTACAATGCAGTCCACAATAATCTGATGAGCTCAACTGCAGATGCACATAGACTGCTCATTGCAGGCTGCTGGGGAAGAAGTGAGGCTGGGTGTGCACAAAGGTGCTTGTTGCCATCAGGCTCCTCCACAGCACCCTGGGAGGAGAGGAGCACCTAGCAAGTGGGGATCTGCTATCTGCACTGGGCTCTCTCATCTCTTCTGCACAGGGGAACCTTGTCCCACTCTGCGCACAGTTGTGATTTTAATGCTAAAGTATCTGACCAGATTAACCCTTTGATTCTATTTTCTGTCATTACATTAAGAATCTCACTAATTTTATGCACTGATACTTGGAAATTAGGAAGGTACAAATGAAGACAGCCCCAGAAAAAGGTACATAATACAAACAAACCTCAAGCAGTCTGCGAGGCAGCAGGCACGGCATAGTCGTCAAGTTCTTAAACATACAAGTTATCTACATGCACAACACACACAAAAGCTAGGTTTCTGCTACAGAGCTGGTTCCTCAAGGAACTAGTATTATTTAAGCCAAGAATTAAGACATCAATTTGCAAAATACACGAGGCACCTATGGACAATAGCTTATACACTTTTATTTCTACTCATCGGCAAATCAGTGATTTGCAAGAGGTAGAGCTTGCTGTATTGTCTAACCACTTATAGCAACCTTGGTGTAGTAAGAATCCTATGATAAGGGTTAAGAACTTTTTTCTTTTTAGCATGTATTTTGAATGCCTACATAAATACTCTCAAAGAAATAAAAGTAACTTTATGCCTAGCAACCTAATCACAGCAACTAGTCATAGAGATCAGTATTGAAGTGTATGACAAAAGGGAAAAGCCTTTCTGGGGTGGTTTTTCTTGGTTTTAGTAGAACAAGCAGCATAACAGATCATACTGATCTATATTCTAAAAATTAAATTAAATCACTTGTAATCATTTCAATTTCTCCATTATTATGTAAAATAGTACCTTAATTTTTGAGTTAGAAAGTTTCAGTTGAGATGCCTACTCATATTGGTACTGAATAAACACTTATTTTATCTCCCCTCTGACCTGATGCTTTAAATTGTTTATCCTCTCTCTGCTTAAAAAAGAATCAGAAGGGGAAAGTAAAGAACAGCAAGGTTTGAAAAAAGACAGGTTGTTGAAAGAACAGTCATGCAAGAGCTATCACTGAATCTTATTAGACTCTGTACTTTGTAAACATGAACAGATTCCTCTGATTTTCAGGAACTGGCTAAAACAGTAGACTGCTTTCTTTTCCTGTATGAAAGAATGTACACTGCAAAGTGAAAGGGGATCAGCCTGTCTCCTTATTTAGTTTTACACACAGAGCAAAGCCAAAAGTGTGCACCACTCCGTTTGTGACACCCTGGAGGAAACAAGCAGCATCTCAAAGACTCCCCACAAAAGACAGCATCAAAAAACTGCTAGCAGATTTTACATGCAGAGTAATTCAGATGAGTAAGCACTGAGTCAGTTAAGGAGTCTGGATACTTTACATGAATCTCTAGTCAGTTTTGTTTCCCACAACAGCTAATTATGTAAAGGGTTACAATCATTACTTCCTGGAAGTCATCATCCGGTAAGCCAGCTGCATTTGCTTTTTATTCCCTATATAGCGAACAAGAAATACTGCACCATAAGTGTTCTAATTATACTTTTTGTAACTTCTGTTTTACAACAAAAAAACCACTGAGGTCTAGTATATTTCGAGAATGTTTTGGTTAATATGCTAATACAGCTCCCTTGTCTGTTTGTCACTTCTGCATCTATAAAGGAAAGTCTCAGGAGGCTGCAACTGAAACTAAAGCATGTTTTATTGGTCAATAATAGATAACATAACAAAGTTAACAGGAATATTCGAACTGATGAATCCATGATCACACTTCTACTGAATCTGTTTTGAGAAAAATAGACAAAGTATTTTTCCCTTCTCACCATCTTAATTAAAAGCAACCCCTCATATGTTCTGATCAAGGTAAACACAGATAAAGAGCCTATATACCTTAGGAGAGACTTCATTAAAGACAGATCAACAGCACTGTCCTGCACTGGATAGAGTCTGGAGTAAATAACACAGGCCATTTTTAATTTATTTCACAGATATGATTATTAAAGAGTCAAATCGTAAAGCATACACTTTCTCCACAATATTTTCTCAGGGCTTTTAGTGGGTTTTCCCTTCCTACCTGGAACACCTACCGCATTAACATGCGTCTAAAGATGGGATTATTTTATTGTGCCAACTATGAACTAAACCAAGCATTTACACCTTCCAGAGAAGACAGGAGAATAACATGAAGTCATGGCCATGCCTACATACAAGATTTTGGAAACATAACAACAGATTTGCTCCAGGTTATTTCCAAAATAATGTCATTATGAAAAATGAAGAGCATATCTCAATCTCAGGATTTATCAGTCACCTCTGGGTAAAATTCAGGTTTCGAGTGGGTTGTACAATGCAAGACTGAATACCACACCTTGAAATTCACACAGGTATATACACCTGAGAAATAGTGACAGAGGCGAAAAAATGAGAGGAAAAGAGTTCTTAAAGAGATCTTCCTTGATCAGTTACAAAACTGAAATTAACTGAAAATAGCTTGAGAATATGAGTGCTTTGCCTGGACAAGACGGATTAGTGGGCACAGCATAGGTAAAAACATCTTTAGTCTACTAGGTGGCTGTAACTCACTTGTGACACACTTCAATGTCTACTACAAGATGACTTCCACAAGCTGCAGAGAACAGTAGATTCTGGAGGAAGTAGTGCCTCAGGATTATGGCTCCATTACAAAAGATCAAAGTGAATTGTTTGTCTTAGAGCACTCCCACAGGACCAAGCCACCACACAAACTGCCAGAACAGCCTGCAGTTGTTTAAGTCTCGGAAACAAAGGAAAAAGCAGTGATAACCAACTCCTTTAGTTTTGGTGCCAGATAGAGCCTTGGTAATGTAAAAGATACACAGCAAGCAGTTTTCCTGTGCAGACAACTCTGTCTCTTACCCAAGAGATGGATCCATGCTCTCAGCAATGGCCCTCTGTGCTTCATCCCAAGTATCTGCTACTGCACAGCCCACCAGGCTCATCTCTGGTATTTGTACACAAGCAGTGATGCCAGTCATTACACCTTCAACCACCGCCTCCAATTTTCAGCTGTTGCTCTTCTTCCACGTGCATATAGGTATGTACCTACACATATAACCCCACAATCTCTTGAACCTCACTGTGTGTGGCACAGCACTCAAGAGACAAAAAGTGGGGAAAGAAAAGATGGAAATAACTTTGGGAACAAGATGCCATTCATGACTCGCAGCTCCCAGACTGACCAGCACGGTGCAAGGTCAGCCAGTCTTGCCTCAGAGATGGCGAGCACTCGATCACATCAGCCCAGACAGATCACAGCAGAGAGCACGGGGCAGATCCCTGGAAAGGTCGGGTCCAGTCCATATATGGCAAGGTGGGAGAAGCTACTCACAGAGGAAATGCTGTCATAAGACTAAACTCTGCAGGAAGCAGAGGTGGCAGCACCCCGAGTACAGGCAGCCCTGCTACACACTTAGCCTAATCACTCACACACAAACAAACCCCCACACTCCAAAGCCTATCTTGCCCTGTGAAAGCCGAGCAGTAAGAGTAGATTAGACTCTAATAGGGATTAATACAAGTTAAGGTAGCAGCGATTGCCACTAGGGAGACCAGAAAGATTAGACGTGGGATAGCATGACAGGTAGATGTAGGAAGGGTCGGGGTAAAAAAAAAAAAGGTAAAGAGAAGAACAAATACCACAGGAGCTTGCATTGACACCTGCCCTCCTCCATTTGTGCTCTCTCCCATGTCTATCCCTGTCCAAAGCAGAGATCAGACATGCTGCACTGTCAAGTCATGGTCAGTGATTTCTAGCAGGCTGTGTAATGGTCAGGAGGGGATTTCTTATCCAATCTCAACAGCACTGACCCACTTTTTTTCAGCACTACCATCCATCACCTCTGAGTGACAAGGAGACCAGTTTTCACAAAAGGCAAAACCTAACACAAGCTAAGTCTGAAGCAGAAAATGGAAAGAAATTCAGATCCCATTCTGTCTGCAGCCACTTCAAAGCTACGTTTAGTTTTATTAGTAACTAGAACTCCATTAAAAAAGTGACCAATAAAAGATAATGGCAGGAAATTAAATGACCTTAGCATGATTTAGAGCATTGCTCTGCAACAGCAAAACTGCACAGAAAGTATTCTTGGAAAGGAAAATAAAAGCCCTAAAGAAGTGATCATAAAAAGTTTCCAAATTGCTTCAGAGTCAGACGCAAGTTAAAACAGCATGTTAGAGACTAAAAAAAAGGGGAATCTTCAAGGCATATGCATTAAATATGCATTATGATTGCCATACTGCCAGAAAGAAACACTGTTCAGACCATCAATTCACTACCTACCTTTGCATGTGTGCGATAGTAATCAAGACTTTATTCACCTTTAAATTCAAGTAAAATAATAAATGCAGCTTCACTGTGGTGCAGGAACACAGCAGCTACAGTGTGGTCAAACCATGAAAAAAAAAGTGTACTTTCCTGACTCTTGGTCATATTTTCAACAGGGCATGAAGATGGGTTTTTTTAATTTAATGATATAGAAAGACTAAGAAGCCAAAACCGCTGAAGTTCCTCTTCCTGGGAAGCAGGCATTCTGTAGGGCTCCCTCATGCCCTAAATGCTTTGGTACACAGCACAGTAATGAACCAAGTTCCTTAGTTTTCATTCCAAGAAAGCTGTGGAAGAGTAAGAGTACTGAATATGTTAGTTAACACAAAAAAGCGCCCCAAAACAACAGAACAAGATAAAACCCAAAACCAACCAAACCCAAAACCAAGCAAAAAACATGACTGAACTCTCTGAATCTGCAGATACTGCTTTCAGCTACACAGTCAACTACAAACTCATTAACATTTACCTGGACAATTGAGTTTGTACTCTGAAAGGAAGGACCAGAGAGCTGAGAGAAAATGATGGGGGAAAAGAAAAGGAACTTCATTACACAACGTAACTCCAACTGGAAAACAGCATGGAGAACAATATCCTTTCTGTATCAGACAAAGTCCTGTATGTAGTCAAGTTCTTTGACTAGAAAAATTTCTGCTAAACCACACTTGATAAACTTGAACTTTGAAAACTGGCATCTATTTATCAGATTTTTTTAAAATAAAACTCAAGAATTCTAGCATCATCCAAGGTACCAAACGTTTCATTACAACTAGCTATTCAAACTAGCTATCAGTTTACTAAAACAACAGCCCAATTTGTACTTCAGAACTCAGCCTTTTCTCAGAGAGAAAATGTTTTAATGTGAAGTTGAAATTCAGTTTCACAATTCAGAATTTTCATTTTCCACAAAAATTAGTTAGGCAATGTAATACAGACTGCTACCTAGTTCTTTCTGATGAAAAATAGGAGTGCTTTGTTCTGAAGAAGGCCATGCAAATATTGATCTTGGGGAAGTGTCTTCCTCCACAAACTGCTTTGGGACTTGCATTTCCACCAGGTCATTTTCAAATGAAAAATGAAGGTGGAAAAAGGAGGGATCTAAGCAGCTCTTCCCTCAGCCCATTTCAGCTGGAGAGGCAGCTGTGTAAGAAGGCTGAGACTTAAACTCCAATGATTCTCAACAGTTCACACCATACAGAGAATCTCTCTGAAGAGACAGGCCCGATAATTAGTCAATACAATGCCTACCTAGTCAAGCACATTTCTCCTGCGCATGGAAGGCCAGTCACAAGTCCTAAGAAGGCACACATGCCAGTTAACCATGAATGATCGAAAAGCTCCAGAGCAGTATATCCCTAATCTTCTTGCTACTGAGAGATTTATTTTTCAGAAGGATAAATTTCCAAAGGGAGCCAGGTACTCAAGATCTCACCAGCATACCCTTTACCATACTCAAGACACAACCATAGACATCAGAGGATGCTCTAGTATTTCTTCACTACTGTGAATTGTTCAGTAACTTTATCAATAGACACTACTTGACATTATCAGCAGTACCAAGGAACAGCTGGTCCTCAAAACACAAAAAGACAGACTACTATAGACAACTGAGCCTCAAGGCATGCTGTCTATAAATCTAATAGGGTCATACAGCAGAAAGTTGGCTCATAAGTATACCACCAGTCTGTTGCTCATCTAAAAAGTGTTCCTTCCACTTTCTAGCTCTAGTTGTATCCTCCACGCCAGCTGCAAGGTTGGTAAAACTACCTCTAAAGACTTCAAAGTGCAAATACAATTACCACATTCTTCACAAAAACACAGATACAACTGACACTGTGGATGATCAGGAATATTCTATTAGCTATGTTATTTTCCAGGCACCTTTATGTCTACAAAATAAGGTACCCACACCATCATGATATTCTTACAACCCCCAAAACAACAGGTATAGGTACCCAGATAGACAGATCTAACTTCAGTATTAAAATATCCTTAAGAAATATTATTCTGCTTTCTATACAACGTGCAGGGAAGTAAACACACATTGATTCAATTGGGGCAATTCTTGACAGAAGATAGACTGAAAAACAAGGAAGTTGCAAAAAAAGGTACAATAAAATGCTCTGCCCAACAAGAGAAAAGGACCTTGTTTACTTCAGCTTGACAAACAGGTAACATTTATAGACTTCCTGCTGTTCCTGTATGACCTCTACTAAAGTAATAGCCAATTTAGTGATACTGCTAAAAATCCAAGGAGAAGATGTTAGTTTACACCACTCAGGAACCCGACACGACAATTAACATCTGTTACTGCTTCCTATTTGAGGAGTTAAGAGCAGAAAAGCTATGTGAAGAATGGCACTATCAAATCCTCATTTCCAAATATGGCACCATATACATACCCTACAGGGCATGTACAGTTCAAGCCCCTCTTCCTTCAGTATTAGTATTCAGACATCTTAGGGCAGGATTTACAAATGCACACATCAGTGGCCCGGCTTCTGATGAAGCACTAGTGCTGATGCTCAGCAAGCCAGGGTCAATGCAATCTCACAACAAGGTATGGACGATACGTGCTGTTACACTCCTGTGCACATGCCTGTCCAGAGAACCTCAAATGGCCAGCCGGCTGCCCAGTTGTCCACATCCTTCAGCAACTAAACACATAAGCAGTGAGAAATCAGCTAGCCATTGCAAACACCAGAAATCACAGGCAGAAAAAGCAATTTGGCCACACCCTTTCTCCTAACCTAAGAAATTCCAAGCAGTACATAGGGATCTGACTTTAGTCCTAAACTTATATTCCCTTAAAGCTACCTTGCTGGCCAATTAGGGCTGGTTCTTTAGGCCTTGAACCCTCAATATCAAAACTATTTTCAATGTATGACACAGTGGTATCACTGCTTTTTTTATAGTATCACTGAGCTGGTGTCAAATAGAATTATATCTTAGCACAGACAGTTCTTGTCATCTGAAATACAATTGTAGTGATGCTGGTTAAAGAAAAAGCATCTCTGACTACGATTACCAGCCTAGCATACCTTTTCAAACAGCTGCTAATCAACAATTCCGGCAAGACAGTTGGGTGGGACCAGACTGCACACACCCCAGACCACCACAAAGAAGCAAAGCAAGTTAAAATTCCTACTTAGCTGTATCTACAAATGCCACCTCTCTCTGCAATTGTGATGGGGGACCATGATACCAAAGGAGAGCCAGGTTGTCAACAGTACTTTCGGCCTTAATCTTTGGTGTCTTTTGAAATGATACAATAAATGTAGCTGAAGGGTATAGCATTTTTTCTTCATTATTCAAAAGAAAAGACTGGCATATGTAGCAACTAGCAGCAGAAAATAAAGGCTGAGCCTTTAGGAGAAGGCAAAGAACAGTCTGCACACTGTGCAATGAGCCTAAGATCTCAAACATTTTTTATGCTCAGCGACCAAGACAAATCTGCACCATGTCCACAGAGAGGCAAAAGTGCCAACCCTTCAGGGACTCAATGGCAGTGAATACATCAGCCATGTGAGAACTGTCCTGGCCCTGCCCATGTCAGGCAGACACTTGAAGCGTGGCCTACCTGCCAGCTCAGACCCCTCACTGCCCACCTGTCTGGAAAGTAGCACAGATCCTTTCCTGGACACAAGAAGACTTTGAACAGTGACAGGTTTTTTCCCAAACAGTTAAGCTTAGGAAGAAAAAACCTCAAAAACTACCTCTTTACTTCTAAGAAGAAAAACCCCAACAAAACTACAAGCATTACCTTGAAAAATTGATGTCATAGGATCAAGTGAGACGAAAAATATATTGTGCAAGGACACAAAGTCAATAAATCTTTCAACAGCTGAGGAGTGGTCCCTCCCACCCTGTTCCAGAAGCAGGTCCCCAGCCCTTGCCTCCATGGAGCAGGAAGGCTGCTCCTGAAGCCCATGGACCTGCATGATGACACGCTCCATATCCGCACATCGCAGACTATGGACAGCATCAAGGAGAGAACACCCTACCTATGCAAAGAGCACACCAGCATCATTTTAAAAATCAGAGTTCAGGTGTTGCACAGCTTTTTAAATGCTGTGTTTCAGGTTCGCATCCATCCCTGGACTTGTTATAATTTTTATATTATGCAGTATTTTCCCCAAGAGCACTCAGAAGGATGCACACCAAGAGACCCACACCCCACTGCCATGTCACTACTTTCCCAATCTCTGTTCCACCTAAGACACTGGCAGAGGGGAAACACTAGGCGAGGAAACCCGAGAGTCTGGAAGCGCCGGTGGCTCAAGCCAGAATCTGCCAGCGCTGTCCTTGGCACAATAGTTGAATGTGATACAGCCGGGCGGTGCGAGACTGAAATACTTCCTGGGATGGCTGAATGGGCTCATTCAGCAGTCAAGGGTAATTCTTTATTAGCCATCTTCTACAGCCCAGCACAGAAACTACAGCCCTGAGGGAAGGGTGGGAGACAGCAGCCATGTGTCTCAAAAAAAGGGTATGGCTTAGCATTGTCTCTCGCCTCAGCAATTGAAAAGCTTTTTTTTTTTTTCACTCCCTTTCCCCTTCCCTCCCCCCCGCCCCGGGTGTTACCGAAGTCGGTGGAGGAAGGGAAGGTGCTCGACCGGGGCCGGGCTGCGGAAGAGCCGCTGCAACTGCCGTCCGGCTCCGGCCGCGGCCCCTCGGACCCACCGGCGCCGCTCGGAGCGCTGGGGGGGGAAAAGCCTCCGCCGCCCTCTCGCCTCCCCCTCCAGCTCCGAAGTTCGGGCAACTGGGACCGGCCACCCCGCCGGCAGGAACCCGGCCCCCGCGACGGCTTTCCCGCTGCCTCCCCGCGCTTACCTTTCACTTGACTTTCATACTCCGCTATTATCTCTTTGTCCTTTTTGAATCTGCTCGGGGTTGACATTATCCACCCGCTTCTTCCACTTCTCCGCCTTGTTCTAAATTATTATCACTAATTATTTTTGCTTTTCTGGAGGAGCTCCCAAGTTGTGTCAGGCGACCGCAAGCCCGAGAGAGCGCGGCGGCCGGGTAGGCAGCGGGCGCTGGCCCCGCGTCAGCGCCGCCGGCACCGGAGGCGGGGAGCGGCGATCAGACTAACCCCGGCGCAGGCACCATCACCTCCCGGCACCGCCGCCGGCAGCAACGCGGTCCACGGCCCGGGGACGCCGCAGGGCGGGGTAGCGGAGCAGCGGCCGCGGGGCACTCGCTTCCACTAGGCGAGGGCGGGGGCCCGGCGGCTGCGCCCCACCATTGTTATCTCTCCTCACGCACCCCGGAGAGGGGAAGGGAAGCAGAGAGAGAGAAGTGGGCGGGAGGCAGACGGCCGCGCTCGGTCCGTACGCCAGAGACACTGGTTACTGCTGCCGCCGCGCTCGCCTGGGTGGGAACTCGGGGCAGGCGCCCCGCCGTGACTAACACCAGGCGGCAGCGCCGCGGCGCATGTCCCAACCTCGCGGAGCGAGCAGTCGCCGGCTCGGGGCGGCTCCCCCGCCGCGCCCTGGAGAGGTGTCTCCGGGAATAAACTTCTCCCCGCCCTCCCGCCGCTGTCTCCTCCCTTCCTGCCTGCACGCCCGCCTCCGGTCTTCGTTCGCCTTGTCCGCCCCGCCGGCAGCCGTTCACCGCCCCGAGCTGGACCCGTGGGTGTAGCGCCCGCTTGCCCCGGCCGCCCCACAGCCGGGGGCCCAGCAGGCATGGGGGGCTCGGGCTGGGGCCGAGGTGGGAGGAGGGAGATCCCCGCCCCGCCGCCTCCATTGAGCACATGGTGGCCGGATGTTCTCGGGGAACAGGGGTGTGAGGTCGCGGTATGGTTACAGAAGGCCCTTGATCCGGCGGGGAAAGTTAAAGTCCCGTGCTGCCGTCAGCGCCCAGCCGCCCGGGGAGGGCGAAGCCGGAGGGGACAAGTGGCCTTTGGGGACCCCATGTGCCTCCCCAGTGTCTCCGGAGGCAGGGCACGGCTGCATCGGTGTGTAGCCCGCTATGGGCCCAGACCCAGGGAGCCAGAGCGCGGCAGCACCCAAGGGGAGAGCTGCACCCTCAGCACAGCAGGTGTTGCTTCCACCGCTCTTGTCCGCCCGGTGCTCCCCTGCGGATGCAGCTTGTTCTCGAGGGCATGAGTGCCGGCATGCCTGTGTGGGACAATCCCCACATCGTCTGCGGGAAACAAGGAAAGCTGGGCGTGAGGCCACTCAAAATGCTGCTCTCTTGGGCTGCTGTGCATGGCACACATCGAGGCTGGCCCTGATGTCTGACAGTCACGTTCAATGTCAGCCTTAGAAGCATGGATTTCAGCCCAGCAAGCAGTGGTGCACAGCCCTCGCGGCAAAGCTGGGGCTGGGAAAATGGGAAGAAGATCATCCAGAAGTGCAGGAATATCTGAAATTTGAAGCATGGGGCAAGTTGTCAAAAGGGCGTAAGTGACCCTGGCATGCCCTTGGTCTGGGGTGCCTCCAGCTGCAGTGGGGATGGCCTCCGCTGCCTGAAGAGCTGGAACCTGGTTCAGCCCTTGGAGACTGTGGAGGATGAGAGCTGGCTGCCAGCTTTGCAGGCGGAGTGAGACCATGCCTGCCAGGACTCAAGCACAGTGGTTCACAGTGCTGATAGCCACGCTTCTCCAAGGTTCCCGGCTGTAAGGCTGGAAATGCAGAAGGGCTCAGGTGTGGCTCAGGTTGTACAACCCACTTTTCTGCCAGCTGCTCTGAAACTTTGCTTTTGTCAGAGAAGAGCTTTCTGAAAAAAAAAATTGAAAAAGCAGAATGATTAACACTGCTGCCTTGTGATGAACAAGGTATGTGTCTGTCATTCATGGGTCAAAGCCAAAAGTCAAACCAAGACACAGCTTCAGACTTTGAGCTGCAGGGAGGTCAGCTCTGAGGAGGTTAAAAACAGGCAGGGGACATTCTGGAGACAGAAGGCTCCATTGATGTCAGGTATGTCCAGGAGTGATTAAGCATAGATGCACACTATTTACAGTGAATTTCCAAAGATAGTGGCTGTATAATTTGTGTAGTGGAAATTCCCAGAGATCTTGTCCTGGACAGCTAGCTCTGATGCTGCCAAAACCTGACTCTTTGGGACAAACAAGTGAATTGTGGGATCATCTGCAATTGGGAAGGTTCAAGGTTCAGCTACCCAGTGGCTGGATTTGAGCTTGAGTGCTGTCGGGACCTGGTGCTCAGAGAGCAGTGGCACAATTAACTGTACTCATGCCGAGATTCTTGCTTGTGTTTATATTTAATTCTTATAATCATGTTGCATTGGTGTTACAGTTGCTCATGTTCACACTGCATTTCAGCAGTAAGTGTCCTTTGCAGTTCATCTTTCATCAGGTACTATGCTCTTCCTGCTAGGGGATCAGGGTAACAGGATTCCTGTTCCCTTTTCCGTCTTCATGTTTTGTTCTCTGTAATTTTATTACATTGCTTCCTCTTGCCCTCCCAGTGCAATCTTTTTCCACTCTGATCCCAATCCAGATCACCTAACACTGTCTTAGTACAGGAGGTTATAATCTAAAACCAATTAAAAAATTTAAGTTGGATAGTCAAATTACATCCCTTGAATAAGAAGCCCAGCCTCAAAAGAGCAGTCATCTCTGTAATCCCAGCCATTTTGATTTTCATCTCAACCTTTGATGCCAACATCTTGCCTCCTAGGTGTTCATCCTGGAGTCCATCTGTTTGGCTGGGGACTGCCTGATTTACAAGACAGTGGGACATGTTCCCTGGGAACATGAGGCACTAGCTGGAGATTAGTTTTAAGTCTTGTCTGACCTTTCAGAGCACTGTGTTTTTTGCAAACAGGACAGGAAACAGTGCTCAAGTCCCCTTCTGCTCTCTGTGAGGTCATGCAGGCTGGCACTTCCAGCCAGGCCAGTCTTTTCTCCCTTACCTAGGACTTGGGCATACAAACCATGTCCAAATGTGTTTGAAGGTGTAGAAATGTTATGTGCATCCTTTTCTGAGTCCTGAAGGATGCAGCCCTCTCTTACCACTGAGCCTGTGCTGGAAAGACTGTGAGGAGAAGGGTGCAGAGATAGGCTGAATGCCCATTCCCTCTGCACTAGATCCTGCATCCAGAGGATCAGCCTGGCTCCACAGAGCCAAAACAGAAGCTGCAGACAGACTATATTACTGCTTGAGAAGATGAAGAAACCACCTTTGGGCTCTGGAGACTGAGCTCCCTGTATTCTGCCACTCAGCTCAGGGCCATGTGTCCATGGCAAGACCACTGAGGAAGGATGGGCCAGGGACCCAGCAGGCTCATGTGTGTCAGGCTCAGAGCTGCACTCCCAAGATTCTGGATCCCTGAGTTAGGGTTGGACTCCAGGACAACCAGGATTGAGCTGGCTGAGAAATCTGAAACTGGCCCCTGTCCCTGTTCTGCCCCTGCCTCCCTCGCCTTTCCTCCGCCCCGCTCTTTAGGGATTGGCAAAGGATTGTGTGTTATTACATGGGTGTAATCTTCTTTTAAGATGTTCATGGCAGCTCAAGTCTCCGGACTCAATTCTGCACTGATTTACACAGCCCGCAATCTCATTGTGAGGATGGTGATTGCATAGGAACAGATCCTGCCTGGACTCTGCAAACTTACAGCACCCAGAAGAGAATGCCTGTCATTTGAGACCTGTTCCCAAAGATCACCACAGAGTTCCCATGAATTTTGAGAGCAGCAAGTGCTGGAGCTGTGGAAGTCTTGTTATATAAATCTCTGTGCACTCATGAATGATGCTTGAGAAGTCATGTTTATCCAGTGTTCTGTGAACTCTAATTTACCTCTTGTAGAGCATATCCAGGTCTTGGCAGGGAGGATGCTATAGACATTTAAAAAGTATTTGGATAAAGCTGATAGAGAGCATGTATGTTGTTGCAAGAGAACAAGTTGTATCAATAATGCAATGTAGTATAGTACTGTTGTACAGTACCAGAACTGGTACAGTTCTGGTGCAGGGTTTGTGGACTGTACCTCAGTGTATGGAGTTAGATAATCTACTCCACTGGGAATTTGAAAACCTGAATTATGTATGATAGAACAGATAGGTGTTTATACAGAGAGCAGTTCCTGCAATACTTCATACACTTAATGCAAAACGGGAATAACACAGGCATGCTTGTTTCTGCTTGCTTCAGAACTTCATTATTGCATTTCATTTACACAGCTTGATGAGCTGTGCAGTATTTGCTTTCTTCTGCTGCTAATAAAAATAGTCCATATAACTGTGCTGGAGTATCATTGAGCTATTCTCTCTGAGTACATAATGAAACACATTGACCCCCTTAAACAATAAAACCCTACACTAATTTTCTTTAGTCTGAAAAGAAGACAAATAATTCATCTTGCTTTATAATTGCAGTCAATCAATCATTTTACAATTGGACAGTAAGTCTCTAAGTGAAAGATCAAGCTTTAATTGAAACAATGAAACATTTCATTGTTATTGAAAAATCAGTAAGAGGCACCATTCAAAGAGCTTGTTCAAATGTTTGTCATTGATAAGATGCGTATTTCTAAAGAATCAAATCCATTTGCTTTGGAATGAGATTATTTTAGCAAATACAGTTGCTTATCTAAGATGCAAAACCAGTGAGGCTTTTTTTCTCTCCCCTGCCCCCAACCACTGCAGCGCTTAATGCTGCTCCATGTGCTTATAAACTCCTGAAACATGGAGATGAAATCTGGGCTTATGGGGTTTGTCACAGGCTGCAGAAGAGTCAGGACTTCACCCTGGCTGACCTGAAAGTCGCTCCAAAGCATTCAGCTGGACCTTCACAACAATGAGACTGCGAGCTGCCCAAACTTTAGTAGCTCAGGAGAGATGTTTCCCTTACCTTTCCCTTCCCTTCTCTGTCAGAAGGCTAAGCTGTCACTCGCCTTTCGTTCCCAGGAATAGTACTCTGCCCGTTGGCATGGATATATTGATTGTAAGGACAAGTGTACACAATTTCTTCCAGAAGCAGGAAGAAAAGGAATTCTTGTTCCGCAGTAAGAGCATCTACAGGTGGAGTATGTAGAATTGGTAACATGTTGTAAGTTCATGCTCTACTAGATCCGTGACCATTTTCAAGCCCTAGGTTTTACTATGTACCCCCTCAGGTCACCTTTTTTTGTCCATTATGCTGAGTTTCTTCAGAATACAATGATCAGAATGTCCATTTTGTGAGCTTCACACACCCTAATTTAGGCAACTGAAGTTATATGCCCAATTCAAATGCGGGCTTCTCAGTACAAAAGAGAGACAGAGCTCCAGGAGCAAGTCCAGTGGAGGACTACAAAGATGATTAAGGCATCTCTCTTACAAGGAAAGGTTGATAAGGGTTGGGCCCTTTCATCCTCAAGAAGAGATGACTGAGGGGGAACCTCATCAGTGTCTGTAAATATATGAAGGGAGGGTATCGAGAGAATGGAGCTGGGCTCTGCTTTGTGGTGATGAGCAATAGGACAAGAGGCAACAGGCAGAAACTGATGCTCTGGAAGTTGTACTTAAACATGAGGAAGAGCTACTTTTACTGTGAAAGTGACTGCATCCTGCAACAGATTGCCCAGAGAGGTTGTGGAGTCTCCTCTGGAGATATTCAAAAGCTGTCTGGACACAATCCTCAGTAACATGTTCTAGGGACCTTGTCTGAACAGGGAGGTGGGACTAGATGCCCTCCAGCAGTCTCTTCCAACTGTATCTATTCTGTGATTCTGTAATTCAACCAAGTCATTTAACCTCCTTCAAAAGTCAATCAAGAGAGGTGGGCATCTGAAATTCACTTATTTTAGACACTTAATTAAGTATAGATTTTGTTCCCATTTTCTTAGTATCATAAGCAGAGGTCATATAAGACACTAATGATACCCTTTTCAAAACCTGAGACCTGAAAGTGACATGCTGAATCTTAACAACAATTAGGAATATTTATCATCCTCTGCTGCTGAATAAAATGCTCAGCTAAGGTATGCAGACTGCATTTTCTCACTTACTAATTGCAGTCACATTGGAAAGTAATCCTGTTGGCCAGTCGTCTGAAGGAGGATTCAAGAAAACAACCACTGGGCAACCTATTCTATATATATGTGTGCGTGTATATGTGTGTACATATATCAAATTTACCATGTTCAAATGCGTGCTCTCTCAGCATGAGATACATCTGAATCCAGTGGAGATTTGTTCACATTGCAGAAAAAAAATCTTCCAAGTGAAATCACTGACTTGAAATGTTAAGAGATCATGTAGTTCAATAAGGTAAGATCTCAGTCCTCCAGGACTGAGAGAGTCTGGGACCTGAACAGGCATTGTGTTTCTTCTAAATCAAAAAGGAAAGCACCAAACTCAAACCTCCCCACATTAGTTTCATTGCTGTTTTGTTTGAGTAAATTAATGAGCCTTAAAGAAGTGATTGACATGTTAATATTTAGTCATTTGGTTTTACAATTCTGAAGCGTATTTTAATGTTTTCTTGTTAACTTGTTCATTTTGAGCAGTGCTAATAGGACTAGTGACATAACTAACATATAGAAAGCGATGAGGCTACTTTATGCCTTCTACTGTTGTTAAGAATATTATCCTTTTTTATATAGTATTGCTATTCACTTCCCAATTAGTAATTAAAAGGAGGAATAAATTTTAAGTAATAACTTTCTCACTTAATGAGAAGAGACTGAGGCAGTCTTGCTATTTGGAAGGAGTGGAAATATAGAAGTAATTGCATCTTCACTGCAGGGTTTGTGTTCTCTGTGGGACTACTTTTGTTCTGTTGGTAGCCTTTGAGACTCTAGTATTCTGCTTCTGAACATAATGAGCTGAATGCCTAATTTGTAAGCTTTATATACCTTAAACCTGCCAGCTTACATGCACTAGCATTATTCTATATCTTTATCTTACTTCTTAAATTTAAGAGTATATTGTCCAGAGAAGCAAGAAGGTTGTTTTTGGTTTGACTTTTCTTTCTAAGCCTTGTAAGGGAACACCAGCATATTTTGAAAGAACTCTTCCAAGTGAGCCTAAGGGGCTGTGTTAGTGGTATTTAAAGTCTTCGATGAGCAGATAATTGCAACTCTGATAAACAGCTTTTGGGTTTAAATTTTCTACTTGCATTGTTTGTGTTTGTTCTATCCATTCTCATTTAAAAATGAAATACTTCTGCTACTTTATTACTCCTGACCTTCTCATACTAATGGTTTTGAGTGGAGAGCATTAGAAGCTGAGTTATGTTTAAAAGGAGAAGGAACTGCTTGAAGCAGCATCAGATAATTAAGAACATCACATTTTTTAAAATGTACTTCATCATGCTGCTGTTATCTGAATTTAACTGGAATGCTTCTATGAATAAGGCTGCTGGATTGTACCCTCAGGACTTAGGGGAACACAACTGCCAGTCTTGCTATCCTTATATGGCCTTCATGGGCCATCCAGATTTCCCATCCAGGAATCTCAGCTTTCTGGGCTGCTTCAGTCTGTGCCAGTAGCATAAAGGCTGTGAATTGCCTTCGTTTATCCCAAAAGGGCATTAATTTTCAAGCCCAGGAAAGACACTTCAAATGTCAGCCTTGTTCATTTTCTCAGAAGCATCCAGCTAGTCTGCTTATTCATTAATGTGGCTAGATGGGTGGGAACAGCTGCAGTCTATCTGGCTAAAAAAGTGCCTGGCTATTAATGGTCTGCGCAGTGTGTTCTCGTTTCTCTGATTAAGGCCCTTGGTCTACCCTCTGCCTGAGTCCTTGCTTGAGAGAAAGGCATATGTGGAGAGAGGCAAGAGTGGAAAAATAAAGGCTATCTCTGTAGCATCTTCTCGTTTGATTGTTGATAGCATGATGCTGCTTTCCTGAGTGTTTTTTTCCATTAGCTACTTTTGCCTTCACAATTGGAAAAAGACAAACCAGACTCATGCAGGAGGGGTGTCAGATGGCTAAAGGTGGCGATACTTGGGACTCAGTGATACTTGTAGGTCTCTTCCAACTCAAAAATATTCTGTAATCTTATATGGAAATGCTAATGCCAACATAACTGAATCTTAGACTGTGAAATAGAGGTGGGAAGGGATACCCAGCTCCAAGCTGAGTCTGAGGAGACCCAGTATTTCTACATTTTTCTTAATACCACTTGAACTTCACTCAAAATCCCAGCCACTAGCATGGCCCGAGAGCTCTCCAGGGTGTGCTGGGTGATGTCCGTTGGAATGATTTCAGGCTGCAGAAGGAATTTAATCCAGACCTGCTTCTAGGCCTGCTATTCCCCTGTATTAAAAGACATCAGGATGTTCTTCTTCTGCCACTGGATTTTAAAAGACAAGGATTAACTTGAAAATTGTTCTCTTAAGTATTTCATACTAGCGTGACTTTGTACAGGGAAGATGCTCCTTGCTGCAGTCTCCCTCTCTGGGTGAATTTTGAGGTGCCAATGATTCCTCAGGCAATGCCCAAGTCTGTGCTGCGGAGGTGTGGAATCGCTGGGTGCTTGAAGGAATCCATGTCCTTTGTTAAACCTGGTTTTCTGTAATATCCTAAGGTTGCAGCTGTCCCTCTCCGTACACCTGGGCTGCTGGCTCTCATCAACAGGAGACACACAGTAGCTCAAAGATAAAATATAATGATCTTAGCCTTACAACTGTGGCTTCAAAGTAAAGCTTTTAAGCTTTTATGCCAGTGTCCAAGATGAAGAAAATCAGTAAGGAGTTCAGGAGCATTTTTTTCCTTTCATTTTTGGCATGTGATTGAACATTTCTTAGTCATAGTTGCCTTTTGTTGTTTCTGTTCAGCCATCAAATGTTACAATAATTGGGTGTGCAGATGTTGCAAACTGCACACGGTTACTTGTCTCCAAATGAAGTTGTTTTTATAGAGTCTGTTTTTCAGACACATATAACGAAAAGCTTTCTGTTAACATCCACTGCTTCAAAAATTCATTTTGACCAAAGATAATATCTGTTTAAGAGGATTCATAGTTTTCAAAAGTGATGAGACTAAAGATGTGTGAAAAATCATTCCTAGGGGCCTCTAGGGCAATCTCCAGCCGAGGCTGTTGATGTATTTGAGATGTCACAGCTCCCTCCAGCGGGCTACTTCCAGGAGGAGGATTCTTCAGGCACCAACCCAAAGCTTCCAAACTTCAAAGAGAAAATATTCAAACCATTTAAAAAAAAAAAACATTTATTTCCTGTTGACTGCTATGTAAATACAGTTTTTCGTTTGGATTAGGGTGGCATGGCCTATGAAAACACAACATCTGAGATGTAGTAGGATAAGGAAGATTTCCTATGTTTACATTCTCCAAGTCATCATTCTCCAGCATCAAAGTACTGCAACATGTCCAACACAAATGACATGCTATTCATCTGAACGTATGTGACCCCATGTAGGTTTGTTTTCATAACATGGACTATGGGTTCTTATGAACCTTCACAGGAGCTGATACCTTCTTTTATGAGTTTTCACGTGTTGCAGTGGATGAAGCCATGTCCATGGGAATGACAAAGTCTAGTCCGGGCTAAGTAACAGATCCAGAATGGAAATGTGCTCTTTCTTTCCAAGAACCTGAAAACACGGAACAATTAATTTGGGAGATTTCCAATAATTCTGATTCTGAGTGTAATTTTTTGTGTGATTTTCATATCCCATAAATCTTTCTAGCTTCTTGGGAGATGACGTCTTGTGACATAAGCATTTAAAAAATATTTTAATTTTCACAAATACACTAAACTCCAACATCTATATTGATAATTTTTAGATTTATGATTTATGATTTATTATTATTAGATTGATTATTTGATATTAAAAGAAAAGTAATGAAAGTCATTTAATGCAGTTCATTACTACTCCTTTCCAATTTCTGTTCACATCACTGACTCTTCAGTAGTGATTCAAGCTGTAGGCTTAAAAATGGGTTTGCAGCTGATGGATAGTGCTGGCAAATCAAGGAATAGATTCAGCATGATGATTATAGATAGGTGGTGGCTGAGCCTATAAGAATCTGCATTAGATACAATGGTATCAGCATGTGGAGACACAACAACAGCACTACATAAATCATGTGCAGTGTTATATATTCTCAAGTATATAATATGTTGCCTGGCAACTGCATGTCTCTGGGCTTCGAAAAGTAACTGCTTTTAATTATGTTCCTGTGATACTGTATGACTACAGAATCAAGAACACTGAATCTGCCTAATTGCTTTAAAAATTACATTTATTGAAAAATAAAACTCCTTTTCTGAATCATCAATATGCCTTGCCTCAATCAAGCATTCTGTGCTTCTGGCACTTTTCCTAAGCATACTCTACAGTATTGCAATTCAAGCATAATTATGAAGAACCTGTTTTCTTTTTCTTGAATAGTTCAAGATTTATAGAATTTATGAAGCATCCTTCATGTAGTCAGGGACTACTGCTTCTTCTTTTTTTTTCCTCTGTTGGAATGTGCTTACATCTCTCAGCTCACAGAGACAAGAAATTTGGGCTTTTTTGCTCTCCTGTGGCTTGGACTTTATCTTGTGTAAGGAAAGGCACTAATATACAGATTATGTTGGCACATATCAGTAATTTACAACATCCTTCAGCTGGATTTAGATAAGCTAAGTATACCTGAAAAGCTAGATCCCATATATATACTATAGTCCCAGAATTCTGTAAACTGTAATTCCTGCACTATATTTTAAAAAGACTAAGAGTGACTAACACATTAGTAAAACACTTTGCAAAGTCATGGAGCTGATACATGGTCTAATCCACAGTCTTCAGTGTACTATCCTCTGTGAAGAACATACCTAGAGAAGAAATTGTAAATGTCACCCATCTTTGCAGGTCCAACCTCAGTAGGAAAGGAGTAAATAATCCCCTGAAGCACACTGCTTGGGACACCCTGCAACATGGGAGTCACCTCTCAAACCCCCTTTGATGAAGTGAATTAGGAATAGCTCTTCTGTTATGGGGGTGAATAACTCAGCCAGAAGGTGGGTTATAGGAAAGGTGTCACAGTTTCACAACTCCGTGTTGTTGTTGGACTCCTTCATATTTGAGGGCCTTAAATAAACTCTGAGATAGCTATTTGGACTGGACCTCTTAAGAGACTTAAAGAGATGCTTAGTTGCATATAGGCAATAAATCCCAGATGCGTGGGAAAATTGAGCTACACCAAATAAATATTTTCAAGTGGCATGGACAGATTTCTAGTGAGGTGGGGTGCCTCCAGCATTACTAACCAGCTGCTTCAGTGTTCTTTGAATTAAATTCTTGTACATAGGTACTCAGTTCTACCTTACTTCTATAGTCTATCAAACCCCAATTTTATTATATTGATTTTTTTTTATATATGGTCCCAAGTGCTGATTGAGATTGTGCTCTTTTTGTGTTTTAACATCTCATTATCTATTAAGAAACTGAGTGCTAGATGATTCCTTCTGAGAAAATAGCTGTCGTGGCAGGCCCTGGGGCACTGGTGGGGTGCCGCAACCTTCTAGAGAAGCATCCTGGGGAGGACGCCCTCAAGGCACAGGCACATCCTCCTTGCTGCCGGGCAGAGAGTGATTTCAGCTCTTTTGTGAGCTCTCTGCTGGAAGAGACGGGAGCCATGTGTGGTGATCCAAGGCGAAGCTTTATTCTTCTTTCCTTGAAGGGGTCCAGGGACAAACTGGCTCAGTGGGGTCTGAGGGAGCAGGGTTGCTATAGGAAAGCCAGGGGGCGGGGTAGAGCAACTAGCGAATCATCTGAGAGCTCAGGGGAGGTACAAAGGGGGAAGGGCCAATGAGGTACAGGCAATTTACATCAAACAGGGAGGCATGCTGGGAGTAAATTTTGTAACCATTATGACAGGGGAGTGCCTGAGGGCATAACCTCCAGGGGAGAGTGGCAGACTCTTTTGCTGAGAGGCTTTCAGCCTCTACAACTCCCCTTTCTTTTTTTATCAAAAAAGCTTTTTTGACAGCCTTTTTTTAAAAAACAACCTATAAGACAAGAAAACATAAGCAACACAACAAAAACAGTAACAAAGATCCAAAAAATGCTTTTAACTAAGGAAAGCCTCCATTCCTTGAGTCCCAACTGTCCAAGAAAATGGTTAAAGCTATCGGTGAATTTTATACACAGTCGCAACAACAGCAACAAGGTAGGTGGTCTTCATTGTTGGGTTGGGATGGAGCTTTGAGGTAGATGTTGCCAGCAGGATCGCTTTACGCACCAGGGATGCTCGATCTACTGCTGGTGGAAGCAGCATTATGGCAGAAAATTTTAAACTGAGCTTAAAATCAATTTCAGTTAAAATTAAAACTGGAAATGAGATAAGTAGGGTTGGAGAAGGGTATTAGGGGACTTGGGGAGGAAGGAGAAACAGGAGGGTTAAGTATAGAGGTAAGTAGGGCTCGGCATTAGAGTTTATTTGGGGATCATGGGGGATGAGGTAGTTGTGGCTAGGTTGTACCTAACCTACAGTTGCATAGTTGTGTCTAGTTTTGTACCTTTTGCCTGGGATCTTGTGATGGGGTGATTCGGTTGCTGCTGGTTTGTTGCTTTGCAGCATCTTCTCCTCCACGCAGCCCGCTTTTGGTCTTGTAGTCCTGCTTTGTTAGAACTTGGAAGAGACTTTGTTATCGGTGATGGTGGCAGTGTTTGTCGGCCCTGAGTATGGCTTTATATATTTCCCTGGGAACCATTTTGGGCCAGATGGTATTGATACACAGGCATATCCCCTCCCCCAGGTAATCAATGGGAAAGGCCCTGATATTTGTTGGGTTTCTTGATCCTCAGTCAACACCGGCAGCTTCTCATTGAGCTTGGCTTGGGCCGAATTTGAGAAGTGCCAGAGTACAGGGGGAGTTGGCTACGAAAAGGAACAATTTAGGAAATTCATCACATAGAGGACTTAACAGAGTCTCTCAACTGGAGACATGGTCTCTGTCCCTCCCCCCTGTTGATCAAGGACTCGCTTGATGGTGCCGTGGGTCCTTTCAACAATTGATTGCCTTGTGGGATTGTGGGGAATGTCTGTGGTATGCTTAACTCTCCATTGATTAAAATAGTCTTTTAGCTTTCGGGAGGTATACGCAGGGCCGTTACGTGTTTTGATCCCTTTGGGGACTCCCAGGGTGACAAACGTGAGGAGAAGATACTTGATGGTGTGCGCAGCATCGTCTCCTGCATGGGCCAAAGCAAACATTGTGCCTGAAAATGTGTCCACAGATACATGAACGTATTTGGATCTTCCAAAGGCTGGAAAATGTGTTACATCTGTCTGCCATATCTGGCAGCTGTTTAAACCTCTGGGGTTGACCCCAGATCCCAAAGATGGCAATTGATAAGATTGACAATTTGGGCAGGTGGCTACAATGGCTCGAGCCTGTTCCCTTTTTAGTTTAAACATTCTTATTAAAGCTGAGACGTTTTGGTGATAGAATGCATGGGGCATCTTTGCTTGTGCAAAGATGTCCAGTATGCTGGTAATTTCCACAGACATGGCTAGTGCGTCCATTCTCCTGTTTCCCTCTGCGATGGCTCCTGGGAGATCGGTGTGTGATCTCACATACAAAACGTGGTAAGGTTGCTTTCTGTGGGAGATGATCTAGATCAGCTTAGAAAGCAACTTATTTGGGTTAGAGACCTCCTTTAAAAGTGAATGTTCTACCCTCATAGCTACATCGGCAACATAAGCCGAATCTGTGACCACATTAGTTGGTTCTTGAAATCTCTCGAAAGCTCTGATGACGGCCATTAATTCTGCAATCTGTGGCAACCATTCAACCACCTGGACATCAGACTCCCACTTCTGTGTCTTGGGATCCTTCCATGTCATTCTTGACTTGTGGGACGACCCAGAGCCATCAGTGAAAATGGTCAGGGCTTTGAGGGGTAATTTACTTTGAATAAATTTTGGGACCAAACTGAAAGCTGATTTGAACAACTTGTGACCTGGCAAATGGATTGAAATTTGGCCTGGGTAGCTGTCTAAGGCAAACTGAAGTCTGTCGTTGGACTGGAGCAAATGCTCTAAATCTCCAGTTGTGGCCAATGGTAGTATTATACATGTGAACTCACACCCCACAAGAGAGCGGAGGCGAACCCTAGCCTTCTTTATTATGTCGGCACTTAGTTCTTGCGGCATTGTTATTGTTTTGTAGGTTGATGGTGCAGAAAAACCCACTCCAGAATAATTAAAGGGTCTCTTAATTGACTGTCCCATTGGTAAATGAGCCCATGGAACCAAGAGGCCTTACCTGGAACCGCCATCTCGAAGGGCAGTTTTGGCTCGTAGCAGTGGACTTGCCTCAATGTCAGGGCTTCCTGGACTTTCTCAGGCTTCTGGGATGAGTGCGCGCAGTGAGTTGAGGTCCTCACTGCCACACAGAAGATTGAAGAGAGGGGTGAAGTCCTCCGTCATAATTGTCAGGAGCGGACGCACCCAGTTAATGGACCCACAGAGTTGGTGGAGGTCTTGCAGGGTCTTGGAGCTGTCTTTGATGGCAAGTTGCTGAGGTATGACGGTTTGTTCCTGGATCCAGAGGCCAAGGTAAGTCCAGGGGCTGGAGAACTAGATTTTGTCTTTACTGATTTCAAATCCTGAAGACTCAATGATTTTTATGGTTTTAGTTAGAGTTGAGTTCAAGTAAGTCAAGTCCGGTGCGCATACAGGTATATCATCCATGTAGTGTAAAATTATGGTGTCTGGGAACAGGCTCCTAATTGGTGACAGTATTTTTGCCACATACCATTGGCAGACTGTGGGCGAGTTCTTCATCCCCTGTGGCAGTACAAGCCAATGATAACGTTTTAAGGGGGCTTGTCTGTTGGGTGATGGTACAGAAAATGCGAACCTTGGGGCATCTTGAGGATGGAGAGGGATATTAAAAAAACAGTCTTTTATGTCAATGATCACAAGTTTCCAGTCTCGGGGTAATAGCGATGGTGAGAGCAGACCAGGCTGCAGGGGACCCATGTCTTCTATGACATCATTGATTTTTCTGAGGTCGTGCAGGAGCCTCCATCTGGCTTTGCCAGGCTTTTTTAAAACAAAGACAGGAGAGTTCCAAGGGCTGGTGGTCTCGACTATGTGGCCCTTGGAAAGCTGCTCCTCCATGAGAGCCTCCAAAGCGCGCAGTTTTTGGTTGGAAAGGGGCCACTGATCGACCCACACTGGATGGTCTTGCTTCCAGGTAAGCCGAGGGGTGGTAAGTGGTGAGCGCTGCTCAACAGTAGCCCCCACTAAAAATCCCTACAGGGGATTTTTATGGAGGCTCCCCATTGGGCCAAGAGGTCCCTGCTCCAGAGGGTGATAGGTGCCCTCACTACATACGGCTGAATGGTGGGCATTTTTCCCTTGGGACCTTCCACTATGATGTTGCTCTTGCTGCATATTGAGACTGTGACCCCTCCAATCATCCCCACCACAGGTTGGAGTTCCCAGTTTGATGGCCACTCGGAGCAGGCAATGATGGTGACATCCACTCTGGTGTCCATCATCCCTGGGCGGAGGATATTTTCCCCTTTGCAAAAGATATTACATTCAATGATAGGTTTGTTGGAGACCACAATCTGTACCCACATAATTGTCGGGTTAATTGGAACCTGTTCCGAATAGTCTTTTGGCAATAAGAAAACTTGTTGTCTTGGTTTAATTTTGAGTTTCCCGGCCAATGCACCAAATTAATGTTTTAGGTTTGAGTTGCCAATTTAAATAAGCTTATTTCTTTCTGTTGTGAGACAGAACCAGGAGGAAAAGAGCAAGGCAGTCTTAAAACTTGAAAGGGTATAGAAGAAAATTTATTAACTACACAAACAAAAAGGGGGGGGGAAGAGGGAAAAAAAAAAAAATTCAGAATAAGATTTTCCAGATCGCTCCTTCCCTCCCTCTCCCAATCTTCATAACAACAAAACAAATATATAACAAATACTTCGGTCAGTGCCCAATTTAGTCTTTCTCTGTTCACTTCTGGAGAGAGAAGCCTCTTCTTGTTGAAGTTGTAGGGATGTTTCCCACAAGAAGGAAAAAAAAGGTCTCTTGTGGTTTTATCTTTCACGATTTGCATCCGCCCGGGAATCTGCAACCGTAATGCTCCTCCCAATTCTACAGCCGTCCCAAAGTTGTAGATGTGGGTCATGTCTGTTCCATGGGGTATTACTTTTAAGAATGAAATGTTCGACAGCAACGATTCTCTCTGTCTCCTTTCTCTCTGCTCAGGCTTCATCTTCAAAAAACTGAAATCCCCTTCTTTTCTCAGGGCAGAAATTCTCAACACAGGTGTTTTTTAGTCAAATCATCTCCTAAAAAGGAACATTTCCATCCCCCCATGTCTCTTTCCATGGTTTATAGGAATATTCAGTACATCAGTTCATTCCTACAATTTCACAAAAAGATTTTCAGCCATTTCAGCATCTTCTCGTTCTCCTTCCATCTTAAAAAAACTTAGCTCTTACATCACTGACTTCAGAAATCTTCTCATTCCCTTTCATATTCAAAGGAAAGGCTGGAGGCTTTGCAAATCTTATCTGAACACTAAAGAGTTCAAGTTTAACACAACTACCAAAGTTGGGCCAGGCTCAGGCCGCGCTGGGGGGGGCAGCTGAGGTGTTAATCAGCCTTTGTGGGGCTGGGCTGCAGCCCCACACTGCTCATGGCCACCCGGGCAGGCCTGGCCTGGCCGGCAGCATAAAGAGTCAGCCTTCCCCCACGCCAGAGCAGCAGGCCGGTGGAGGAAGAAGCCGTGAAGGTCTTATCACACAACTTTTCCTCCCCCCGGCCATCGGGTCCCCCTCATTGGCAAACGGGGCCCAAGCGGCCTCCCGAGCCTCTCTTTCCCCCCCCCGCATGGGGGAGAGGGCAGCTCGGGTTGATGTTACCTGCTCAGCCGCTGGAAAAACAAAGAGACCCAGTTCCGGATTACCTCCTTCAAAATGTGTGTGCACGGAGCGAACTAACCTTCTCTGATTGGCTGTTGCAGGTATCCCAACTCCCCACAGAGGAAATTCCCTTAGGAAGAACCTCTTCTGAGTTTCTTCCTCCTAAGTCAACCTATCACACTTGTGCAATTGGAGTTTGTGGGACACATACTGAGAAAGTAAGAAAATTACAGCCTGAAAAATATTCCAGGTGTGAGGTTTAGGAAAACCTCGGGGTGTCTCTTGGGCACCCACACTGCCAGGTTATGTTCTTCTTTAAAAAGCCAAGCAAGTAAATAGTTGCTATAAAGTTATTTATTGCAGAAGCACATCAGTCTCAAAGTCAAAAACAAAGCAAAGCAATGGCATAAGATCAATGGCCAAAGCAATGGCATAAAGCAATGGCAAAACTGCAGTGAGAAAATGCAATGGCAAAATGCACAATGCATGTTCTTTTATAGAAACTTTCCAACTAGCTAAGACACAAACTCAGACCACTATTTCTTAACCTATTAGAATTCTAGTTTCTTAGCACGCCAGGCTACATATAGACTACGTGCATGGCCTATCTTGTTCTAACTGAAAAATGTAAGCAATATTCTTAGCTCTAACTCTATTATGTCTGAAGCTAGGTTCTTGGAGCCTCTAAGGAAACACTAGTATGTTTTTCAACCTTCACTAGAACATGTACTACTTCTCAGGCCTCTAAGATCTTTTACTCACTAAAAGCACTTAAAACTTATTCCGTTTACTTACTTACTTATTCACTCCATCTATTCGCTTACTCATTCCATTCAAAGACTTTAATTCAATCCGTGCCCTCTGATTTCTCTCTGAAGAAATCAGAGAGACTCCTGATTTACTGACTCCAACACCAGACTGGAGCTTTTCAGCTCTGTTCCCAGCCGATAAGCTGGTCCACCTCAAGGCTAGAGAGAATTTCTCCCAGAGTGATAATTTGGTCAAAATAAAAAGGAATTAGTAACAAGATAGAACACCTGTTGTGGTGCGTGACCAAGCCCTGGGAATGAGGTGTCTTCTCTTCTCTACTCTTGGAATTGCAAGTCATGCTATAAAACCAAGTGTGTTTCTGAATAAACTTGTCTCTTTCTTTCTATCATGAAAGACGACCATGTAGCTGTGCATCTTATTTCCACCTCACTTAAAGGGTTAAAACCCCTTTCCAGAGCTGCAGGAGTTCCCTGGTATAGTTTGAGTGGTGGGTCCTTACAGCAGACAGAGACGAGGATCTCATCCTCAGGGCCTACCATCTGTACTTCAGGGAGAATGTGGAGATTGTCTGGTCCACAAACAGAGTCACCAATGATTAAAATGTCCCGAGGACTTTCTGGTGGCCCATATTTCCCTGTTGGGATTCTGAAACCACACTCATCAACAAAGTGGATGGTCAGAGCGCTTACCAACTGGTGCTGGGTTCCCACCTGAATCGCTCCGTATGGACTGTCGTCTGGATGTGCAGTGGAATCTTTGGAGCAGATGACTGATTTTCCCGATGTTCTGGGATGGTGGGCAGAGCAGGGTGAAACGGCTTCTGATTTGCTGTTGTAGCGCAGGGCCATTCCACACTCCACTGGAAGTTTCCTGAGCGCTACTGGTGGAGCGACTGTGGGTCCAGGGACGATGGTCCTGAATTGTTACTGTCTCAGGACAGTCTTTTAGAAAGTGACCAGGTTCTCCACAGTGAAAGCATTTTTGACTGTCTTTTGCGGCAACCACTGCAAAAGCTCCCGTCACCCCATCTGCAATTCCCTTTGCTACTGCCCGCGCCACGGTGTTTTTGGTGGAGGCACGTTTTGTGCAGGCTTCAACCATCTGTTCAATGGTGGGCTCCAAGTCTAGGGGTAGAGACCTTAAGATTGCTCTGCACTCTGGTTTGGCGTTTGCCGTGGCAATTTTGTTTAACACTTCTTTTCATCCTTCGGAACTTTCAATTTGTTTTTCAAGTACAATTTTCAATCTATCAACAAATTCTATGAAAGATTCTTTTGCCCCTTGCTTAATATTAGCAAAGTTTTGTGTAGGGAGGGAATTGTCAGGGGTGAGGAGTAAGGCTGTTTTTGCTGCAGTGGCAATAACTTGTAGTGTCATTTCAGGTAGTAATTGAGCTTGGTCGGTGGGCTTTTGGAAGTTCCCCTCTCCAGCTAGTTGTTCCAGACTCAGGATTAGAGCTCACAACCCTCAGAGCCACAGCATAGAAACTAATGAGCTGTGCCACCTTTTGGCTTTAGGTCAGTGGTGCTGTAATTTAAACCTGCTCTTTAAGAAGAGAGATAAAGAGCAAAACAATTCTACTTCTAACCCTAAGGTTCCCCAAAACAAATTTACAATTTACAAAATTATAATCCACAAACTCACCTAGCACCTAACCCAGATGCTAAACAGAATACTCTTTTATTTGGTCACTCACATGCCTCTGTCCCCAGGGTTTTTTGGCCTCTTTGACCTCTGGACCTCTGCTGGGCCTTTCCGGGGCTGCTGGCAGGCTTCAGTCCAGGGGTTTTCCAGATGCCTTCCCTGTCCCGGTGGAGTCACCAGCTCTGATGCCTTGAGGAGCTGAAACAGAGGCTACACACAGAGTTAAGGGGAATGAAATGGGTATTTATTCAGAGGCCTATGAAAGGCCTACAAAAGCCACACCTTAGCAGTACGAGTGCTACAGTTGTGACCCCTGCCTGGATGGCTCCAAGATGGAAGCAAAGGAGAGGTTGGTCACAAAATCTTACACTTTTATAGGTTTTGGTTCATTTGCATGAACCCACCCTCCACATTTCCACATTGTTTGTGCTTAGGGCCTGAAGTTTGGAGAATCTGTCCTTGAGTTCTTAATTAGAATAGGACTGTTTTTTCTTCATCACCCTAGCATATCAGAAAAGCACATCCAAGGAGAATAGGAAAACTTAAAACTAAAGGCATCAATATCAGCCAGTTCCCAGTCTCCCTCCCAGGTGGCTTCCCTTTGGGTCTTCTCCCAGTGATCCTTGATCTCAGGGTATGAGTCTGAGTCAGAGAAATTGCTACTCTCATCCTCCGAAGAGGATGGAGGGCGCTGGATGGTAGGGTGAGACCTTTTCGGGTGTACTGAAGATACCAGGTGGTGGGTGGCAGTGGAGGCCAAGATGGCTTCTTTCTGATCCCAGTCAGGGCCACTTCCGGTCTTAGTGTCACGGGAACCAGAAGTGGGCTGGGCCATGGTGGAGGTGTCAACCGTGGAGGAGGTGTGGATGGGGTCTGCCATGGGGAGGGATTTCCTGAAGGAGAGGGAGGGTCCCGACACAGTTACACCTATTGAAGACACAAAGAAGGGGGAGGAGCCAGGCATGATGGAGGGTGTGGGAAGTGGCAGAGGAGAGGTGGAAAAACAGCCATTTTGGGGTGGAAGAGCAGGAAAACTTGGATAATAAGGAGGCAAAATGGCGGGTCTGGCCGCGTTGCTGGTGCCTTTTTGTGGGGAATTAACAGTGGGCAAACCTGGGTAAGTAGGCATAGGTGGGAGGTTGAGGGATTGATCCAGAGCAGCATGGCCAGTTCCACTCTGGCAAGGGGAGAGAAGGGATCAGGGGGTGTCAGAAGTGGAGGCAACCCTGTATGTCATAGAGACCACCACACGCCAATCACCCCTCAGGCAGGGATGAGGGTTGAGGAGCATGGGGAGAGGAAAGAGGGGAAGGGGTTTTTAATGAGGAACCTGAAGCACTTGATTCACAAGATAAAGGAAAGAACTTTGCAACTGAAAGCCCAAAAAGAACCCAAATGACCAGATTAGGAAAACATTTGAAAACCCAATGAATAAATCTTTTAAGTTCCCCTTTTGATAACTTAAGAAGAAGGGTGCTCACAACTTGGTGGTATACGTCTCGTTGAGGGGGGCTGAGTGTAGGATGGCTCAATTTGTTTCCCATCCTCAAATCTCCTATTTCCCACCCAGCAGTAAAAGGAAAACTGAAAGGAAAAGGCCCTAAAATCTCAAACTCACTCTTTTTACTTTGGGCCTATTGAAGCCTGCTGGGCCAAAGCAACGCTGCTGGGGTTCGTCAGGCTGTCGACCAGTCTTCTGTGGTGTTGCTTGAAGGTCCCGGTCACCCTGCAGATGGCTGTCACTTAAATGTGAGGAGCCCTCCTTGGGGAGCCGACTACCTGAGAGCTACTTGATTCCTGCAGGAATCAAGTAATCAAAGAATCCCAAGGCTGCAGGAGACACTCCTTCAGGAAACCCTCAAGAGAGGTCCTTGTTTGGGCGTCAGCTGTCGCAGCGAGCCCTGGGGTACTGGTGGAGTGCTGCAACCTTCTAGAGAAGCATCCTGAGGGGGACGTCCTCAAGGCACAGGCACATCCTCCTTGCTCGCTCCCAGGTGGAGAGTGATTTCAGCTCTTTTGTGAGCTCTCCGCTTCAGCCAACGCAGGAGGAAGAGACAGGAGCCACGTGTGGTGATCCAAGGTGAAGCTTTATTCTTTCCTTGAAAGGGTCCAGGGACAAACTGGCTCAATGGGGTCTGAGGGAGCAGGGTTGCTATAGGAAAGGCAGGGGGCGGGATAGAGCAACTAGCGAATCATCTGAGGGCTCAGGGGCGGTACAAAGGGGGAAGGGCCAGTGAGGTACAGGCAATTTACATGAAGCAGGGAGGCATGCTGGGAGTAACTTTTTGTAACCATTATGACAGGGGAGTGCCTGAGGGCATAACCTCCAGGGGAGAGTGGCAGATTCTTCTGCTGAGAGGCTTTCAGCCTTTACAAATAGCCCTGGCAGATCATCTAAGAAAGGATGGTATTAAGAGTAGTCGCTCATGTCATACTCAGTCCTGTACAGCTTTTTCACTGTATGGTTACATAGGAACAAAGATTTCCTCAGGTACTGTTGATTCATACTTAGAATACTGGACCTTAGTTTCATATTGCACTTTCTGGATTTTTTTTCTGTTCTGTGTATGGAGTCCTTACCTAATTTTACAAAATGTAAGAAATACACTAAACATGAGTGTGAACATATACTTTATTAAACTCAGCACTGGCACAAGTTGCCCAGAGAGGTTGTGGAGTTTCCATCCTTAGAGATAATAAGAAGATACTTGAACATGGTCCCAAGCAACCAGCTACAGTTGGCCCTGCTGGAGCAGGGGGGTTGGGACCAGATGACTTCCAGAGGTCCCTTACAACCTCAACCATTCTACAATTCTGTGAAATCTACAGTAAAGGGAATCTGATCAGATGACCCAATTACTACCTGTCTCTTCCTTTCCCTTCCCCCAGACCTTCTCAGCTATCTTGAAAGTACCTATAGAGAAAAAAAATCAGTATCAAAACCCAAACCCATGGCCATAGGACATGGCTCAGAAGTTGGCAAGTTCAGCCTGTGGAGCAGAAAGAAAAAGCCCCTCCTTAAATTCATAGCCTGATAGGCAGTTTCCAAGCAGTCACACTGAGCTGGGGTACCAGCAGCTGATACTTCCCAGCTGGCCAGTCAGGTCAGAGCAAGATAGAACCATCTAGAAAAAATTTTTTTTTTTTTTGGTTGGAGAGTTTATTGCTTTGGTTTGAAATTGTATTAGACTGGGAGGACTTTATATTGCTTTTCGTAAAGAGAACTGTAAAGAATAGATTATCAGTGAACTTCAGAGGTTTTCTTTTGTATTAATCAAATTGGTTCAGTGTAAGATTTTAGTCCCTACAACTCAAGCACTGCAGTGCCTAATGCCAAATGCAGTCCTAGCTGTCCACTTCCCTTTCATAGTGCGTAGGAAGAAGCGACTGCCCAGGAAATCCAGTGTGCTGTGTGGGAGCTACCTTGTGTGGGCTAGAAGACTTGGCAATGGTAATAAGCCTGGGATCCCTCCTCAGCTCTCCAGTGTGTGAGTGGGTGTTTTGGAGAAATCATACCTGCTATAGCCTAGGGAATTCACAGCCACATCTCTTAGTGCCCAAGAATGTAACTAGAAACACCAGATCCTAGGCAGCAGCCAGACAGGGAAGTAGTCTCTGCTCTAGTCATTTAACTTGTGCGGCGTCTAAGACGGATAATAAGATTCACTGAAGAACAAACAGGCAGGACCACAAGAGAGAAAATGAGAGCACGTCTTTCTCTACAGCAAAACTGGCAAGGAATGAGGTGAGAGAATCACATCTGCTTTATAGATATAATGTGGAGATGAACTAGAGAAGAGATTCTCTGATTAGAAAGGTCTTCAGTGCTGAGGACTTGGAGGACATTCAAGATTTACCTTTGAAAGTAAGTGTCCTGTTTTGTACCTCTAAGTTTTTCGCAACAGCAGCACCTAAAGGGAAACTTAAAGTTATAGATGAGCTTTACATTATTTAGTAGAAGTAAAGACACAGGCTCTTATCATCAGGCTTGACTGAACTGCTCAGTTCCTGAAAATAGGTCAGAGAGACAATCTGCACTAATTAGAAAAAGTTGGCAAAAAAAAATTATTGCAAGTTAAAAATGTGTGTCAGACCCATTTTACTTGCATAGTTGATCTGGAGGTGATGTAATGAACAGGTTTTGTACCAAAGCAGGACATATTGAAGAGGATGACTCAGTTCTGGGAGCCACAGGGAACAAGTTACACCAAGTTCACTTTGCAGAGCAGCAGCTTTTGACAGCTCCTCAAGAACATCAAGAAGCTGCAGCTTCCCCAAAGGCCCCATAGCATACTGACATCTATCCATGCAGTTAAAATTTTCTCTTCTTAGGTCCAATTTTCTGTTTGATGGATTTAAACTGCTACTTGCCTTGGCAGAATACAAGAGAGGACTTGAGTGCTGCTGAGTCAGATAATGTACTGGCCTTGAAGTATTTGGGATGCAAAAACAGAATCCCAAGGCTTGACAGGCATCCCTCAAGTTTGCACAGGTAAGAAGCTGTGCCTGTGGAGAATGAATTATATCAGACTGGAGAGCTATAAAACTCATGTATGAGCAGGCCAGCATGGGATACATGGCCTACTCTGGGCATTCAATATGAAGCTGTAGGAGGCTCCTGGACTCTGTTATGGGTCCCAGACATCCAACATTAATCCCTGCAGTGCATAAATTTGAGATCATTGTGTAAATTGTAGAAATTAAACCCTCTGTTTTCTTTTCTTCTTTCTCTGAGTATGCAGCTTCCGTTTTTAATTACAGGCCAAACCACTTCTGTACAAGAGCAGGAGTGGAGGAGATCAGCAGGCGCACAAGTGTGTATGCAGCAAGGTTACGCACTTGGCCAATGGTTTAGTCCTCCTCTAGGGCAGGCACATGTCCAGATTGGTATTTAGAGCTAGACTCTGTCTTTTTCTGCCTTTTTATTAATTTGCTAATGAAACATAGGCGTGATTAATTTATCTTTAGTGTTAAACAAGTATTTTACTTACCTTCTGCTAGAACAATGCCCTGGATAAGTAATCCTGCAGAGCAGGTACCAACATGGAAGGAGAATTTGAATTGGTCTTTATGTGTATGTTCCAAACTGCTGAACTCATTTGATATAAAATTACTGACTTCAAGAGGCTGTAGGATTATATATCTTGGAGAGCATTGGGATGACAGGAGAAGCTCTGTTTCTTTTATTGACTTCCAGCATTATTTCACTACATGTATCATTTCAGTATGCAAACCTGTCATGAAAATTTGCAAGCCTAGGCTCACAGTCCTACTCACCCTATGTTTACTATGATGAAAAAAAAAAATCATACCTTACTCACACATCTAAAAACTGATTACCTCAGGCAAACAGAATCTCAACCAGCTTGTTTTCCATTAGCTCTTTCAAAAAAACAGACATAGTGAAAAAATCCTCTGTCACTTTGTAACATTGGCTGGCACTGTGCCTGAGACAGAGACACAGCACTCTATGATCCATGTGACAAAAAGCACTTTATTCTTCTCCCTTTACCTTAAATACCTCTCTTAATGTTCCCAAGTAAGCACCTGTGATTGGTTGAAAGTTCAGGCTGCTCAGCTTTCTGACCAATAGCCTCTGCAGCTTAGGTTGGGACTCATTGGGTCAAATCCCTGTCTGTTTCAATTCTGTCCTATCTCTGTTCCCTGGAGGCCTGTCTATCAGGCCAGGCTGCTTCTCCCATATGTGGCCAAATTAACTGCCTAGTACACGCCAGTTCACATTGTGACAACTTTTCTTTTTAGCAGTTTCTGTTATCTTGAGTCAACCCAGGAAATCACTGAATGTATGGCTACAACTTATCTTGAACTGGGAAGAAAGGGCTTGATACTCCTATTTAGAAAGGAATAGAATAAGGCTATATCTAATGTTTAGAAAGCATTTTATCTAGATGCTTCTCTCACTGTCAGCAATTTCATTAATCTTTTTTAACATGGCAACTGAAATAATAATGTGAGTATGAAATAACTCTTCTGAAAATTAACATTTCAGAGTTCCTGTATTGCACAACTCAAACTGAGGATGTTTGTTGTGGTTGATTTTGCCAAGGCAGTGTGAAGTTAATGCCTTTTATGGAAAGCAGGCTCTCAAAGGAGAGAAAATTAAGCTCTGGTTAGAGCAGTTCTGTATTTGTCAATATTCTATATTCTTTTTGCTAAGAAAAGCATATTTCCCCTCTTCTGCTATGGCATCAGTTGCTCATTCAGTAAGATATTAAACCAGACAATAAATGGTATCACAGTATCTGAGCCAAAGCTTATTTTCAGAACAGAGCACAGAAGCTGCTGTGCCTGTGTGAAGTGTCTTTGTTGGATCAGGGCCCTTGTAACATTTAACTTTAGTTCAGTAACCTGAGACCTCACCTCATTTTCTATCACTGTGTCCTGCCACAATACTAAAATTTTCATATTGCTCTCCATATTGTTCAAATTTTTCAAAGTCTTACTCTTACATAGCAGCCTTTCCTTTCATCTTAAAACAGACTCAACAGTAAGCCTTTTTAATTCTTGTTTTTCAAGATGAATTCCTGGCGAGTGAAACAAAATAAGGAGAGGGACATAGGTTCAGTTCTTCCCAGCACCACACTTCCTCATTGGAGCTAAAGCTATGTAGCTCCTGGGGTGGCCAGGAAGAGAAGGCAGGAGGTAGCTCTTGTAACTCTGATCCATCTCCCTTCCTTCCCCCAACACCACCCCGTTGAGGAGCAGAGCCCAGGAGTGGTATTTCCACCACTCTTGGCTTTAGCAGTCGGACCCATGGAGAGAGAGTGCCCACTTTCCTGCACCTCTGCAAACGTCATGCTACCCTTAAACCTTCCTGTCACACTGTGCCCCAAGAAATTACCCCACCACAAAGCCACAGTGAATCTCACCATCCTTCTGGATTCCTGCCTGTAGCTTGGACCTGTCACAGTGACACAAGATATCCACAGACCTCTCTTCCCTCAAATCAGCCAAGAACAGGGCTCCTGCCTGTTTGGGAGCTGGAAGAGCAAAGAATGCCAAGTGGCTGGATTCCAGCTGGGGACTTCAGGATGTTCCATTGCCTGAGCAGCCACCTCATGGGTAAGATTGAAGGAGATGGTGGTGGTACTAGGCATGTCATGGAAGCCCAGCTCAAAATGCTGTCTTGTCTGAAATTTTGCAGTGTCATGAAAAGTGGCGTAGATGGTGAAAATTGAAAGTCCTTTATTACTGAAAGTAATAAAAAAGTAAAAAATACAAGATCTGTACTTTTTTCCTTTTTTTAGGAAAAAAAAGAAGAAACTAGAGTTTCTTCTTGAGAAGAAAGCAAAGAATTAAAGCTGTACTGCTCAGACACTTGCACTGAACCTAGCCAGGCAGATGAGGGATTAAATGAGAAGTCACATTTAAAAAAATCTATTCTGCATAATATATGACAAAAAATATGTGATTCAGCATGGTTACTAACTTTAATGAAGAAGACAACACATATGCTTTAAAGAAGAAATTTCTCAAGGTATAAAAATAATTGAAGAGAGGCAGTTCCACCCATAGTCCTATGGAAAAGTTTATAAGGCTTATTGCATGTTATATTTAGTCCAGTGTACCGTGTAATAGTCTCAAGATGAAAGTTTTCTGATAATAAAAGCATGATGTAGATGAGGAATAAGGTCTTGTAATTCAATTTAGAGAGAGACATGCAGTTTCTGAGTTCTTCATATTTTGGCTTTATGTACCACAAATAAGCAAAGTCTCCAGTGTGCTTTTGCATATACCTGCTGAAAGTCTTCATGCACAACTGTAAACTGAACTTTTGGAAATGATTATTCATTATTTTCATGTTTCTCCATGATCCTTGGGGAGTTTGTAATGAAGGAGCATATAGGAGAGAAAGGTAACTTTACTCTCTCTTTCTGCAAGACCCTCATTAATAACTTCAAAACTAGCTGAAAATGCTTTGCACTCAGTCACTGATAAGCTTAGTGCCATTGTGTTCAAAAGGATCCTTCTGCAAGTTAAGCTTCAGCTCACAGAGGGGGAAAAAGTCTCATTCTATGTGGATGTCATTAATTATGGCAAACACACGCAATAATCTCCTTTTTTGTTGATGACTCATACTTTGAGGATAAATAAGATGAATTTCCTCACAGCAGTAGGTAAGAAGAAAAGACTGCAGTGCCTTAGCTAAAAGTTCATTAGGATATCAGTGAAGATTTTAAAAATTGAGCATACAGTGATGTATATGGCTTATTCTAGTGTCTTTTAATATTTTAATAACTTCCTTTGTAGTGTGAGGAATTAAAGAGAAAAACCCTTTGAGGAAAGGCTGCAGCATTAAACGAATAACAGTTGCCCTTCGTCCCAAGAATTTGCTTCACCTTTCTCCTGTGCTGCCCTCCCCTCTGTGTATTTTACCTTTTGCAGGGTGTTTGTGCCTCCACAGGCACTCACCTGCCATTTGACCTCTCCAGGTATGTGATAAACCCAAGTCACCAGGTCTGTTAAGTCAGTTCAATTCCTCTTCTGACTCTTTCTGGCCCATATCTGCCCCACCACACACCTACCCTGACCTCTTCATTCACTGCATGTGTACTGGTTTGAAAGCAAAACCAGTGAGACACTCCAAGTCAGAAATACAATTTAATAAGAAAAAAGAGAAAAAATAAAATACATGCAATAGTACAAAAGAAAACCACTGACAGAGTCAGAATACAACCTGACACCCTGTCAGTCAGGGTGTTGGTAGCAGTCTGATTAAATGGTGGCTGCTGTCCTCCTGGAGTGACAGATGTGGTTCAGTTGAAGCAATGGTCCTGTAGAAGGATGCAGTATTCCTCTGAAGGGTCAGTAATGATGTGGAAAGGTCTGGTTTTCCTCTGGGATCCAGTGGAAAAAGGCTGCTTTGGTGTTCCAGATCTCAGTTTTTATCTAGGTAGGAAAGGCTTGGCTCCTCCCTCTGGCTGGAGCATCTCCCAATGGGATGATGTAATTTTATCAGTCATTCAGTGGGACTCAATGGCCCATTAACAGAAGATATCCTCCTGGAGGAAGGATGGGTTGTAGGAAAGATAAAGATGACTGTCCACCTGGTTTTTAACAGATGACCCATTAGCAGAGATTATGTCCTACAGAGATAAGGATCACCGCCCCACCTGTTTTCAACAGATGGTGATAGAATACATACTTTTGGGCACACCTTTACATTGTAACCTAGGACAGCATGTTACAAAGGACCATCCTCTCTTGGGAAGAAAGGAAGTACCTTCCATTTTCCAGGGGTAAATGAGGTTTCCTGCTAATTGCACTAAGTTGAATCCATCACTGCAACAGCTGCCATTCCTGCCTCAGCAGTGAAGGAGCTGTGAGTAGAGCAACATGGCTGTGCTGCTTTGCTGGGCTGGCTAGTCTGGTGTGTCGAGGCTCTGCCAAGTACAAATCTGCAGAACCAGAGCATCCATCAGCCCAGGGGCCAGTGTCACTCTCTGCTGTGCTACCTTAGTTGCAGGGAGGGTCACAGCAGTCTCTTTCTCTGGTTTATGGCACAGAGTGAGGCAGAGAATGATAGGGAGCAGGACTTTTGGCTAGCTGCAGGCTGATGCCCGAAGTATCCTCCAAGTGTCTGGCTAGGAATTACAAGCATTGAGGCGGAGTGGCACATGCTTTGTTTATCAGAGGGCAGGGCAGGGGGCACATGGATTTCTGTCTTTACTGGGAAGTGATGGCACTAACCAGGTGATCAATGCAAACTTCACAGTTGAGAAACAGTTCAGGGGAAGCAACAAACCTTTAAACATAAGGAGGAATGGCGATACTTTGTGTCTGTGGTATTTACAGGGCCCTTACCAAAGCAGTTTCTGAGCTTCTGAAGCTCTTTAAGTGGTGGTCCTTGCGAGGCCTGGTGACAAGAGACAAATTCTTCAATGCTCCATTTAGGAACAGCAGTCAGAGACACAGAAGTCCTGTCTTCAGTTTTATTTAGTGCTTTGACCTCCTCAGGAGGACACCAAGATGTCACTGTATGCTTTCTGCCTGGACTGAGGACCTGTCAGCCTGGCTGTATCATGTTTGTGGTACTGAAATCTAAACGTGGGTCAAATGATTTACTGGCCCACACTGTACCTGGCACAGCTGGGGCTGGCTGAATTCATGCTGTGTGAGGATACCCCGGTCCTGTGCTGGTGTTTTGTGTTTCCTTCCTGACAAGCTTGAAGAGAGGCTGTAGCAGAGTCATGTTTGCTTGCTCACATGTGAATAATGACTTTGTTTACACTCATGCAGTCTAATCCTCACTTCAGTTTCAAAATATACCAGAACATATATAGTCGCTTCTAGCTTGCTTTGTGGACTTTGAACTCCTGGAAAGAAAATTAAGCTATTGCTTAGGATGAGCAAACTGCACTGGGCAATACAGGAGTGGTGTTAAGGCATCACCCAGCCACACAGCGGTCATCTGAAAGTCAGAATCGGAAGCCAGGATTTGGTAAGCAAAATGTTACACCAATTCTACTTTCCCAGCTTCTAAATGATGTAGACCTTGTTTCCAGTGGCTTTCCAGAGCTCTGCTAATTTAGCCAGCATCTATTGCCACCTACTACCTTATGGTTTCCCATCCAAGAGGGATCATGCACTTGGAAAGGTTATCCTCTTTCAAAATCTCCTTTCCATGGATGGACTTGTAAGTTCTCTGATGATAGGCCGCAGTACATCAATAATTTTCATGATATAAGAATGAAAATTCATTGAGGAAGAAAAGGAAGAACAGCGAGGCTTCCTGGCATATCAGGTCACCCAGAGCAGCTTTGCCACCCAGTGGTCTCACTTGTCCACAATCTTGAGGAAGGCAATATAATCATAATCTAGCAGATGTAAGAGGAACAGAAAGGAAGGACACATTTTACATCAGCTTCAGAACTAATCGTCTGAAATAGGAAAGCTGGCCCAGCGCTTATGCTGTGAATTGTTTTTTTCCTTTTGTCTTGACAGAGCTTGTTTTGATCACCTATCCTGAGCAAAGAACTGCATACATTTAATTAGGAAGAAAATGTCATCTCACTAGAAAACCACCTGCCATGTGGAAAGTTGTGCTGTGGAACAACATCTATAACATAAATTCAGATGCAGCTATCTCTCTCAATTGAACAGCTACAACAAGCCAGCAGAATCTTGTATTAGTAGTACAGCTGTACTTGGTATGAGCAAATTATGGAGATCCTTTAGCAGAACCCCAAACTCTTGCCAAATATGGGTCTTTCTCCATCATCCCAGTCTTCCTCACAAACAGCTACAAGACTCTTCCCTGTGCTTAATTTAACCTTGTTTGTAAAACAAAAAAAGTCTCTGTTGCCAAAAGGCTTAAACTTCTGCAAACACTGATTAAGGCTGGAGCTTTACCTTCTATTTCAATGGGAGCAGGTTTGGGCTCTCGAGGAGTGCACCATGAGGGAGTGAACAGGATGATCTAAGAGAAACATGCTTCATCCTTGATATGGCCAAGGCTGGAGGCCAAAGACTTTCAAGCATTGAAGTGCATCACTGATAGATTACACATATCCTGTCATAATTTATAGCAGGTTTAGAGCATTAATCTCTAAAGAATACACAGCATGAAGAATATTTGTGAAATGAGGAAATCTACCGATTTTCTCTCTTAATATCATAAATAAAACAATTTTTTAAAAATCATCCCATACAGCTGAAAAATAGTAATGATAAACTGACTTTTCAGCCAGCTTTTCCTCTGTAGAGATACAACAGCAAAGTACTGTGGTGGCTCCTTAGTGGCTGAGAGTAATGTGCTGTGAGCACCACAGCTGGGCTGGAGATGCTAAGGCAAGCATCTTTTTCCTCCAACTGTCTATGCACAGTCTGATCTCACCCATTAAGCCCGGTTAGTAAACCAGCAGAAAACAAGATTTAAAAAAAAAAAAGTTTTAAAAAGTCAGTGCACTGTTAAATATACTGTTGCTAAGATACAAGAAATGCTTCTGAAAAGGTTCTTCCAGAAAGGACATAATCTTTTTTCTTCCATTTCAGGGTGACTTGACCTTTTCCTCCCACAAATGTCATTTAAGAGATCCTCCTGAGCAAGAATTGAATCTGAGTACAAAAGCTTAAAGCTCACTTTATACCATTATCAACAGGTTCCTGCTTATTTCAAACAGCTCAAACTGAGTGTTTCATAGACATTTTTTTTTTCCTGTGACTGAATTAAGGTAAAAATGCATCAGGAAGTAGAATTGATGGAAAATATAGGTGTTGTTTGTACAGGAGTCAAGGCAGTATTTCTGACTGCACCAAGTAGCACAATAGTATCTTCTAAAACAATGGTTCAACAGTTACAGACAAATGAAAGAGCATTTGGAGTTTTGACTACTTGACCTGGTTGATTGATAGACACAGGAACCTGTTTTGCCAGCAGAACAAAATCACCAATTCTCCTAACGTTTCAAGCTCCTTTTGATACTCATCTATAACAGTAAAGATCACATATTGCTGATGGAATGATCTTCTATAGAACTTGGACATCTCAGTGCTCAACTAGGATGATAACTAGTTCATCCTCACAATGCTGAACTTACAATGTCAGACTAAAGCTGTTTGCTTTGCTTAACAGAGCGCATAGTTTCTAAATGTTTGCTTAAATCTCTGGGTACCTGATATTCTGTCTTCACCAGGAATAAAAAAATTAAAGCTGTCAAAGAAGACAATGAAAAGCAAGTGACAGATGAGTATAGGTTCTAGAGCAGCTTGACACTGTGCCAGCTCCTCGTTTATTTTTGTAAATATGATGGCTAATGGTCCCTAGGATTAGTTGTTAATAGAGTATTGACTACCTGTGTATTTCCTTTCATTAGTCTTACTTATATGAAAACAATTTTTTTTTGCCATGATATGTCACATCATCTGGGTGTTAAAAAGATTGGTCTTCTCTAAGTAAAATGGAGCATATATAGCAAAATGTAAACCGAGTACCTTCTACTAGAGGCAAATGTACATAAAAATTTCGAGCACTACAATTAAATTACATTCCTGAAGTTTCGCTTATAGTATTTCCACTGAAAATGTCGAGTGCTTGGGCATATGGCATCACCATTAAATTATGACATTTGCCTACATTAATTGTCATAGTTATTAAGTCTGAGTTGCTAAGAAGTCACTGTGGATGTCCTAGGTTGATCTGCTGCATTATACAAAGCAGAGATTTCAGGAATGGCTGCTTCAGGTCTCAGAGTTCAAATTGAAACAGAATGTGTTTTTCAAAAAAAGATCCAATCTTGATTTAAATACTTGCAGTGATAGAACCCCCTCAAACCCAGAGAGTTTTTTTCTGGGGGCAGTCACCAAGGTCTGCAGAGCTGTTTAAGATTATGCTCCACAGCAAACAGTCTCTTTATGGCCAAACAGTCAGTGTAACTTAAACAACTATTGCTTTTTTATTGCACAGATGTTTCTCCTCTCCTTTGCAAGATGAAGTTTTGACAAGACTACAATACTGGTTAGACTATTTTGCTAGTTAGCAAATCATCATTTACATTTTCATTGCTGAAGAATTTCAAGGACATTTCATTCTGGCTTTGTGAGTCTTTTGTTTAAGTTACTGATGTTAAAACCCCTCACAGTGTCCCTGATTTTTCTCCCTGCATGTTACCAACAGCTGTTTATGTACTGGTGGTCATGTTTACCAAAGTGATATACTGGTCTGTGGCAAATATCAACATGCAAGGCTCTTTCTGCCTTCACAGAGCAGATGTAACCATAGATTTTTTTTTTCAAGCTGTTAGTAACTTGGAAAGAAATGGTCACATGCTCTCAGCCACATAGTGTGACTCTTGGGGATGTTCTGTGCAGGGCTGAGAGTTGAACTTGATGACTCTGCAGGTCACTTCCAACCCAGCATATCCTGTGGTTCTGTGATTTGATGTTTGACATACAGAGACCTACACAATTTTCCTTTTTGCCTTCTCTGTATTTCTTCAGCAGGCTGTTGGACACTGTTAGTCTAACCATCCAAATCATCCTACATGTCTGAAAAACACCAAGGAGCTAGAATTTATGTTCTTAAAGCTGTAATTCCTCTTGCAAATTATTTCTTTGTTTCCTTTATATTTCTTGGCATTTGAATTAGTTCTTGTTCTTGACATCCTGAGTCCAGCTGAAATTGGTGCTAATTTTTACCTTTTTGCCAGGATGCAGTGGAAACTGGGATAGGGGAGGAAAGAGCCAGGAGTGTCTCCAGCACTGGCTGTGCTGCACCAACAGTTTACATTCCACAGGGACTGACTGTGAATGCAGGTGTAGGGACACATATTGAGATAGCAAGAAAATTACAGCCTGAAAAATATTCCAGGCCAGAGCTTCTCAGCTCTGTTCCCAGCCGATAAGCTGGTCCAGCTCAAAGCTAGGGAGAATTTCTCCCAGGGTGATATCTTGGTCAAAATAACAAGGAATTAATAACAAAGATAGAACACCTGTTGTGGTGCGTGACCAGGCCCTGGGAATGGGGTGTCTTCTCTTTGAACCAATCATCTTTTTTCTACTCTTGGAATTGCGAGTCATGCTATAAAACCAAGTGTGTTTCTGAATAAACTTGTCTCTTTCGTTCTATCATGAAAGACGACCATGTAGCTGTGCATCTTCTTTCTGCCGCACTTAAAAGGTTAAAACCCCTTTCCACAGCTACAAATGGGTTTAATCTTTCTCTCGTTACAGAGGCACAGAGGAAGCTTCAAAGTAGTCCCAATATTCCCCTGCTTCCCACAGTCCTCCGAGGCATGGGCTGTCCAAAAGGGCCATGGCACACAGCACACCACCAGCACAGACTCTTTCTCAGTTCGAAATACATTCATCTCTGCCTCATCCAGCCCTGAGAACCCCTGAGCACCCTCTTGCTATCTGCTCACCTCATATGGGATGATTTGCTTTGTTCTTTCTAGCAGAACACATACCCCAGTACCGTTCACCTGCTTGACTGGCAGCAGTCCTCAATCAAGCCCCATACTGAGTGTCCAGCTCAAGTATCCATGCTGGATGCTCTGCTCTCCTCTCCCCATGGCTGATTGTGTCTCATATCATGAGCATACCTGGTCAGCAGTACATCCAGCACTCAGCCTTACTCCTGTTTAGTTTAATTTAACTGCTTAGTTTTCAGATATGAAAGTTAATCTCAGGCCTTATTGAGCAGACCCATCAGATCTACTACATTTGATCTGGTCAGATCTTTTTATTCCACTGTATGGATGTGTCAAATATCTGCAAAAGCCTTCTGAAATAAAAGGCTTGAATTTATTATGTAAATATGTATAAGACAAATGAGGTTTACATCAACATATGCATGGAGAGAGGCCTTGCAGAAAAGGACACATTAAAAATTTTCTTTGAAAAGCACGTTATCAGAAGGTGCTATTTCCCTCTGATGAAGAGGTGCCATATGAAAACTGGCCTGACTACACACCTTTTTTTCTAAATATTCATCGTGGAACTGCTCTGTTTGAAAATATAAAAAGAAACCCAGACCAGCTTCAATATTACTAGTTGATACCAGTTTGTAACTGCTGAAAATATGTCTTTCCTACTCATCCCATAAGGAAAAACCTATAGTCCAATATCCTAGCAGTTATGGAAATTCCCAAAAGGACATGATTAGTAAAAAAAAAAAAAATAAATCTCTGATGTGAGTTTTCAACTTTGTACATTCTATTCATAAAATAGTTCTAAAGATACTCTTTATGAACTAGAGAGGTTCCAGCAATAAGCCTCTCCTTATCCTATCTGATCCAGCTGGCAGGGTTGGCATGTGTTTGTGTTCCTTAAAAGCATGAAAGCAGAGAACATACCTCCCAGCCTTTGGCAGAATGCTCTTGATACCATGGCCATGTGTCTCATTAGCTTCCCAGGAGCTAAACATTAGTAAATGTCATCATCAGAGGAAATTTACATACCTGACTAAATGGTTCCAGTCACCTGCTGCTTTGAGGAAGACATTGTGCTTATAAAAAAGAGACAAATTCAATTCTCTTTTAGGACAAAACAACATTTAAGGACACAAGGTGTTTCTTCAGTTGTTACTTGTCTGTGTGTGATCTTCACTGAGCATAATACTGCTCTGGTTAGTCTCAGCTGCTCACAGGAGGCATCACAGGAGAACACCTCTGGACAAAGCAGGAAATGAGTGAGCTTCTGCAAGTCCCATTCCTATTCATAGGCAAGTGGCTGTTGAGGAAAGATCATGGACCTGAGATATAGAATATGTTACCATTGTGGAGACAGAGGACACCTTGATGTGTAGAAGCAACTCATACATGTATGGCCTGGAGGATAAGGAGCTGAAGAGAGCTGAGCAAAGGAGGGGTTGAGAGACAGTCCTGTAACTTCACAGAATAGTAGTCCATAATTGTTGAGTGCAACGGCGCAGTGTCTGAGACAGAAGATGCTACACCCTCTAATCCATGTGACAAAAAGCCTTTATTCACTTCCGACCTCACTTTATATACCCCTTTCAATGTTCCCGGGTAAGCGCCTGTGATTGGTTCACAGATCAGGCTGCCCAGCCCTCTGACCAATAGCTCTCTGCAGCCAGAGCTGGAACTCACTGGATTAAATCCTTGTCTGTCTCCAATTCTGTCCTATCTCTGTTCTTTGAGGGCCTGCCTTTTAAGCCAGGCTACTCCTCCTATCTGTGGTCAGATTAACTGCCCAGTACAAGCCAGCTTGCACTGTGACAATTCCCCAGTTCTTTTTAATTAATTTGAAGAAAAATTTGAAAACACAAACATGCAGCTTGTTCTCTGTCATCTTACCTGCAAGGGCCCTTTGGCATGCAAGATGACATTGACAGCATAAATTCAATTGGAATGGGGTTTTACCTAGCTTAATAAATTTGGCTTTTTTGGATAGTGATGAGTTCCACATACCAGAAGCTTCAGTGCTTTTGTTCAGGAGTAGTCAGGTGAATTTAGCACCTTTTGGTTTCACATATAACAATTTAACTGCTTAACGTAGAAATATAACTTAACTCTATAACCATAAAACTTTAAACTTTTCTTTTGAAATTATAACTTAATATAACATTCAGTTTCAGAACTGTGCAAAATTCCAACTTAACAAAACAATTTGTAAACAGTAAAACATTTTGTAAACAAACAACTCTGTTATTTCAGTCTTTTATAACTTTGTGAGGTAGGTGCAATTTCTGTCATTTACCTTCTCAACCAATGATACATGAGCTTTTAAGGTCTAATAGATGAACTGGGACTTTCACTCAGGTACTTTGCCTGCTTAACAGGCTGGCTGGGTTTCAAATGGTATCTTTTAGAAAATTTGCAATATTTACTGCCATAATTCCTTAAAATTTAAATTTTTGTTATTGAGTTTTATAAGCTTAGTATTCCAAATTGTTGATGTGCTTGATGTATTGTTGTGGTGTTTTTATTTATAAAACTGTTAACATAATTTTTAGCTTGACATGTTACAGGCTCAATGCTTAATAACTACAATGTTACTGTTCAACATTAAACAAGAACTACTTAGTTCCAACTCATTAACATTTTAAAAAACAAGAAACCATTTAACTTAAAACCATTTCAAATAAGAACATATGTATTTCCTTTATTCCTCACTCCCCTTTTTTTGTTTTATTTAAAAAACAATACACTATTCAACTTAAAACTGTTTCAATTTAAAACACACGTTTCTATCTATCCTTTCTCCCCCTTTTTTGTTTTTATAATTTAGAACAAGAAAGAAAACCTGCACTTTTGAATTGCTTCACTGTGGTTAGAATTATAATTGTTGATATGTTACAATCTAATTTTAGTGTTTAATATTGTTGAGGAGTTTTCCTTTAAATGATAACTTAGGAGAATCTTCTCCAGATAAGATTCTTCATATTTTTCCCAAAGGAAAGAGTTTTAGCTTTTGCAAAGCTAGATTAGATAGTCAAAATGATTTCTTTCCATTTTAAACTCAGAAATATCTGAATTTTATAATTTTCTCTCCTTGTCAGTCAAATTCCAATTTGGCCACAATTGAAATAGACTGAGAAGGCTTTGATGATACACATTTCCTTTTGCTTAGTTAAAATCCCAACGTGGCCAGAGTTGAGACTTTAGACTAGGCAAAATTTTCTATGATATTTTAAAACAAACTTTTAATAAATTTTAAACATTGTAAACAGAAGTGACAAGAGGTAGGTACTTTAGAAATTTTGCAACTGTGATTTGCCAATGAAATACTTTTTACTAAACTGATCCATGGAGATCTGTTTTGTTGAACTTAGAGTAAGCAAGGTTTTCAATTCTCAGGATAGCTGATTGAGTATGATGCTATTGCAATGTATATGAATAAAGTCAGCAAACATTCAACTGTGAACTTCAATACACACTTAAAAATTTGTAGACTATATTTGCAACTCTGATAAAATATTCCTTTAGCAACTGTAAGAAAACAGGTTAACAAGGCAAATATCAACTTAGTAAAACTTGCAACATATGCAGGCTTTGTCAAAGTCAAGTTGGAGGTGGATGAAGCAGCTGTTGAGCTCTGCTGAAGGTGAACATTGCTGTTTGCATTGCCTTGGTTGGTGTGGTTAAGTTTTCTCATCTTCATTTTTACTGTTCTGGTTTTTCCACCTTGAATACAGGGAGAATTGATGTTACCTTGTCCTCGAGGCTTCTTCTCTTAAGGCAGGTTTTCAGGACAGTTTGCCTTCATGTGGCCTTATTGTCTCCAATTGAAGCGATGTGCTCTCAGTCTTACTGCAGCTGCAATAGAAGTAACTAGCATTTCCATGTTATGTGATGCAGTTCCAACTTTAGCACATGCATTAATCATTTCTTCTAAGGATGGATTTTCTTTGGGCAATGCATTTATGAGTTTTCTACAGTTCTCATTTGCATTATCTCATGCTAATTGTAACAATACTTGATTTTTTGCATCATTATTACCTACTTGTTTTTCTATGGTATCTTGCAATCGCTCTATGAACTGTGTATATAGTTCATTTGGGCTTTGTTTTATGTTTCTATATCCTTGGGTTGGCACAGACATGTTTGTAACCTTATTTAGGGCTTTCATCCCTAATTGTTTTGCTTGGTTTAATATTACAGAATTTAAGCGTGCTTGGGTTTGAGGATCCTCCATGGGACGTACTCCCTTTAGTTGGGGGACACCCACCGCAAAGCACGGATCTTGCTGTGATAATCTTGAGTTCTGTAACTCTTGCTCCTCTGCATATATTCTCCAGATTGATTCAAATATCATGTATTGTAGTGGAGTACAGAGTAATTTTGCAATTTGCTTTATATCACAAGGGGTTAATTCACTAGAAGCTATAAATTGAAGCAATTTTGCAACAGCCAGGGATCCAAACCCATGTTTAGTAGCCATTTGGCGTAGCTCTAAAAGGATTTTCCAATTAAAGGGTACATATTGGTTAGGTGTCATCCCATTACTAACTGGGAAAGCTTCAATTGTTCCCTCCCCCTGTTGCCAGTTTTCTGGTGTGGTGAATACACTGGCACAGAAATCAATGCAGCTGTTTCTATATCCCCACTTCCTATCACCCTTTGTTTTACCTCTAACCAGAAGGTTATCAGGTCTTTAATAGGGATGGTTTCTGTTTGGAGCATCAGTGGGGCTGGAGCTGCTGTTTGGAGGCTAGTAGCTGGATGGCTTGTGTCCCATTCCTGGGTGTCTTGGCTGTTCCTCTGTGCAGTGGCTTCTTGGAGCTGTTCCAGGCTCGGCTTCTGACGTGAAGAAGCTGTGGGTGTTGCAGGATCAGGGCTAAACTTCGGTTCTGGAGTGGTTCTCAGAGCTTTGGTGTTGGTATCTCTCGATCCCAAGGCACTTCCAGGTTTGTCGTGTGTCGCTCCTTGTGTGATGTCATCACAGCGTGCCTCTTCTTGGGGGTCTCCATGACGACTCGGGGTGGTGACAGATTGTCTTGCTGGGATGAAGACACGCCCTGCAAAGGCTGGGCTGGGCTGAAACCCCTCCCCCTGGAGGCAGGGCTTCTCGGGGCCGATGCATGTCTGCTTGGGGCTGGCCCTGGGTCGGGACCCCGCTTTCCTGAGGTTAGGCCAAGACTGTGAGAACCACCCACCAAGGCTGGGTCGGAGCGGGAGGCACGTCCCACCAGGGCTGGGCTAGGGGTGGAGATGCACCCCACGAGCCAGACTGAGTTTGTCTTCTCCCGCCCATGACCACGTGGTCTCCGCCATCTTGGGGTTGTTCCCAGACCTCTGCCCCAGCCACGAGGTCACGGCCATCTTGAGGTTTTTCCTCGGGTTTCCCCATAGCGGTTTGGGGTGGATTAGGGGTCTTTGAGCTGGCTACCTAGGATTTGCCAGTCAGTAAAGTCTCTCTGCATGGAGTAAGCACATTTTCTTCCATGCTGTCGCTAGATAAATCAGCTTTTATCTCTTTTATCAACTTTAAGATAGTTTTCCAAGGTTTTAAAGCTTTAATTGCATTTTTATCATTTTTTAAGGCAGCATTTAGTATTTCTTCTCCAATTTTAGTCCAATAGTCTATATCTAGTGCAATTTCCTGACTCTGGCCAGCACTTCCCTGCCTCTAGGGCAGCACCCCTCTCTAGGACAGCCCTGGCTTTTGGCCAGCACTTTGCCCACCTCTGGGGCATCTTTCCCATCTCAAGGATGGCCTGTCTCCGCCACTCGCGGCAGTATGGCTATGTTGGATCACGTCAAGACTCACCAAATGTTGAGTGTGACAGCGCAGTGTCTGAGACAGAAGACGCTACACCCTCTAATCCATGTGACAAAAAGCCTTTATTCACTTCCGACCTCACTTTATATACCCCTTTCAATGTTCCCGGGTAAGCGCCTGTGATTGGTTCACAGATCAGGCTGCCCAGCCCTCTGACCAATAGCTCTCTGCAGCCAGGGCTGGAACTCACTCACAAGGATTAAATCCTTGTCTGTCTCCAATTCTGTCCTATCTCTGTTCTTTGAGGGCCTGCCTTTTAAGCCAGGCTGCTCCTCCTATCTGTGGTCAGATTAACTGCTCAGTACAAGCCAGCTTGCACTGTGACACATAATCGCCAAGTGCCCTTTGCAATACTCCTCTACAGTGCTGTGATTTATTATCTGGCATGGCTAACTTACTGGGATGGAGTGATGAAGGAGAATAGATGCTACCAAGCAGTGATGCCAGCTCCACATCTTCTGAGAGTACTCCTGTGTAAAAATTACCACATGCATTTACTCAGGGGCACAAAGAGGGGACTGGGAAGCCAAATCTAGCAGCACTTCCTAAAATGGAGAACTCTGCTATTTTCAGGAGGTAATAGTCATTCTGTGAGATAAACAAGATATATTTCCCTGATTGTTCCTGTCTTGACAAATGTAGCTCTTCTTGTAATACAAGGAGTTCTACCAGATAATTTAACTACATAGTTGTCTCAACTTGCTTAAATTAAGGATTGCAGTATTGCTTTTTTTATTGTTTAAATAAAAAATAGTTACAGCTCTGCTGTCTGCAGTTTAGATTCTATTTCTCCAGCAAAGCAGTTCTGTGAAAACTCAGCAGGGGAGGGTAAGAAAAGGTAAGCAGTTAATCTACGTTCAATGAAAGAAATTAAATATGATTTCAAACAAGAAACCTCTAAAAACTTTTTCCTCATTTCTGATTCCACTTTTATCAGGAGCACGGACCGGAATTACCAGCCATAAGTACAACAGGAAAAAGAAGCTTGGATGATGAACAGGGAATGGATGTAGTAGCACAGCTGGCATCTTTGAGGTCACACTGTTCCCTCAGAGTTGCTATGAGGGACATACAAGCCTGTGGTGTGCACAGACCTGCCCATGTGACCAGCTGTCCATCTAGTTGATGTACCTAAAGATAATCTGGACTGATTAGTCTAAACCACAAAGATCTCATGTCGTGAAATGGCTAACTTTTCCTTTGTTGTTCCAAGTGTAGTTTGTCCTTCAGGTACCTACCAGGGATGTTTAAATTGCAGCAGGCCTGCTACTGGATCTGTGGAGCAGAAGAACTTCTTCACGAATTGAGTCAAAAGCTCTTGCATATAGGGTGTTATGATTAGTTAATAATGCCTATTCTGGATCACTGGCCTTCTCTAAATGCCATTATGTTCACTGCAGCCTCGGTGGATTCAGCTTTCACTGAACAGCACAGGATGACGTGGCAAGGCTAGTCTTTTGCTATTGTGATGAAGAGAGACACTTTTGTAATTATTCCTGTATAGCTTCTCTTCAGAATATCTTGAAAATCACTTCTGCCAGAGGTGAAAGCCACATAATAAATACATTGAAGCAAAAGCTCTTCAACTCTCTCTACCTGAAATTACATGAATAGTAGGCAGCCATGAAAAACAACCACTGACCATTAGAGGAAAGGAGGATGGTTTGGGAAGGTAGACAGCACAAGATTTATTTGCTATGGCTGAGATAAAGTAAATGTTCGACATAGCAGCCCCCCTGATTTGGTTTGTGTTTGTGACTAAAACAGTTGACACCACCAGTATTATGTCCTTTAATGAGCACTTAATGAGCTTGCACAGTGTTTTTGCTGTTCTCTTTTCCGCTCTGTCCCCCTCCCCCCCGGGAGTCGGATGGGAGTGGGTAAAAAATCTGACCCTGTGCCTGACCCAAACTGGCCATAAGGGTATTTCCTGTGAGATGATGCCATGCTCAGCATTAAGAAATGAGGGGGGAAAGGGGGGGGAAAGGTTTCTTCCAAATCACTTGTTGCTCTGAGACTACCTTGGCCTTCTTCTCTTGTGGGAGGTGATGAATGAATGCTGCTGTGTTAGTTGTTTTTTCCTCCTTCCTTCACTTATTACACTGTTCTCATCTCAACCTAGGAGTGTTCTTACTTTCACTCCTCCTGTTATCTCTCTTGTCCTGATGAGAGGATGTGTGGGCGCTTAGCTGCAGGCCATGGCAAACACACAGTAACTGTCTGTGTCTATAGTTTTCTTCATGCAGATGTATCTGGGAGTGCTGATGAGTGCTTACCTCAGACATGGTTTGGCCTTTAGATGGTTGCAGAGCTCCCTTCAGAGCCTATGTACCCAGCTTTCAGCCAGCACAACACAGGAGGTGAAGCACATCTGGGATAAACCCAGGTAAAATCTACTCAAACCATGGCAGTCTTTTGTCTCTAGCAAGAGTGCATTTACACCACATTATTGAGTCACTTCACAGGTGACTATTGAAACAATGCTCTCCAGGAAATACACTTAATGGGAGTAGTACAAGTATCACACTGCTGAGTTTCTTACAGCAAGGAGTGAAGCTATTGCCTTGGGCAGTGCTTGAAAATGTTTGAAGCAGAGATTGCTACTGCTGTTCCCAGACCTCATTTCTCCCATGCTGTTCCAGCCTCAGTTTTCTGTCCTTCTTTCGCTCCTTCAGTGTTGTCTCCTTGACTCTTCCATGTGAAATCCAAGCTACAAAACACTTTAAAAAGGGTCACCAAAACTCAGACTGCAATTTGATTGCAGGTAATTAAAAACTTCATATTTAATTTGGTGCAGTAGTATATATTTCTTAGTAACTTACATGTTTCTTTGTCAAGTGTAGTTGCAAGTTCATATAATATTCAGTGAGTGCTTCTCTGCCTCTGAACTGTTTTAAGTCAGCCATTTAGCAGAAGCTTCAGGTGAATATCACATTACTCTTGCTGCATTAAACAGCTGACAAATTGTTACAAAGTTTTTGAAAGATTTATACTTCTCATATTGAGACTAGGTATATTACAGTGATGTGTGGCCATTCCAAGATGTCAGATCATAACAAAATCATCTCTCTTCAGGATCATCTGTAACCCCTATTCGTATTTGTAGCAGAAGGTAGCAGAAGGATAGCCATGATGATGATTAGTCTTGCAGTCTGAGGAACCAAAGTTAGTCAAAACCCTGAAGGAGAAGAAAAGTTCTCTAAAGATCAGAGCAATCAAGATGCTAGAGGGAGGTGGTCTTACTGGTAGTTGTGAATTCAACAGAGAGAAGCTATGCTCCTTTGATAAAACAATTTAATGTTCAAAGGAGGTTCAGTTGGTAAGTGAAATACTCTCATTAAAGGCAATAGAAAAACAGGGTAAGATTGGTAGTTGCTATATACAGCAGAAATGTCCTGTTTATAGACCCAGAAGCAGGTTAAGTGCTGGATGTAAGTATTAAACAGAAAAGTATTATATCCAGTCGTCAGCTGTTTAAGAAAAAAATATTTTAAAAGCTTTTGTAAACAATAGATAAAATCACAATCAGAAAATACTAACCAAGTATAGAAATTGCTGGGACAGTGACAGCAAAGCACATTCAAATTCTCCAAGTTTCAGAATGTATAGTTGTCCAGCACAAGGACTGGGGAACTTCTGGTTTACCTGCACGTGAGGAATATGCATTTGCAATTGAGAAACAAAAAAAACAACAGTTTTAAGGATTACTTTGTGGTGTTTCACAGCTCACCAGCAGGCCAAGGACCACAGGCTGTCTAGCAATAGCTGAAAGCATTGGTCCTTTGGACACTCAATCTAAGCAAAATTGCCCTGCCCTAGACTTTGTCCTGGATAAGAATATCCTCTGGTGGATTTGGCCCTTGGTGACTTATGTTGTGGGGAACTGAATTCAGATTCCAAAAGTCATGACCCAGTGTCTGAGACTTTGGTATCAAGCACCATAAACTGTGTTCAGGTATCTATAGTTGCACATGAACTTTCATTCAGGGAATGAGGAGCATTCCTTGCTGTAAGATAGAAAACAAAGACATATTTGAAGTTAGTCCTCTTTTTTCGCCTACAAACAATCCTTTTTACTGAACTCTTAATACAGACAGTCAAAAATCTTAAACAACAGACTAAATGTTTAAGAAATAAGCACTCAGAAGACACAATATCCTATGGAGAGATATTTTGGCAGCATGCTGTGAAATAGCTGGAGTTTTGCTACAGTAGGAATTCAGCAAAAGCCTAATTACATCTACTCTGAGACTGGGTACCCAGTGAAATTCTCCATGGGTATACACAGAAATTATCTCCCTACCAGACAGAAAGCAATTTTCTCTAATCTGAAAATAACAATGTAAGAAGAGGGTCAGCAAAGAAAAGAGACACAGAACAAGAAACAGTCAGAGTCTGATTACAGAGGGGAAGGAAGCAAAATTCACACAACATGGCATAAGGTACAGATCCCTGCTTGTGTGCTCATCAGACTGAATATTGTCTTCAATTTTAGCATTAGTAAGACTATTGTCTTGGTTTGAAAGACAGGTATTTGCTAAGGAAAGGCAAGTGCCCCCTTCCTGAGATGCAGAATGCAACCCCCTCCCTTTTAATTATTTTAGTTTTAAATCAGAGGCCTTCAGGCAGGAGATGTGGGGATAAGGATAACAGTTCTTTACTGATATCTAACAAGGCAGAAAACAACTACAGCTATAAAAACTGACAACAGAACAGAACAGTCTAGCTCAGTTCCAGTCCCTTTTGGCCGCAGGCCGTCTCCCTGCGCTCAGTTACCGGTGCTGTGGGGGCAGGGCAGGTCCCGCGCAGTCGAAGAGGGCTGGGTGATGGCAGCGGCTCAGAGGTGAGCGAGGATGGAAAAGTGACTCCCCCCTCAAGATGTCAGTCGTGTTGCTCAGCAGAGTGTCCGGAGATAGTAGGGTGAGGTGGGAGAGCAGCAGAGCGATGTCCAATGGCAGGGAGTGTGGATCTCAGTGATGTGATGGCAGGGGAGATGCCAGATTGGAGCCTGGGCCGTCCTCCCACTCCATGAGCCAAGCGAGAGAGAGTCCCCCGCTCCAGACCCCCCGTTCCACCTTTCCCTTTCCGGTTCCCCCCCCTCGCCCTCCACCCACCCCCCTATGAGAGAAACTTCTTTTTTCAGGCCCAGGACGGTGTTCCAAGCAGTGGCATGAGGCACAAGGTTGGTCTCTAACCATCCAGTGGTGGCTTCCACCATGGTCAGTACATAGCGCTTGCCCTGGCGAGTTTGAGGCAGTGTGATGTAGTCAATCTGCCAGGCCTCTCCATACTTATATTTGGCCCATCACCCCCCATACCAGAGGGGCTTCACCCGCTTGACTTGCTTGATGGCAGCGCACGTCTCACAGTCATGGATAACTTGAGAAATACTGTCCATGGTTAGATCCACCCCTTGGTCGCGTGCCCACTTATAGGTGGCGTTTCTGCCCTGATGACCTGAGGCATCATGGGCCCATCGAGCCAGGAACAACTCTCCCTTGTGCTGCCAGTCTAAATCTATCTTCGACACCTCTATCTGTGCCGCCTGATCTACCTGCTCATTGTGTCGGTGTTCCTCATTAGCCCAACTCTTGGGGACATGGGCATCTACCTGACGGACTTTCACAGGCAGCTTCTCTATCCGGGTGGCAATGTCTTTCCATTCACTGTAAGCCCAGATTGGTTTTCCCCTATGTTGCCAGTCAGCCTTTTTCTACCTTTCCAGCCAACCCCACAGAGCATTGGCTACCATCCATGAATCAGTGTAAAGGTAGAGTTTTGGCCACTTCTCTCTTTCAGCAATGTCCAGGGCCAGCTGAACAGCTTTGAGTTCAGCAAGTTGACTCGATCCACCTTTTCCTTCGGTACCTTGTGCAACCTGTCATGTGGGGCTCCATACGGCTGCTTTCCACTTCCGGTTCATCCCCACGATGCGGCAGGAACCATCAGTGAAAAGAGCATAGCATGTTTCATCTGCTGGCAGTTGGTTATACAGTGGGGCTTCTTCGGCCCGGGTCACTTGTTCCTGTTCCTCTTTGCCGGCAAGGCCAAAGTCTTCCCCTTCTGGCCAGTTGGTAATTATCTCCAAAATGCCAGGGCGATTCGGGTTTCCAATACGGGCGCGTTGTGTGGTGAGGGCAATCCATTTACTCCATGTGGCGTCAGTGGCATGGTGGATTGAGGGAACCTTTCCTTTAAACATCCACCCCAGCACTGGCAGTCGGGGTGCCAGGAGGAGTTGTGTTTCCGTGCCAACCACCTCTGAGGCAGCTTGAACCCCTTCATAGGCGGCCAAGATCTCCCTCTCCGTTGGAGTGTAGTTGGCCTCGGACCCTCTGTAGCTTCGACTCCAGAACCCCAGTGGTCATTCTCACGTCTCACCAGGCACCTTCTGCCACAGGCTCCAGGACAGACCATGGTTCCCGGCTGCAGAGTAGAGCACGTTTTTCACATCTGGTCCTGTCCTGACTGGGCCAAGGGCTACTGCATGAGCAATATCCTGCTTGATCTGGGCAAAGGCTTGCTGCTGCTCAGGGCCCCAGTGGAAATCGTTCTTCTTGTGGGTGACCAGGTACAGAGGGCTCACAATCTGGCTGTACTCAGGAATGTGCATCCTCCAAAAGCCTATGGCACCTAGGAAGGCTTGTGTTTCCTTCTTGCTGATTGGTGGAGACATTGCAGTGATCTTATTGATAATCTCGCTGGGAATCTGGCACCATCCATCTCGCCACTTTACTCCCAGGAACTGGATCTCTTGGGCAGGCCCTTTGACTTTGCTCTTTTTAATGGCGAAGCCGGCTCCCAGCAGAATCTCAATGATCTTTTCTCCTTTCTGAAATACCTCCATTGTCGTGTCCCCCCACACAATGATGTTATCAATGTACTGCAGATGTTCTGGAGCTCCACCCTTCTCCAGTGTAGCCTGGATCAATCCATGACAGATGGTGGGACTGTGTTTCACCCCTGGGGCAGTCGGTTCCACGTGTACTGCACACCCCTTCAGGTGAAAGCAAACTGAGGCCTGCACTCTGCTGCCAGAGGAATGGAGAAAAATGCATTGGCGATGTCAATGGTGGCGTACCACTTGGCTGCCTTGGACTCCAGCTCGTACTGCAGTTCCAGCATGTCCAACACAGCAGAGCTCAGCGGTGGAGTCACCTCATTCAATGCATGATAGTCCACAGTCAATCTCCATTCTCCTTCAGATTTATGCACAGGCCAGATGGGGCTGTTGAAGGGTGAGTGGGTTTTGCTGACCACCCCTTGGCTCTCCAGCTCACGGATCATCTTGTGGATGGGGATCACGGCATCTCGATTCATCTGGTACTGCCGGCGGTGCACTGTTGACGTAGCAATTGGCATCTGTTGCTCTTTCACCCTGAAGAGTCCCACTGCAGATGGGTTTTCTGATAGCCCAGGCAGGGTGTTCAACTGCTTAATGCCCTCTGCCGCCACAGCAGCTATTCCAAAAGCCCACCTGAGTCCCTTTGGGTCTTTGCAATAGCCGTTCCTGAGGAAGTCTATGCCTAGGATACATGGTGCCTCTGGGCCAGTCACAATTGGATGTTTCTGCCACTCTTTCCCAGTCAGGCTCACCTCAGCCTCCAGCAAAGTCAATTCCTGAGATCCCCCCGTAACCCCAGCAATTGAAACAGGTTCCTTCCCGACATGTCCCAATGGTATTAATGTACACTGTGAACCAGTGTCAACCAATGCTCTGTGTTCCTGTGGCTCTGATGTGCCAGGCCATCGGATCCACACCGTCCAAAAGATCCGGTTTTCCCGTGCCTCTCCCTGGCTAGAGGCAGGGCCCCTCTAGCCCTGGTTATTATTTCTCTCCTGGGCATACATACTGGAGGTTCCTTCAAGGGGATCTTACAGATCATCCTCCCTTCTGTAATACCCTGCACCTTGGTCATGGGAGGCTGAGGCAACCTTCACTTTAGTGGAGTTCCCTCTGTTGGTGTTCCCCTCCCTGAGTTGGTGCACCCGTGCTGCCAGGACAGAAGTGGGTTTCCCATCCCACCTTCTCATGTCTTCCCCGTGGTCACGTAGAAAAAAACACAGGTCAGCACGTGGGGTGTACCCTCTCTCCCTAGCTGGGGGGCGTTGGGCTCTACTTTTGGGGTCCATGACTCGCACTGGTGCTGCACTGATCTTCCTCACCTCTTCCCTTATCTCCTTCATCTCCTCCTTAAACTCCTCTCTGAGGTCCTTAACCACAGCAGAGACATGAGCCTGCATTGGGCCAGCCATCATACTCTCAAAATTCCTGAGCCTGTTGGCAACAGAACCCACTGTCACTTGGTTGGTATCAGCATCAATCATTGCAATAAAGGGGGTATATTGAGATGGGCCCAGGTTTGCCAGATTCCACAACATCTGCCCTGTGCACCTGACCTTGTAAGGGTCATTGTCATGCTATCCATACCTCCCAAAGAGCACCTCCAGTACTGCCACTTCTCTCAGCTGTTGGATCCCTTCCTCAAGGGTATTCCAACGTGTTCTCTGGTGGTGCTCCTGCATTCTTTCCCTGTGGACAAATCTCTCACACTCATTAAAAGTCGCTCCCAGAGGGAAAGGAGACCTGTCTCCCTTACAAATACCTGGTCCACACCTGAGTCCTGGGTCAAGGCTCCCAAATTCCTTGCCTCAGTACCATCCAGTTGCACACCTGTACCCATAAGGTCCCAGACCCGCAGTAACCAGGTTGTAAAAGGCTCACGGCCCCATCGTACAATGTCTTTTCGCAGGTTACGGAGACTCTTGTATGACAGGGACTCGGTGACGATCTCAACTTCTGGCTCCCATGCTGGTTGTGAGGGGCCCCCTTCCTGACCCTTATTATCTAGGTGCCTTGTTTTCATCTTAGACTTCCTAGTTTCCACAGGGGCAACTGCTGCTGCTGAGTGCCCTTGCAGTTCAGCTGGAACCTGGACAGATGTAACGTCTGTGGGTCCCACTGCTGCACCATCAGAGTCTCCCTCTTTAAGGCAGGGGGAGGGTTTCTCACCAGCTGGGGAGAGGTACTCCTTCAGCATCTGGCCCATCTCATGTATCTCCTTCACTAGCACCCCCACCCATTCTGGGTGGTTCCTTTCCGAGGTGGGCTGTGGGGCAGGGTCAAACTCTGGGGTAATATCCCTAGTCTCTTGGACAGGATCAGGCTCTGGGGTAACCTCCCTAGTCTCTGGGGCAGGATGAGGCTCTGGGGTAACATTCCTAGTCTCTTGGACAGGATCAGGCTCTGGGGTAACATCACTAATCCCTGGGGTAGGTATCAGGGTTGTTATCCAAGTCAATCTTCCCTTATCTCTGAATGTTAGATAAAACAGGTTTAACAGGGATATCAGCAACACTAGCCACAATATAATGTCATTAGCATTTAAAGCGGATTGGAACCCCTTGAAGACTGGTGGGGTGAACTTCAAAAACCCTGTGATGGGTTGGGAGAAAATTTCACCTGCTGCCACTTCCTCACAGTAAGTACCATTATTGAAGTAGCCGCAGAAACAGACACTTAGAGTGCGATAGCTCTGAATCCATGTGGCCATCTTCCAGAGAAAATTAAAAATCCATGAATTCCTCAACTGATCAACCCACACAATAAACCGGATAATAGCCACAGTAACCTTGGTTATGAGACTCATGTTTAAAAAAGGGCTTGCAAATGGGAGAGGTATCGTGGTGACCACCTGGAGGCCAGTCCAGGCTAAGCTGGACAGCATGGTGTCACCTACCACAAGCTTGGGTAATTCAAGAACTGTTATCCCCTTTTCTACCCCTCTCTCAATGCCCTCAGGCAATGCCCCACGTTCTGCACGCCAAAAATCTGTCTTGCTTTGAAAGACAGGTATTTGCTAAGGATAGGCAAGAGCCCCCTTCCTGAGATGCAGAATGCAACCCCCTCCCTTTTAATTATTTTAGTTTTAAATCAGAGGCCTTCAGGCAGGAGATGTGGGGATAAGGATAACAGTTCTTTACTGATATCTAACAAGGCAGAAAACAACTACAGCTATAAAAATTGGCAACAGAACAGAACAGTCTAGCTCCGCTCCAGTCCCTTTTGGCCGCAGGCCGTCTCCCTGCGCTCAGTTACCGGTGCTGTGGGGGCAGGGCAGGTCCCACGCAGTTGAAGAGGGCTGGAGTGATGGCGGCGGAGGCCCAGGGGTGAGAGGGATGGGAAAGTGACTCCCCCCCTCACGGTGTCGGTCGTGGTGCTCAGCAGAGTGTCCGGAGATAGTAGGGTGAGATGGGAGAGCAGCAGAGCGATGTCCAAAGGCAGGGAGCGTGGATCTCAGCGCTGGGATGGCAGGGGAGATGCCAGATCGGAGCCCGGGCCGTCCTCCCACTCCATGAGCCAAGTGAGAGAGTCTCAGCCTGCTCCAGACCAACAAGCCCACCTTTCCTTTTCCGGTTTCCCCCCCTCCCCCTCCACCCACCCCGCTATGAGAGAACATTATCTGTCGTTTTAAGGTGTAGCCACAACTACTTAGCATAACAATGGGAGAAATTCCACAGAAAGAAAAAGGGAAGCATTCAACTCCCAACAACTATTTAGTTTTTACTGTAAAACAGTCATGATGCTCCACAGTCGTCAGCAAAGGGTTGCACTGACAGACATTGCTAAAACACTATTAAATTAATAAATTGAACTCTCCAGCAAAAAGAGATATGGAATTAAAGACTGATACTCGAAAACACACATCACTGGCTGTCTTAAAGCTATACTAGCATTTGAAGGACGTGTGAGGCACCATTTAAATTCCTGCAGCAATTAATCAGTAGACCCCATTTCCCCTGGGGGAAACAGAGCTGCCCTTAATTCTCCATTTCCCTATTCAGTGAGAATGAGGGTAAATACCCCAGGAGCCCATTGCCATCCCCTCCCACCCCTCCCCAGCCCCCTGTCAAAAGTAGGAGCAATGAGATTCAACACAGAAGTTCCTTGTGGTTGGGTTTCTGAAATAGCAGCTGGGCAGCGGCAGTGTCCAGGCTGGATGGAATGCCTGAACCAAAATTATTTCACATCCTAGAGAAGTCTGTGCAATAAGATATAGCACCATGGCAGTCCCATTGCTGACAAGGGTTGTCACAAATACGATAATGAATTAAATAAGCAGCCACAGAGGAAGATGTTTCAGCATCTACTATGAAAATATTACTTAAAGTGGATCTTCACTCATGACCACAGACTAGCTTTATTCTTCATCAAAGAAATCCATTGCAGAGGAAAAAACATGAAAATAATCACTTATGTAGCAACCTTACATTTTGAGCCTTGAACAAAATCCATTTGATATAGCAAACTCAAAATACGACATTTAACAGTTTGGTGCTGTTTGAATAACTTAATCTGAAAGAATCAGACTAATTTCAGTCATTCCAAGAGTTATTTTATTTCATTTGTGGCCACCTGCTCAACTTGCTGTCTTTCAATGGGTTGTGTCTTCATCTGGATTTTAGTGAATGACTCATTTCTGTTTGATGCATTTGCTTTGTATCTTGTATCTTCTGAAAGCACATATTTAATGAAACTGTGTGAAATAGTTCAGTTGTTTGTTTTAAAATGCAGCCTAAGCTACAAATGATATATTCCTGAAGATGGAAAAAATTAGGACTATAGGAAGGGTAAATACTGTCATGTGAAATCCGGAAATTTTGCACTGTCAAATGGGACTGCTGATTATAGCAATTTGAGGATTCTTACCTCAAGCAATCTTTGTGTGATTAAGCTGGTGTAAGAGTGGCTAAGAGTCATGTTATTTCATGGCATGCTTGACTAAACACAACTGTGTTGTGGGACTATGGATCAGAAACATCTGGCATTCTACTATAGCAGCATTCATGGACTTGCCCTCAGGATCCAAGAGTGTTCAGGGAAGAAAATGTGAATATCAACACCTGTGCTGCCAGGACACACAATTAGGTAAGAGATGGTACTGTACCACCACCTGGCTGGGTGGCCAGCTTCTGAACACCAGGCACTGGCTTTTGGGTACTAAACTACAGCAATTTGAACAGGTTCTTGATTCTTAATATGCGTAGCCGTTTCCTCTGAAGACTGAGGCCTCTTTATGGGACCTTGAATCGAGATACTTGAAATGGTAGTCAAGTAGCCAAACTGAACCACCAGACCCTAGGGCGCTAATGGAACACACAGCCTTCTTTGAAAATTTTTGCTTTACCGTCTTACTGCCATGTAGTCTTAGATGGATTTTCTCTTTAAATCCTTGAATTAAATAAATCCAAAATCCAAATGTATATAAGCATTAACCTTTTTCTCTTTAGCATTCTTCTTGGTCCTCAGATTTTGCCTCTAGTGCCCTTTCAGCTTTTATATTCTGTAAAACTAGAGTCATGTGGAGAAATTTTAACACTCAGAGCAATTCTCCATGCTCAGATTAGCAGCAAAAGGAATTTACATTGGTAAGATATATTGAAAACCATTTACTGGTTTGTATTGAAGAAATCCTGATATTTGACCCACCCAAATAGTTTAATTATTTACTGTTAACATGACCTTCTGCAGCTGTTTCTTTATCAAAAGGAATATGAGTTATGATTTATGGACTGGTGAGGAGTAAGAATTCCATGTAATTCTTTTTAACTGTGTAAACTGCTTGAATGAGATTTTAGATCCACTGTCACTTCTACTGCACCGCACAGTTTTTATAGCATCACTTTGGAGTGATCCCTGAAGGGTTTATAGTACAAACTATTTAACTTAACTTTGTGGACTCAGAAAGCAATAAAAACCAACCAACATGGAGTCCTGGGATACAACGCAAACTGCACACCATCCTTTCAGGCACATTTTCATCAGGTCAGCTCTTCTTTTCATCTTACTCATAAAACGCTTTGTGTAGCATTCACAGCACTACATAAAGCTCTTCTTAGCTATTGGGAAATGGCAGTCTCAACATGCCTCATGCTAGCAGTTTTCTTGGAAGCAACAGTTTCTGACAGCACAGTTGGAACTGCATTTGAAATACTTTTGCCTCTCCCAACATCAGTCTTTATGAACAGGCCAAAATAAGCATAATCTTGTTCACTTATCCTTCATTTTTCTGATCACAGTAGGAAGAATTATTGGAACTATTTAAGGACCCAGTAGTATGGAATTACTCCTGAGTTTGCACGTTTCTTGGTGGCTATTACTAACATGTAGCATTTGCCAAGAAGCAACAGGATTTATTTCAGTGTTTTTGCAAGTGTTTTGGTGAGGGCAGTAAGCCAAGAGAGAAACTGGTGCTCCAGCATGCAGTGATCCTAATTCAAATTTATTAATTGCTGTGAGAAAGGCTTCTAGAAACCTCTCAATTTTATCATCCCCTGTGTAAGTTTCAGCCATGGAAAGATGGTAAACTTAACAATTGAAATACACTATCACAACTTAAATATCCAAGAATAGTAAGCAAATGGCTGATGGGTCCTTTGCAAGCCACATCTCTATCTACAGGATTACAAACAGTTATGAAGACTGGTTATATCTCTTTAGAATCATACTGCTCTCTAGAAGCTGATTTTTAAACCATTTATGCCATATGTTCATAGCCACTCAGTGGGCTCAGAATAATGTAGGAAAGAGAGTTAGACTAAGGTTGGGAGAAGCTGGATCTCTTTTTTCTTATAGCAAGGCAATTCAGCTTAATTTGTGAAATCTTCATCAGCAGGAAATGCTTCTGATAATGAAACTGGTAAAGTTATATACTCCACACACCAATCTAAGCATGATACAAAACACCACATAATTAGCAATCTGTCTAACATTTGGAGCTACAGTTGGCATTCAGACCCCAGATAGGCTTGGTTCTGTGCATCTCTCCAAGGAACACCAGGCACAGTTACAAGAGGCTTTGTTCTGTGCCTGGAAAGCAATGTTTCATGATTCCAGTCTTGAACCTGAGGGCTAAGTGCAAAACCAGAGTATTCATTCTCCTCTCGGTATTAAACAACTGAATTGATTCATCGTCTTCTCACTGACAGTAGATGTTATCTACTCCTAGGTGGATGTGGCATGCTGTGGGAATTACTGCATTGGGACAGTCGGGACAAACTCAGGCGCTCTCTGTATTCTGGTCTTGAAGTTTGCAGTTTATTTCGTAGGACGTAGGTATATATAAGGCCCTGCTAGGAACTGCAGCCGCAGCTCAAAGCAGGACAGAGAGAGAGGGATAGAGCAAGAGTAAGAGAAGAGAGCGTAAGAGAGTAAGAGAGCAAGAGAGTAAGAGAGCAAGAGAGCAAGAGAGAAAGAGAGCAAGAGCAAAGAGAGCGATTTTCCCGTTTACAATACAATAAATCTTCTTCTGTGTTGAATATTCTAATTTCCACTAACCAATCTAATACAAGATACAAATTCTCTAACATTTGCATGCACCCTATAGGAATCACTATATTACCATGTTTTACTGCTTTTCTTATATCTAATTTTTTTTGGATCCTTCCTGCCATGCCTAGGGAGGATGTCTGCTTGTTTTTTGGTATTCGCAGCATCTAAAATTATCTAAACAAAGGGGCCTTCAGGCATTTAGTTGCTTTCAGCCACAGAGTTGAAAATTGCTATCATTTCTATTTCGCTTATATTTTCCATATTCTCAAAGTCTTTTGCTAGGCACTCGTATTTATAAGGTTTCCCTAATTCATCCTTCCTAACAGCATGCCATCTTTTTTTGCCAGTGGCTTAACCACTTCCCTTGTTTTAACCAGTTTCCTCTACCACTGTAAGACATCCTCTCTGTTTTCTTGCAATCCACACTGTCTTTCTTCCTTTAGTCTCATCCTTTCTTTACCAAGGTCCCTTTTGTGGTCTTGCTTAGCTCTGGATCTAGAGCAGAGTTGACAATTTCTTCCACAAGTTGGACAGTGGAATGAGAGAGCAATTAAAAAACTATGTCTTGGTTTCAAAGACAGGTGTCTGCCAAGAAAGGCAGGAGCCTCTTTTTAAAACGGAGCAGGTAAACCCCCTCCCTCCAAATTATTATAATTTTCAAATTAAGGGGCTCTCAGGCAAAGATATGGGAACAGGAATAACAATTCTTTACTAGGAAAATGAAAATAGAAATACAGTATTACAAAGAACAAACACAAAAACATGGCTGAGAGTCAGAATACAATCTGACACCCTGTCAGTCAGGGTGTTGGTAGCAGTCCGTATAAATGGTGGCTGCAGTCCTCCTGGATGACAGATGTGGTTCAGTTGAAGCAGTGCTCCTGTAGAAGAGTGCAGTTTTCCTCCAAAGGACCAGTGATTACGTGGAAAGATCCGGTTTTTCCTTTGGAATCTAGTGGAAAAAGGCTGCCTTGGTGTTCCAGATCTCAGTTTTTATCTAGGTAGGAAAGGCTTGGCTCCTCCCTCTGGCTTCTCCCAATGGGATGATGTAATTTTATCAGTCATTCAGTGGGACTCAATGACCCATTAACAGACGATATCTTCCTGGAGGAAGGATGGGCTGTGGAAAAGATAAGGATGAGTGCCCCACCTGATTTTAACAGATGGCCCATTAGCAGAGAATATCTCCCACAGATATAAGGATCACTGCCCCACCTGTTTTCAACAGATGGTGATAGAATACATACTTTTGGTCACATCCTAAAACACACTAGCAACCTGCTTAATGTGTTAGGAATCCCTTCTTTGACTTCAAGATGTTTTGCTCCATTACTACAAATAGAACACAAGAAAAAAATCTCAGTGCCAATTCCTACTGGAGTGAAAAAGGTGAATTTAAATTGTCAATAATTGGTTCAATAGATAAAATAATTCCCTTTGAACTCTTAAAGCAGGCAAGCAGCTGCAAAGTAAAATTCTATTAAACTTTTGGTACGTCTTAGCCTCCCTAAACATACAATTGCCATGAGTTTGGAAAAACTCACATTTACTTAGAAATGAGCATATCAAGAGCAGCATCTTTTATTTTGCTGATGACCCAAGTAACATAACTGTTTTTCAGACTTCAACCTGCACAGCACTGTAATGAACGAGGCCAGAGCTTTTAGCTGAGAGTCGCCTGGTCTTTTAAAACAGAGTAACAATTTTCTTGTAAAAGAGGCACTCGTTTATTAAAAGCAGCTGTAGAAAACGAAGGACCCGAGATAAGCCCGAGTCCCCTTGCAGCAAGCCGGAAAACGGATACAAATGTGTCGAACCCCCAACACACCGGGGGCTCCCTCGGAAACAAACTCCTCAGAAGAGCAGCAAGCAACAGCCCAAAGTCCCTTTTATACCTGCCCTTGGGTCCAGGATTGGTGGGATTTGGATCCTCGTGATAATCGTTCCGTTTTTGGGGCTTTCATTGGTTCTTAACACGGTTCATTCCTGTCCAATCATTCTCTCTGGGCGTCGAGTGATTGGACCGCTCCTTCTACCAATCTCCTCTCGTGGTGCAGATGTCACTGCGCTGACTGCACTCTCAAGGTGTTACCACACCCCTCAGGAACAACCACCATGCCATCCTGGACCCCTTTAAACTTTTTACGAACATTAATTTAACTTTTTGTAACATTTCAACTAACTTGAAACACAATGAACTTCTTCATAAAATCACCACAGGACAACAGTTAACTTAGAAAATTAACAACCTTAACTTGTAACAAACTAACTAAATTTTACCCATAACAGCACTATGATTTTTTTAGGAGCTGCAGCCTCTTTATAAGAACATCAGCTGACTGGTAAAGACTTCTCAGAGTTGTTTTCTGCAGTTTCTTGAAATCCTGCAAGATTGCCAAGGGAACTCTTGCTGACAAGTTGAGAAACACTGCTCTAAATGATTGTTCTGCAATTTTGTAGCTTATTTAGAAATAAAGATTCTACTAGAGGAAAAATACAGCGCTGAGATTACATTAGTGGTAAGACACGGGAACAGGTTGTCCAGAAAACACGTGGATGCCTCATCCCTGGAACTATTCCAAGGCCAGGCTAGATGGGGGTCTGAGCACCCTGAGATAGTGAGAGGTGTGCTTGTCTGTGGCAGGAGGGGTTCATGATCTTTAAGGTCCCTTCCAACCTAAAGCATTCCATGATGCTATGATTACTGCAGATAATCAAGCTTCTTCTAAACCTCTGTGTACTGCTGATGGGCTTCAGATCCTAAGTGTGAATATTTGTTGTGAATTTGGTCTAACGATGTCCACCCGTAAGCAGCGCTCATCAACTGTAGCTGTGGAAAGGGGTTTTAACCCTTTAAGTGCGGCAGAAAGAAGATGCACAGCTACATCGTCGTCTTTCATGACAGAACGAAAGAGACAAGTTTATTCAGAAACACACTTGGTTTTATAGCATGACTCGCAATTCCAAGAGTAGAAAAAAGATGATTGGTTCAGAGAGAAGACACCCCATTCCCAGGGCCTGGTCACGCACCACAACAGGTGTTCTATCTTTGTTATTAATTCCTTTTTATTTTGACCAAGATACTACCCTGAGAGAAATTCTCCCTAGCTTTGAGTTGGACCAGCTTATCGGCTGGGAACAGAGCTGAGAAGCTCTGGCCTGGAATATTTTTCAGGCTGTAATTTTCTTGCTTTCTTAATATTATGTGTCCCTACAGGTCCCCCTTCCGAAATATATTAAAAAAGGAAGAGAGAAGCGTTTGTGCTCCTCCTGTGCAGGGTCAGGAGAAACAAACAGAACCCAAAGACCTGAGGATATTTGAGTGCCAAGAGTTTGGTGTCTTTTCTCTGCTCAAATCCCATCACCAAGTGAAGTACAACAGTGGACAATTCACCACTAAGTGATCATACTAATACAATTGTGAAAACTGCTATAATTTCACCCAAACACATATCAACAGTTCAATGAACAGATGAATGTCCATTCCCCACATGTAGAGGGATCATCCCGTTGGTATTTGGTTTGTTGTGCAGCATGGAAACTGAACAGTGACCACATACTGCTTCTGCTGGTCAGGACAGAGTGACCATTTCTTGCAGGTTACAGCAAGGATCCAGACGTGTCTCATCCAAAGCCTGTAATGAGGCAAAGGTGATTCACGAGAACAGGATTATTTTGATCTCTTTTTTCTCTTTTTCCAATTTCTCTGTTCAGCCTTGGAAACAACACTAAAATTTTGCTGTTCTGTGTTTGAGAGCAATAGCTGTAGGAAAAACCTGTGCTTCTCCCATTTGACTGTAATCCATGCAATTTGTCAGAAATTCTCCTGCAGAAATTGACTCAAGCAGAGAAACATCTGCCTGAGAATTTCTTTTCCCCATGCCCACCCCAAGAATGGACCGAGACCCAGCCCCTCCCCTTTTCGAAATGAGAACAGAGTTGTTGCTGCTGTCAGCACAGGGCTGGAGTGATGCAGCACGGTGGATCGGTGTAATCCTTTGAGACCGGACAGGCAGACAGGTCTCTTCTGGTAGATGAGATCGGCGCTGGGGTCAGCAAATTCGAGGAAAAGGTCATCTCTTCTTGACGAATGAATGATAAGGCTGATGGGGAAAGAGAAAACAGCCTTTCCTCTGCCAGAGCAGAGAAAGGAGGCAGAGACCCAGGCGCCACAAAGGAGCTAGGCTCTGACACCAGGGAGAAGGGAGGAGCCGGCACCATCCCCGGGCCCGGGAAGGGTGCCCGCCTCCCCCTCTCAGCAGCAGGCAGGCCGGGTTCTGACGTCATCGTGAAAGGGCGGGCCAGCACCACCCCGCTCTGAGAGGGAGGGCGTTGGCCCGGCAGGGGAGGAGGGAGTTGTCACCGCCGCTTGGACTGGGGGCGGCGGTCGCATCTCCGTCTCAGCATCGGGCGGCCCGGCCCCAGAGAACAGGGCAGCCCCCGCAGGCGCTGACCGTGAGGCTGCAACCCCTGTGAGAAGCTCGGAGGGTCTGCTGAGTTGGAGTGGCTCACGGTGAGCTTGTCGCTGCTCAGCAGCAGCCAGCGATGTCAGCGGAGGGCGGGCAGCGGCAGGCGCTTCAGCCGCTACCGCGATCGGAGCGCTCCCCGCCCCTGACACAGCGAACGAGGGAGAGCGCGAACTGGCGTCCGAGCCCGGCCCAGGAAGGGACAGAAAGGGCGGGTCAGTCGCCGGCGGCCCCGCTGCAGCAGCAGTGGCGGGGGGTCCCGGGGCTGGCCCCCGCCGGCGACCCCGAGCCGGCAGCCGCCAGCGCATGCGCAGCAGAAGCGGGCACAGCTGCTGCGGACACGCAGTCCCCGAGCGCTGCCAACTTTTTGTTCGCGGTGCCTGGAAGCGTCACAGACACTGCTGCGCCGAGTTGAGTGGCTGTTAAAATTTCCACTTTCTTATTTACAGCTTGCATAACTTGTTCTGTGATGACGGCCATGAATTGAGTGATCCTGCCCCTTGAAAAAATCTCTGCCTCCGCGGGCGAGGGGGACACGTGAGCGGGGAGCCGGCGCTGCAAAAGCGGCTCGGCTGCCTCCTCTCGTTGGGGGGGGGAATGGATGCCCCTTGAAGAGCGGCTGGAGGAGAGCAGTGGTCGCCGCTGCCGCTCCCCCCTTGGTTTGGGAAAGGCTGGAGGCGAACGAGCAGATTACTGCCTCCCACTGTTCTCCATGGGGCCCCCGGAGAAGCAGGGACCACCGCGCAGCCATCCCGGCCGCTTGCAACGCCGGCAGGCAAAGAGGGATCAGCCTGCCTTTCTGCATGCCCAGACTCTGCGATCTTGCTAAGAGCAAGAGCTTGGGCTTGGGCTAGCACAGCCCTCACGGGTGGCCGTGGGGCCCCAGCAGGTAGAGGGCCCCGCGCTTCCCACGGTGGAAAACCATTTCTCCCCGGGACGCAGATGGGGAGATTGGGAGAGCTAAAAGTTCCGGTGCAGTCTAAATCAATTAAAATGTCTCTCAGAGTTGAGAACACGGTGTCCTGCTGTTTAGTATGATGGATTCCCATATTTAAAGAAAACCCCAGTCCTCCCAAGTGTAATCCTGGAGTTTTCGCTGCCTAAAGCGAGCTAAAAAATGCTCTGGGGCAAAAATGCTCCCATTACCTCTGTGATGGAGGCACAGCCGACAAATTCCGAGGGATGTCCCGTCCCGCTGCAATTGGGTAAGGGATCCACGATCTTCCCAGGTGGCTCTCTTGGTCCTGGCCGTCATCACGGGTCCGGTCCTAGACCCAGGGTCCAGAATCCTGTTTTTCTGGGCATTCCAGCCTGCTCCTGGCACGGCTGCGGCTAGACAAAGCTCAGCTCTGAGCGCAGCCCCGGTTATCGACAGCCTCGCTGGGTCTGTCCCGGTTCGGCAGGCTTCGGGCCCTGAATTCTTCGGTGCCATTGTCGGCAGAGGTCCCCGAGATCAAGCACTCGGTGAAACTCCAAATGTTGCTCGGTAGAGGCCTCCAAATGTAGCTGTGGAAAGGGGTTTTAACCCTTTAAAGTGCAGCAGAAAGAAGATGCACAGCTACATCGTCGTCTTTCATGACAGAACGAAAGAGACAAGTTTATTCAGAAACACACTTGGTTTTATAGCGTGACTCGCAATTCCAAGAGTAGAAAAAAGATGATTGGTTCAGAGAGAAGACACCCCATTCCCAGGGCCTGGTCACGCACCACAACAGGTGTTCTATCTTTGTTATTAATTCCTTGTTATTTTGACCAAGATACTACCCTGAGAGAAATTCTCCCTAGCTTTGAGTTGGACCAGCTTATCGGCTGGGAACAGAGCTGAGAAGCTCCAGCCTGCAATATTTTTCAGGCTGTAAGTTTCTTGCTTTCTCAATATGTCCCTACAATCAACTCACTGCTGTACTTCCAATCTCAGCTGAATGGAGTACGTTTACATTGTACTGCAACTGCAGGACACTTCAGATGAAATAGGGGGGTGGTAAATCACGGAAGTTCATATTAGACAATTCAGATTACAGAAGTGCTCTTGTGTGACATATACTCCAGAACTAGACAGTATCAGTATACAAATGAGTACTACTTAGCTGTACAGTTGCACTGGCCTTTTAATTCCTGCATGAGAATGACCCCACGTGTCATGGTGCGGTCAGACAGAAGTGGCTACTACACCCCTGTGGTATGGCAGTGGTGTGTGTGCAGTCCTCCTGCTCAGCAGACCATACTGGAGGGAACTGCACACACTCAAGAACAGGAATGGAGCCCTTTGGCTACATTTACCAAAAAAACATTGAAGCTGTTCATGGTACACATTTTGCCATAAACATACAGCATTACACTTCTGCCATCTTTTGGCATTGACGAGTTTCAGCAGATTTTGAGGAATCTGGTAAGCTACAAGCAGGTTCATGTCTAAGGCTTGGTATTCTGAATGTGCAGCTGTAACTAGAAGTAATGAAGGAGCAGAAATTCAGAAAGGTATGGCCCAAGACTAAAAAATGAAAGAAAGTAATTTTTGTATCTGAAGTTAAAGGTATTGCTATCAAGTATTTTCAAGAAAGAGTCCTCTATTTTCAGCTTGAAATATACATTTTTATTCCACAGTCTTTAGCTTTATGGTCATCTTTGTTGAAAATGAAATGTCAACCAAAGTCAACCAAGTAAAAAGTTCCTATTTTCAAAATAAACACTTACCAGAATATGCTAAACCTGGCAATTCTGTCGTAATACTTTTCTTTTTTAGTCTCCCTAATAAGTTACTCTGTACCATACAGCCTCCATTCTCTTTTTTTCAAACACAACTGATGTTCTTATGTTGGATTTTACCAAATTCACATGCTCAAAGATATTATCCTTAAAACATTTTATTAGGTCACACAGCAACATAGAAATTGTGAAAATAGTAACAAAATTGTTGTCATCCTTGTACCATCCTATTATGTCAACAACCTCTCTGAAAATCATTAAGGATGGAGGGCCAAATGTAGCTCTTGGCCAAGCTTAGAGCAATTCCGTTGACTTTAAAAGGAATGCATCTGTCCTATGAGGTTACTTTTAAGTAAAAGCTGTCTCAGGCTAATGGAAATTCAGCTGTCATCTGTTCTAGATTTTCAAATAGGACAATTTATCCTTTATCACTGGGCAAAAATGAATTTTCCAAAGTATTAATGAATTTTTGTCTCATCCATGCTTTGAAGTTTCGATACCATTCTAAAAGCCTTTTTCTCCTTTGAATCTTTTCTTGTAAGCTGATTTTTTTTTCTTTTTCTAGAATAGCAGGAAGCTCTTTCCAGTTCTTAATAAAGATAAATGGAGCCCCCATGGTTTTTAATAATTGCAATGGAGCACTGTGGTACATTGATGAATTTCCGCAATCACCCGGTGTCATAACGTCTTCTATAACAGGCAGAGATCCATATGAACAAGCTTCATAAATTCTGTAACATTCTGTATTTATTCCCACTGGGCACAATGTCAAATCACTCTGCAGCAAGGCATCTTGATAGTTTTTGAAACTTTCATTTGTTTCTTGAGGCTGCCACCTAGGAAAGTAAACAGGGTGAAAATTAATATTTTCGTCACAGGCAATGAAAATATAGAGATATGCTTTAATTTCTACTATTTATAAAATTGAAAATGCTATCGGTGTAAAAATTTTGTATTACACGCACAGTCAATCGACTTTTACTTTTAGTCTTAACTGCTCTTAAAAGTCTTCTAAAAATCTATTGAAAATGTCACTGTTAAAAATAGATTGTAATAGGCGCCCTTTTTCGGAAATTATTAATACTTAGAAGTGTAAGAAACAAATTGAAATGCCATTTCAAATCTTCTGCATGACTTGGATGATGCATATGTCAATTTACTTCACACCACAGTTTAGAAACTGACAAAAAGGGAGACACTTAATGGACTTTTTAATGACTTTTTTTTGGCCTCAAAAGAGGTTTGCACTTCCAAAGTTAGGACGTAGAGCAATTCGTTTAACTGGAATTAATCTACTTGAAGTGCCTCATTATGTCTGAGAGATAAGAGTTTATGTCACACACACAATCTGTCTCCTGAGACTTCATCACAGCAGCTAAGATCTACCTAAGTGCCACTATGCCTGCTATCCAACATTTTATAAGTGTTGCTTTTCAAAGTTAAGAAATACAATCAGAACCCTTGTTACTCTTGTTAGTCAAGAACAACTGTGCTGTACAGATTAAATCCACTCTCATGTGGAACACAACAAAATATGGCTGTCTTCTCTCTTCTACTAAAGACATTAAACTCTACAAAATACAAGACAAGTGTTTCTTCTCATAATCAAATATTTGTAAGAAAAAAAACCAGATTGTCTTTGATGGTTATATATATATAGCAGACTTTTCTATACTAAATTTAAAAATATGCCTTATTTAAAATATAACAGAAAAGCAGTTATGTTATGATGACCTAAACAAAAAGTCTCTGCAATATTCCAACTTAATGACTATTGATAACCTTTATTTGTACTATATTTTAACACTCAAGAAAAAATTGGTAATCATGAACAAGACAAAAAACTCTGAATATTTTCATGAAGTAAATTAAAGTCTTACTGGTCTCTGGCTGCAATCCAGCAAAGTTTGTCAAACCCATCCTGTTTCAGAATTTTGATTAGGGTTTCTCTAGAAGAATTCTTATAAACTGTTCCTAAGAAATTACATAGATATGATCTTGGATCATGTATCATTGACCAGCTGGGTTCCACAACTGGAAAACTTCTGTAGCTGTAAAAACAATGTGTAAGTTAGACAACTGTATCAAAGGAAAACCTTTTTCAGCATTTCATTTTCAGTGCATCATATTTTAAGAATAAAACCACCTACTTGTTGCCAATCCACATCTATACAGACTGACCCACAAGTAAACCAATTCAAGTCCTGTCTTAAAACTATGTCTTTTTTCCCTTTGCCCTCCATCAGTCCCTTCACAAAGTTTCCAGAATACTTGTATCTTCTTTCAACATCAGAAATATATGTGCATATTACAGAACGTCCTTTACTAACATGCTTTTCCAAAGAACCTGTTCTTAATGCAACCACAAGTTTTGACTGAAATGGCCAGTTTAACGGTAAGTATGGCACATAAGTCTTACCTACTTTAATCTCTGGATATGCTCATCTTCTGAAAATACCACTGGTAACCTCTCAAAGCAAAATCTCACTTTGATCTGAGTGAACTCAATAATCTAATCTTTTGCTTCCTATATAGCTTGTTGTACATTATTTAATGGAGCAGTTCTTTCCTCATTCTTCTCCTGCATGATAAATGTTAATTCACTTGGTTTATAATAAGCATTTGTCCCTTCATGACAAATATTTTTGCATCATTCCACATCTTCGTTGTCTCTCTTCACTCAGATAATCCTGCAAATTTTCATGCCTTTAATCTCATTTTTTACAGCTGTTGTATGGAAGGGCTGGAAACCCCATTTTGATACTAAATTTATCTTCCTCCACTGAGGTTTGCACTCTAGTTTATTGCTGTAAATGTTGTTGCTTTCTCTTAACTGTCACCTTAATCTCTGCAACTGAACTTCTTTTGACTTAGGAACTTCCAATGCCATGAATTCTCTGACACCATCAATAATCCAAATTTAGCATATTTCACAGACACTGTGAACAAGTTCAGGCTGTACACAACAAGTTTTCCAGCTTGTTGAGCAAACTGGATCAATACAGGATATTGAATTCAAATTCAACATAAGGTATGGAAATAATCATGTATTCCTTTCAGCTTCTATTACCCTAGTAAGTAGCTAAACCACTACCAACTCTGTTAATAAGAAGTAAAAATGCATCTAGCTGAACCAGACCTTTATTTACTCCACAGAAATAGTTTGAGCACTTAAGTATAACAATTTTTTTTTTAAACCAGCAGTTAAGCCATCTTACACTACTGTGATATTGGAGTATAACTCCAAATGGAAAGCCTTTTGAGCCATAATAGAGATTTTAATAAGTACTCTTTCCTTTCCTGAACAAATAGTACCTGCAACTTTATTACATAAATACCTTTTTAAACTCTGCATCACTGGTACATATTATATCAGCAGTTATGGTAAATCTCAAGAGCAAATCTATTGAAGAAAGAAGAAACAGAAAACCTCAGGAGACATATGTTCATTTTCCTCAAGTTTCCTAAACGCTAGTATTCTTTCCCTGATATCTTTTTTTTATTACTAAATGCAACTTTCAAAGACTCCAATGCCTGATTTAGAAAATGACCGATAGGATCATGTTCTGCAATTTACTTATTACATTTGTTTTGGGCATCAGCAGTGACACTCAGTCATATTTTCCATACCTCATGCACAACAATTAATTAACCAATTGCAACTTCTTCTATAGCACTTACGTAGCTACTCCTAAAGGCCACTGGAAAATATCTTCTTCATTTACGAATGCACAGTCATATGTAACAAAGAGCAGATTTACAAATCCCCCGTTTCGTTTCAGGTATGGCTGAATCCAGGTGTTGTTGCACTGCTCGTTGCCAAGCAGCACCACTGCCACATGCTGGATTTTGCGGGTCTCCATCAGTGTCCGTGCATAGTGCAGCCACTGCGTGGCATAGACGATCTTCGCCGGCTCCCTCCCGTTCAGCACCAGCACCACGTGCTCCCCTTCCACCGAGAAGTAGCCAGGAACTATAGATGGGCCAGTGAGGAAGCTGAGAAATACAAAATGCAACACTAAACAAAGTAAGACTTTGTTAGAAAAATTATTGACCTCAATCCTCAAGCTAGTCTTACTACACAGTGTGCACTCCAGAGATGATTTTCTCTTCAATAACTAACTGAAATATACTGCAAAATTACTGTGCAACTATTACCACTTCTATTGTTAGTATCTATGGCTTAGCACAGGAGTAAAGCTACTTTCATTTTTATTCAGGAAAAAAAGTGATAAGGTGTTTTGTCAATAAATCAGAACTAGTACCATACTCAAACCTCAAAATGTGTGTAAATTGACCACCTTTCGCAAAAGGGTGCACCCTGATGTTCATTAAAGGTTAAACATTTTCTTAATTCCAGTAATAACCAATGAATGCTGTATTAAGATAGGCCCTCCCAAGAACTTGAAGACTATACTAAATCTAGTATCATTAAGAATGACAGCTAGTCTTGCATACTACTTTTCTCAGTATTTTGGTTAAGTTTCTACTGAGTAGAATGGATAACACAAGAAACATCTATCTAAATGTAAACTTAGGTTGGTTGTATGAACCAGGTCAAACTTGAGGCTCTGATATAAGGTAGTAAGTACAAACATTTTAGTTATAAAATGGCATTTATAGATCTTCCACATTGTATTTAACAGAAGAGTTTCAGCCATGTAGCAAAATCATTAAATCTTTAATCATTTGCAAGTATCTAACAAAAGCCATTTATGAACTGCAATGAAACAAATCAGTATTTGCCAGCTCCTGCTCTTCAGTTACCTTCAGTTACCAGATTATTGACCGAATGCAAAGAAGTAGCAATTATACTACTTGGGAAAAAGTGAAGGGGAAAGAAGTATTTTTTTCCCCAGGAGTCAGTTAAATACAAGTTTCCTAGGTCTGCTGCATAACTTGTTTTTCAGCTACCAGTAAAACTTAATTTAGAGTGAGCATGAGTTTTACTTCATGAAGTGCTGAGACTGACAGCTAGGTTCAGTTCAAATACACTTACTAAGGAAAAAAAACCCCTCACATCAAAAGCTGTACAAACTACTCCAGTGAAGTTATCTGAAGCAGACTGACCTTAGACAAGTGTATTTTAAACCTGAGTTAAGCCATGTTGCTGGCTTGGTAGGAGTTGTGTATTTTGAAGCCAAGTTTGGTAAGACTCATGACTTGGAATCAAGACTTCTAATACATTAAATGTTAAGTCAGGTCAAGACTTAAATTCAAAGTTTAATGAGAACAGAATCACTGGGATTCCTAAGAGAGAATACCTTGAGTTTTGGAATGCCTAAAATAGGGACTAAATATGTACGTGGTCCAGTAATCACTTTGCAAAGAGGCTTGGGGAAAAAGGGTTTTTCTGACACAGTACTTCGAAGGTAACAGCTTTACAGGAATAACAAGATGTACAAGTTAGGAAGCAATAATCTGTGTGTAGGAATATATGAAGTTGAACAGCATAAGATTACAGTGGGGGAAAAAAAGTAACACAGTGCAAGTCTCATACTTCAATAATTAAAACACCTGCTAGGGTTGTGCTATTAACTGTCAATCAGAACACAACTGGGATTGGGAAACTGAAGAGACTACAGAAGCTGCAAAATTAAGGGAGTAGTCCTAACAATCCTAACTACTCACATGAAGGTTAGATCAAAGATAATACGGGAAGACTAGATTTTCTGGACTAAATACGTGACTTGCTTTCCATAAAGTCCTTGTTTTTCCTTACTAGTCATAGATAGTCATACAAAAAGATGCTATTTTAGACTGGGTCTTATAGTGTCCATTCTGAAGGTGTTAGATGGCCATTCTGTAACAGCAATGATTAAATTTAACACTTGCAGCAAGAGAGATCATAGTAAATACATCCAGCATATTCCATATGCAATAAAGGAATTACACATATATGAGAAAATCAAGAAAAGAACTTGGAAAGAAGCAGTCCAAATCACAAGGAGCCTTCAAGGAGTTCGTAGACTGTTCAAAAACACTGTATAAGAAGCCCAGGCATGTTGGGTGCTTCAATCCAAAAAGTAAACAACACAGACCCCCCCAACACCCCATATGGCTTAACAGAAAAGTAAGGAAGATTCCCATACATAACTTAGTCGCTTCAGCAAGAAATACAAGGTTGAACACCGTAAGTATTATACCAAATGGAGGATTTGAACCTGGATGGCATTCACTTGAGAGTTTTGAAGGAACACAAACACAGAATTGCAGAACTGCTGGTGGAGTGCAGTTGTCATTATGAGGAGATACTATGCTTGGTAAGTGGCTCACCATGTTTTGTAGACTCCCATCTACAAAAACAACTTGAGAGGACTCTGGAGAACAGTCAGTATTCCCTCTCTGGAAAAGTTTGTAATAAACAGTAAGATCACTGTATCTTATCAATAGGTAAGATCACTGATCACATATATGGATAAGCACTGCTGTGAATGAGTTATCCTGTTTCACTAATCTGATCAACATCTATAAGCATGTCAATAAGAATACAGATAAGGAGGATCCAGTGTAGTGTATCTGGATTTTCAAAAAGCTTGACTACAGGGCTTTATTAAAACTAAATTGCCAGAACCTATCCCAGGTGGAATCCTTTGATAGATAGGAACCTCTCCTCATTGACTGAAGCAAGGCAGTACTGAATGTTTGTAAAATAGAGAGAGTATGACTTGGGGGGAATAGAAATTTAGGAAAGCTCTTACCAAATAAGAGGTAAGAAGTTTGGCACTCTGCTCTGCAACATCTTCCTAGGTGAAAGGAGAGAAGGGTGTGAATTGCTTCAAGCCAGAGAAAGTGTTAAATCCTGCTCTCTTGCTTTTTGTATGATTGTGCCAAGGTGGTACTAAAATCCACATCTATGAAGTTTATTCTCCACTCCTGTTTTTAAATACACATCACTGCATTTTATGGAGAAGCCAATACTTCATGTATTTTTGGGCAAGTTCTTTGGTGAAAACATGTACCCATCAAAATCTGTATTAGAGATGTGTATTCTCCATCATAAATGTATGGAAGAAGCTTATTTATGCAATTGTGTTCAAGTGGTATTTTGGCATTTTTGTGTCTTTGGATTTGGTATTCTTTAAAAAAATTCACCAGAGGTCTATTTTTAAACAATCATTAGACTTACCATAGAAAAGTGCAGAGCAGCACATATTCTCCAAATGTATCACCTCAGCTAGTTCCCTCTAGCCTCATCTAGTAATCGACTGGAGATAATTTACCTCAGCCAGCCAGTAAACAATTCTAGAAAATCTTATAAGCGGTGAGAAGCAAAAATCACTTAATTCTTCTCCACAACATAAACTAGCATTTCCAAAAAGAGTAAAAAGTAGCTAATTCAGAAGCCTAGCTGTTAAAGTAACAGTTATATTGCACATTTTCTATACTTTGCACAACAAATTTCTACTAGCCTGTCAAAAGTTATCCTTTGTTATGTTCGTATTAAACTTAAGCTTTGTATTTTCATAGGATCTAGCATCCAAGTTGAAATTAAAATAGGGACTCATTATCCCTGGCTCATCTAAACATAACAAGAGGATATTTAAGTGCAAGTACAGAAGTCTTTCTTAGAGAGATGCATACCCTAAGGAAACATGAGGTTATTAATCATCTGAAACATGCACACTAGAAAGAAAATAACCATAATAATTGTAGCGACAGACTCATTAAGTACAGCAAATTATTTTCATGTTATCAATGTGGAAAGCAAGAGCTTGAAGAAATTCTCACGTCAATACCAGGAAGACAACCTATCATGGTAGAGTATCATGCATTTCTATAGCTTCCAAGATTTTAACGCTGGCAACAACAAAGTCTTTTGCCACTAAGACTGCACTGTAGGCACTGGTTCAAAGAAAGGACTGTATCCTTTCTCTATATTTGTGATTTGAAAGCTCTATTGCTCTGTCAAGGAGACTACCAAGACGCAGTAGCATTATTCATAGTTAATTCTCTAAACCTGCAGGATCATCTTTTATTTGCAGACAAGGAATATAGCTTTTTCTGTTAAAGAGTATATAAAATCATCTATTTCTTCTGAAAAGATTCTGTGGCCTGTACCATGTTCACAGTTAGATACTCTGATAAACAGTTCAAAATGATTTTAAAAAGTTTTGTGATCACTTAAAATTTCCTTTCAATTCACTCGTGTACTTTAAACACTACCTTCAAATATTTCAACTAGAACCACATCTTGTAAGGAAAAAATAGTCTTTTGAAGCAACACATGTTTCAGAAGTTAAACTCACTTGACTGTGTAATGTATGTATTAAAAGAAAACTTTTTTAACAGGCAGGTCCCAGTGCAAGTGACTAAATGTTGCAGGAGATCTACTTCTCTAGACTGGTGATCTGGCCAAACAGAAAAAAATCCTTCAGCTTTCACTATATCTTTGCAGAAAGCATTAAAATTGTATTAAATAGGGACTCAGAGAAAAGCTCTATATCATTCACTGAATAACATAGAACATTTGATAACAGTCTTAAAATATACATGATCACAGCTCAAACACCACTGTTAAAGCAAGCAGAGCTTTAAGCGGAATCTTCCTTTCCATACAAAATTTTGGTTTGCAAATCAAGTGGCTAAGCAGAAGCTAGGTCTCACAGATAGCCTTTGTTATAAACAGAAACAAATTATGGTTTTGAGACATTCCTATTTACGAACAAATGAGCCAAGTCCCTTTTCCCTGAATACAGCAGAAACCAAACAGCAGCAGACATCTTTCCGCCTCACATATGCATGCTTGATTTCATCAACTATGAGCCCATAAGCCCCAGTTCTTAACACTGTTCTTGAGGTTGTATCCTGACCCTGCCACTGAGGTCTCCTGGCTGCTCTTCCTCTCAGCATTGGTAAGTTTTTCCATATTTTTTTTAATAACACAAACCATCATAAACCAGATGAAATTACTCCCTAGTTTTCTATTTTTTAACAGTGACATGTTTGGTCTAGAATTGGTTCGATTTATCAAGTATGTGTTTCTGTCTATAAATGACAATTTTGACTGAGAGGCTGTGTGCATATTCCATAGTTTTGAAAACATTACAAAATTTAAGTATTTGCAACTGTATTAAAATAACCACAACTTTGAGATGGGCAAATAATACTGGAGCAGTGCATAATTTAGTTTAACTTTCCAATGCATTATTTTATAAAGTTTACACAACTGAAATCAACAGTGTGAACAATACCTGAAGTATGTTTTTCCTGCTTTTTGGCTTCCTTCTCTCCACTGTGAAGTCATATCAGCTGGCTCAAGATGCCCTCCAAAAATATGCTGCCAAAGGTAAAGACCTACACAAATGAAGACGTGATGGAGAATGTGAATGTACAGATCTTGCCTATTCTACATTCTTAAAAAAAATAATTCTGGAAAATGAAACAGCATCACAATATAAGAACTTGGGAAAGAAATGTCAGAGCTTCTTGCATAACATGACTTGGAATTAGTTAAGTTGAATTTTTCCCAATTGGCATTTAAAAAGATTCTCTGCCTGACAAAATATCAGCAGATGAAAATATATATTACTGTTTCTGTAAGCAACTCTTTCCAGCACACACACCACAAAAACGAGCAATATTAACTGACATTTTCAGGACAAACATACTTCTCTTAAGATTTTGTGAAATGCACCAATTTTTATTATGGTAATATACCAGGTAATATAACCATGTGTTCTATAATGCTACTTGAAAGTTCGACTGTAAGCCCCCACTTACAGAAAAGCTAAAGTAAGAACAGTGATATGTCTTCAGCAGTAAAGAGCTTGAGAAGACCTTGGCTCCCAGTTTGTGTAGAGGGGAAACTCAGTATCTTCCACAACAGAAGAATTTCCAAATTCATCAATGGCAGTAGTACTACAGTACACTGCAATACAGAAAATGTTTTATTTCTCACTGTGTGATGTTTTATTTCACTAAGTTTAAATGTAACATAAATAATCTGGTTAGGCAAGTAAGAGGCCTCTTCTTGTGTAAACTAGACTGGATTTAAAAATTAACTGTGTTTCTTTGCCATTTGAGACATTTTCCTTGACAAATGCAGAAAAAGAGCCTTGAAAGGAAATGATACAAAGAAACTGGAGTTCAACTACTCTTATATTGCTATGAATTTGAGTAACAGCTAGCATTTCCTTAATACTCCTCATGTACAGATATGCGTACTATTGAATCATATACATAAATTTTAGTCATCAGGAAACAGAGAAAAGTGCTAAACCAGAAAGGTTAAATAAGCAATAGACATTGACTATATCTGCTTACCAATTGCTGCTTTGCCCCAAATCTGTACTCTAAGACTGGTCTGTTCTAGGTGAGACCTCGCATATTTTATCATTTTAAGATTAGCTTCATATCTCTGCTGATAAGCAGCCAGCTCATTTTTCTCATCCGCATCCCATGGATTCCACTCTTCATTTCCCAAGGCAACATGATCTGTGAAACCTAACAGCGTGATTTACATTTAAAAAAAAAAAAAAAAGATCAGATTCTCAGCTTTAGGAAAACGGATGAATTTTCTCAGATTCGTAATTTCACGCAGCACCTGACAATCATCCTTCAGCCCTGGGTCGTGCACACCACCATCGCCACCACAACCACCGCCGCCGCTTTCTCCTCCCCCGCCGGCCCGCACGGTACCACCCGAGGCTCAGCGGGGCTCTGTGAGGCGCCGGCCCCGCTCTCCCTCAGAAGCGCCACCAGGCCCCGCCCGCCGGGCCGGGCCGGGCCGGGCCGGCCCCGCACCAAACCCGCCGCCTCTGCTCCGCTGTTGCCCCGCGGCCGCAGACAGGCCGGGCAGGGCGGCTCGGAGCGGCCCCGCCGCCGCGCTCACCTCGCGGGCCGCGGCGGTCCCGGTGCGGGCGAGGGGCGGCCGGGCGGCGCGGCCACAGGAATACAGTGTAGGCCGCGTAGAGGGAGAAGAGGCCGTACGCGACGATCAGGGCGGAGCAGAGCCGCCTGCGAGCGCCCCGCATCCCGCCCGGCGTGGGCGGAAGGCCTGGCGGGGGGTGCCGGGAGGCGGTGGCGGGAGCAGACTCCGCCCGCCGGGCTGGGCTGCTTCCGCCGCCCGGGAGGCTTGGAGTCGCCGGTGCCATGGCCTGCCCCTGGCCGCAGCCCTCTGGGCACTGTGGGCGCCACTGTGCGATGATGGGTAACCAGGTTGTGGACGGATAGATGAACAGCACAGTCAGGTAATGGGAATTTTATTATAATGGGGAAAACTTGGGTAGATCAGTGTCTCACGTTCCATAGCAAGATAGAAAGACGGTCCACGAGTCTTTCTTAAGGCTAGGTACTACAGCTTCTGTAAAGCCTCTACCAGCCTGTAGACAAACACCGTGACCCTAACTGTAGCCAAAAGCACAGTGACCTTCACCTACCCAAAAGAGAAAATGTCCAGAATAGTACAGCTTGTAATGCACTGCACAAGCCTGCAGCCTTCTTTGGGTCTAAGTGAGTTTTTTCTTGATCAGTTTCTTACCCTTATGAACACTAAACCTTGCTCTGACCCTGACCTAAAATGAATTAAATGAACCACTGCTTGTTTCCAACTGAAATGTAACTACTTGTCTTAGAAGGCTTTCTGAAATAGGCTTGCAGTCAGCCTACTGCCAAATCCTTAATCTAATTTAATTGCTTATACACTTGCTGAACTATAAGTCTAGCCTGATGACCCACAGTAGCAGCAATCACAGAATGGATTGGGGGTAGGAAGACACCTTCAACATCATTGAGTTGCAACCCCTGCTGCTTCAGGCAGCAATACTTCCTACTAGACCAGGTTGCTCAAAGCCATGAGTCACTTCCAAGAATGGGACATTCATGACTTCTCTGTCTTACCACACTCATAATGAGCACTGCCTGCTTTCATGTCGCTATGAGCCCTGGTAAAAAGTTTTTCTCTCTTTCTTTTAAACTCTTTTTATTTATTGAAACTCTACCCATTAAAACCCTACGTATAGTGCAAATAACACTTGTCAATATTACCAGTAATCTGTTGCAAAATTGCAGGTCAAAACACTTATTCCTGTTAGGAATCATGGACACTTTGCTTTGGCTATAGTGATTTATAATTTTAGGAAAGAAGTGCACCTCATAAATGCTTTCAAGATGAAGACTGAGCTTCTCTTGCCTTTCTAGCTTAGTGCATCTGTGTGAATGCACAGTGAAGTGGTGCAGTCAAACTTCAGGAAGACCAGCAACATGATATCTGTAATGGTCAATATTAAAAATAAACTGTTACCAGTTTTAACTGCAGTCTGTTTTCTAGATTATATCAGTAACTGTATCTTTGCACTGACTTGCTAAAATTTAAGGAAAATCTTTGTACGAATACTTTAACTTAGAATATGGTAATGAAAGTATGATAAACATAGAACCAAAGAGAAGTAAGACAGTAGTAGAAATTAACTACAAAGGGCAAAGAAGAATGAAAAATGTTTATTCATTTGGAAACACAGGCTGCCTATTGCACAACTTCACTGCTTTGGATGATGGTTAGAAAATTCCCCTTCCCACACAGATGCAGCTTATTTCTTATAAAAATGCCAGAAGAGACTTGAAATTAAAAGGTCAAGAAGGATTCATCTGAGAAGAGTTTGGATTATAGATCATCTCAAAAATAGTGTCTTAAAAGTCTGCATTTGACTGTGTGCATTTCACAATAAGAAATGAAAAAGTGAATGTAATTTGGAATAGTGATTATTGCTGAGCAGGTCTTTCAAAATACTGATGATAATGTAGTCTTTACAGCAGAGAAGTAAGGTGTACTAATAAAAGTGAGGTAAACAGGCCATATGCATCAAAGTCTTAGAACAACCATAGTAGATGGCAATGCCTGATCATTTGGAAAGAAATCCAAATCCAGAATTGAAAATGTGTGAGAAGGAAGAGCATGCACTTTCAAGCATAGCATCTTAATCTTATATTTCGTACCCTTACTAACTCATTGTACATTTTGTGAGCTGCACTGGCTCGTTTCATGGCCAAAACGTGATGTAAAAAGCTATGCATAATGTAAAAAAGGATATTAATTTTATAAAATTTTATATTCTTTTCCAGCCAGTTCAGGACAGACTGAAATTAATGGTTTTCCTGTAATGCACACTCAAATCACATGGAAACTAGTGGGAATTAAGAATATAAAGTTCAGAGTGTACTAAGGGGGTGTGTATATATGTGTGAGGGACTGGACTTAGCAAAATGCCTACATGAATTAAGGTCTTGGACTAGGAGCTTTGTCTAGGGATTATGGGAGTAAAACTTGCAGAAACATTAAACTGGAAGAACACCTTAACCATGGTATTCCCTGAAGTCATAGAAAGACGTGCAGCAGATGCCAAATTGAGGAAATGCCTGAATTTCATGCACAGTGCCTGTAGGGGCCTGCAAAGCCCAGCAAGTGTTCCTTCTAGGACCCTATCTAAAATTTCTGATTTGTTGTAGAAGACCAGAAGCCAAATGTTATGTCCCAAGAAGGGAGGAGAGATCAAAAGGATCAGTGATGTCTTGGACCTCTGTCAAAGACAAGATCATTATATATCTAGATGGCATTAAGAAGCAGACGTGCCCTGCAGCATAGGAGAGGGTGAAAAGTCCAACAGATGCAGCTAATGAGAAAATTCTAAACCCCCATCTGATAAACCAGGAGGCTTAGATTCTTTCTTAGCTCTGACAGATTGCTGTATGATCTTCTGACAGATTATCTTGTCTCATGGGAGTCCAACTGACCCCTTGTAAAATGCACAAAGCTGAGCTTCTGGACTGTTAGGAATCCTAGCTGATATAAAATAGTTGAAGTTTTCTTTGAATGAAATTAACTCAGAAAGACAGAAAGCGTTCTAACAAAAATGGAGAGTCTTTAATAATAAGGATTTTGAGCAATAAACAATTAAGCTTTACAAGTTCTTTTAACAGTATAAGGCGTCATAAATTAGGAGACAGTTTAAAAATGTATCATCAGGTTCAATAACTGTTTAGGTACAAGAAAAAATGTACAAGAACGCAGAAGTGTCAAGCACCTTCAACTAATGTCTATTCAAGAATTCATTACAACAAAAGAAAATTAACTTGGAGTTTCAAAATTAGGACTGAGTGCAGCTGAAAGCCTAAATCAAAACGCATTCTGCTGTACATCAAGTAGTTTGAGTAAGCAACTGAGAAAGTAAGGGTTTTTCTTGTGAAAAACCTTTCTTTTTTTGTACATATTATGATAAAAGCAGAATTTCCTGTTACTTATTTTTACTACTCGTGACTACATACAATAAATTATTCTTCAGTCTCTGTTTTTCCCAACAAAATTCTTGCAGAATTGCTTGTCTTATCTTAGTCTCTGCTCACTGACTATTGGGTTAGAATTGCAGATATCACTGAGAAGTTTTAAAAAGCTGTATTGATCAACATATGGCATAGGCAGATCTAAGCAAGGTTTTAAAGCAGAGTTAGGAATGAGCACCAGTTAAGACATCTAACTAGAACATGGAATGAAGACAGTTGTTGCCAGAATCCCTGCAGAAAAGTGTTGCACTTCAGTTACTGCTCTATTGGTCCTGTTCTCAATAATTAAGAAGTTTGCAGGATTTTCTTCTGCCACCTGCAGAGCACTGTAGGCAGCCACTTAAAATTTGTTAAAATTTGTCTGCAAAAGGGTGAATCTCCTCTTAAGTCTGCAACATACAAGGCTGAATGAAAGTTAGGAGTCGGCAGTGGACAACTAAAGCTGGAAGGCTGGAGAGGCCTCTCTCCTTGGTGCAGATCACAGTGCCCATTCCTAGCCTTTGGCAGAGGTACTCTGCCTAAGTCTCTGTGATGAGAGGTAATAGTCTTTGGTGCTTGTTACTGCATGATTAATAGAAGTGCTCCTTTCTGCTGGCTCTGGTTTGTAGGAGTGCATCCTGACATCATCCTTCAGGCAGAGCAAGGCTCACGTTGATTTCATTTATACCTGAAACTAATTACAGTGACTGAATTGTCACTTCAATAGAATATTGCTTGAGGCAACAAGGTGATGGTGAGGAACTTCTGATGGTGGTAAAAAAAAAAATTAGGGGCAGTAAGCTCTTGTTTTTTGGTACAGCTGGATCAATAAGAGGGTGTCCACCTGCGGCCTTCTAAGTTCAAAGTTTAAGTGAGGACAGTCTTCCTGAGAAAATAATACACTACAGGAGCATCAGAATAAAGTAATTTTTCAGCCTAATGAAGTGGCAAAACCAACTACCATTCTTAGTTCTATATCGCTCTCACATTCAAGACATCTATCTGAAGACATTTTTAGATAACAAAGGATAATCCTTGCATGTGTTACATTTACATTTTTAGAGTGTCTCAGGCTGAAGTCTTTACTGATAACTATTCTATTCTGTCAAAGCATAAAGTCTCTCAGAACACTGTGTCTCTCCTGAGACACAGAAAGAATGGACTCATAGGTGCTGTTTCTGAGATTGTTTCATGTCTTACACATTTGTGTTGGTTTGAAAGTAAAACCAGTGAGAGACTCCAAGTCAGTAATACAATTTAATAGGAGAAAAGAGAAAAAATAAAATACATGCAATAATTCAAAAGAAAAACCACCGACAAAGTCAGAAATACACCCTGTCAGTCAGGGTGTTGGTAGCAGTCCGTATAAATGGTGGCTGCAGTCCTCCTGGATGACAGATGCGATTCAGTTGAAGCAGTGCTCCTGTAGAAGGTGCAGTTTTCCTCTGAAGATTCAGCGATGATGTGGAAAAAAAGGTCCAACTTCCCTCTGGGATCCAGTGGAAAGGACTGCCTTGGCCTTCTAAACCCCAGTTTTTTATTTAGGTAGGAAAGGCGTGTCTCCTCCCCCTGGCTGGGACATCTCCCAATGGGATGATGTAATCTTATCAGTCACACAATAGGACTTAAATGGCCCATTAACAGAATACATCTTCTGGAGGAAGGATGGGTTGTGAAAAGATAACGATGATCATCCCCCTGATTTTATCAGATGGCACATCAGCAGAGGATATCTCCCACAGAAATAAGGATCACCACCCCTCCCACATTTCAACAAATGGTAATAGAATACACATTTTTGTATTGTACCCCAGGACAACATTTTTAAATATCTATGTCAGGACTGGGTTAGACCTTTCCAACAACCCAAATGGGTTTTATGTAAGCCATGCCTAGCTAATAATATCAAACTATTCTTAACCATGCTCCCTGTTGTTCCCTGAACTGTCATATCTCCAGTATTTTTCTAAGTTGGTATATCGTAAAGGAAGGCAGTAAAGTTGGTTCCTGCTCCTTAAATTTCTTTGGATGTTCCCACCCAGATAGAAACTTTATGGCTCATTTGCTATTTCAATAGGCTAAATATACACTTTAAAAAATGATTGTTTTCACAATTTTTTACAATCTCATGTACAAATCTAAGACAGATAAATGCGTTAAACATTTATAAACCAAACATTGTTACATTGACCTTTCTCATAGATCTTCAATGTTTTCATGGGATATATGATTTCATTGTGGATAGATGGGACTATAGTATCTCCTAACTCCATTCTTGCTGAGTAACACAAAGACATATTTGCATGCCACTGCCATCTAGCAGATTCAAAGAGAAAGAATTTATTCTTACAGGAGGAACTGCAGTAGGTTTTATACTCGCAGGAATTTTGGCTATATTTAAAAAAAATATATTAGCATATGGCACTGTGATGTACGTCATCTGTGTTTCTATCTTATGGGGAAGAAAGGATCATTTAAAATCTGCATGCTAATGGAGGTGTTTACAGTGCCATTTAATAATCACTTGACACTGAAATTCTTTAAAAATAATTTCTGGAAGGCAAGCAACATAATCTCTCATGGAAGAATTCTAGAGCTGTAGTTTCTGATTCCCTCTGGTGCAGGAATAGCTCTACTGCTGCACTTGATCAGACTATTTTCTGTGATATTTGGGTATAGGCCTCATTTAAATGGCAGTTACATGGGTGATAGAAAAGGAAGGCACTTGGCAAAGTGCAGCAGTTCATTTACTGCCTCTGTCTGGGAATTTATCAGTAGAGAGACTGGGTATGTGTGAAAGTTGTTCAGGCTCAAAGGTTTATAGCTGGGTGTTGGGTTTTTTCGTGTTTGGGTTTTTTTGATCTGTAGTGATAAAACAGAAGGAAATCTTCTGAGATGAACCAAAAGAAGCTTCTCTTCTTCCTTAAGCACAGTATCTTCATTCCTCTATGCCTCACTGGGCTAGCAACCAAGAAGAGTACAGTCACAACTCCATTTGGGTTTCATGTTAGTGGTCAGCCTGAAGGCACTTTACAGGATTCCGGGTTACTTCCAACAGTCTAAATCTTAAGAAAACACACGAAATCAGTTACTTACTGCTTCTTAGCTGAGAAACAGCTAATTTCAGCAGAGGAAAGATAATTTTTTAAAACACTAACACATCTTTTTTTTTTGTGATTGTGAGCATTTCTTTCAGCTATTTATACCAGAATTACCTAAGGAAATGCAGCTGTGCCCTTCTTAATGCATGCAATCTCAATCAAATCCTTTGTGTCTATTTTAGCTTCCTAATTTTTGTATCTTTTTTCTTACTGGACATGGAAATAATAGAAGTCCCAGGCTTTCTGAATATATCCCAGTAGGAAATGAGTTGAGAGAACTGGAAAAAGAAGCGAATCATTAAAGCTATAGCAAGCAGTATGATTTTATATTTAGAAGCCACCTTTTTATTTTTGTGCATGTGATTTTTCCTGTTTAGCTCTTCCATCCTATTGAAAGGTTTTATTTATATGGTAAATTCTTTTAGAGTCTTTGGATTGACAGTGGAAGAGTATTAAAAATGCTTTTTAGCTTCAGAACATCTACTGTTCTGAAATTTACTCTTATTTTCAGAGATTCATGTGATTTTCTCATTATTGGCCATTTACATGACCTGCCATCTACTGTTGCTTCTAAAGTGGCTTAGATGGCCTTCAAGGCTGTGTGCTGAACTGAGAAACTGTGAATTGTACTTTGAAAGCCTGCTTGCAGCAGAGTAATTTATTGCTTATTAGGATAGAATTTCAAGATACATTATCTTTGCTTATCATCCTTTCAGATGTACTCTGCCACAAGGGAACAAATAAAGTGAACTCCACCATTTATATTCCAAATGGCATCTATTTATTCAATCTCACAGTTCCCTAATGATTAAGTGAAGCTATTTAGATCAGAACAGAATGTTTCTCTTCTAATATGGGAGCTCTGCCTGTCCATCAGGTGGGCATGCTCTTAACAGAAGAACAAATCGATTCTCCCGTTGAAGCTGTTTAGATGTCCTGGTATGATGAACACTGCATCTTTTGTACTGGCCAGAGGTACCAGGATCTCTTTCCTCAAGGGTCTCATTGGTGCTATTGTGAGACTTGTCACTCAAGCTTCATTGACAAAAAGATCTGATTGAATGAAGTCATCTACCAAGTTTCTAGCAATTTGAGGAAAAGTTTTGTCACATCTTAATGAGAGCATCTTTACAGGCTTCAGGAAGGAGTTAAATTGCAAGTATCCACATATGAATGATTTCAGTTTTCCTAAAGCTGGAGATCAGTTTAGGTCCTCTGAGAATACTCTGTGTATGTTTCAGAGTTAAATTCTAATCCAGCACCTACTGCCATGAGACGGTAAAATTCAACCCAGAGTATTGGGCCTGAGGGAGGGCAGTCTCTGGTCTTAACATTCTCAGGTGAAGACAGCTCAGATATACCAGAAGTGCCATTTCAATTTCTACAGGCAATGAGTAATGCAGCCAGCATGTAGCACCTATCAGGACAGGAACAAGATGAGTGAGCGTTTGTGCACTGATTTTTAATCCACTGAAAGGAGTTTATGTGTCAATGTTGCAGACTTTAACATATGTTTGATATACTTATTTTGTGTTTCTGGTGGTGGATATTTGCTCCACCTGTATATATTTGCTCCACCTGTATATATTTGCTCCATTCTAAAAAACGTTTGGAGGGACATGTCAACGGCTCACTGTCAGGCAGCGTATTGTTAAGACAAGGATGTTGCCTGTGGATGTAATGAGCGTGATTCATATTGAAATACCCACATTTGAATACAGATTTATAAATATTGGCTACAGAGTTTGATTTCAGCTGTGTATGGGGGTTGCTGTGTCCAGATAGCTGACATGGGCAGTGCTTGCACTAGTTCATGCAGGGCATTTGCCATTTTCTGAGAGATTATTTGGTTGGAGACTCATATTCTTGGTGGGAATATCCATGAGCAAATATACAAGGAGAATTAGATTATGTGCTGCCAGGTTCATGGTGTCAGTGCCTCTAGTCTGGAGCCTCTATAGGGAAATAGTCCAGAGAGGAGACACAGGTCCAACAATGCTATTGAGGGAGACTTGAATGAATCTGATACATTTAGGGAATTTTTCCAGTGCTTCCTGATTTGAAGTTCTTTGAACTTCTGAGAATGGTATAGCTGCAAATTTGGTAAAAAAGCTGCTCAGTAGTTGTCATAAGAAGTTAAATTATCAAAACCCAAGAAAATTGCATGGCAAATTTACAAGCTAGGCAGCCAAGACAGAAAGCAGAGGGAAAGAGGCTATGTTAGCACTGAATCTCCTAAGACATCATAATGAGTATGACCTGGAATTTATTCTCATCTATTTAACGCCTTGTTTTTCTCTATGTTAAAATATTTTTTGGTAGAAGAGGAGGGAAAGTCTCATCTCATAGTCACTGTCTTGATCCCCATAACAGCCTATCTGTTCTGATTTCTAGGGCACTATGACCTGCATAAGAGCAATCAGCAGCGTTAGGCATTCCTGCAACAGGAATAGCAGTTGCCTGAAGGTGACAGAGGCATGGCAGTATGGGGTCAGCTGAGTGTCCTTCACTCATTGCTGAGACTGATTGTTCACTTATTTTTCCAATTAGCTTTAGAGCATTTTAAAATCTTTATTTACATGATAACAGTTCCTCATAAAAATTCATGCAATCAATATAAAATTCTTTGAAGATGTCCATTATGATTAATGGCTTGGTTTTATTTGTATGCAGTAATACACATTTTTGGAGAACTCTATAGAGATTTTTATTTCAAATATAGTATCTCATGAGCACCCCTTATATTTGTTCTAACAGTACAATGAATAGAGAGGGGTTTATTTCTAATTTTTGTCCATATGAAGTTACTGAAGGAATACAGCTGGTTAGACTTGAAATGTTTGGCAATACTGAGTATAACTTGGTTATATTTTTGAATAGAAAATCCTTTTCTGCCACCTTCTGTGTAAAAAAGAAATCCACCAGATAATAAGAGAGAAACAGAAAAAAGGAGAGAAAAAGAAAAGAGAAAGGGGAGAGATATTTTTTTTTAGAGTTACATTATGGTTAGTCTTTTGAATTACTGTAGTGTGTGTTAGATTCCTAATTCTTATCTTTGGTTCTGCTGTGTTTTACATGATGTCTGTACAGAGATGTAATAGGATTAGTTTGGTTGTTGTATGCATCACAATATGCTTCATTTAAAGTAGAGAAGACCTCAGCTGAATAACTGCACAGCAATATGGCAGATGAATTTCAGTGCAAATAAGGGCTATTAATGCTTTTAGTTTGAAAAAAGGGACTCTCTAACTGGGGATACAGACTGATTGTTTCTAAATCAGTTGTTATGATACATAAAAGACCTGGAGTTATTAGAGCTAGTGCTCTAAAACCACCAGAGAATATCATAAAGGACTCATATTAAAGATCATTAAGGAAGAAGTCATCGTGCCACTGAGTAAATGAATGATTTTATTTTTGAGCCTTGAGAGGAATGACGGAGACCTAATGACTGTTGATAGGTTTTTAATCAGATACTGAAGCACCATCACAGGCATTCAATTGTGTTTTATTACGGTTTTACAATGAACTCCCCCAAATAGTTGTCTTTCTGCTTATTTATTTATTCTAAAAATTAGTCTTTATTATGTCTTGATACTGAGCAGATTGCAAAAGTAATTATGATGTAGTGAATGATATTTAAAACTTAATTTTCCAGCATCTCCCTTATACTACATGTCCCGCCATTACACTGATGGCATCTATGATAACATATGACCTCAACTTCCAAAATTAGTTCATAGATATAAAATGTTGGGAAGGACTCTCTTGGAGTAAAAGTCGATATGTTCAAAGGAAGACTGCCTATGTATAGATCAGATGAAAGATTTACCTTGTTAAGTGTCTTGCCAATGATAAAGGTCACCAGCTGAGACAATGTAAGACCCAACGAGAAGGGGCAGTGAAGAGCATGTTTTTGTCCTGGCACATTTTTGTGTGTGACGCCTCTCTCCAGATCTTTGGTCCTTGCCAGGCTGCAAAGGTGAGTGCTGGCACTTCCAGCTGAGAAGGAATGTGTGGCTAACACTGAATTCGGAGGGCACTATGCACATCATAAAGGAAGGAGAACTACTCCTGTGATGTGTGGCTAATTGAAGCTTCCTCACATCAGGGGTAAGCTCCGGGTAAAAAGGTTCTCGTCCTGGCACACTTCTCTGTGCAGGGTGTAGACAAAAGGCTTTCCTTTTAGATTCCCGCTGCAAGAGAGGCAGAATGTTGTACATAGCACTGGGAAGAAACGTGCACAACTGAATCCTGCTTTGGCAGAAGCATTACGCTTGAGTGCTTTGCTGCTGGCACACTGCTCTGTGCGACTCGTTCACCAAGTCTCGCCTCCGGGGAATGGAAGCGTGATACGTTCCAAAGGGTGATGAACTAAGCCACACAAGTATTGCACTCATGCGCACAACGCTACCGGCTACAAGAGGAAGGTGGCTGCCTCTTGCTTGCCTTGCAAATTCTCATTAACAGTCAGAAGGAGCAAGTTCTACCACAGCTGCTTGTGCTTCTCCTTATTTCTGTTCCAGCCCTCTGTGGAAACACTTGCAGTCACCTCTAGGCTTCGAGTTGCAGAGAACACATTGGTCAATGCCGTGGAGAAGGGAAACAGAGCGTGCAGCTAGGACTTGGAGGTGGCTTACGTGCAACAAGAAGAAGGTGAATGGCAGCTCTGGCTCTTCATTCTGGCCCCCTTTTGTCTGGTAGCAACTTCTGGAATTCGGCAAGGGAGCTGTGACAGTGAAAAATGGAAGGTTGCGAGACACAGTGTGTCGTGTGTGCTTTTAGGGCTGCTGACAGAAGGCTCACATTAAGAACACCTTCTGTTTTGACGCATCCTTCCTGGTTAGCTCAAGCTGCATGGAGCCCACCACACTGAAGTTGTGAGGAAGTGCATCTCTCCAGGTTTCACGGTGGGGTGCAACGTCTGTGTGCTACTTTTCCAAGCAGTAAGAGCATTGAGGGGTAAAAGTGATTGTGAAGGAGCTTTTTGGCTGTTCTTCTGCTATTCAGTGCATGGTGCTCACAAGCCTGGTGCTCTGCAACTTCATTCTTCACCTTCCATGGTCTGGGCAGAACTGAGGTCCAGTGATGAGGTTCAGTTTTGCTGCACCTTTGTGCACAGGTTTTCCTCAGCTGTATGTGCTATCAAAATCTTTACTAAAATCCCCAAAGTCTGGCAGGATTCCAGGGATATCTGGGGAAAATATTGGAAAGAACTCCTTTTAAATCCACACTTATATATCAAAAACATCTCTAAAATCCCCCTAAAAGTCCTAAAATTGGTTCCTGGATACCTAAAATCTGCACTGAATCATCTGAAGTGTACACTTAACCACCCCAAACCTGCCAAAATGCTTATCATTTCTGGGAAAAATATCAGGAAATATTTAGCCTAAAAATCCCTAAAAATTCGCATTAAGAAATGCAAAAATTCCCTAAAAATCCCACTAAAAATGGCCAAAACCTCCTAAAATCTGCTCTAAAAAATCCAAAAATGGTTCCAAAACCCTGCCATATTCTAGGGATTTCTGAGGAGAAAAACAGCAAAAAGTCTGGGAAAAAAATCTGGTGAAAATCGCATATTGAATGGCCAAAACCCCCACAGATTCATAACAAAAATGTCCATAAATATCTTAAAATGTGCACTAAAACATTTCAAATCTAGCAAGATTGGAAGGATTTTTGGGAAATAGCTCAGGAAACTCCTAAAATTTCCATGCAAAAATTGCCAAAAAAACCTAAAAAATCCCCCCAAAAATACTAAAATCAGTCACTGGACACCCAAAATCTGTACTGAAACACGCCAATCCTGCCAGAATTCCTAGGATTACCGGGAAGATGGTGGGAAAAATTCAGTCTAAAATGACGCAGTGGCCAGAGCTGCACTCACTTTGCTACTCGGGTCCCGTGCCTAGAGTGGGTCACACTTCAGGAGCAGGAGGCCTTAGATGTGGCTTGAGCTATGGCTCCATGGCCTTCTGGCTCTCAGATTGCATTCAAAGGCGGCGAGGAGGAGGGGGAGGTCTTTTGCATAGGATGAATATGATTTGTTAGTTCGGGGAATTTGTGGGATAAAGGACAAAAATGGTGAAGGTTCAACAACTTCAATATGGGGGACGTCCCAGGGGAAGGTACAAATTCTTAGAAAATTGGAGAAATTCTGAGGAGGGATAAAGGGTGGGGTTCACAAAGTCATCGTCCAATGAGAGAGATAGGGGGGAAAACTGGGTCACATGAACTAATGAGATGTCGAGTTTTAGGGGATTTCCAAAGAGGAATTCTAAGCAGGAGGCTGGCACAAAGCAGGAGTGACAGGTGGTTTAGGACAGATTGACAGGGTGGGTGGGAGGGTATAATTTTGGACTAAACCATTAGCTTGGGCAATAACAGAACATACCATTAACAAGAAACACACTGCAACATACCCCCATTTTCTGTTTAAGAAGGAGAGTTGTTGCATTGAGGAAAAGATTCTGACTGGGGGTACACGTTTTTTCAAGAGGACTGCTGTGTGGATACTGCTACGTGATTGACTTCTTTGGTGGGAGAGATGGTATTTTGGATAGTTTTTAAGATAACATTCTTTAGAATAGAAAAGGCAATTAGAATAAGGAATACAACTAATAAAAGTAACAAAATGGTTCTGACAATAGAAGCTAGCCCTCCTGTTAGTCCCCATCCTTTAAAGATAGAACTGAGCCAGTCTTCAGTTTCTTGCTTGATGTCTCTGGTTGATGGAAGCGTGGACACTTTTTCTTTTGGATGTTAAGTTAAAGCAACAGAGTCCTTCAAAGTCTTCACATCCATGGCCATGTGCAAGAAGCAAAAAGTCTATGGCAGCACAATTTTGTAAGGTTGCTTTCCTGGTTATTTCCTCGTCATCTAGTAGGCCGCTGAGAGCTGCTGATGTTAAATTTGCTTGCTTTGCAACACAACACTCCAGCGGCCCAATTCACTTAGAGCTTTTGCTGAAGCTACCCAATGTAAAAAGAGGGAGACAGCAGATCTTTTGAGGTGTGACCAATGAAAAATTTTGGAATCACAATCTTCGTCCAAATCTGTAATGCTTCTTTTTGTTTTGCCAATTAATAATTTGGGTTTTGTTGGGAGAAAACAGTGTCACCTGCCCCAAAGTACATGGGCCTCCAAGAAGGCGAGAGGGGATTCCTGCACATGCTCAATTACCACAAATTAAGAAGGTTCCTTTGTCTAACTTTAGGGGACAGTAATTTTCAGTGGAAGCCATTTTTATATGGCTGATTGCTTGGAAACAGTTGGAAGCAATGTATTTTTTTTAATACTAAATAACTGAAATGAATTGTTCTCTTTTGTGTTGTGGCTGATACACAAACTGAACACAATAAGGGGAAAAGGAGGATCCCAAAATTTCAAACTCTTGGGGTTCTTCCTTAGCTACAGGTAATTTTTTGATCCAATTTCTCCATAAAATAAGAGGATTTGTTACAGGCATTTTTATGGAGTAAATGTTACTATCAGAACGAGAAAGTTCAACATGAGTTTGGTGGGGGTTGCCGGAGTTGATCTCTGTGTGTAGGGCTTTTAAACTTTCTGGGTGTTCATTAGGCTTAAATGGAATCCCCACCAGGCAGGTTGACAATGGGTCATCAGTGGCTGCCATCGACAGGCACATGTGATCTTGCTTCAGGGCTTGGGCTAGGGTGACCCACACATTTTTTCTTGGCTGAGTCCTGATCCATGCTTCTGAAGACTGGCACAGGAGAGTCAGGATCCAAATGGTGTTCAGAAATGTGTTCTCTTACCCAGAGGACATTCTAGGACATGAATGCCAAACAAGAAACAGGATGGCGTTCTTCTGGGGGGAGAAAATTAGAGACAGGGTAAACATTAATTAAAAACATCTGACATATCATTGGGAAAAGGAACAGCTGGGGACAACTTGGCACAATCAAGTAGAGGATTGGATTTTCTGGTTCCTTGGTGCTGGCGCCTGCGGAGGGAAGCCACAGCTACATCTTTGGTGGACTGGCCCGATCATGGTACGGACTTGGGGATGTGTGGCTTGACCCACTTTTGAGGGACCCATCTCAACCTGAAGGGTGTGGACACACAAGCGTACCCGCGACCCCAGGTGATTAACTCAAATGGGCCCTCTACTTCTGCTGTCTCAGAATATTTTACTAAAATCTGGAGGGTGTTCTTTCAATTTTACCTGTGTGTTATTGTTGAAATGCAGGACAACAGGTGGGTTTTAATGTTCAAATGAACAATTCAAAAAATTCATGGTAAACAATGCCTAATCCAATAAACAATGCCACCTAATTTGTGGTGGATTGCTGGTGGTATTGCTTTGCTGCTGCTCTAGGACTCTTTTGAATGACTGATGTGTTCATCCAATAATGGCTTGACCTGTGGAAGAGTGGGGGATGCCTGTTTTATATTTCACTCCCCATTTCTGCAGGAACTCTTGGAAAGCCTTGGAGGTATATGTGGAACCATTATCCGTTTTCATTTCTTTAGGGATCCCCAATACAGAGAAGGCTTGCACTAGGTGTTTTTGTGCATCTGCAGTTTTCTCCCCTGTGTGGGCAGAAGCATAGACTGCTCCAGAGAAAGTATCTACTGAAACGTGGACATACTTAAGCCTGTTGAGGCCTCTTGGACTTACACCAGCACTCAAGGTTGGTACTGTGTACCTTTGGAAACTGGGACATGTGGCTATGATGGCTTTGGCCTAGTCCTGGATTAGATGGAATTGGCATACCAGGCCAGGTACATTTTGATGGAATTGTTGATTGCTCAACTTTGCCTGCTGAAAAATGTCTGGCATGTTGACCATTTCAGCTGGAGTGGCCAGGGCATCTGCTCTTCTGTTCCACTCCACGATGAAACCTGGCAGGTCATTGTACGACCTCACATGCATCACATGGAAAGGTTGCTCTTGGTGGGAAACAAGATAAACTAACCTTGATAGCAACTTTAAAAGGTTGGCATTTGAGACTTCCTTTAGAACAGCATTCTCGGCTCTAGATACTACCGCTGTTACATATGCTGAATCGGTGACTAGATTAAAAGGTTCAGAAAACTTCTTGAAGGCTCTGACGACTGCGTCTCACTCAGCAATTTGAGGGGAGCTTCCAACCTCTTTAACATCTGTCTCCCATTGCTGAGTTTGAGGATCCTTCCAGGGTCATCACTGACTTGTGGGATGCTCCAGATGTATCTGTGAAAACTGTGAGAGCATTGAGTGGCTTCTGACTTTGTTTTCCCTTGGGGACTAATTTGAATGCCAAATTAAATAATTTATGTCCAGGATTATGAATTTAAATTTGTCCTGGGTAACTATCTGGAGCAAATTGGAGTGTTTAATTTCCCTGAAGCAACCGCTTTAAAACTTCTTTTGTTAACTTACTTGATGTTAGGGTAAGTGGTAGATGGATGCATGCGAAGTAACACCCCGCCAATTCTCGCATTCTTGCCCTGGTCTTCTGTATCAATTGAGCCATCAACTCTTGTGGCCTGGTGATACTTTTGGACTGCTGCTGACTGAGGAATACCCACTCTAAAATTAAGAGTGGATCCTTCTGAGCCTGGTCCCAGTGGAAAATCAGGCCATGGAGGTGTGGCAGTTTTGCCAAAAGAATAAACTTAAACAACAAGTCTGGCAGGCAGCAATGAGCTTGTTTTGTTGCTATCGCTTCTTGAGCTTTCTCCAGAGCTAGCTTGGCCTCTTGGGTCAGGACCCTAGGACAACTCAGCTCCTCTCCCCCTTTCAATAAATTGAAAAGTGGGGGGGAGGCAGGTCTTCTGTTGTTAAGCCCAGCCAGGGTCTGACCCAATTTAAGGGCCCACACAGCTGATGGAGATCAGCTAAGGTTTTTGGGTTGTCTCTGATTGTCAATTTTTGAGGAGTAATGGTCCTCTTGCTAATTTGGAGCCCCAGATACCTCCAAGGGGGCATCTGTTGAACTTTGTCTGCTTGGACTTTGAATCCTGCAACAATCAAAGCATTGACAATTAGATCAAGCACGTGCTGTAGTATATTGGAGGCACACACGAGCACATAATCTATATAGTGCAGGATGATGGCTTCCCTTGCTTTGGCGCACACAGATGACAGCAATGAAGCAATGTACCACTGGCAGATACTGGGACTATTCTTCATGCCTTGGCAGCAAAACTTCCCAATGGTAGTGGTTCATTGGGGCTTCTTGATTGATGGAGAGAACTGAGAAGGGGTATCATGGGGCATCAGCAGGGTCAAGGGGAGTCTGGAAGAAACAGTCTTTTATATCAATAACTGCTGAATTCCAATTTTGAGGGAGCATCAACAGGAAGAGCATTCCTGGTTGAAGAGACCTCATGTCTTCAATGACTTTGTTAATTTCTCTGAGGTCGCAGAGGAGCTGCCTCTTGTCCTTTCCTGTCTTCCTGATAACAAAGGCCAGGGAATTCCAAGGGCTAGTGGTTGGCACAATGTTGCCTTTTGCTAACTGTTCCTCTACAAGTTAATTGGATGCCTTTAATTTTTGTTTATTCAGCGGCCATTGACTTACACAGACTTGGGTGGTCAGTTTTCCAGTTCAGCTTCTGGGCAGGGTGCTCATCAGCAGCCGCTATGAAAAATTCCAAGGGGTATTTGGGATTTTAATTTTCACTCCCCATTGGGACATGGAGACTCTCTCCCACAGGGGATCTTTATAGTCTAAAACAAATGGGCATACACTGACCAATTGCCCATTTGGCCCTTCAATTTGGACAACGATTTTAGAATGTTTGGCTACTTGGGTACCCCCAATGCCCTCTACTTTACCTATCACAGGTTGCAATTCCCAATGTGATGGCCATTTGGTGATGGGGATGAGAGTCATATCTGCCCCTGTGTCCAACACTCCACCAAGATGAAGGTAATCTTCACCTCATCAGAGTCCACACTCTATCCAAGGCTTGTTTTCTCTAATGACTTCTGCCCAGTAGACATGTGGTGAAGAATCATCCACTGGCAGTTTAATTGGCATTGGAATTGCCAAATGAAGAAGATGCACATTTCCAGCATATGTGACACTGACCACTTTGTTAGATTTTGAGCAAGGGAGATCATTCTCAGCTGACACTGCTGGTCATAAAGGAGACCAGTTGTCGTTACTTTCCTTCTCAGCTCTAGGTACTGTGGTCTTGGGGCGCTCCAAGACACTCTGACACTTTGAATCTAAACTCAAAGTTTTCCAGCTATGGCTCTGTAGTGAAGGAGTTAAAAGTAAAGAATGTTTCCCCATTGCCTCTTTGAAGATTAAGGTTTAAAAATTAAAGTTTTAAGTAACCTCTAAGAAAACTTTTAGAAACTGCTTTATTTTAGAAAATGAGGCACCCTGTTGAAAGTTATCACTAGAGCTTGTAGTTGATACACTAAGCTTGCTAATTCCAGGCTTTGGATTCAGCAGGCAAGAGAGCAGTAAACTGTTGATTCATTAAGACACGTAGCAGCAGACTTTTGATAGATGAGGTGAGCAAACGGCTAACTTTTGTAACACCAAGCTGAGCAAGCAGTAAACTTTTCCTTACATCAGGCATGTCAGCCAATTAATTTTATGAAGTGGAAGTGACCATTGCCACTCTCAAAACCCTCCATGTGCAAGTGCCAAAATGGTCATGTGAAGCTGCACTGCTAAAATCTACTTAGTGACAGAATCTGTGCTGTGCTGTGCTGTTCTGGCTGCTCCTGCAAGGCTGCTTGTGCTCCCCCAGACACCACACCACCCTCTACCACTGGTGCTGCTGTTGTGGCTTTGCTCCCTTTCTGGCTCTCTTGATTACTTTTCAGAGGGACCAGAGAAAGACTCATACCACTCGATGATGATCTCCCCCATCACAGTCTAAAATCCAGTGCTGGACCCATGGTGTTATCCCCTTTCCTGTGCTTCTCATAGTTATTCTGGCAATTTTTCCTACTTTTCTATTTTCTCACTTTCTTTTCTGTAAAAAAAAATAGGTTTTATTATCACTTCGGATCCCAACATTTTACCTCCTTTGTGTTTAAATCTCAATTTGGGATGTTTAGAACCTAGTTTCTTTCTGCAGTTGTGGATTGAGGCAAACTTAGCTCTCCTCCCTCTAAGTGGATTGGAAAAATTTTGCACTGAGAAATTTGCCAGGAGAGAGAGCTTTTGCTGCTTTGCTGTTCTTGACATTTGATAACTTCCATTTGTACCACAAGCAGGCACCATTAGTTGTCCTTTCAACAAGCTGGAATCTGGACATGTACTGCAAGAGTCTGCTCTTTAAGGCACTTTCCAGAGGTCTATTGGAAAGCTTGGTGCTGGGGGGTTGAATTGTTCCCTTTTTCTTTCTGTGGAATTTCTCCCACTGTTATGCTAAGTAGTTGTGGCTACACCTTAAAACGATAGATAATGTTCTCTCATGGGGGGGGTGGGTGGAGGGGGAGAGGGGGAACTGGAAAAGGAAAGCTGGGCCGGTTGGTCTGGAGCAGGCTGAGACTCTCTCGCTTGGCTCATGGAGTGGGACGACGGCCCGGGCTCCTATCTGGCATCTCCCCTGCCATCCCAGCGCTGAGATCCACGCTCCCTGCTGTTGGACATCGCTCTGCTGCTCTCCCACCTCACCCTACTACCTCCGGACACTCTGCTGAGCACCACGACCGACACTGTGAGGGGGAGTCACTTCCCCATCCCTCTCACCCCTGGGCCTCCGCCGCCATCACTCCAGCCCTCTTCGACTGCATGGGACCTGCCCTGCCCGCACAGCACCGGTAACTGAGCACAGGGAGATGGCCTGTGGCCAAAAGGGACTGGAACTGAGCTCTACTGTTCTGTTCTGTTGTCAGTTTTTATAGCTGTTGTTGTTTTCTGCCTTGTTAGGTATCAGTAAAGAACTGTTATCCTTATCCCCACATCTCCTGCCTGAAGGCCTCTGATTTAAAACTAAAATAATTAAAAGGGAGGGGGTTGCATTCTGCATCTCAGGAAGGGGGCTCTTGCCTTTCCTTAGCAAATACCTGTCTTTCAATCCAAGACACTTAGAGACAGAAGTACTAGTGTAGCAACTGCTTCTCTCCTGAGCCTTGCCTTTGAAGCCTTCCCTTGCCTTGCATTACCTTGCTCACTCCTCCCTCACCTGGAATTCAAGACCACTTTTCTCCTGGCATTTCCTAGGGTTGCCTTGCCCTGACTTCTCCTCCTAGGACTATCAAGGCCTGTACATACTCTCAGTGTTTCAGGGGCACATGAGGCACTGTTACGTGTTTTGGAAGACCTCTATATGCAAAAAAACTCTGAGAAACAATTGTGCTTGCAGAGCAAGTTAGATTTTATTAGTTGGTGTAGCTTATAATACATATCAACATCTGGTTCATGAAAAGCCGCTGAGCACAGGAGAAGAAGATGGAACATAGGGTGCAGGCAGCAGGGGCAGTTGGAGTAGGCTGTTGACCTTCAGGATATCCCCAAGATTGAAGTGGTTGGCGTCATGTGCTCCTCACCCCCTCCAGCACAGAGCCAAGCCTTATATCTCCTCCTCTGGAGTGGAATATTTCCTGTTCCGCTGTCATCTCATGCATGGGCACTGCATGAGATGGGGCCACAATGGCTCATGATAACAACAGTTCCATTATGCGTTGTTCGTCCTCCAAAGGTTAACCTCCTATCAGTTGAACAACATCTTGTTTCTCTTAAGGTTTTAGTACCTACCAATTAAACAATAAGGTTTTGTTCATTGTCTGTTCTTCATTATCTTGTCGACATGCACAACAGCAGCCCAAATACAGCAGGGCCTTAGCCACAACTTCAGTCCGTGACACATGCCGCCACATGGTGCATGGTTGGAACATGTCAATATTCAACCATACAAACAACAATATGATACAACATGCTATCTCTTAAAGATGAGATTAATGATATTAAATACGGCATACAAGAAATAATACATAATTAATTAATATATAATAATAATAATACCTAAGGCACAAAATCTCCTTTTTGACTAATTCCAACGCCATGTCCATCCAGCCAAAGGAATTCCAACCAGTGTCTTCTACAAGCTGTTAAGTGTCTGTTATTTCTGTAGCTGTGCATAGGCAGAGCAGGAATGGTCACAAGTTCCTACAACATAACCTGTCCAAATGTTCATATCCATATCCATGTGCTAAAAGCAAAAATTCAATTGCTGCTCAGTTTTGTAGCATAATGTGTCTAATACTGTCTACATCAATTAACAAGTCAGATATGGTTATGCTAGCACTACTAAGTTTTGCTAACCGACAGCCAAGTTTATTCAGGCTTGTGTCCTTTCAACCCTATGAGCTAATGAAGGGCAGTGATGATCTTAGCAGTGTTTCAGAACTCAACAGTATCTCTGCAGTCAGGAGTAAAAAGCATACTGCTAGTATGATGGTGGTAAGTTTGGTTTTTTTGGATACATACTGCAACTGTTATATTTATAGAAAAGAGGGTTTGTTTTCCCAAAGTATATGGACCATCTTTAATCACTATTGGCACTCTGGCCCATGCTCAGATTCTTCAGACTGAGAAGATACCCTGTGGGAGTTGCATATGTGTACTAAAACTCAGGGTTAGTTATGCTGCAGTTGAATTACACCAGTGTGAAGCATTTTGATACCATGGTAAAGTGGCATTAACCCACCAAGTTATGGGGCTATTCCTTGTGCTGACAAATTTAAAGGTAGTACGACTATCTGCATCCAAGATGCCTGAAATTCGCAACTCCTGTGGGGGCAAAGCAGAGGTGAGACAATTGTTGCCAAACTCCAGTAGCCAGACAAGCCACAGAGGTAGGGGTGCTGTTACTTAACTGTTGCAGTTCATGAGTGGTGAGAGGGACGTTGATCAGACACCTTGTGAATGATTTCTGAGGCACGTCAGTGCTGAGGCATATGGTATCTTGTCCAGTTGCCTTAGCAGGGGTCACACAGACATTTTATTCCAAGGTGGTATGAGTTGGAGGTATCCTGTTAAAACATAAACAGAAGACCAGAAGACCTCCCACCGTTCTCCCACTCCCCACCAACATAAGTGCTGAGCAGGTACTCAGGGCCAGTACTGTTCCCCTGGAACAGTGATATTAACTGCCTGGTTTGTTTCTGCTGCTATCACCTCAGTGGCAATAGGACCAGATTCCATGGAGTGTTGATACCATAGCTTGGCACCTGAAAAGTAGAAGTGTATGACCATGAATGGATAACCCAAAAGAAAATTTATCCTAGAGTTCTACTAAGGAGCATACGAGTAGTAGAAGAAGTGTTTTGAATGGCCAAAATTAATGGCTCCTTAGACTGTGGATGTACAGGATTTAATACTATAAGTACACTTGCTACTAAAGTGAGAGTAATAAGCAAAATATAAAAACACTTGCTGGTCCTCTGATGTTCTAATCACAAGGTCTGTTTCCACTCATTGCTCTTCTCCTGGATGGAATGTGAGTGTAGTTTTCTGTGTAACAGAGAGATACTCACTTTCTACTTGGGCTTGGTATGTTTGACCATTCGTGTATGTTACTGATGTGACAAGGAACCTAATACTTAGGCTCTCATACATACCAAGGGGGTTTGTATTCCAGCCACAACATGGTTATTTAATATCCATATTGCCTCAAAAAAATGGTTAACCCATTTTTTATATGAGTTGTCTCCCACGTGCCTTTATTGTTGTTTAAGCATTCCATTTATGCACTCAACAAGGCCAGCCCATTGTGGATGGTATGGTGAATGCCAAACACAATTTATTCCCTGGTCCTCTGCCCAAGCTTTTGCCTGCTGGTTTTTGAAATGTGATCCATTTTCTGATTGTATTTCTACAGGTGTTCCATAGTACAATTCAAGAGTGTTTAAACCATGTATTGTTGTATAGCTGTGGCTATATTGACAGCTACTCTAATACCAGAAAAGGTATCAACTGCAATGCAAACATAACGCTGTTGCCTATGTTCAGGAAGAGTTCCTATGTAATCAATTTACCATACATCTACAGGCCCTTTACCTCTCTTGATTTGTCCCATTGGTGGTACCGATACCTCTTTGTCCTGCAAGTGCAAGACATACATCAGGCGTACTAAAAATGGTGTTAGCTACATCAGCCTGGCTATGTATGCCTCATTGCTTGGCCCAAGCTACTCTGGCATCATGACCCACACATGACCAGCTGTCTCATGTGCCCATTTGACTAACATCTGTATGTCTGCTTGATGTGGATCAGTATCCAGTGTTCCTATATGCGCCAACAGATGTACTTGCACATTCCACCTTTTTGTTTCATCTTCTGCAGTGTGAGCATCAACATGGAGTTTTTCACATTCTTGTAAGAGATCCCATATCTGAACCCAGTAGTTCTTTCCCCACACAGTTTTTGTGCATGCCATTTACTAAGCCAGTTTACAAGCCCCTGTGCTACTGCCAAGGAACCTGCATGCAGATAACAAATAGCATGGAGCGATGTCACATCGGCGGCTTGCCAAGCTGCAATTAATTTAGTCAACTGACTGCTACCTCCTTGCCCCTCAGCTACCAATCATGTTTATGTAGCTGGATTGAGTGCTGCAGCTCCCCGACTGGGTTTGCCACATCGAATCCCTGCACTGCCATCAGTAATCCATGCAGTTTGTTTCTGAATGTCTGGTAGCTGGTCATAGGGTTGTCCCTGCCTGTCTATTTGATAATTGTGCATGTTTTGTGTTCCCTGATTAGGCTTTGTGTGTCCTTGACTCATGAGCTCATGTAGTTGATGGACTCCCTTGGGCCCTGTTTTTGCTCTTTCCTGTATGTACCACTTGGTTTTTACTGTAGTTGCCTCCTGTGCATGCCCTATTTTGTGAGTGGCTACCGGAGCTAAAGCCCAGGTGACTATTGACATGTCTTGTGTACCACCACTTCCTAACCTACAGTTTGGGCTTCAGTATTAAGGAGAGCCCAATACACAGCCAACAAAGGCCTTTGCAAATGCTGTGTATCTACTCTGTGTGCCTGTTAGGCAGCAAGACCAAAAGCCTTATGGTCACCTTTGATCATCTTGGAGTTGCCAAAGCTCCATAGGGCCATATCCCCTTCCAAGGTAACCTGTAGTTACTGGTTCTGGATCCATTATATGCAATTCCATGTGTTCCTGAATGGCTGCTAGCATTTTATCAAAAGAAGTCTGCTTTTCTGACTCCCATTCAAAATGAGTCTTTTCTCGGGTAACTTTATAATGTATTGAATAGCACAGCTAAACCAGGTACATATGATCACCAGAACCCAACAGCAACTAAAAAGTGCTGTAGTCCCTTTTTGTCCTCTGGACTGGGCCAGGTTTGAATATTGGCTAAAGCTTTTCTTGGAATTTGTTGAACTCCCCGGGGCAAGATAATGCCTAAATAATCTAACTTCTAACTTCTTGAGCTGAACCCTGTATTTTGTTAGACTTGTCTGTCCATCCACAGTGCTGCAATAATTCAATAATGGCATCCAGTTCTTGTTGCACCTGTTCCATATACAATCCCTGTATGAGAATGTCATCAACATATTGTACAATCTGTACTTCAGCTGGTGCAGTGTGTTGTGCTAAAGTGTGGTGTCTTGCTTGGTGAGAAAAAGTAGGACTATGCTTATAGCCTTAGGGAAGACATGTAAAGGTGTGTTTGTTTCCTTCCTAAGTAAATGCAAACTGATCTTGAGAGACAAGGGAAAAAGTAATAATGGAAAATGTGTTAGCTACATCAAGTATAACATACCATGTTCCTGGATGTGTCTGAATTTGGTATACTAGTACAGTAACTTAGGGAATGGCAGCAGTTATGGGGGAGTGTTTTTCTTGTTCACTGCCCTGTCATCTACAGTCATTTTCCCGCTGTCATGTGGCTTTTTTACAGGCCAGACAGGACTATTAAAAGGCGAATGTGTTTAATTGTTGCTGTAGACTTTGTGTTATAGATAGTAATGGGATGAGACACATCAGAGTTTCAGTGGCAAAAAGCCCCACTTTAATGTTACAGCCCGTTTTTATACAGTTTTCAAAGTCATCATGTTTAACTATAATTGGCCAGCAACCTTCTTGCTACTCAATTCATTGGTTAGAAGGCGTCTGTGTGCATATGTGCTAAAGCTCTCTCTTTACACAGGTGTTTACATTTATTCTTTGTGTATTCTCACGGGATGGACTTCTTATTTTCACGGATGCAAACTGCGTTCTTACAGGAATAGATTGTTATGCAAACTGATTCTCATTCTTACGATTCTTTCTTGTGGAAACTTAACAGGCTGCTGTTTATTCTGCTGAAATAGCAAGGTCTGATTTTATAAGGCCTTTCTTTTATAAGGTTTTACCTATATGCAATGTGTAATGAACAACACCTGCTTGTAGCAAATCATTAATAGTTGCTTGAATTTCTGCATGTCCTCCTGGAATTTTATATTGCTTTAAACTTACAGTTTCTGTGGCTCTGGGGATTTCTGCTTCTTGTTGTGTGAGTCCCACAGTGATAACTCTGGCATGTAGCATGGTTCAAAGCTCAATATGTACCATTTATTTCTAATGTAGCATCCTGCAAAACATCCATACCTAAAATGCATTCACCAATTGAAGCAACCGTAAGAGAATATATATATGAGGGTCTAATTTGCAATTTCAATTTTGTGACCTTCCACACTACAGGTGGTGTTGTATTCCGTTGTGTTGTTGTTGCATTATCAAATTGTTAAAAGTTTATATTCTGTTAATCCCCCGCGTATTCCACAATGGTTTGTCCCTTCCCTGTCTTACCCCATGTCCGTCACTCCCAAGCTCCTCCTCCTTTCCAGCACCTTCCCTGCTTGTCACCTGAAACCCGGCCCCTACCCCTGTCAATCGTCCCTAAGACTGTGCCCCTTCTCTGGAAAGTTCTAACAGTTCAGTCCTGTAATTGGTTGTTGGTCCCTGAGCTCCGCCCTACCCTTTCCTATTGGTTTATGATGGTTTCTCCTCCGCCCCTTGTCCGACCCCCAGAACTCCGCGATTGGCCAAAAATTGTACCTCCCCTCCGTCCCTCCCCTGTACTTAATCCCTTGCACACGCTGTAAAACCGCCTTTTGCGGTTCCCTCCTCCCGACCCCGGATCCCGTTCCTGTCCACCCAATAAAACCTCGTTCGGAACCGTAAAGGGTCTCTCCTGCGCTCTTTATCTCACCTCGACCGTCGGCCCTCGTTGTGGTCTTGAACCACACCTCGACCACGTACCCTGGAAGGGCATTGTGGCGAGGCCACTCCTTGCGCGGCTCTGCTGAGCTAGCCCAGACCTGAGGAGTGTGACATCTCAGGGCCAGAGCCGTGTCAAGGTGGTTCACCTCATCTCCATATGGCAGAAGTAGTTCCCCATATGTTTTTTCTGGATTGCTATAAATCATACTAGTTGCTTTAGTTGTTACGGGGTGACCTCCATCCCTATATCAACTAAAGCATGAACTCTTTGCTTATTTGTATTTGACCACTGTGAAAAACGAGGTTCGCTTTCCTGGTAAATTTTAGAAGGTTTAGTTAAAAGACAAATAGGAGACAAAGACAATAGAGCAAAAGGTTAATATGGCCAGGTGCTTGGCATTCAGCCAAGGGCACACACTAACTCAGAAAACACTTCTTTAAATGCATCAACATGTTGCATATTAATAGATCCTCATGCATTATTCAAAACATTCCTTTGAGTTCCCCTAACCTGCCCCTTCCTATTCTGTAAATCAACGTTTTTTTATTTCTCCTTTTGGCTTCGTCCTGTTGGCACTCCCTGATAATGGATGATCTATAAATTCCTTCCCTGGGGTTCTGGTGTCTGTCACCATCATCTTCATCCAGATAGGATAATCCAAGAATGTGAAGAATTTCGTGATTATTTTTTACCATTCTCTTAGTTAGTTACATGAACAAAAGCTTTTTACATCACCATGCTATAGTCCAAGAAAAATATATATGTTTCTAAATTTTGTTAATAGCAGAACTAAGAGAAACTATATTCATACAGCAAAGTTTTCCAACATTATACATATAGCATTCATTTTAATACTTGTGAAAAGCCTATAATATAATATGTACTTATAACAACCACCAAGTATTATATGGAGTAAAAGGATGAGGGTCTGGTTGCAACACACGGCAGTCCAGTACAGGGGCTTGGTCTATTCCTGATTCATTTGTTGCTTGTGCCTCTGCCTCAGCTATAGCTTCCTTCATGTCTACCCACAGAAAAACCAGTGCAGACGGATCAAATTATGACCTTCTGTCTTCCCCAATCCTGAGCACGCCACCTTCCATACTTTCTTGGTCTGGGAATTTTGTACTGTAGGATGTAAGGCTTGTATTGGTTGCCCATCCTTCTTGTCTACCCCTTGGTTGAGGAGTAAACAAAAGAAGCGGGTCCATTCACTCAGCTGCCCCTTGTTATTCCCCTCTAGATTCTCCTGCTTTTCTGCTTTCCCCTGTGTCTTGGGTTGCAATGCAGGATGTAACCAAAAGTGCATATTCCAGCACCATCTGTTGAAACCAGGTGGGGCAGTGTTCTTTATCTTTTCCATGATCCATCCTGCCCCTCAGGGAGGTACCTTTTGTTAATGGGCCTTTGAGTCTCACTGCATGGCTGATAAAATTACACCATCACACTGTGAGGTGCCCCACCCAGGAAGAGGAGCCAAGCATTTCCTACCTGGATATAATCTGAGATTTGGAACACCACAGTCAGCCTTTTCCCACTGGATTCCCAAAGGAAGACCAAGCCCATCTTCACCACCACTGGACCTTCAGAGGAAAACTACACCCTTCTTCAGGATCATTGCTTCAATAATGATTTGGGGTTTTTTTGTTGTTGTTGTTTTTGGTTTTTTTTGTATTGCTGTTTGGGTTATTATTATTATTATTATTATTATTATTATTATTATTATTATTAGCTCAATATGTACCATTTATTGTTATTATTGTTGTTTTGTTGTTGTTATTGTTATTATTGTTATTAATGTTATTATTGTCATTAATGTTATTATTGTCATTATTGTTATTATTGTCATTATTATTTTCCTAGTAAATAACTGTTTTTCCTATTCCCATAACTTTGCCTGAGAGCTCCCTAATTTCGAAATTATAATAATTTGGAAGGAGGGGGTTTACATTTTCCATTTCAAGAGAGGCTCCTGCCTTCCTTAGCAGACACCTGTTTTTTAAAATTAGGACACCCTGATCCTGGGCTGATTTCTCTGATTCTAATCCTGGTAAATCCCCTAACTGAATTAATTTTTCACTCAGCTGTTCAATCAGGTTCCCTTGCTCTGGTAAGAGTAAGGAGATAAGGCAATCTTTCCATCCGTTCAGGCATCCCTCTAGAAGAGGTGAATATCCTGGGAGTTAAGGGCTGGGACATATAAAGCTTGAGAGACTCCATGATGACTAAATTCTCATCCCTTCTTCTTTAAGCAGATTGCAAACTCATTTTAAGGTTGTCAATTCTTTGGTCACAGATGGCCAAGCAGCATCATTGGTATACTGACCTGAAGACACTTCTGCAAGAACTACAACCAACTCAGCATAACTCTGCACACATGTATCAGATGTAAATCCCATAAACTTTTTAGCATCTCCATCATCTAATTACACAGTGTCAGCACTTTCCTCCATAAGGCGCACTAGCCTGTTTTGAGGTTTTTCCCCTGGTCTTTGGTTGTATTTTTCCAGTAAATTGTCAACCTTTTCAGAGCTACAATCAGTTCATCTGTCCAGACAGCTGGTCCATTCCCCCCAGTTTAAAGACAGAAGCTGCATGAGTCCCTTCCTTTTTTTATTTCTGATTCATCATCAGTACAGCAATCAGGTTCATTAGCACAGAGGACACTCTCCCTTTCCTGGAAGAAGAGATTCATCTGAACCTTCCTCCTGGGAGCAGTATTGGGTAGGAAAATGAAATTTTCCTATTTCTCTAGTCCCACGACTGACTGCTAGGGAGTAGCCAGTCCTTTACATTGTCTGAAACAGTTCCACTGCACAGATGATTAGTGTTTCAGGATCTGTAGGCTGATTGTTTCCTTGCTTGTACTTTTTAGCTGCTTTCCCCAAGTTGGTGCCTTCAGACCTTAATTTCTCATGTTCTTGGTACAGCAGATGATTGCAGTTTGACTGCAGGGACAAGTTTGAAATGAACCAATGGACACATCTGTTTCCTCGCTCTAGCTGTGCTGTAGAGGATGCAGCATCTTTAGTAACAGAAAATAATGAAGTGGATCCAAATGACTCTGGTTTCAAAGGTAGTGCCTAAACCAGGATCGAGGCTTTCCAGTCTTCTCAATGCCTTTAAAATGAACAAAACCACTCAAAACCACTAAAAAGCCCAACAAAAATGCACAAAATCTTAACAGTAGCAAAAGGTGTAAGTCCAATTTTTCCTTTAACAGGGTGAGATCGGAGTGAAATTGGAATGAACTCACCTGCAGAAAGTTGAATTGACCAGTGAAAAAGGCACATGGTGAAGGGTGATGTGATAACCCTTTCACATTAAAGTCTTGGATTTCATGCCTGGATATATGGGTAAAAGGGTGAATGAGAGCTGTGTTTGGGGGATTGGGTGAGATGTAATTTTTGAGAGGGGAAGAACTCCATTTCTGATGGGAAGTGTTTTGAGTTTGGCTTGATGTCTTCTGCTATCTGTTCCCATTCCTTTGGTTCCTGGGCTGTCGTATTTGACTGTTCAAGAAGCCCTAAGTCTTTTTATTTACTATGGCTGTAAATTTTCTTGAAATCTGAATTCTTCATGGTACAAATACCTTGTTTTAGCGGGCTCTCTGCTCCAATGACAGTAGTAACAGATCTCCCAGCTCATCTGCCAAGTCTCTGTTAAGGGCAGGCGTCCTTGCATGGACAGTTGTTGCCTTCCAGACATCCAGGCAGGCTCAGAAGGTTGTTTTTCCCCTGTGTTTATCTGCCAGTGTGTTGAAGAATGCAGAAGCCAGGGCAGGTGTCTGGTGGATGAACGGTGTGTTCCAGTTACCTTGTGTGTACTGGGATTTGTGAGGAAAATAATGAGCTGCCTGGGCTAGTGTTTAGCATTAGCAGCAGTCTCCTAAGGAAAGCACCAGACGCTGACATTAAGCAAGGAATGAATCCTCACTCCAGCTCAGACTGTTTCTGAAGTAAGTGGCTCTCAAACAACAACATCACCAACAGTATATAGGTACTGGGGCAGTTTCCTCCACTATTAGGTTTTTTTGAAGTTTCACACTTAGTAAGTAACTAGAAGAACTTGTCTGAGAACACATAAACATCACACTCTCATTATGTGAAATGTAAATTCCTTGTCAAATATCTTCTGTCTGAAGTGTTTGAGTTTGGAGATTTAACCAGCCAAGGCTAAAGGCCACCAAGGTGACTGTTATAACCTTGTGGTCCTGTGTTGCCCTGGTTGCTCCATGGGCTATGGGTTTTCCTGTAGCTGCACGTGTTGATTTTCTTGTTGGAAGCTACTCCTCATCTCACCTGAGTGCAGTCCCTGCAGCCCAGGGTCCAAAGGCTGTGATATTGAGCTGTTTTGGTGGGGTTGACTGACTCTGGCCTGTTGGGCAGCAACTCTTAATTATCTGTCTTACCTGTTCTGTGCTGTGTAAGTCATTGCCTCTGCAAACCTCTGGAACAACAAAAACTGGAAATGGGATGACCTCAGGTCTTTCCAATCATCTGCTCTCCTCCTGTGGGAGAAGACTTGTTCACTCCATTAAATTTTCCTGTACTGGCTCCAGTGTTCAGTGAGTCAAGCACAGGATTTTAATCATTTCCCTTGGGAGCCTGGCAGTCTGCTCATCATGAGAGATGTTTTCCTAAGCCTCCGCCTGATCTGTTTCCCTCCTTGATTATAGCTTCAAACCAGAAGAGTGGCCAGCAAAAACTGCAGGGAGTTAATGTGACTTCGAACTGGAGCTGTGCCCAAGACAGATACTGCACTCTATGATCCATGTGACAAAAAGCACTTTATTGTTCACAACCTCACTTTAAGTACCTTTCTTAATGCTCCTGGGCAAGCATTTGTGATTGTTTGAAAGTTCAGGCCACTCAGCTCTCTGACCAATAGCTCCTGCAGCTTAGGTTGGGACTCATTGGATCCGATCCCTGTCTGTTTCCAAATCTGTCGTATCACTGTTCCCTGGAGGCCTGTCTATCAGACTAGGCTGCTTCTCTCATTTATGGCCAAATCAACTGCCCACTACAAGCCAGCTTGCACTGTGACAGGTTAAAAAAAATGTTCATCAAATGAAGTACTTGAGTACTGGTTAACGTCTTCTTGGTTACTTGGTTCATGTTCTGAATAAAAAGGCTTGAAAGGAGAATGTTATAATGCCACTTGAAGGCTGACAAGTGTGGGCATTGAGGTCCTTCTAGGACTTACAGGATAGGAAAAGTTTTTTGTCTGTTGAATATAAGTATTCCTTCAGGAATGACCTTCCCAGCTGAAATATTGAACTACATGGTCTACTAGATGTGGCAATTGCTGGTTTTATTTTAGGCTGTGCCTAGAAGTGAGTTAAGAAGGTTGCTTTTTCTTAAAAAGCCGAGAATTTTCCCACGGATTGCTTTCTCTGTTATTCTGTCTGTGCTGCCAATGCTGTGTAACCAGTAGGTTGACTGAAATGCTAAGACTAGTTCTTAAAATATTTCCTGCTCAATAGATCAGTTATGACAGAAAAAAGCCATTTTCCATGAAAGATGAGTGGCATCAGACTGTGGATACACTCTCAAATGAAAGCAGAATTAGATTCCAAATCATAGCCATGCAGGGGGAAAAAACAGAAGCAAATTCAATGTCCACCATTGAGAATTCCAGAAAAATTTAAGGCAGGATGGAAAGCCGGCAGTGGGTAAGAGGTCTGTGGTAGGGTATATTATTGGATGGGAAGCTCTGGGTTTTTTGTTGGATTGCTTGGGAAGCTGATTTATGGTCTATCTGAAATGAGTGGGCTCTTCAAGCTAGGGTAGAGAACAAGAATTGAGCAGGCATAGGGAAAGATTTTACCCTTGCACCTCTGCCAGGGACTTCCAGCAGAGGGAGGTTATTTGATGCTTCCTCACAGCGTCATACCACACATCAGTCATACCAACTTCTGTGTGCACAGGGAGGAACTGCTGTTTCCTTAGAGAGAAGTTTTCAGTGCTCTGACTGGCTGTGGTGGGGAGGAGGGCAAAGTCCAAGAGCATGACCAAGGATAATGTAGAGAACCAGCCTCTGCATCCTGACTCACCCCATCCCTGCATAGCTTCCCTCTGTCCTCCAAGAATGTTTAATAATGCAGCACACATGGCTGACATCACCCTTCTGGCAAGTGACTGTTATGGCGTGAGACTAGTCATCTAGCAGCATGGTACCTACTGCAGTCTCCAAGGGAACAATTCTCTTTGCTCTTTTGAAGCTCCATGTATTCCTAAAGTTACCTGGGAACACCTGCACAGAGAGCTGCTAGTCAAGAGGGGCCAATGGCTGCATCCCAAGTGTCCCTCCAGGAACAGTGGTTGGAACATCCAGCAGGGGCTGAGGAGCAGCTGGATGTACTTGGATATGGAGCATTGCTTGAAGAAAATGCTGAGGAAAAAGCACTTGTGCCAAGGTACAGCACCTGAGCGGGTGGGGTGTGGTAGCTGATATGGCTAAGAAGGGACCGGGATTCAACCCAGGTTCCCTATACAGAGGGCATGAATTTAAAACCCTGGAAAGCAGGCTGTTGAGATGCAGGGCCTTAGACATGAAGTCTGGCCCCTGCCCTGCAGATGCAGAGGCTGTAACCTAAAACCATGGGACTAAGGACATGTAAAGGCATGCCCAAACATGTCCCTAGTTCTCGTTTCTGATTGGACCCTTGACCTCAGTTATCCCTATGTATTGTTAACTCAACCTGTCCCCCTGGTCTTTGGATGCTGCCTCTCGGACTGTGCCTCTTGGGCATGGTTACAGATGGATTAAAAGGATACCTCGGGCACACCATCATACCCATCCTGTTACTATTATTACATGCTGTAATTTGCCTAAGCCAGTGAGGTTGTCACAAAGGGAAACCCCAGCCCCCCTCCCCCCGAGGCTGCGACAGTGGGGTAGCATATGGGGTCCCAGGGGAAAAATTTCAGCTTTCCCCTTTCATCTTGCCAGTCCCTCCCCAGAGCCCCCAGTCCCTACACAGTCCCCCCAGAAAAGTTATTAGAAGTAAAGGGGTTTAAACTGAGGAAAAAACTTCATTTTCCATAATTGTGTTCAAATTGAGGGGGAATTCCCTTCTCATGTGATTGTAATGGCATCTCTTGAAGGAAACTGTTTTTTCCATTCTGTTAGGGTACTGATTGACAGGGAACCCCCATTTTCCATTATTTTCCAGTTTAAATAGAAGGGGGAAAAGTTGATGATGCTATCTTCTGGGTTTGAATTGAGGGTAACTCCCCCATTTTCATCATCCTAAGGTTTAAACTGAGGGGGAAGCCCAGTTATCCCTCCTTTTTAAGGGTTTGAATTGAGGGAAAAATCCCACTTTTTTTTTCCATCATGAGAGCTTTAAACTGAGGAAACTTCTCTTTTTACGATATTTTAGGGGATAAAATTAAAGGGTAGAAGCCATTTATTTGCCATTGTATTGGTTTAAGTGGAGGTAAACACCCCACTCCCCCTCATTTTACGGGGTTTGGTTGAAGGAAGCTCTCCCTTTTTCAGCATTTTAAGTGTTTATATGCAGATGCATTTCAGGGTGCTTCTACCTATGCCCCAGTACCAAATCTCCACCAAATTCCAGGGAAGCTGCACATGCAGTAGCAGCTGGAGTGAGAAGCTGTGGAAGCTAATTGCTGTCTGCTTGTTGCCCATCTTTACCTCAGTCTTCTGGAGCTCCAGGTAACCAGATGTCACCTTTGCTTTTCCAACTTCGACTTTCCAACTTTTGCTGAAGGGTTTCTAAATGTGGTGGAAGGCTCTGCTGCAGCTGGAACTTATTTCTGTTTCAGGAAGTGTCTTATTTTATAGTCTACAATTTAACAGTTCCTGTGCCATGTTAATTGTAGTAAAGAAAGCAAATGAAGCCAAGAGAGTCAACTAGGATGCCCCAAGCCCCTGCCAAGTGCAGGTTACAAAATACCAAACCCCCAAGTTACAAAAATACCAAAATCTCATGTTAGCAAAGACCAAAAAAAAAAAAAAAAAAAAAGCCTACAAAAACACAAAAAACCCCCAGCCTACAAACACACAAAAAACTGAGGTTACAAAAAAAACTAGGTTCCAAAATGCCAGAATAACCTAGTTTCGAAATAATAGAAAACAAAATTTCAAAATATCAGAAAACCAGGTTCCAAAATCTCTTTTTAAAAATAGCAGAATACCAAGTTCCAAAGGACCAAAGTAATCCAGTTTCAAAATACTGAATTCCAAAATACCAAAGTAATCCCGTTTCAAATTGCTGTGCTGCAAAATAGCAAAGAAACCCAGTTTCAAAATAGTATAATACCAGTTCCAAAATACCAAAGTAACCCAGTTTCAGAACACAGGAACAGCAAGTTCCAAAATACCAAAGTAACTCAAAGTTTCAAAATACCAAGTTCAAATATATCAAAATACCTGAACAACAACTTCAGAAATACCGAAGTAACCCAGTTTCAAATTGCCAAGTTCAGAAATGCCAAAATATCCCAGATTCAAAATAGCAGAACACAAAGATCAGAAACACCAGACTAACCCAGCTTCAAAACAGAACTGAAAATTCAGAAATACCAAATGTCCTAGGGTGACTTCATGGTGCTTGTATCCCCAATCGTCTGTTCTACTTATGTTGAATATTGAATTCTGTGCCTTTAAGACAGGTTCAAAAGCAAAGGAGGGGAGAAGAAGCGCGGAGTTTGTTATCAGAAACTGCACTTGTTTCCCTGCATTCTTTCTCACGTAAATTACTTCTCCATAAATGCTGCACACAGTTTTCTAAACCAGGCTACAGAGAATACTGCCCAGACTACTCCCACTCTGGCTCTTCTTATTAATATATTTAGCTAAAAAAAAAGATTATGCCTCACAGATGACATTTCAGACTGAAAGCTAACATGCAACCTGTCGTGGTGAATGTGGCTGCAACAAAACTTTTAGGTTCAGAGTTTTGAAGGTTTGAGTGGAGAAAATAAAGGAGCGGGAACAACAGAGTTGGCTGAAAACAAAAGAACTTTAATGGAAAATAAAACAGGGATGATGCCCAGAAACTGACCGCTGTATGGGACAAACTTCAAGGACCTGAAACAAGGACGGGGCGTGACAATATATACCCTCAGGGGCAGAAATTTCTAGAACTATGACCATATATGAAGAACGGGTAGCCAGTAGGGGAACAGAACTTAAACCAATTAACATAACACTAAGGTTGTGGGAAGAAAGTTAGGTTTGCCCCAGGCCAACAAATGTCTCCCAGGGCTTGAACTTAATGCCTGGCTCCCTCTTGGTGAAATCTGGCTGACTAGAGCTGCTGCTAGGATTTGCTGGACTGCACAGTCTGTTTGAGTAAGGACAGAAACACCCCTGGGAATCAGGGAGAGCCTGTTAAGGGCCATTGTCATTTGGGAGCAAGAGCAAGGTGCCAGCCACTGAGCACCAGGTTTTGGGACCCAAGATCCTTTCACAGTGCTGAGGAGCAGGAAAAGAGACAGTCACTGCTGACTGAAGTTTGGAAGACACCTGGCTTGCCCCAGTGACAAGGCTGGGGCACCAGGCTGCCAAGCTGCTGCCCAGAGCCTGTCTGTGTGCTACAGCCCCAGGCCTGAGGAAGCCAGTCTGGCACTCCTGCAGGTTAATTGCAGCCAAAATCTCTCTCAGTAACCTGTGCAACTAATTCATGCAACAGCAGTGAGCCACCAGCAAGTCCCAATACTCTGCAAATCACAGCATCCCAAGCTACAGCAGGACTACATCCTGGGAATAGCACGTTCAAGCTAGGACAAAATCATGGGAAACTTGTGCTTAGCTTTGTTGAGTTTCTCATAAAATAACTCCTGTTGCACATATTTCTGATCCACATACGATTGGAAACATGTATTTTCAGCATATATCAACTCCCTCCAGCCTGGACTGACATTGCATCCTGGGGGCTGACAACAGCCATGCTTCTTCTTCCACTGGCTGGGGACCCTGGTGAGCCACCAGCTGCTGCAGTTCATTCTCCTTTAAACCAACCACAGCCAAACTAAGCTCTTCAGAATGCCCACTGGCTGCTCCAGCTGTGGTCAGAAAAGCACCACAAAGCTCCATGTGAGGCTGGTTGGTGCAGAAGTAGCAGCAGCTTCAAATGTCAAAGCTTCACATATCTGGCAAAAGCAACTTCGCAGGCAAACAGGGAAACTCTCCAGTCAATCCAAACAAGGAGTCTTGTTCTGCTTAGGGGAAGGCAGGGCAGCACTAAAGTAAATTCTTATGAAAGACACTTAGCTTGTCACAGGCTTGATAGAGCAAATGGATTAGTCGGTTCAGGTGCAACTGGTTCATTAGAAACTATTCAAACATTTCTACAAGTCCAAGAGCCCCGGGCTTTGGGCTAGCACAGAAGACAAAATTGTATATCCAATCATTAAAAGCTAAAGATGTAAACAAGTGTTTTGAAACATAAGCTCTTACAGCAACAGTGGGACACCAGCAAACATTAAAAACCATTAAAGCAGACTGCAGTGTGCACCCTGAACTGCCAAGCTCTGGTACCAAGGAAGCTACACTGGTATACAGCCTTAGGAGAAGCTGCAGCCAATTGTGCAGAGAGAACAGAGAGTCTGCAGTACCAGGGCATCTATCTGTAGTTCAGGCTGGTCCCCCTCCACCGACGTGGCTGTGACGGTGAGACTGACTGAGGGAGCAAGGCCTGATGTCTCACACAGCCCTGGCTCAGTCTTTATTGCAGCTGGAGTAAACTCTGTAGCCAGACACCATTCCTCATTTTCCAGGTCACCTGCCAGGGAAGGAAATTGGACACCACATGTTTAGATCAGAAACAGAAAGACTACAAACAAAAATAATGTCATTCCTTCTCCAGAGAAGGGAAACAAACACAGAAGACATTTCAGTCTATCAACAAAACTCTGTCCTTACTATTCAGCTCTCAGTCAATGCAGACAACCGTGCCATTTCAGGGCTGTAACCTAATCCTAGCCCCAAGGTCCACAGAGGAGCAGCAAGGAAAAACGCAGGGCACTGATCACTGTGCATTGCTGAAAGCTGCTAATGCGTAGCAGAACAAGATTAAACAAACCACTGGGTAAAGCAGCCAGGGAGCCGTGTCTTAAACAGGCTAGTACCTGCTGAATCAGTTTTATTCCTCCTAGAGATACCTTTAGTCAGACTTCTGCTCCTTCTACTGCTTGTAGGCAGCCAATAGCTCAAAAGGTGAGATTATACTTTTAAGAACAAAGTATTTGTCACACCCTTAACTTCAATTTTTTTCCCCAAGGATTCATTTAGTATATGCAAAAGAGGATATAGGCTTTGATGATTTCACAGGAGCACCAGTGCCATGGTCATCATGTTAATTTCCTTCACAGACCCTCTGGGAAGTCACAGCACAGGATGCATATTTTATCTGACAGCAATGAAACATGCATCACGTGTTGGCAGAATTATCCTCTAACTCCACTTACTGAAAGCTCGCTACTCAAGAGAAAGCCATGCAACCTTTTTCTAGACAAAGCTGAAGGGTTTGCCCAGCATTGTCAAGAACTGGAAGAAGGTCAGCATGGTAAGTTTAGCTCCCCGTTTCCATTCCATTTTTTGCTGAAAAAGGACTTATTTTCCCAGGTCTGAAGTATAACGGAGGACCGAGAACTTGGAAAGACTCAACCTTTGAAACAATTCCACAAGGCTATTAACAACCCCCTTTAAAAATACAAAATAATCAAATGCATTTTTGTCAATTGCAATTCTGCCTTAGAAAACTTCCTATTCCAACTGAATAGGAACTAAAGTCTTTCCTCTTGCAGGAGAACATCCTATATTAGGGCACTGCATCCCAACTGCATGTGGCACAGCCCTCATAGCCTACTGAGCAGTAGTTGTGAGAGGCATATCCATTAAACAGAGCAACTGGAATCTGAAGGCAAATATACATGAAAGATAAAAGAGTGCTGATCTTTCTTTCAAAGCTTTCTACTGCCTTCAAACAGATTCTTTACTGCATACATGAAAGGTAGAGAGGGAGAGAGTGGGGCTGGTAAAAGCAACAGTTTTGAATTAACTGCGTGCTGCACCAACGTCCTGGGAGGCATCCATGGGGTTGTGGCTGTGCCACCAGCATTCTGCAAGGCTACACAAGACCCTCCATTCACAGCTGAGTGTATCAAGACGGTGGGATGTCAACAGAGTTCAGCTGCAAACAGGTAACAAAAACAAGAGTAGGCTTACAGCCTCTGTGCTGCTGTGCGTCCTTGCTATTAAGACCACACAGGCACTGGGCAGAAGCTGGGCGCCTGGAAGAAGAACGTACATCTCCCGTACTAGAAATTACTTTGTGGTGGGACCTAACCTCCACCACTGGCAAGGAAGGAGGTAATTTAAGTAAACACATATCAAGGAATTAAAAATGAAAAATACATATCCTGTAATCAGAAGCTCAAGAACACCAAGGCCAGCAGCTCTGCCAGATTTAATGGCAGAGCAAGGACTAAACACCATATTTAAGTTTCTCCCAAAGCTTCCTGGGAAGTACAAAAATGCAAGAATAGGAATCTTTATGGGAAAAAAATAGGTAGGGTTGTCTAAATATTAACTCGGGAGAGAGGACATTGCTCTTTTTCAACCCTCTCTGAGCCTCTCTATTCACAAACACAAAAGCACAGCTCCCTCCCAGCTTACTGTGCATGCATCATTCAGGTAAAACCTTTAAAACGGTAGCTGCTTGGAAATCCAGAATCCCTTGGCAAATACAACTTTCAAATGCCCGTTTTGACAACTTGTGTCAAAACTGGCCCCACATCACCTTGTGCAGAGCCTCCCTTTGCTTCCTTTCGTAATTCTACTGGTACTTGGGACTTGGTATTCTACTGTTTTGAAACTGGGCTACTTTGGTATTTCTGAAATTGTTTTTCTGGTGTTTTGAAATTGGGCAACTTTGGTATTTTGGAGCTTGGTATTCTACAACTCTGGAACTGAGTTACGTTGGTATTTCCTATATTGGCATTTTGAAATTGAGTTACTTTAATATTTCTGAAATTGCTGTTCATGGAATTTCAAAATGGGTTACTTTGGTATTTCTAGACTTGTTGTTCTGGTGTGTTGAAGCAGGGTAACTATGGTATTTCTGAACTTGGTATTCTGGCATTTTGAAACTGGGTTATTTTGGTATTTTGGAACTTAATTTTCTGGCATATTGAAACTGGGTTACTTTGGCAATTTGGGACTTGGTATTCTATGACTTTGAATCTGGATGACTTTGGTATTTCTGAACTTGGTATTCTACTGTTTTGAATTTGGTTACTTTGTTTATTTCCTAAATTGGTAGCTTGAAACTGGGTTACATTGGTATTTCTGAAATTGCTCTTCTGGTAATTTGAAACTGGGTAACTTTGATTTTTTGAACTAAGTATTCTACTTTTTTGGAACTGGGTTAGTTTTCCATTTGTGAACTTGGTATTTTGAAACTGGGTTATTTTGCTATTTCTGAAATTGCTGCTCTGGGAATTTGAAAAAGCCTTACTTTGGTATTTCTGAACTAGTCTTTCTGGTGTTTTGAAACTGGGTTACTTTGGTATTTTGGAACTTGGTATTTTGAAATTGGGTAACTTTGGTATTTCTGAACTTTCTATTCCTGTAATTTGAAGTAATTTGGGTAATTCTGGTGTTCTGGTTTGGAACAAATCTGGAAGGGAACTTCCAAAGGGATGTTTCAATAAAGGGCAAAATTAAAAAGAGGTCCTTCCTCTTACCTGTTCAGGAGACAAACCTCCTTCAAGAAAAGTGGAAAAAACTGTTTATTTAACAAGCAAAGTATCACAAACATGAAAAAATTTGAATAATATTAAACAATGGAACCTTCCATTGTTTGAAGAGATGGCAAATTCAGAGAGTCCTTTTTGTGGGGTGTAGCTCTGCTGGCTCAGGCTCCTATCAGTCCCTCCTATGCTGGAAAATGCCAAGTCCCAGGCCCCGGTGGACCACACTGTTGAGCTCCTGGTGTTTTTCTGAGTTTTTGGTCCAGAGCAGGGCTGATGAGTTCCAAGAAAAATAAAAACCACAGTCCAGGTAACTTCACTGCCTCAGCTAGCTAGAAAACACTAACTAAAAACAAAAGAGAGCTCTCTCTGGCTGTCTGTGCTGCAGACAACAATTTATGAAGCGTTTATGGAGAAGTAATCCTTGTGTCCTTCTATTAAGATTTTTAAGATGTGTACTCCAGGTTTTCATGCTCTTAATTTCTCTTTTCTAGATGAAACCGCTGACCCAGAAAGTTCTTCCAGAGATTAAATTGGAGCCCCATGAAGTGGATCAGTTCTTGAACCTCTCTCCTAAGGAAGGTCTGTTAACTACCAAATGAAAATGTAGGGGGAGATGAACAGAAAGTACAATAAACGTACTTTACCCTGATTAAATATTTGGATTTCTCATTCACCATGTTAGCTTTTAGGCTGAAGCAGTTGTTTTATAGGGATTCAACTCAGGCTATTGAAGAGCCAGAGTCTCTCTGAGCCTTTATGTGAGGTTTTTTATTTTTTCTTTCTTCCCCCCCCCCGCCCTTTTCATCACAAAGAAAATGATCCCATTTCCTCTACAGGGCATTAATAATTGTGCTGAAGGGAGCTTTAATTAATTAAGTACAGGATTATTTAGGATAGAAAAGAAATCAATTTGAGGAGACTTAGTTAAGGTATGAGAAACTTTACTGTTAACCTCTGATGCAAAAGCAGGATGTGAGTTTATATGAGAATACAAGTTAGGTGAATCTGTTTGTAGCATATTAGTTTTAAGAACAACCATGATGTCTTTTTACTACACTCCAATGTGGAAGGAGGAGCAAAGATCCCTGCCCTGAAAGCTAAACACAATTAAAGGCAAGAACACTTTGGAAGAGCCAAAAATTAGGCGTGAAATCTGAGCAGAGAACTGCATTTCAATTAGAAACACTTGATATTCTGTTAGTGAATTAATTTCTGTAGGTAAGTAGTAGGAAGCTCTAGGGAGACAAGCAAATGATGTAGCAGGTGGATAAAGGGAGGCTGTATCTCAACTCAGGTGTAGATTTGTTTGCTCACTTTATGGGATTAAGGGCCTTTCTGTTTTTCAAATATGTTTCTTCTTCTGGCAACTGCAAGAGCTAGCATGTGAGACAAAAAGAGTATTATAGGTGTTTTTATTACTATTTTTCTTGCATCCTCCCTCACCACCCATTTGATCTTTTCAACTCAAATTTGCAAAGCAGAACAGAGGTGGAAGGTGGGAAATTAGCCCTGTATTTTCCTACTTCAAAATTCAATTCCTGTAAATTTAGCTCAGAGAGAAAGTGACTTAGTTACGGCTGTTTTGAGCAGCTGCTAAATTGTCCATTTAATGAGAGAGGTGAGATGTGCCCCATTTCTCTCAGACCAGACCCATTTGATCGTAAGCAGCACTCTGACAATTCTAGAGCAGGTTCTTTTGGCTGCAATTGAGGTTATCTTATGGCCCTGGATAGACAGTGTGAGAGAGGCTCCTGTGGTGGCTGCCTGTGCTGCTCCTGCTGGATCTGTGCATTGCAGCCTTTGCTGTCACTAGGTTGTCAGTCACTTCTCAGCTGTGCCAAATCACATCCTTAGGAGACCTTTCTCTTCTTCCTGATGATATGACTCCTTGGATGGGATCCCTTCCCTTGCAAATACTGGGAAATTGTTTAATCCATGGCAAAGTTAGAAAATACTATTGTTTTCGGAGAGAAAGTATGCTGGCTCAGAGCCCCTCTGTTAATGTGGTTTCCCAGGAAGAGGGAACTTGTACTGTGCATTATACATGAGCCTCAAAGCATTTGAAGATGGAGCTGGAGTGTAGGTAGACGTGGCTGGAGCATATGCACAGAGCCCTGTTTTGTCTGTCAAACCTAAAGATAGCTGCTGCATTTCATTCCTTCTTTGGAGACCTGCATGCTCCAAACCTCTTCCAAGTTGCCACTCTTGCTTGATCCATTTTTTAGCAGACACTCCTAGTCTTGGAAACTGTGGTGGTGGCAGCTGTAGTGACAATTTAAATCAACACCTTAAAGCCTTGTGTTACTTTGTCTCTCTTGCCATTTAGCAGTGGATCCCCTGCACTTGCCTCCCACCCCTCCGAGCAGCCATGACAGTGATTCCGAAGGGGCACAGAGCCCAGCTCGATCACTCCCTCCTTCCAGCCCAGTGCAGCTCCAGGCCACGACTAAGGTTGTGTCGCGCACAGCTTCAGTGCTCTCCAATTCCCCTCTCCTGACTGCACCACATGTAAGTTGAGCTGCCTTTCCTCCGCCATTTATCTGTGTCTTTTTTTTTTTTTTTTTTTTTATTGACAGAGATTTGCCTACTTTCTGTTGTTGTTTCAATGAATTAATCTCTGGTCAAAACTGCAGATCCAGTAATTCTTGCTCATTGGTCTGTTCTGTTCCCACAGGGAACAGCATGTGCCTCTCCTCTAAGTTGAGACAGGGTTCACTGGTGTTATTAGGTTTATCCCATCATGGACTTGTGTTTTGCCTTGGAGCCCAGCCCTGCTGGGTTGACCTGTATCTGGTAGATCTGCATCTGTCCTCTTGTCACATCATTAGCAAGTGGTGATCTTTAGGGAGGGATTTTCAGTAGTGTTTCTCATATGTCTTTTTCCCTGTTTGAGCCAAAGGCAGTTCTACTGTTGGCCTCAGCGTGTACAGAGCTGGGCCAAGAGCAACTGTTTTCAGGGAATCTTGTCCCAAAGGTTCGAACTCTGAATGGAAGGTACCTGAAAGGTTTTCCACACATTCCCAATTGCAGGAGGCTGTTCCAGTAGGCCTAGTCCTCTCTGAAGTGAAAGACCTGCTGCCTCTCCTCTTTAACAACCTTTTCTTCTAGGACTGTGTGCACTTCCTGTTTTATTTTATTTCATTTCTATGACCCTTGAAGAAATTACAGGGGACTGGCCCCCTCATCCTGACAGAAGAAGAGAAGAGGACGCTGATCGCAGAGGGCTACCCAATCCCTACCAAACTGCCCCTGACAAAAGCGGAGGAGAAAGTTCTAAAAAAAATCCGCAGGAAAATAAAAAACAAGGTAAATGTCAGTTAGCTTTGCTGGGTGGTTCCTGCTTGTCCTTCATTTAAAAAAAGTGCTGCTGCATTCTGCAGTAATGGTCTGTGGTACTGTTCAGCACTGTAAGTTGCCTTTTAGAAAACAAAGTGCTTTTCTTTGTTCCTAAACACATCCATCAAATTGTCTGTCAGTGTGAGTGTACCTCGGAGTAGGTATTTACCTGACCCCATTAACAATGGAGTATTTAGCAGGCAGGGTATCAAGTTGCTGTGGCTTGGCTCCATTTAAAAATCAGTACAATCCTACCCTTATGGTAGGCAAAGAGCTCTGTATTCTTTGCATGGTGAGGAAGGTGTTTTCTGTTACCTGCTTTAAAATATGACTGTGTCTTTCAGTGCACTAGTCTTTTGATCACTGAATTCAGTGACTTGTAAAGTAGATACCAAGGATGCCAAATGCCCCGCAAGTTTTTTTTTAAATTTATTTTTTTTCTTCTGGCATGAGGAAGATCCTAGGGAAGAATGCATTTTTTTTCAGACTTGGCCAACTCCGTTTTCTAAAGGATTTTTTAGCATGTCTTTTGTGGTTACTATGTTCTGCTACTGGTTTTGCAGATATAGGTGTAAATTTGGACACACTAAATTGGAATTTGGTCTTGTAATGTGCTTTTTCAAAATTTTCTGAAGTGATCTTGTGTATTTCATGTACCACTTACATAGAATCAGAGTCATTTATATTGAGGAGAAATCTGGAGGTCCTTTGGTCAAAGCCCTGGCCTAGAAAGCAGGGTCAGCTTAGAGTAGGTTGCTCAGGGTCTTGTCCAGTCACTGCCCCAAGTTTAACTGCCCCAAGGGGTGATGAGTCCCCTGTGTCACTGGGAGCCATGTTCCCATATGAGGCCACTCTTGTGCTAAAAGCAAATAAATAGAATCCCTAATGTGTGATTGGAACTTCCTTTGGTGCAACTTGTATTTGATGCCTCTTGCCATTTTGCTGTGTGCCCCTGGGAGCTCTGACATCATTTTTGCTGCATGAGATAGCTGAAGAGAGTAATAGGATTCCCTTCTTGTCCTGGCATGCTTATTGTAGCAGAGATCTGCCTCTGGGCTTGCTTCTGTACATCCAGAGGGTTTATTTCTGAGCCCTGGACTGCACTGCTGTACTCAACTGTGGTTCTGCAGCCACTGAACAGAAGGGTAAGAACCACTCCTCTGGAGCTGCTTACTGCCTCTGGGCTTGCTTCTGTACATCCAGAGGGTTTATTTCTGAGCCCTGGACTGCACTGCTGTACTCAACTGTGGTTCTGCAGCCACTGAACAGAAGGGTAAGAACCACTCCTCTGGAGCTGCTTACTGCAGTCTCATTGATGCAGACCCGTGTTTGGTTGGCTGCTTTTCCAACAGGGGCACACTGCTAACAGATGTTTGACTTGTTCATCAGGACCCCATGTCCTTGTCCGCAAATCCTTTTGAATACATTAATGGGCTTTTTCTGTCCCAGATGCAGGACATCGTCCTGGGATCATCTTTTGGTATTTGTCCTAGGGTATCCTCTCCAGATGAATCTGATTTACTTTTTAAGGTTAGCAAGGGATGGTCTTTTTTGTGTGATTGAAAGGAGGAGTCTTGCTTCAGAATGTGGAAATAGATCAAGTCAGTGCTTTGCTTGCCAGTAAAAGAAATGAGAACAAGACAGAAGCTTGAATCTGATAACACTGGGGTTTTTTAGCAGTTTATTAATTTGTCTGTGATGCTTTTGTTTTCTGTGTAAATATTTGGTGTTTTTCCTCCTTTTTCCTTAGATCTCTGCCCAGGAAAGTAGAAGAAAAAAGAAAGAATACATGGACAGTCTGGAAAAAAAGTAAGCCAGCTTCCTTCCTGTTTCAAGCAGGCCAATAGTACTTGCTGTGGGACTGGGAAGGGATCCAGCTGTGGCTGCTGGGACAGTTCCATGCACAGAGTTCCAGCTGCCATCTCGTGGCAGTGACTGAGAAAAGGCCTTGCTCCTGGCAGCTGCTTGTCGGAGTCAGGACTGTGCCCGCCTGCAGGAGGTCGCTAACGTGCCAGGAAATACTTTGCACCTTAAATTAGGCAGCCCTTGCCTAAAAGACCCAGCCTTTGCCTCGGGCAACTGGCTTGGCCTAGTGGACAGGCAGTGCTTAGGGAAAGGTGGATCCAGAGTGAGTAAATTCTGTCTTCTAGTGCAGATGAAGACAGAAATAGGAAGTGGGTGAGTCAAGACTGCCTGGGAAAATAAGCAGGACGCGGGAAAATAGCATGTGGCTTATCGACTTCCCTTAGCAAGCAGGAATCCAGTGAGTGATTTGTATCTCAAATTAATCTTTCTTCCAGGAGATGAATATTCTAGTATTAGTCTTATGCAATTCATCAGATGGTTCTGTTAAAACCCTTGTACCATCTATCCTTGAAGCAATTTCCATCTTTCTTCTTATGTCTTTATAGCTCTGTCTCACTTCCTCAGAGTTCCTCTTCTGAAATTCCACCTCCTGCATCGCAGAAATCCAGGCTATTTCCTTTTCCCTTTTTTCTTCTTGAAGCTATTTGGGATAGTCCTGTTTGTCTTCTTAGGAGTCACATATTTTACTCAGCCCTCTTACACGTTATATGGCAGTCCCCTTTAGTTTGGGGATTTCTAGGGACAGTTTGGAAACGCGTAGTATCTTGGGACAGTCTTTAGCACTGTTTTTAATCTTGTGGCTTATTAGTCCTCATCAACTTGTAATTTGAGGCTCTGATTTCAGAAGCGTAGCATTTGCCAGTCAGGTAATTTAACTTGTGCTATGTGTTTCACACAATGAAGTGTGATTAAATATTACGACTAAAGTTCATAGGTGTAATGTTTCTTTAAATGTAGGCAAGATCATAGAGCTCCCAGAGAAAGCCAGTTTGGCTTGTTTTACAATCCCTTGAATAAATAACGGATGTTTTGATATTTCTCTTTCATGGTGCTGTCTCCAGAGTTGAGACCTGCTCAAATGAAAACAGTGAGCTGCGTAAGAAGGTTGAAGTCCTGGAGAACACAAACAGGTAAGGTATGGAGATCATCAAACAAAACTTGGTAGCGGGATATTACCATGAAGAGTGAAAATGTGGAGTTAAGAGATCAACTGAAATGTGAACCATAGGTGTGTCTGACAGGGTTCATGTCCGAGAAAGATGTGGAAGGCCAATTATTGTGACTGCAGTGGGATGTAAAGCATGGAGGTTTCGATGTCATGTCTTAAACTGCCTCCCCAGCCTGTGCTGTGCTTGAGAAACCTTTTAGCACTCTTCTCTGAGTTCTTCCACTGCCCAAGGGAATGCAATTAGTAATACAGAACAAAAACCCCCTACAGTCCAGCTCTCCCAGTTGTCTTTATTGAGTGAAATTTTGCCAGGAAGCCTTAACCTGAGACATGACTCTTGCAGAAATTACAGTGCTGCAACTCAAGAGTCATTATTAGTTCTTTGTGCACTACTAGATGTCATTGCAATTATTGTGCAGCCTTCTAAGCATCTCACACTCCAGAATTCCCTTCATTTGGAGGGGAAAATCACCTTCTTGCTTCTTTGTTTCTGAAGAAATGGGTGACTCAGTGGTGGCTTTTTCGAAGGACACATGGCAGAAAATATTGAATAGCTAAGCTTTTCATTGGGTGTTAGCTGAGGGTGCAGTGCCAATCATGGCTTATTCCAGTGTCAGTGTGGCAAATTCCAGTGAGTAGGTACTAGATGAGCGTACTCTTAACACTTCCCAGTTAGCGGCATTTGCAGTGATGGTTGAATATTACCAAGGAACATGATGGTGACACTGAAGTGTGGGAGGAGGTCGGGTTTTGAAGATAAGACCCACGATCATGAAAAATGGCCTTAGAGCTGGTCTGGCAGCTAGTGCACTGCTTGATGAGTGACACGTGTTGTTTCTAATGTCTGGATCCAATCTCTAATTTCGTGAAGCCAGACCCTGTGGCACTGTGACCTGCTGGAGAGTGTCTCCCACACACTGCTCATGTATAAAGACATCTGCTGCTTGCTTGAAGAGAGCCAAGCCATTTCTGTGCCTCTTATGTATCGTCCTCCAGGGTTTGACATAAAAGAACCAGGAACTATTCTGTAGGTGTAGAGTAGGGATGTGTCAATCAGAATCTGCCCCAGAAGGTACTGAAGCCAGCCTCTCTTAGGAAAAGGTGCAACTGTAGATTATCCCCTTGGGGACAGCATGTTGTCACCCCTGAAGTTGTTCTCCCCAGCTGAGATAAATCTGGCCAGCTGTTTTCGTCTCTGAGCTGTTGAGGATGCACTGATGAGAACAGCTTTGTTGGTGTTGTCCATCCTTTCAGAAAGGACCTTTAGCATCTTCTGTATTATTTGGTTCTCTTAATTCTTTCATGCTAAATGCTCTAGAAAGTTTTAGGTAAGTGATATTATCTCCAAATCCTTCCTACTTTGGCCATGTGGGATGAGTTGCATTGTTTCCTTCCATCTGCAATCGCATTGATATTGATCTGTAATATCATGCAGAGAAGCAGATGCTCGTCCTGCTGCACAGAAATTCTTGTAATTCATGGCAATGCAGTTTTGGCTATTTAGAGATAAAATCTAAATCTGTGTCTAAAATCTGCTAAGGCTTACATGTGAAGTACTGAGAAATTTGTTCAAGTGCCTGCTTTCATCAAAGCTCAGCTTCGTAACATATCGTACGATAGCGTTTTCCACCTTAACTCCAAAAAGCCATTTTTCCTATTTACTGTATAATTGTGCAACTGTCTCATTCGGAGAATGGTTCCAGGCCCTGGTTTAATGTACATTATGCACATTCTACCGTGAATTCAAAATGCCTAATTTCCTCATTGGTATTTGCACAGAGCCTTGGCATGACGTCCAGAAACTGTTCACATGCTTCAGAACTTGTCTTGACAGCATCCTGTAGCTGGAATTTTTCATCTCCTGCATAGAGTCACAGAATCAACAGAATCTAAATTGGGAGCAGCGATGGTCAAAATTATTTAGTGTCAGTTTGGTGTGTCAGATGCCCAAATTGATGTGTTTAGGACTTTATTTCTCAAAGTACCTAGCACAGTTAGCACACATGTATCTTATTTAATATGTCCAAAGCAGAAGCCTAGTTGACTTTAGCTGTAACTTTGAGTGTTCATTTCAGTAAAAAATGAAGACATGATTGAAGATATTATCTAAAGTTAGGTCTACGAACATCAGAGCTGCTCTCCCATTGTGAAAGATTGTAAGAGTGGAAGAAAGATAACCAGGAAAAGAAGAGCTATGATTCCATGTTAAAAGGATGCATTCAATTGTAGATGTAGACCAAGTTGGATTTTGACCTTGTTGAAAAATTGGGCTATAGTTGCTTCCCTAAAAGTTGATGAACGTGTATTTCTGTCAGTCACTATCATGTTTGTGTAGTCTAGCTGGACTGAGAGGAACTGGCCCTCTGCCATCGGGGAGAACTGACTGGGGGGAGTGGGGCCAAGTGACCTCCATGGTGTCATGTGGTACCGCCCCCCCCCAAGGGCAATTTCCAAAACATACAACTATTGAACAGCAGTTTCCTTTCAGTATGTGCTATCACATTTTAAGAGTATGTTCATCTATATATAGAAAAGATTTGCATAGATACATACCTACGATTTCAGGAAAACCCTGCTTGCATTTCAAAATCTGCCTCCAAACCATGGAAACACTAGACCTTTTTTTCTGATCAAAGTGTTCCTTCATTACTCTCAGTAATATGAAAGATTTTACAAGATTCTTCCTTGAAAGCCAACCTTAGCCTGAAGAGCTGAGTCTGAAAAGATGTCATGTCAAAGGTGCAAGTATGATCAAAAATTTGCATCCAGGAGTATCACCCTTGGCATTCAGGCATCTTAAAAGACAAGGCAAGAGGGGATCAAAATGCCGGAGCTTTTAATTCTCATTACTCTGAGTTGGTGCGTGCTGCGTTTTTGTCAGCCTTAGTATTAGAACACTAGCATATGTTACCTCTCCTAATTTGTATGACTCAACCCCTTAAAAGAAGCCTATCCAAGTTCCTTGCTAGGCAGTTTTCTTCAAAACTAAGGAAGCACATGATTTCATGCTTATCTATTTTGTCTTATAGCCACAAGTGAGCCATTGGTTTGATTAGCATCTAAACACGTGGGACGCTGCTCTCTTAGAAAGCAAAGGGTGTGAGAAGAAGCTGGCGCTGGCTATTGAACTGAGTTGTCCCAGTCACCAAGAAGGATTGACCCAGTCACATTTTGCCACTGAGACTAAAGGCAGAAACTACCAGTGATCCAGAGGGTTGCAAACATTCTCTGACACTTGCGTTGTCAGAGACACCAGTGTGTCTCTGACACAGCTACCTGGGAACCAGCTCTATTTGGGCTTAAAGCATTTGGAAACACCTGGTTCTGGGTATGATGTGTTGAGAAGTGCTTTTGCTACTCACTTCTGTTGAGTCTGTGTTTGTAAGTATCTTGATCCCTTTTCCTAGAGAAATGATAGATACGTGATCCAGTGCATGAGACTGTCACATACGGACAATGAATGCAAGTGGCTGCCAGAGTTGCTCCTGTGGAGTGACAGTAGCCAGCTGTGTAGATCTGCACTACCGAGCACCTTAAAGGCAATGCCTTGTAAACAAAAACGGGATATTTTTTCACTTCTCCAATTCCCAGTCATCTAAAGATCAAGTTGCACATCAGTCTGACCCACCAAAGGTTTATCAGCACCAAAGCTGCCAGACTTCACTGATTTGCTTGGTTGTTCTTATATTTGAGACTGGTAAAGTCATTTTACCAAATCATTTTCAAGGAGAAAAGGATCTAGGTTTAAGTTGCAATGAGATATCTTGCACTTAATTTCAGGTCACCCTTACAATGTTTGACAAAGCTTGGCAGCCCTGGAGTAACTCCTTACTTTCAGACCAGCATGACATTGGTTCTCAAGCTGTAAGATCTTTTATGAAAAAACTGCTGTAGATATTTTTTTTTTAATTCAAATGAGAGAAAATTGTGGATTTAAGTGGTCTTTGAGTTAAAATCTTACTTTAGGATTTGTCCCCTTTCCTACAAATGGGACAGGCAGAGAAGGGATCTCTGTGTAGAGTTAAAAGACAGAATAATTTTTCTGTGTCCTTGTCAGAATTAGTTTTTGTTCCTCACACCACAGGAACAGTCATCTAAAAACTTTTGATTAAGATAAAGTGTTTGGTGTCCCCTACAAGATGTCTTGTTTGTTTTTTTGTTTCTTTGAATTGATGTTGGATTTTTAAACAGAATACTGACTTGTGGAAGTCTCCCGTGTGTTTCTGTAGTGTTAAGTTTTGTCTACTTAATTGAAGTATCACTGGAAGCAGAAGGGAAGGCTCGACTTGGTCCTTACTTTAGTAGTGAAAAAGCCTCTTCTGAAGATGAATGCATGCGAATATGCACCAAAACCAAGACATCACAGACAGACAAAGTTGCTGGCAGTATGTAGAAGGAAGTGCAGGAGTCTTCAGTCACTTTACAGCTTTCCTATGTGGTGCTTCCATTGGCAGGGAAAAGCGTGAGAGCACGCTCACACCTCCTACGGAATTGACCCTCTGATTGAATATCCCTGGGAAATGTGTCAGACACAGTGAAAATAATCCCTGGGGGCACAGACCCCCTTAGCATGCTGTCTTGGAATTGTGTTTTCTTCTGTTAGGACGTAGCCATAGGCTGTGTATTCCACTAAAAGCATTTGTAGCCTTTCTACTGCTATTTAGAGGGAACATCATAGTTTAGGAAAGTCCCTTTTCTGCAGGGTAGAGATCTGCTCCTTTAGCCTCTCCTGGTCGAGATCATCCATGCAGCTGTCTGGTCACAAGCTTTTGCATGAGAATCTTTTGACCTCAGAATCCAGTCCTCCGCCATTTCAGATTCAAATAGAGAATAAAATCACCAAGGAGTGTCTCATTTTGGCAGTGGCAGGATAAACTGATGTCATCTCTGATCAAACTTGTTTCTTGTTCTTGCCTTGGTTCTTGCTCACAGTTGGCAAATGCACCTGTATCCCGTCAGCTCCAAACACTGAGTCCTTCTCTGTTGAGAATAAAACAGTAGTTCTGCTCAAACAGATTAATGACTTGGGAAGAAGGACATCTTATGTGAAGGTATTTGCTAAATAAGGTGGGGGATATATCTTCCTCTGTGTATAGGAGACCTCAGAATACCTGCCTAATTCTACTTTCCAAAAAGACTGTTTTGTAATGAGCTCTCTGGGCCCACTCTGCCCAACAGGTTTTTTAAAATGAGTGTGAAAAGGCAGAGATGAGCAAAATGTGGAGAATAGCCTCTTCTCTTTTGATTTCCTCACCAGCCATTAGCTATTTTCTCACTGACCGCTCCACAAAAAGTGGCAAGAATGATCTGCATTTCAAGGCTGCTGCTGCTGCCAACCCCCGAGCTGAGGAGGAGGAGAGCTCCTTCCTCCTCACTCTGCAGAGCTGTTCTGCATTGAGCCCAGTGAGTCAGGCCTAAAATGGTGGAAAGATTTAGTCTTCCAAAATACTACAGAAAGTTCAGGGATGAAAGGGCATTGCTGTCTAACACAGCTGGTGGCACGTGGTGGGAATACTGTGGGTGATGTGTTCTGTGCCAGGAAATGATGTGCACAAGTCTTGTGTGAGGTTTTGGTTCTCCGGGTGCTCTTAGGCACCCACACTGTCAGGTTGTTTTCTTCTTTAAAACGCCAAGCAAGTTAATCGTTGCTATAAAGTTATTTATTGCAGAAGCGGATCAGTCTCAAAGGCAAAACAAAGCAAAGCAATGGCAAAAAGCAATGGTAAACGCAGTGGCAAAATGCAATGGCATAAAGCCATGGCATAGAGCACCAGCTCTCCCTAATGCGTGCTCTTTTATAGAAACTTTCCAACTAGCTAAGACACGAACTCGGACCAGTACTCCTTAACCTATTAGAATTCTAGTTTCTTAGCACGCCAGACTACGTATAAACTACGTCCATGGCCTATCTTATTCTAACTGAAAAAATGTAAGCAATATTCTTAACTATAACTCTGTTATGTCTGAAGCTAGGTTCTTGGAGCCTTGAAGGAAACACTAGTATGTTTTTCAATCTTCACTAGAACTTATACTATTTCTCAGGCATCTAAGACCTTTTACTTACTAAAAGCACTTAAAATGTATTCCATTTACTTACTTACTTTTCCATCTATTCACTTACTCATTCCACCCAAAGGCTTTAATTCAATCCCTGCACTCTGATCTATCTCTGAAGGACTCAGAGAGACCCCTGACTTACTGACTCCAACATCTGGTAAACCCTATGCCTTGCAGTGGATGTCAGGAGGAGCTGGGGAAAAATGCCAAAGGGAGCAGGGATTAAAGATGGTCTCATTTATATGGTGGACACTGTTTGCATCTCTTAATTTGCCTGTGGTCTCTGTATTACTGAATAAAGGATTGCATTGGGCATATTGCTCTCTGTTTTAAATACTGAGTAAGCCATGCTCTCAAGAGCGTGCAAGATAGCCTTTCTCAACAAGTTGAGAAGGATCTGCTGGCCCAGATAAATCTGTGCTGTGAGAATGCCTTGTGCTCATTTCAGAATGTATTCCTGAAGTCCTTGAATTCATTAAACCCTAATTAGCAATGAGCATTGATGATTAAAAAATCTGTGAAAATAGGCAGACCAGTGTATATTGAGCTGTGAAGGCAACTCTGGGTGGGAGAATTTGCTCCAGGTGTACTTCAGCCTTCACTATTCACTTCACATACTCATTGTGCACAAGGGATACTTCTCTGACCTCTTCCAGTTGTCCTTGAACACGGAGAAGGGATAGACTCTGTCTGCCTAGGCCTGGTACCAGTGTAAAATCTGACTCTCTCATTCAGAGGACAGAGCATAGTAATGCAACTTTGTTTCAAAGGTACTGCTGTGCATTTTTTTTTATCATAATGAAACAAATAAAAGTCAAGAAAAGTAAAGGCAAATTAGTCTCAAGTGATACATGGATGTGTCTGTGAAAGAGAAGGAACAGAAAGAATAAAGAACCTTTGGCTTTTCAAATCAGTTATTTCACAGTGATAACGACAGTACAGGCACAATCAACCATCTGCTGGGACTGGAAAAAGTCAAATATCACACGAGTTTAGAAAGTGCTTAGGAGGTGCAGAAAGTTGTGATTCTGGCCTTTGAGAAAAGATGCTGACTGATGGCTTGCCATGCTTAGAAGCATCGTAGTTCACCTGTATGTGTGTTTGGTCTCTCTTGTTTCAGCCATGAATCGTTTTCAGCTGCTTGATCGGGTTGGACAGGACCCTATCATGAGGCAAGTGGAAGGAAAAAATCCCATTACCATATTTTCCCTCACAATCAATGAGATGTGGTGGACAGGAGATAGTGAAGTGGGTGAGGGAGGTGAGTCTCCATGAGCAACATGTCCCAGGTCATGGCTGCAAGGTCAGCAGCACCACACTTGCAAATCTCTGGGGTGAAGGAAGGTTCCTTTGAGGTTATCAGAGATGCTGGTGCATTTGTGTGTCTCTTACTGATCTCCAGCAGCATGTACTGTAGAGATATCTGCTGTTGACCTTCCTCAGGAGGAGAGAAGAGTGTGTTGTGTGGGCAGTTTGTCACTGGTGGAGTTTGTCAGAGGCATAGCAGGTTCTGTACTCTTACTTGTATTTCAGGATGAGAAAAATAAAGACAATTTTCTCATTGATTCTGTTATCAATTTGCATCTACAGATGTCTCATTCTCTAGATTCTATTCAGTGTGGAGTGTCTGAGGGGAAAAAAATTAATAGCATGAGCACTGTCTTACAGAAAAAGCAATGTCTTGGTTTGAACTGTGCTTCTGCACAAAAATTTGTTTGGACATGGATGAGTGGAACATTTAGTTCTGGATTGAAGTGGGAGATGGAGTGCTAATATACTTCTGTTTTCCAATCACGTCTCATAACTTGAAAATACCAATGTGTTGAAACTAATTTCTGAGTCTTGTATCACAAAGAGGATTTGGCATCCAGCTGTGTTACTTCTATGTACCTTAGGTGACATCAGTAAGAAGACAACATGGCACAGGATATCTGTCTTCAGACCAGGCCTCAGGGATGTCACCTATCATTATGTGATGAAGGGGTAAGTGAATGACAAATGTGGGTGAGGATGTAATGCCTTAATAACAGATTACTGTAGTAATTATGGTGACCAGGAACTGTAGTAAGATACAAATGCCATAAAACAGGTTAGCAGAGCTGCTACAAACAAGTGATACAAAAGCCTAAGTTCTTTGAATCAGACTCTGAATTCAGGCTTTTCATCAGGAAGTGTAGTGATAAGACAAGGAATCACAGGCTCCAAGTGAAAGAGGGACAATTTGGGTTGGACGTATGGATGTAAGCCTTACTGTCAAGGTAGTGAGGCCCTGGCACAGGATGCTCCATTTTTGGAAGTGTTCAAAGTCAGGCTGGATAGGGCTTTGAGCAGCCTGATGTAGTGGATGGTATTCCTGCCCATGGCCAGAGGTTTGGAATATATGGTTGTTGGAGGTTGAATTGTTCCCTTTTCTTTCTGTGGAATTTTCCCATTGTTATGCTAAGTATTTGTGGCTACACCTTAGTAGCAATAGTTTTCTCTCACAGGGGGGTGGGGGATAGGGGGAGACCAGAAAAGGAAAGGTGGGAGAGGGGTCTGGGCTCACTCTCATTCTCTCGCTCGCTTGTAGAGTTGAAGGAAGACAGCCAGGGCTCCTACCTAGCATCTTCCCCCCCATCCTAACACTGGGAGCCACGTTCCCTGCTGTCAGACATCGCTCTGCTCCTCTCCCACTTCATCCTACTACCTCCGGACACTCTGCCAAGCACCACGACCGACACCATGAGTGGGGAGTCGCTCCTCCATCCCTCTCACCTCTGGGTCGCTGCCGCCATCGTCCAGCCCTCTTCAACTGTGCAGAACCTGCCCTGCCCACAGCACCGGGAACTGAGCGTAGGGAGTAAGGGCCTGTGGCCAAAAGGGACTGGAACTGAGCTACACTGTTCTGTTTTGCTGTCAATTTTTATAGCTGTTGTTATTTCTGCGGTTTGCCTTGTTAGATATATCAGTAAAGAACTGTTATTCCTATCCCCATATCTTCTGCCTGAAAGCCTCTGATTTGAAACTATAATAATTAGAAGGGAGGGGGTTGCACTCTCCATCTCAGAAAAAGGGGTTCTTGCCTTTCCTTAGCAAATACCTGTCTTTCAAACCAAGACAATGGTCTTTAGGATCCCATTTCAACCCAAACCATTCTGTGATTACAGAGTGGAAAACAGCAGCACGGTTCTCTGACCAAAATCAAATTCTTGGTTTTTCTCAGCTCTCAAATCTTTGTTGAAGGGAAGATAGATTATGGTGAATATACAGATAAGAACAATGTGCGGTGACAGGCCACAACAATTATAGCAGGTAAGGAGCAAAGCACCAAGGTGCCCTTTGCCCCTTTTAAAATGGAAAGGGTGTGGAGGACCTCTGAAGTGGAGCTTAGTTTGTCTTCACCCTCAGTATCCACACTCAGGGATTTTGAGAGAATGGATAGTGTGTACCAGATTTCTTCTGGCACTGCTTGTGAACACACAGAAAATGAGAGTATACAGTTGCAAACTGTTGGTGTCATTTGCTTACCCCACAGAATGGATAAGGAGTAAACTTGTGCCTTGGATTGGCACAACAAAGAAAACTAGGAAACTCAACTTTTTCCTTGATCCTTAAAATAGTCTGAGTATCCTGCATCTTTATTGTGGATAGAGCTGCTACTCTGCTCCCTTTGAGTGAGGGATAAAATAATTGGATAGTGGAGCAAACATTTCTGTTACATAAGTATGTCTAAAAAAACTAGGACAGAGGAAAAGGGAAAAAAGGGAAAAAGAACAGTCATATTCCTGGATGCTTCTGTAGCCTCTTTAAAAGCTAGCAGTGCTATAAATTACTGGAAGAGAGAATCAATTGTCTTTTTAAATTAGTATTCTCCTAATGGCTTCTTGTTCAAAAGGCCCAGTCTCAAGATGCTTCAGAAATTTCTTAGGCTTGATGAAGTAGGAGCTTCCTGTAATCCTATAGGCTGTTGACATGGTAGTGTGCAGACTGAATGTGACAAAAGCTGTAACTGATAGAGATTGTAGTTAAAGAATTAAACCATTATTTTAAAATGTTTCTAATGTCTTTGACTGTTCAGCAGCTTTTCATCAGCTTTAGCACACTTGTTTCACAGTACATATGATCACCTTGAATTGTCTGCTTTCAGGGGACATAGAGAAAAAAACCTGTTTTGTTTTATGAACTATTATTCTGTTCCAAAATCCACATCTTAGCAACCTATTTTAACACAAATACCTGGGATTCATGGTGTGAAGGCTTGCATCAAGGCAAAACAATGCTCAAGATTAATTTTCTTCATTTCTTTTCAGATAATGTGATTTTTTCTGAGTGATGGCTCAATGAGAGACCAGGTGTGACGTCGTCAGTGCTTGGATCCAGACCATTTAATTCCTCTGGTTTTTCAGTGCTTCATAATTCTGTAATCATGTATATTGCTGTAGTTTCTCTAAGAAATAAATATAATGTTTGTTACCTAGAGAGTGCATCTGTGTGTTTTGTCTTCCCATGTGGTTTCCTTCTTTTATGATCTTTTGGACTCCTTTCTTTTTTTTGTTCTTAAAAGGAAAGGTACCCCAGGCAGCTGTATCAGTTCTTGAGCTGATGAATATATAAATAGGAGTCACTCACAGCATCTTCAGCTGTTTTCAAACATTCTGTCCTTGGCTGCCTTAATCTCTCTTGTGTCTGCTGGGACTGTCAGCCTGATCCCCTCTCACTGTTGACATCCCTCCTCTGTTCTATAACTGTCATTCCCTGTTTTTCCTTCACTAAGCCAGTTGGACAGTAAGTTTAAAGCTGAACCAATGGTCTTGACTGGTGCTCAGCTGGAGATTTCTGTCACAGACCCAGAGGAGGTCTCCTGTGCATTTGCATCTGCCCCTCTGCTGATCCTAGGTATTGTCTTTCACCAAACCCTGCTTAGGTTTTGTTTTTTGTGGTATTTGGCGTAGGATGACATCAGCACTCCCATCCACTCCCTCGTTAGGGTGCTGTGCTCATGGTTTGCCATCAGGAGGAGCTGGAGGAGCGATTGCCTTGGCTGTGACGCTGGGGAGTCCCATGAAAAATATTCCAGGTTCAGGATTCTTAGTATGGGAGTGGTGCTTGTTTCACCGTTTTGTTGACAGAGTGAGAATGATTGTATTATTGGTAAGAAGTTGCTCAACTAAAAGGTGTTTAATTCTACTACATGGAGAAGGTGAGAGGGAAACCAAAATATTAGAGGTGACAATTTCCTGCCTCCAGAGCTGGTGGGATTTTGTATCTCATCTCTCTCTGAGCACAGTGCAGAACAAGTTAATAGCCTTTGCAGCTCTTTCCCCTACAGAATTGTGTTTTTTTTTAATGCCCTGTGAACATTGTCTGTACTAACAAAAACTTCAATTCTTTCAATTCAGCAGCTATTCCTGGTTGATGTTAAAACTTTAACAAGTATCTGAGCCCCTGTCACTGGGGCATACTGGGGTGTTGGATGTATTGCAAAAGCTTGGCTACTTAAGTAGGTTGTTATCCACAGGAGATTGTCTTTTTAAATAGAAAGTCCTGACTTTAATTCTTTTGACTACTTGTTTAATCTGAGCCTGTTGTACTGCTGTGAGAATTGTGATGGTGCTCTTGCACAGTACTGACCCAAGTACAATTTGTGCTTGGTCCACACCAATTTTTCCTGTTTACCAAAAGCTGGGGTTTGTTTTGAGCTTTCTGCTAGGAGGCCTTGAGCTAATATGCTGAGCTTCTGTTCATTCAGTGGTCACCTCGTTTGCACTCTGCTGTGGTGGTGGAGCTCATGGCAGTGTCTGTTTTGGAGCCTCAGAGCTGCCTTTCCACTCCAGACTCAGAGCAGAAGTAGCAGCAAGGCTTCCCTTCACCACCACCCTGGAGTGGCCAGAACTGCCAGAACTCTCTGCAACTGCTGCATGACTCCTGCTAATCTCTGCCCCTGGCTCAAGTTGTGCTAGCAGAACTAGCACAAGATATTAGAAAATGGTGCCAGCAAGGAAAAATATTTGCTCAAGAACTTTGAGTTTTCTTGCCCTTCCAGTTCTATTTAAAGTAGCTAGTACACTTTCAAAGATTGACCTGCTACAAAGACAACACACACTGACTTTGAGCACACACTGGAAGGAGGGTGCTGAATGTTCAGCACAGCTTGGCAGTAGGATAGGCCTTCCCAAATGACTCTGCATTGCCTTAGTTACAGCAAAAATAACCAGTGGCAAAAGCTTGTTGTGTGTTCATCTCTTATGTCTGCTCTACTGTGCTGGGGCAAAGTTAATCTGTAACTAAGTAATTTCAGTTATGAGAAAATCCTGTGTGAAATCAGCGTTCCTGTAGCATCTGTTTTTTTTAATGGATAGGTACTTGGAAATGGAATGGGAATGGTATCATGTAAGTGAAATAATGATTCCTTGTTTATAACTAGGCAATGAGTGTTTTCCGACAGTGTCCCCTGGAAAATGGCATTCTGCTTTTTCTTGTCTGTGTTAACATCTTGTGTAAACCTGATGAGGCAAATCTGTATCAACCAGGATATTCAGAAATGTTTGACAAGGAATTTATTTTATGTATTTATGGAGATAATTGGAAAAGATAAATATGGGTGACTTCTTTTTAAAATATCAGCATGTTCACCAAGTATTTGGAGCCTTTCTGAACAGCTCTGAGGCAGAGCTAGTCTGGTCTGTAAGGCAGCTCCCTGGCACCCAGTTATTTCTGTCAGCCTGCTGTAACGTGTAGAAAACACGCTTCTCCTCTGCTTGTTTTTGTGGCTGGTTTGAGGAAGACACCACAGCATTGTGCTTGTGTCAGACAGCAAAGAAGGAAGAGAAGTTGAAAGAATTTAAACTTTAATTCTCATTAATCTTCAGAAATTGCTCTGTCCACAGAAATTATGAGGCATGAAGAAGTAGGAAAAGGTGCTTCAGCCAAAGAATTCAAGTCCCACTTCACCAAAATAGCTCTCTCGTTATCCTCTGTGCTCTGTGGGGTTGGGGCACTGTGTCTGTATTCCCAATTACAGGTAACACTTCAGTTCAAGACCAGCCGTGCTTGTGGGGCCTCGTGAAACCCTTCCAGAGGGGCAGGAATTGCAAAGGCAGGAAAGCTGAATCAGAGCTTAGAGAAGCCCCTGGGTACAAGAGCAAAGAAGGTTCTGGTAAAGGGAGACTGTACTTCTGTGAGTGTACCAATTATGTGGGTTTAGTAACAGGCTCTCTTCAGGGCTGGCTGTCCCACTTTTTTTCATGTGTTAGAAAAGGAATAAAATGCCAGGATTGTGGGAAGAAAACTTTACTATTCTGAAGCTCACCTTCTATTTTTAACTCCAAAATTTCTGTGGTGGAAGCCTTTCTGCCGAGTAGTTGAGAGTGCCTGAATGTACAAATTAAGACTTGGTGTCTGTTTATCTTGGCAATGGTGAACTTCTCAGCACAGCAGTGTGATTTAAATCTCATTTACACATGAAATTTGCTTTGTTAGTGCATTGCCAGATACTGGGTAGTGCAAGTAAAGTCTTTGCACAACACACAAAGAAGTAAGTTTCACAGGGTTTCTCCTGAGATATCCTCTTGTGGGCAACGTGTTGTGTGAGATTTCTTTCTTCTGCTTGTTGCTTAGTCCCACATAAAAATTCAGCTCGTTACCATATCTGGCCATTTCACAAAAATCTCCAATAACTACCGTGATTAGAAATTGACTTCTGGTTTATTCTGTATATTCTTAGACCTGAAATTTGTGGTTCTGAATTTGTTGAAGAAATCTCTAGCTGTGGCTGTTTTCTGTTGCTTTCAAGGGATAAGATTTTTATTGGTAGCTGGTCAGAAACCTGGCACTTTTCATCCTGTGGGCTCTGTTGCTGTTTGTTCTTTCCTTGCTGGTTGGTTTCTCAAACCGATTTGAACAGAACGGCTGTAGAAAATGGATGGTTATCTTGATCCTGGTTGTCACAAGTCAGAAAAATGTCACCTGTAAATATTTAATGAACCTTTGTGCAGCTGATCTGATTGAGAACTGAGTAATGATGTGGTCGCAGAAATTGTGGCTTCTGTAACCCAGATCTGCAAGGAGAAAGAGAACACCTTTCCTTTGCCAGGCTTTGTATTGTTGCTTGCTTTGTTCTTTGATATTTTAAGTAAGTGGTGTTTGTTTGGAGTTCTGCCTTAGCAGCCTCCTCTTTCTTATCTGGTTTGGTTTTCTCTGTAGGTTTTCTATGTGTATTTTCTGCGTGGGCTTTTGGCTCCTTGCAGAAAGGAACAGAATTCTCAGCAAACAAAAGGTGAGCTCTCCTCTGTATGTGCAGACAATAACTCCTCATCCTTTTATATTCTTGTAGATTTTTGGTCAATTTTTGCACTCTCCCCATGTGCTACAGAGTGAGTTCAAACCCACTTCAGAAAAGTAGGGTGAGGAAAGTGTCTTACACAAAAGAAGAAATTAAAAATGCTCTCAGAATTACTTGAGTTGGAACTTCAAAATACTATTATAGCTGTTTTAAGAGAAAAGTAATGAAGTGTGGAGAAACAGCCTTGATTTTCAGCAGGCTGGTAACTATTGAAATCTAACATTTAAATCTCCAGGGAGTATGGGATAAAGTTAGGAGAGCTGTGTCTGTATCATGTTCTTGTTGGTTTTAAGGTACTTTCCCCAGTGCCTGTTTTCTGGTGTAGTGTCAGTCTGTGGGCAGCAACATGTGACACATTAGACTGCTGTCCCACGTGCTGTATCAGCACACTGAATAATTAATATTCTCTGGAAAGTATTACTTTCCTCCACTTTTGTCTCTTCCTCCTTGGTGCCTTCTATGTGCTGCCAGTCTCTAGAAGAACTTTGCTATTTCAGATTTCCTTTCCCAAGAACTGGTGCTGCAGCACAGACATATCAGTCTCTATGCTATTGGCTGACACCATGCAAAGAAAATTGGTCACATTTCCTTACAAAGTCTTGGGTAACGTTTTCAGAGATGTTGAAGCTCAAAATTTACATGTAGCCTTGAACACTAATTTTAATAATGTGCCAGTTACTGGGCAGGATGCCCAGTTACTTATGTTTATGTTTATGTTCATGTTTATGTTACAGAAATGGATAGTTTTGTGTGTCAAAATATTTCTGTGGTCAAAAGAAATCTTCCAGCATACTTATGAATTCTCAGCAGCTCTGTGTCCCACAGCAGCAACTGTGCCTCAGTACCAATGACAAAGAGAGAGCTCCTGGGGAAGTGCAGAGGGGAGAGGGACACAACTTTATATGGTGCAGGAAGAGTGGGAACCACTGAGAAAAGCAGTGTGCTGTTTACCCAGGGTGCTTAATTCTGTATGAGTGCTTTACACAAGGGAGAATGACAGAAGTATGTGTCTGTGCAACTTCTTCCTTAAATAAATATTTCTGCCGGAGTAATGTGTTAGGGTGAGCAAGTTCAGCCCAGTACTCCCGGTCAAATACCAGTCCTTGGGAGCCCCTTGCTCAGCAAAGGAAGCTGCACTCACCCAGTCAGGAGCACCTTCTTCTAAGGTGACTTTCATTTTGCTGGTTTACAAGGCAAACATGGGTCTTCCTTTAGACTTCTCACATGGGCAAAGCATTCATTTAGTGCCCCAGTCCCAAGCAATTATCTAGTCACAGCAGTGATTTTAGAAGGTGTAGTCTCAGCCAGCAGGGTGATGGAGAGCCTTTTGCCACAAAAGCTTTGAAAGGAAGAACAAATCCAATTAAAACACGGAGGTTCCTGAATAAGGAACTGACCTTTACAAATTTCACAATCTGCATCCCTGGACTGGCACAATGGAATAGCTTTGATAACAGTGCCTGGCAGTGTCAGGACACAAGAAGCTTGTATCTCTGCTTGGGCTTGCCAAAGTGGAAGGTAGCAATTCAAGCACTGGTAATTTGGCTTTAGGTTTGGCTTCAGATGTTTTCTGTGCTGCTGAAGGCAAATATCAGACTGGCTTCTTTCACAACAACAAACTTAAAATAACTAATCTTTGCAGGAGATCTTTGGTAGTGTTAACTTCTGTTACACTTTTTTTTTTTTTCCTAATCAAACTCCAGCAGTTTAATAAATTTTAAAGGAACAAACCTGGTGAAATCACCATAATTTTCCCTATATTTTGTTGCTGTTGTGCCTATTAGGTGCTGGGCAATCCTTCTGGCTTTGTTTTCCTCAGAGGGTTGGTCTGGGCTCTACTGAGGGACGACTGGATGCCTCGTGCTGCACAGGCGCTGGCTCTGCGAGTGGATAAAAGTGGCTGCCACAAGAGGTGATGTCTAAAGGGAAGTCTAGGAGCGAGAGACATGCCAGGAAGTCCAATTCTGGGTCCTGCACACATTTCCAGCCTGAAAATGTCAATCAGTGCTGAGCTGACCCCACAGCACCCGGCCGTGCCTGAGTTCCGGGAGCTGCAGAAAAGCACTGAGGAATGCCCAGCTTTTTGAATCTTAAATATTTGGCACCTTTTCACTTTTAAAGAACAATGGAATGTCAGTGTTGCCCCGGCTTGGCAAGAACACAAGTCTTAAAATACCATCATTTCCCGTTGCCTAGGATTATTTTTACCGCCAGTTGATGAGCGCTCTGGGACCGATCTGCGGCAAGCACCAGCGTCCTCAGTGGAGCTACTCAGAGCTGTGAAGTTCTGGTTTTCACAGGGTGCGTTCACTGTCTTTACTGAACAGGCACCCTGGGCCGTGCTGTCCCCGGCCCGTCTCTCCCCAGCCTGCCAAGACGGGTCCCCTCCCTGAGGCCGGGGCGGGGCGGGGCGGCGCGCGCCGGCCGCAGTCTTGTCGCTGCCCCATTGGCTGCCGCGCCTGCCGCTCCGCCGCGCCATTAGCGGCGCGCGCCACACCCCCATTCATGGCCGCGCGGCGGCTCGGGGTTCACGCGCCCATTGGCCCGCGCCCGGTGCTACTCGCTCGCGATTGGCGGGTGGAGCGTCAGGAGCGTGGCCGGGCGGGGGAGCTGCGCGCGGCCGGCGGGGTTGACCCGGCTGGCTGACGCCCGTGCGCTGCCGCCGGCTGTGGGGACGCGCCGGGGTGGGGGCGAAAGCGCGGCTCCGTGGCCCGGGGCAGGGGCCGGCAGCGGGGCGGCGGACGGACAGATCGACCAGCCAGTGCGGGTGCCTGCGGCGGCTATGGAGGTGTGCGAGAGCGGTGGGGAGCAGCCGCCGCTGCTGCACTGGGACCGCAAGCTGAGCGAGCTGTGCGAGCCCGCAGACCCCGACACTCTGCTAAGCCGCACGGTGAGGAGCGGCGGGGGCGGGCGGCGGCTCCCGGCAGTGCCAGGAGGCCGGAGGCGGGATGGCTGGGACGCTGCCGTGGGCGGCCGCTTTTTGGGGGCCGTGGTAGGGTTCCTCGGGCTCCCCGTGGGCGGAGGTGTCCCAGCGGGCGCCAGGGTCGGCGCCAACAGCGCCCCTCGCCCTCACTGCCGCCCCTCCGGCTCTGCTCGCCCCAGGGCCGAGGTGTCCTCGGGCAAGCCTTAGAGTCCCCTGTGCGCCGGCGGGTCTTAACTCCCTCCCGTCCGAGCCTGGCGGCGGCTCCCGGTAATCGGGGTTCCGCAGCTCCCGCTCCATCCGTCGCCGCTTACCCCCGCCCGGCCGGGGCTTCCTCTGTGCCCTCGGCGTTGCCGCTTCTCCCGGACGACCACTCAGGAGTCGCCGGCCGCGTCGTCTTCTTCAAGACGAGACTGTCCTGGCTCCGTCCCGCTCCCCAAGCGCAGGAAGGAAGTGACACAAGTTTCGATATTTTTGTTGTTTATTTTTTGGCTGGAATCCCCATAGTTTGGCTTGGGCAAAACGCATAGTTAGGATAGTTCCGAGGAAATGTGTCTTGTTATCTCTGTTCTGCTGGTTCACTGTTACTCAGGAGGCTTCTCGCAAGCACAGCAATACACCTCTGGAAACCCCGGTAGATGTAAATCCCGAGTGGAAATGTGCCAGAGCACATTGGGACAGCAGCACAGAAGACTCCTCCAGCCCGCTGCTGTGGTTGTCGAACGTGTGCTTGGGTGGAGAGCTAGAGGGACGTGGTGGTGGTCACTGGGATGTGGCAGTGCTCGAGGGATGGCGTTTGGCAGAGGCTGCCACATGCTCCGCGTTGCTTCCTAGCACCCAAGAGGGTGATGTGCAAATACAGCCCCGGAGTGAGGCAGCCAGCACTTCATGGGAGCAGTGGTGACCCCACAGCCACTTTCTCTGTGCTGATCTTGGTGTTAGTCTTTTAAGGCAAACAAGGAAAATCTTGTTTGTTTGTGTGTGGTATGTGGTAGTCTTACTGATCCGGGATCGTGTCCGTCACAAGCTCCAAGCCTCATTCCAGCAGGAAGTGAGCCCGCTGCATGCGTGATGGTCTTTAAACAGTGTTTGGTTTCTTTGTCTTTGAAAGTCTTGCACAACGTGTGTCTTTTGGTAGATCCGAGGAAAAGCAATCATGTCATGGTGGCTTGGGTTTTTAAAAGAGCCAGCAGGAACACTTAACAATGGGAAGCTCTTCCTTCAAACAGCTGTTTTCTTGTGGTTTTTTTTCTCTTTTATCAACAAGAATGTTTTGAATGAGAGGCTATTTGGAGAGTGCTCCCCTTCAGATTTTACAGTTGTGCTGGCATACTTCTTGCTCTGTTTGGATCCTTGTGATGAGAATGGAGTTGCCGCTCTTAACTTTTTTTTCCTTACTCAGTGTTTTCATATCTTAATTAGTACCTTGAAGGAGAGCTTACACTTGGGTTAGAACTTGTGGTTGCAGTGACATGGATATGTGTCTTTTCTGTCCTGTTTCAAGGAGCCTGAGAATTGAGATTAAGTGTGTCTTGATAAAGAAAACATCCTGTTTGGTGAATGGAAATGGGATGCCTTTCTCTTTTCTCTTTACAAGTTTTATTGGGGATTTTCAGCTTCAAATGCTGCGATGATGAGCATTTTGTAAGGGGCAGTGCATAGCTGGATGTGCAAAATCTTGGGCTGTGATGACCTTTGTTTGGAGTAACACTGACATTGATTTGTTTGTGTTTGCTGTCTTGCTGATTGGGCCTTTTTATGAGTTTAAAATGTCATCAGAGACCCTCTTGAAGCCAAATAAAAAGTGTGAAAACAATTTCTCCTTTTGGTTGTTCTTGGGATTCTGAAAGAAGTTTCAGGATAAAAAGGCCAACTAAATGCTATAAAGTAGGTGTAGTGAAGTATTGCAGTCTTTAAAGAAGAAAAGAACGTTTATGAAATTAACGTTCTTTGGAGTGAGAGAACTTCTTCCTGTTGAACTTTTTCTTTTGCCAATGTGCCCTGCCATGTGGAGGAAAATACTGTGCTTGATACTATGAAACACAAGGTCTCTATTTACCTCTGGCCAAAACTTCATAGAATCATTTGAAAAACCCAAAACAAACAGGCTCTCTGGACAAAACATCTGTTCTTTTCCTGGACTTTCTGTCTGGGAGGACTGGTTTGACCCAGTTACTCTGCTGTTTGTAAACTTACTGAAGGGTTTTTCTGGAAAGACTGGGATGATGAGGAGACCCTGCTCCCTCTGCAGGAATCCCCATGCCCTGTGCTGTCAGTCACCCTCACAGCCAGGGAGCAGTGTCCTACAGCATCTTCTGGTCTTCACGCACTCGCGAGGTGCCCCTTAGTTGGATATGCAAATCTGTATCCAAGGAAACCGTGGGCTTGGAAAAGGTCTCTGGGACAGTTATGCAGCCCTGGGAGCCTGAGCTGGACTGCAGGGGGAGGAGGGAGAACATGGTGATAACTGTGGGGAGAGCTCACAAGCAGGAAAAAGCATCAGATTCCACAGTCAGATCTGTGTGGTCTGGTGAGGGTGAGAATTCTGTGCCAACTGCCTTTTATATATTTTGAGTTAAATTTTAACTTTTCTATGACCAAAAAGGTTGTTCCTGGCTCCTGTTGTTTTGACGCTAGCAGACAAATGTGAAAGTATGCATACACTTAAAAACTTGACCTCTGTTTTAAACTGTTCCAGCCTGCCTTAATTACCAGGGCTGAAGTCCAACCTCCTGGGGATTTACATTTCTTTTTTAACAGCTGATGATTTCACCATTGCCTGTAGCTGTGTGAGGAGCTGTTTCCTTACCTTACTGGTGCTATCAGTGATATCATGGGCTGAACCTGGAGAAGGTGGGGCCTGGAGTAGCTCAGCTCTGCTATTGGCAGGCAGCAGTCCTGGAGGTGTCTCGTTAAAGTCCTCACAGTGCTCACCTGGATGTCAGACAACTTTATAGCAGTTGTTTTTCCAGAGTGGTTAAGTTTCCCATGGAAGCAAAGGCTGAAAGGGTCCCCAAAAGCATGTTCATGGTATGTGTCACGTGTCTGCATTATATAACCATAATCTGTGCTGTAGCTTGTTATGACTGTGTTGGTAGTGCCATGTGCTGACACTGTGTAAGGCAGTGTTATTATTATTATTAGTGTTACTATTATTACTCTGTGCTTTTTCCTGGTGGTCGAAGAGAAGGGAACACCTGCCACTGCCCAAGGGGAGCAGGAGCGTGGCCAGGTGGCAAAATCTCCAGCTTCTTGCTGCTGCTGTTACTTTCCATAACACGCAGGTGGGCTTGAAGTGGGAGAGCTCTGCTGTCGGCCATGGGGCTCTGCTGGAATTGATCTGTGATTGGACATGGCCCAGCTGGGACCGTGTCTTCTGTGACAAGTGCCAGATTTGATGCAGATGGACAAGTCTGACAAACACAGCATGAAATGCCAACTACCTGTCCTATTGCTGGATGGAGGCTGGAAGGCAGGTGGTTCATCAGAGCCTTTGACATTTAAAACCTCCTTATGTAATGCTGAGGGGGCAGTTTTATTCCCCCCTCCCCTCATTTTCATGGCTATTTTAACACATTGGCTGCTGCTTCCAGATGGTGGCAAAATGCAGGCGAATGCAAGTATAGATGTGATCTTGGCATGGCACGTGTAGACCTGTAGGTGGCCTACAGGTATGGGTGGACAACAGGACTAAATTCCTAGATGTCATGTCCTGGGTGTCTGGATGATTGGTTAACTGGAAGGTAACTTCAAATGCCAAGTAGCCCAAATGGTTTATTCGTTGAACTTGGAACTCATGAAAAAATTGGAATTAGTGAAATGTCACATGGCTGCTGCTGTTGTCTGACTGGTGTTTGAGCCCTGTGATCCTGTTTCCATGTCACTGGCGATGCTGTGGGCAGCTCAGCCCTGGGACAGTGGTGCAGTGTAGGTTGGAATGAGTGGAGAAGGCTTCCTAGGCTGCAGCTACCAAGTTTCTGTCTCCCTGTGAAAGCAAAACCAAAGGTGAAGGTTAGTGGCCAGGGCTGTGATTGTCATCTAAGATGAGCTTGGAAAATTTCCTCCCCATTACAACCCTCTGAACCTCAGCAGCGCTTGCCTGGTGACTCATTTCCTCTGCCTCAAAAACGAGGGTTGCTGCTACTTCGTGTTTCTAATGACTTCTGCAGGGAAGCTGCCTCTGGATGAGCTGCCAGGGAGTGCCTGGAACCCTTGGAGCACGGCAGCCATCATTTTAATGGATGACAGTGCTTGATTTTTACAGTCTGTGTGTATTTAATTGAAAGCTGCAGTTACTGCCACGGGTGTGGATGTGGAGCTGGCTCTATCTTACTGTGTGATGGCTGCCTGTAGCTCTCCGGTGTCAGTAAAGTTGGATCCAATTTTTGTTTCATTTTGGTAGGAGGAGAGCTACTTCATTTATTTGCACATGGGATTTGGTCTGGTGCCCATAAACCGTAAAGCTGAAATCTCTCATTCTTTCTTCTCTATACACTTGTAGACTTTATGTAAAATATTTGTAGAGTTAGTACTTGCAAAGATTTTTCCAAAAAGGGGAAAGGAGAAAGTGAGATTTTCAAATACAGAGTATAGAGCTCATACAAAACAGTAGTGTTAAATTATGTCAATGACTTTCCATATCAATAAAAAAGTCTACATCACAACTGCTGAATAGCAAAATTAGTTGTACACTGTGAGTTTGTGCTGAAAACAATCCATCCTCCTCATTTTCTTCCCAAATTTACATAAGAAAACTGTTCCAGTTTGCCAAGAGACATGTCACGTACTTGTAATGGGCCTACCTGATATACAGGTCCTCTAAAAGCTGAGATAAGCACAAGCAGGAGACCTTTAAACTTTACCCTGCTGTTTTCTGACAGTTAAAATCAGAAAAATGAGAGTATTGAGTTGCTGGCTGTAACTCTATAGTGTAGTCCTTGATCTGCAGTGAAGACCAGAGCTGGAAAATTGTTCGTCTGTTGTGGGACTGACTTTGAAGTGTGGTAGAGAAGAATGAGCCAGCATAATTAAAAAACCCACTATTTATTATTTTTTCTAATTGACATGACTGATGTACACCGTCCTCTGTAAATGTTTCATTTGGAAAGCCAGTCCTTACACATAGAACAGGTTGTGCACGATAGCAGGGGTAAAGGAATTTCACTTATGGTGTTACCAGACAGGGCTTTCCTGTGTCTGGAGTTGTTTAACTTATCTACAGAACTGGTGGGAACTTGTGCTCTTTGCAGGTCTTTGTTTGTAATGTGAAGAGTCTCTTCTTAGCTAGGGATAAGTGAGTTTCCCTTGTCGTGGGATGGGGACCAGTTTTTTATTAAGGCAGTTTCACTTATTTAGGATTATCTCTATCTGTAGAGGAGGCCAGTGTGTGCTGTGCCTTGCTGGCTACTCCTCCCTCCAAAGAGCTGAGAGTTCTGTGTCACTGTGGGTTCATTTTTTCTTGGTCCCTCATCTAACAAGGTCCCTCTGAGATACCTGGTTACTCTGAAGACACAGTCCTTTGAAAGTAGCCCCCTGTCTCTGAGCCGGCAGGTTTTCTTGCTGGCTTTTCATTTGCAGATAGGTGCTGCTTTTTTGTGGTTTTTTTGTATCCAAATGTTGGTTATCAGGCCTTGTTGTCCTTACTGCTGTCTGTACACCTTCCTCCATTCATTCCCAACAGCTGTTTTCCAGTCACTTCATAATACTTAGTTTAAACTTCCATTTTGTGGGTGAGACGTTAGCAATTACCTGCTAACGTATGCTAGCAATTACGATAGGTGACACTGCTATCAGGCATAGAGTGTCTGAGTTGGCCCAGTGGCATTTGTCACAGGCTGTCTTGGCTGCCGACCCTGAGCTTACAAAGTCCCCCCTTTAACTCCTCTGATTCCCTACAGCATCTTGCATTTTTCCAAGAGAAATAGGTTTCTGGTGGGTACCTGAGGGGTGCTTTGACAGTAGAGCTTATGGTCTGTGTTTTCAAGAGGGCACATTCTTTTGTGCTGTTGCTCCCTATTCATCTCTGAGTTATGGAGATGCCTTCTGGCTGTGTTTTTCTTGTGGTTGACAAGACCTGACAGTGCAGTTCTGCACCTGGATGTAACCACAGGCTGTTGTGGCAGCTATCTGGGAGCTCATCCAGTTTTAAAAGGACTTTTTTTTTTGTCAGAAATTAGCTTTCAGGCATATCAGTTCCCTGACACAGCTTGCCCTGTAGCAGCCAGATGATGCTGACATGAAAGGGCAGGTAGGAATATTTTGCTGGGGAGAGGGTAGTGGAACTGCATTTTGAGCTAAAGGAATGTGCAGTGGGAATAGTCAGAGTAGATTTATGAGTTGTGCTTAGATGCAAACCTGATATGCATGTGTGTATTTATTTGGTACCAGTAGGCAATTATTTGGCTGTCACTGGAAGTAAAAGGGTTTGCCCGGAAAGAGATATTTGTTCAAGGGTCATTAGGAAAAAGGGTTGTTTGAGAAGGATGTGGGTATGTAGCAGAAAAACAGGCAGACCTGATGTTCACGGAAGCACTGATGTAGGATTGGTCCATGGCCCCACCACTCTTCCATGATGTCAAGTGCTGGTGAAAAGTGGAGGCTGCCTTGGATGCTAAATTATTTTTCTTTCATAGAAGTGAAAGGAGTGGCATGCAAAGAATAAGCTTGGCTTAGGGCCACAATTTTGTTGGCAAGTATGTTGCCCTTTCACCTCCCTGAAGTGAGTGATAGGCAGTAGAGAAGACAGGTGAAAAACGGTGGGGTTTAACAAGGCATAGCTGAGCTGCACATTAAGTCTGAGATGCTGAGCTTTTCAGAGCAGGGACTCTTTCCTCATTCTTGCTGTCTGTGAGCTATCAGACGCAGATCACAGCTGCAGAAAAGAAAGTTACTGGATTGAGTGCTAAAACTGTGCAGGAAGGATAAACATACTCTACCAAATAATGAGCATTCCCTCTCCTGAGGGTGAGTAGGGAAGTAGAGAAGGCAATGTGAGAAAATAAAGTGTGGCTAAATGGGATAGACCTTAATTGCTGGAGCTGTCCCCATAGGTGCCATCCATCCAAATGTGGAGCTGGATACTGCCAGTGACCTCTGTGTCTTGGAAACTATTACCTTCTATTTTTTTGCCATCTGCTGCTAACTGGCTTTCAATCTTCTGTATGTGATCTGGCTCTGCTGTGGTGACAGACAAAAATTTAATGGAAAAATGTGACACCCACTTCATCTCTCTCCTCTCTGCCAAAGGAAAGCATTCCTCGGCAGTTGTGCTGGGGCTAGCTTTGTCCTTTCGTGCAATCTGTCAGTCATATGGGGTGAGAAATAGAGAGCAGGCTGCTCTAATAACCTCTTAGGGAGCTTTGGGTGTTTTAGGGAGCTTCAGGCCTCCTTCTTTGTCAAATTAGATGTGTCCTGAGCAGCGATGCAGGGCAGACGTTGGTGGAGGCTCCTCTCCTGTAGTGTAGGGGCAAGGAGTAATATTCCTGATGGGTTTAGTAGCTCACCTGGAGCTGGGCTCACTGCATTCGTGCAGCTCTGCTGGGATGAGCCCAGGCTGTTTGGTGACCCTGAAGTGCTCATCTCCAAGCTTTTGCTGCTGCTGAAGTTGCCTGCAGAGGTAAGGAGTGTGCATTTTTGGACGAGATGGGATGTTCTCCAGTAGGCAGGAGGAAAGTCATTTGCTGTTGTTGTGCACCAAAGATGTTGAGTGCTGCCCCTCATTTTGGATGTGAGCAGAGTCCTCAGCTGTGGCAAAATTCTTTGAAGCCCATGGTGACTTGTAAAGCAAGAGAACCATCTTTCGATTGCTGTGCTTAGGAGAACCTGGTTTAATTTCTCTTCTCCAAAGTTTGGACACTGTAATGTGTAGGTCTGTAGAAAACAGTGGGAAAAGAGTCAGGCTCTTTATACCACAGCATGGCAGGAAGGTGAGAAGAAATGGACATCAGCAGAAATGAGAGAGGTTCAGACTGGTAAGGAAAAAAGGCTTCACAGTGAGGATAACTGAGCACTGGAGAGAGAGCTGCCCAGGGAGACTGCACCACCTTCTTCCTTAGAAGTTTTTAAGACCCGACTGACTAAAGCCCTGAGTAAGCTGGTGTTAGTTAGTGTTGGCTCTGTTTGGGCAGAAGGCTGGGCTAGAGATGACCTGAGCCCCCTTCCAGCTGGAGCTGTGTTGTGGTTCCTTTCACAGCAGTCTGCACTAAAGGCACTGACCTGCTCAGATTGAGATAGGGCACTGCTGGGCAGCAGACTGGTGTGTTTCAAAGCTGTTGGTCTATGCTACCTTGTAGTGGTGTTATTTAATTTTTGTGGATAACCCTGAAACTGTGGATGTTGGAAGAGACTACCTCATGGGTTAGCTCATGTGAGTAGCGTAGGGGAGTTTTTGTAGACCTAAAACCTGAAAAACACCCAACAAAAAAAAACCCCAAACTCCATTCCTTGAATACCAAGCAGATCTCAGTTCTTTCATCCCTGCAGCAAATTCTTTGCACAAGAGAATGCTTATCTCAAGGCTGCTTTTTTCCCCAGTCTTCTATAGGTTCTTTTGTTGGCTTCAGTAATCCACCTGCAATGTTTTGGTTTTGTGGGGGTTGTCTGAAGACGTGTATTCTCGTTTATGGAGCCTCTGGTACCCACAGGAGAGATTTGTGTATCTGTAGAACCAAAATTTGGGAGCAGCAGGGAACTGCTCTTCTCTTCTGGTTTTTCTCACAACTGCCAAAGCAGTGATGGCACAGTTGCCTTAGAAAGCCTGTGATATTACAGACATGGTGATGCCTTCATCATCATCAGTAGGAGCCAAGACTAAGAACTTAGAACTAAGAGTGCAGTGTTTCTTGCAGCCAGACACCTGGCTTTCTGGGATCTGTCCTAGCTAGCAAAGGATGAAGACTGAGGGAAAATACGATGTCTGAACTCTCCACTTTCATAAATCCTACTATGAGGCAGCAGCTGGCTTTCTGTAAGACATCTGTCTTTCTCATCATGGGTGTAACTGGCCTCGTCATCAGCACTGATGGTATGTCTTTTTTGAGCTCACTGGTGCTACAGCTCCATTCCCCTCCTCCTCTGTGCCTCACCCCTGCACAGCTGGGATGTGTGGCTCAGGCCTGGGAGTGGTGTGGGGTTTCAGGTAGGCTGGTAAGATGTATTTTTTAGAAAAAAGACATAAAGCAGAAGGGTTCTTTTCAGAAAACTAAAAGCAAAGCAACTGGCACTGCCTACATGTGGCTCTAATGCCTTGTGTACTCCCTGGCGAAATGCTACAGGGGCTGGGGTCTCTCTGGGGATGTCCATTATAGTTGGCTGTGAGCCATCTGCCCTTTCTCTCACTGGGAAGCATTTCCCCCTTGCCTCTCCAGATGGATGCCTGTGTGTCTGGCTGACCCTTCTCTCATGACACTCCTGAAGGGACTGAACCCGAGGGAGAGGGCAGGACAGCTGCAGGAGGGCTCCAGATGTGCGTGGGTGATGCTCTCTTGGGATTCGCAGCTGGCTCTCTCTGCCGGTTGCTGGAAGGCACTGCTCAGGCGGGACTCCCTGCACTGCTCAGGTAGGACTCCCTGCAGGAACAGGCACGGCAGGAATGAGCTTTGGCACTGTTCTTAAGGCATGAACTTTCTGGATTCAAAATTTGTCTCCTCCTCAAGCCTTAGTGCTTTTGCAGTTCTTCAATTCAGCTTGTTTGCTCCTCATGGCCTTCAGTGGATGCTGCTGCTTGCCAGGACTAAAAGAGAAAAAGTAGTATTTTGTACTTGCCCAGGGTGACTTGTGACTTCTCACTTGGCTGTACTAATTCAGAGCAAAATTTCAGCTAGATTTCCATCAGAAAAGTGCTTTGGGGAGTCTGCTCTGTGACTTGGGATACTTTCCTATTGCCATTGCTTGTTTGTTCAGTTGTTAGAAATATGTTAGAAAAACCACGGGGAAAAGATGAACCTAATTTGTGTTGCTGTTTTTTCTCAACTACAAACACTGCAAGATCAAAATGAGTGCAAAAGTGTCACTGACTTTCGAAATTGTGCAGTTAAAATCTTGATTACTTTTACAAAAAGTTTAAAGGTATTTCATGTCCAGAATATCTTTTTTAGCTTTAATGTAAAAAAACCTTGCTTTGGACAGCTTGCTGGCAAAATTAGTTGGGGATGGAAAAAAACCCTACTTGCTTTTAAGATGTGGCTTCGGTGCTCAAGAGGGACATCACATGGTGTGGTGGCTGGGATGGAGCCACTGGAGCTACAAGGAAATGATTTCAAATTCACAGGCAATTGAGGGGGAAAACGGAGCTTGGAATTGTAAGCAAGAAATGAGAGTCTGCAGAAACTTTCATTGCTGAAGAGGCTTCTGAAGCACTTATTGAGTGCAGAAAGCTGTAAAGTGGGATGTAAAGGAGCCTGGGTTGTGTCTGGGGATGGCCAATTAACAGTGCCACTGCAATGATGAAAGCGTTGAAAAGTATGGTTTGGAGAGATTCTTAAAAACTCGGCTCTTGCAGGTGTCAGTATGTCACAGTTTGGTTGAGGACTTTTCAGTTCTTGACACCTGGATATCTGAAAGAAAGGCTGATTTGGGAGAATTCCAAGAACAGTCATAGAAGTAACTGGTTGAAGTAGCAAGTTTGTGAGAAATTATTACAAACATTAAAAGTGTTTGCTTTGAAGGTGGACAGGTGTTTGGATGAGTTTGGGGAAGTGGTATGATCAGAACAGTTTATGTTAAGCTCATATTGCTATTCTTGAGGCGTCTTTCTCAGTTTCATGTGATGTATGTCATGCCATTTTCAGTAACAGTACCAGAATAGAGTGTCTGTGGCACTCTATTCTGTGAAAACTTTGATTTCAGCTATGGTTCTCATAACATACAGATGATGAATATTTCTGTACTTGCAGCAAGATCCCTTCAGAGCTTTGTGTTTAGATTAAAATTATCATAAAGGGAATTATGAATCTTAAGCTATCATGCTGTGCCTTTTTTAAACTGCTCATGTCCTCTAGTAGTACCTTTTCTCTATTTGTCCAATCTCATGCTTACAGTTTAGAGAAGGGTAAAAAAGAATCACTATGAAGTAAAGAGAAGCTGATGATGATCAGCAAAGAATATCCAAGGGGGAAACAGTGTTGGCAAGTGTAAGGGTAGAAAGGAGATTTCTCTAAATGGTGTCATGTGAGAATTAGCTGCTGTCAGTAATCAGTCTTAGAACCAATCAATCTAGATAACTGGAAATCCAGATAGGCTGGAAGGTCTCAGAGGAGAAGTTTGGCTTGTTGACATTGATTTATGTTGCATTATGACATCATGAGGAAACACCTGAAAATATTCAATTAATAGGGTAAAGGGGAGGAAATGAAAACAATGCACTGGAGATCCTGGTGCCAAAGTTATGTAAAAATATGTGGAATCTTTTAGGATTCCACAGTTACAGAATGCAATAATACAGATAGGATTTAACTCTGGTAGGCAGAATTTAATGGAAAGCTGATACAGTCAGACAAATCTGGTTTCATTCTTTGAGATGAAAAAAAAAAAAAGAGTAAATGGAGACATTTTGTGAGCAATTGGCTATTAATTTCACTGTATTGGTTGAATACCACAAAGTGTATGGAATTAAAGGACTGACTCAAAGTAGTTGGTAACAGAGAATTGGTGTCAGAGAATAGATTTATTGGGTTCTGCAAAAAGGTACCAGACAGGAGGCTTCTCAAGGTTTTCATCCATGGTGTGGAAGCAAAGTTATGTGACTAGGAGCAAAAAATGTCTCTGCCTATGGGACAGGTGAATACATATTGGAAATCAAGACCTGGAAAGCATAACAAAAAAAGTGCTAAAATATACTTGAGCTAAGAAAAATGCTCATTCCTCAGTCTTTGAGGCACACCCATGTTCTCTTCTGGTAGTTATATTTCAACAAATTATCAGATCCTATATAAGGATACCTCATGGAAACAGTGGATTAGGACAGGGAAGATTAGGAAGGTTTCATAGTCCTTTCTAGCTTGAAATGCTATAAAACTTTATTGCTGGGCCTCTTGACTCTAGATACTTTAAGGCGTAACATGCATCACAGCATTTGGTCATTTTGCTGAACTGTTGATTTCAGTTAAGTTTAAATAAGTGCTTCAATTGCTGTTTTTGAGATGCTTGTGTTTATCATGACACCTCTTGGCACACATAAAGGAGGAAAATGTACAAGGCGTATGGAGAAGGATAAGATTTCTGTTAGAAAAAAGGCGTTAGTCCCATAATACAAGGCCACCTTTATGTATGTTCCCTCTTGAAGTTGAATACCAAAGGTGGCCTTGTGTTCTCTGACCCTCTGTCTGGGATTGACTGGGTAAAACAGATGTGGTTGGTGTAAGTATGCCAAAGGTCTTCAACCCTGACAAGTGAAGGGCAGAGGAAAAGAAAGCAAGGCAGTTAGGGTGAGGTATGAGGAAAAAGGGAAAGTGTGAGAAGATGAGATAAATACACAGATAAAAAAGCAAAGTTTGTAGCTTTGATTTTAAAGGTATAATTAGTGGAATGTGGTGGTTGATGTGGTTCCAGTTGTACTGATGGTACCAACTGTTAAACCCCAGTGTTTAACAGTGGAAGATTGTTCTTGTCCCTCTGCCTCTGTGCATCACACTACAACTCTGTACTTTTTTTCTACACCATCAGCTGGAGGAAGCTTGGCTGTGGCAGGTCTTACCTCGTTAATGCCTGTCCAGAACTCCTGCAGCATTTTAAAAAGCCTGGAGGTCTCTGTATGATCCAAGGTCAGTCTTCTCATAGTTTACATGGAAAGAGTCTTTAATTGTGACATGCATATTGCAGCAGGAGGAAGAGAGTGCCTGGGACATTTGGGAAGGGTAAGTAATTTTTCTCCCTTGGCATCTCTGTATTTAGGTAGCTGGCAGACAGGAGATGCTGCCTTAAACTGCTTCCACGGTATGGCATAACCTTTTGTAGTGGTAATGCTGTTTTGATTTTTCTCTGGAATATGCTAGAAGCAAAAATATTTTATTCAAGTATAGTGTAGATAGCAGATGAGGTTTGAAAGTGTTGAAATGCTGAATTGGAAACATGGCAATGACCAGGAGAGTACCCATTTTCTCTAAAGTGGTTTTCCTTCTTTTGGCATGAAGTTCCAGTGTGCCTGTGGTGTGATGATGTATGGGGAAATGCTGCTACACTCGTGGAGTGGCCCTTTCCTGACTTGCTCAGCATGGAGTGCCTCCTGGAGAATGTCTGGCAAGGAATGAAGCTCCTCAGCCTGATGATCCTGTCAGGCTGGTCAGGCTCCACCAGGAGAGGCTGAAGCTACGTGCTGCTGGGAGTCACCTCTGGAGCCGGTCTGGGGATGGAGTAAATGAACAATGCTGGTCATTGAACACCAGTTAATTTGTGGAGCAAGTTCTCCTGTGACTGTCTTTGTCATTCTGCTGTGCAGAGGTAACCTGCGGCAGTGGAGCCACAGGACGAGACATGCTTGACTTTTCAGAGTACTGCCAGAAGGCTTTTGAGGGGTCTCTCTTGACTTACATGTCCTCTCTTCATTGAGCTCTCTTAAGGCACTTTCCAGCAGGTGTCCCAAAAACCTGAATTCCCACGTCTGCTTGGATCTCTGAGAGGTCTGGTGTTTGAGCCAGGCAGGCTGCATTCTGTCAGTTTAGTCAAGCAGCAGAGGAAAATGGGAGTCAGAATTCTGTGGAGATGATATGAAGTGAGCGACCAAATATCTGAGAAAACCTGGACCAAGGGTGTGAAGAAGTGTGAAGGCAGATAGTGTAAGGAAGTGTAATGAATTTTGTGCTGCCCAGGCTATGACTTCAGAGGTCTGCATTACCTACCAAAGAGAGATGGCTGTGCTGGTGCTGGGAAACGGCTCTTTGACCACCTAAGTCACTAGCAGATGCTGCACTGTGCAAGCTTTGAAGCAGTGCTGTGACAATCTCAAATGTGTCTGTGTGATGCTTTCCTTCAGAACTCTTGCATTAAGCAGCGATATTTGACACATCTCAGACTAGAACTGTACCCATACAGGAGCTCATCTTTCCTCTGGACTTTGAAGGGGAGAGGGGCCTGGTGTAGAAGAAGGCCTGAGGGTTACACGTGGCCTGGTGCTGTCTAATAGCAGCAGGGAGGAAGTTGGATTTTTTTGTCTCTAAACAAAATGTACTTTCTCTGAAGTACAAGGGCACAATTAATGGAACCAGCACATTCAGGTTCCTCACTGTGGTTATTTGCAACACAGAGACACTTAAACCCTCTTTTATTAGCTTAGCCAGGGACCAAGCAAAGAGCTGGTTCCTTTAGCATCCTGTATTTTCCCCTGATTTGGTTTGGAGAGTGGTTGCTCTTCTTGGAATCTCCCTGCAAACCCGCCTGTTTCCAGTTAGTGACGCAGCGTTTCAGGAAGCTGAGCCAAGCCAAACAGGGATGTTCCCCACTTAAGGAGTGAGCAGGAAACCTTAGAACCTTATGGCCAGTGTAACTGCAGGCAGTATATTCAAATGCTCGAGATCACTGTTAACTTCTCAGAGTCTCCTTTTTAGCAACTAGTCTGTGTCCTGGGGGTGTTCCTTTGAAATCCAAACAGGAAAATAAGGTTGGGAGGAAGGAGAGGGTTTTTCTATCCCTCTCTGACAGAGAGGAAAAAAAAGGTTATAAAATGCCAGGTTTTTTTCTAATTTTATGTGAGGAACAGCGCTGCCTCATTTAGGTCTTCTCCATTATAGCCTAGTGCACAGTTTCTCATACTGGTAGACAGGTTCATATGAAAGGGCACAGGTATAACCACTGTGGGGAATAAAAAGGGTTTCCATTATTTTCTTGGAAAAGGGTATAGCCAGAGAGTCTGCTAAGGGGATCCAGGGAAGGGGCAGAGAGATGTAGAAGAGCTGAGGAATGGGTGTTCTTTGAGCCAACTCCTGCCCTGGAAACCATACAGTGTAGGAAGGTGTCACTTCTGCTCCTTAACTTGCTGGTGATCTTGTGGAGCTCTTATTGTTACTTTTGTATCTAACCCAGACCTATCAGCTCCTGCTCTGTATGTTTTAACAGGAGAAGCTTTTCCCTGTCCAAATTAAGCTTTGGAGGAGCTCTTCAGGGGGTTCAGAGTAAGGGACAGGGCATGGACTGGACAACAGTCAGTTTGACAGAATTTGGGAGGAAAAAATAGCAAGGAGCTCTCTTAGCTTAAAACTTTAATAAAGACTGACCATGAAGAGATTTAAGAAAGCAGAAACTGTCTGTAATCTTACTTAAAGCAAGAGTTATCACTAAAGGAGGGTAGGTTCCTCTTATTCCATATTTCTAGTATATGCCTGATGAACCTGTGACTTAGCAGCAGAATGTTTATCTGCAGACTGTGCTTTTTTTATCTTTCCCTGGCAGACATCATGTAGTTGTGTGAATCAATGCCACAGTGAGAAGCTGGGTCTGCTGGTCAGAGGCACCTCTGGGAAGTCTACATTTCTTGCTTTGGTTGAAGGCTGACTGCTAAAGTGTAGTGTAAGCTGGCTCGGCCACTTTGGCTTGAATTCTGGCTGGGCTTGGAGGGGTTTAAAAGAGGTTTAAAGATGGGGGAAAAAAAGAAGACAAAATGTGCCTTTACCAGGAAGTGATGCAAACCTCAGAAGATCCAAATTTGATTCCCTCTTTAACAGGGGAAGGAGTGTACTCAACCTTAGCAAGAAACTGTCATCTGTCCACTGGTGTGTTGTTTTTCTTGGAGGTGTGCAGTATTTTGGAGACAGTTTCTGTATTTTGGGAAAAGAGTGGGAGTGCATCATCCAAAGCAAAATACATCAGAATGTGGCACTGGCACATTAGCAAAATAATGTTTAACTTACGTAGCTTAAATAACTTTAAGAAATTTAAGTGGAAGGTGCATATTTTACTTAATTAGGATTATGCATAACCACAAGGAATTGGTGGGATTTTGCTAGATGGGAGCATGTGTGAAGAAGAAAACATGGAAGTGTGAAATATTTTGAAATCTACTCTTATAAATGCAGTGCTTAAAATGTGACTTGATAACTCTCTAAGAATGAAATCATTCCTGTTATGAGTTTTTGATAGTTACCAGCCAGCTTTGATCCCACAATGATCTTGAGCAACATGGGAAGTGCACTGCTCTGGAATCTGAGATGTATATGGCTTGTCTTGTTGCTTAGACTTTGCACAGGTGCTGCCTTGCACAGGAGACACAGATTTGGGATCTTGCGGGAGGGCTGCAAAACCAACAGTGCTGCAGCAAGTGGCATCCCAGGCTTGTGACACTGTGTAAATAGGCAGGGAGGGGTTTGTACCTCTAAGTATATCTGTAGTGTGGGTGGGTACAGATTCAGCTGCAGAAGGGCGGCTGAGTGAATGTTTTACTGCTGCTGTCACAACTATATATAGAAGACCAGAAAAAAACAAAAACTCACTGCAGTGGTCAGGCCAAAAGAACTTCAGCTGAATTTTGTTTTCCAGATGCTAAAGCATCTAACCCTGACCCTAGGTCTGGATTGTTTCTGAAGTAAGAAACAAAGTCAGGTACTTTGTGTCTGGTGGATGGCAGATGGCCCAGAGATGAGTAGAGTGCTCAGTTTGAGGCTGATGTGTTGCCAACGTGAAGTACGTGGCTACCTAGAATAATCTTTTTTGGTAGGATTTAGGAACATTGCATGGCAGAAGCAAATGTTTCCTTCAGTAGAAAGAGTTGAATACTTCTCTGTGTGTGCTCTAACAAGAGTGTGCACAGGTCTTGGAGGAAGCAGTGTCGCAGTGTCAGTCCTGTGGGTATAGCCTGCAGGATAATGCTGATTTATGGTAACTGACACCTCCAGCCTTTTGGTGACTCAGGGTTGGGGAGAGTAGCCTGCAAAATCTGCTTGGCATTTATATTTTGTTGTTGCAACATTATAAGAGACAGTATGTCCTGGTCAGGATGCACTGTAGCCCAAGGCATTTCAGGCTAATCCATGAGATCATAAGGATAGGGAACCACACAAACAACACATTCTTCTCTAGGGGAGAGCTGTTCACCCTGGAGACAGTACAGCTACGCAGTGCAAACTTGGACAAGATGTCCAGATGAATCTGCTTTTTTTTTCCTGTCCTGTGGTCATGGCATGACGATTTAGTGGAATTGAACTTTAAAGTGCATCTTCACGCAAAGAAATTTTGTGGTCTTGAATAGAGCTCAAATTGCTCATTCCATGAATTTAAGACGAATTCTTAAAGACATCTGTTGACTCTACCAGTTTTGGTTCTTCTTGAGGCTGAAGACAGAGTATCTCTTTTCCAGACTTATACATATGGGGATAGGTAGATTTGCCGATCCCTTACAGGAATACTTAAGTTTTTGTTGCATTTTCAATACCAAATGCTGCTCTAGTTTGAGAAGGTCATTTCTTGCACTACCTTATCTGGAAAACAGATGCTAACATAGAAAATATATTAATACATATTATTAAGATATTATAGAAAATTAAGAGTTGCCCATTTTATTGGCAAAGAAGAATTTTTTTTTTATTTTTTAATGGAAATGCATTTTTCACTTCAGTGAAGTTCTGTGCACCTGACCTCAGCCAGAATGGTCTAATTGTTGCAGTTAAATCACCAAATTCTGTCATTTGTAATTCCTGTAAAGGGAGCAGTGGTCTGTGCAAAGCAGTGTGATTTAGATAAAGCAGCCTTAACAGCCTACATCATAATGCCTCATTTTACAAAGACTTACACCAGATGATGCAGGAAAAATGCATGATTTTTTAATCATGTCACTGTAAGATTCTGCATGGAAACACTGAATTACTTATATACTTCTACATTCTCTTATGTTTCCAAGAAGACATAGGCTGTGATGTGAGCTGCTGCTGTAAACAATATTTTGCAGTTCTGAGAGGTGGAAAGAAGAAAGAAATCCCAATTTTGCTGGGAGAGCTTGAGTTGTATAGGGCTGAGTACTTGGGCTGCTGCTGTTCCAAAGTTGTGGAACCTTGCTGGCCTCTTAAATGAGGTCAGTCCTGATTGACCAAACAGAAACAAAGCCGAAATCACTCGTGGGAGGGAGAGCAAGAAATGAACAGCTGGTTAGGTGCTCTGGCTGTGCACTTTAGAGCTACTGGCATAACTGGATCTGGAGCAGCTCCCTGCTAAGGTGGTCTCTGTTAGCTTGAATAATCCACAAATCAGTCTTGGTGGAGCAGCGGATGTGGAGTGAAGCTGCTCACTCTGAGAGAACGGTGACCTCTGGGAAAGATGGTGCTTTCTGTTGAGTATGAGGAATAAACCAAAAGTTTCTGGCAGAAAGGCATGTATCTCTGCCGATTATGGCTGTTAAAAATTTTTATCTGAGAATTCCAGTGACAGAGCAATACTAGGATTTTCTTGGTGGTGGTCTTTTGCATGGTCTACTGATGCTGTGGGATGCTGAAGAGGCTGAACATCACCTTTGGGTAAAAGACATAGGATGGAAGGTCAGGCTATAAGAAATTGCATATTTATGAACTCCTGCATTTGCAGTCTGGTGTGATGGCTTCAAATTGAGTCTTGCAGTTGGAATGTGCCTCTTTGTTGTGCTCAGTCTGAGTTTTAATGACAGAGCTGTCGTAGCCAAGTAGCTTGCATGTGACTTTGCCAGGACTTACTTAGTTTTCAAGATGTGCTCTAATCCATTGGATATGAGCAGCATTTAGACTCTTGAGCTGTTAGAGATAGGTTGCCAAAGTATGTTTCATAGCGATATTGTTATAACACTCCTTCCTGCCTGTGGGTTTTCAGGCACGTTGAAGTTTTCTGAAATGTGTTTCTTCAGCTTTGTTCACGCTGATTTGTGTCGTCTGAAATTCCTGCTTTCTTCACCGCTATCAACAGAGAAAAATGGTTTCTCAGAGTTTGAAAAAACCCAAGTGTTACCCAGAAATGAGGGTAAGATAAGATTGTGGTCACTTAGGCCGGAGAGTGTCCCTTCAAAGTCTAGGAATAGGCAAAGGAGCATGCTATCACAATAGGCTGCCTTGTAATTGCTCCCCTTGCCCCTCCTCTTCCCTATCCACTTAAAAGTGGAACTTGGGAAAGAAATAAGAAGAACAAAAAAGAAGCCGACCCCAAAATGTACCCAGCTAGGGCAGTCAGTCTGAGACAGTGAAGCAGAGGCATGCAATTAAAAAAAGCGGCGTGCACCCGGCCCTAGACATTCCTGCAGCTGCAGGCTCCTGGCGCGGTATCCGGGTGGGCTGGATCCCTGCCAGCCCCTACCTCGGCAGGGACTGCTGCGCGGTGCATGAGGGAGAGCTGGAGGTTATTGCTGCTTCTCCACAGGGCGATGAAACTGCTCCTGCCACTGCTCAGAAATGTCTCATGTTCTTTATTTACGTGCCTTGGACGAGCTGCACTGGAGGAAGAGCCTCAGAACTCCGTCTGAAAGGCAGATGGAGCACAGCTCCCCTCCAGCGAGGAGTCCACCTCTGCTGTCCACCCTGCCCGCACAGTCCCTGCTCTCTGCGCCTGTGGGGAAGCAGTTTCACAACAAATGTCCCTGAGTTTCCTTTGCATCTGGAGGGGAAGGGGCAGGGGTCTGTGCCAACAGTCAGGCTTTTGAGACCCTGGGACCACTGAGCCTTGCATGTGTGCATAACTTTTAACCAAACCCCATTGAATCCGTGTGGTTTTCTCTTGCCAAACGGATGATGTAAGTCCAGGAACAGGTTAACACATCGGTTACTGGTAGTTAAAGTGTGAGAGCATGGCTGGGATGTCGGTGGGGGTAAATTATGATAATGCACTCGCCTCTTTCCAAGGACAACAACTCTGTGTTTGTGCTTTGGGCTGAGGCAGGCCTGAAGCTGCTCTGGGCACAACCTTGGTCTTTCTTTGCACAGTGTTGCTTTTCCATACTGCTGCCTCCAGTTGCCGGTCTCATGTCTCTGCTGGGGACTGTCATGGGAAGACCGGCATGGGCTTTATGCACCAGTGGTTTAGTTTAACCCTGCCCAATAAGGCAAGCTAGGCACCTTGTCCCTGAGTACAGGAGTGGCAGTGGTGAAGGCCTGCTCCTGCCATCATGAGAGTGATAGTCCTGCAGGTGTCTAGCACGATGTTATCTTAAACCAGGGCTGTTTTTCTGGGTCTTTTTCTAGAACCTGTTAGTCTTAGTTTTTGGGCAGTGACTGAAGGGTTCATGTATCTTGGAGTTAGATAAATATCTTACAAAAAAAGCACCTGGGATGTGCTGGGTGGCTGTTGGTGAAATATCGTCCCTTTCCCCAACATCCCCAGGGCTCTTCCCATCACAGGCTCACAAATGTGCTCTTATGCCACTAATGGTAGAGGCTGAACAGGGTGAATGACCACAGGACCTTTTTGCTGCTGGAGGTTATCTTGCCAAGGATGAAGCTTGTGTATATCAGGAGAGGAGGCTTGCTGGTGGTGTTCCTGCACCAGTTTCACAAGTGTGCTCTTATTTTCGGGAAGAAGAGAGTCATTGCCATGGGAATTTGGGGAGCTGTGCACATTCCTCTTCTGCTCCCCAGCTGTGTCTTTGTGTCCTGTTTATTCTTGTCTTATCACTGAAGACTTCAGAAGGTCTGTGTTGTGGTTCTTGTAAGTCCTGGTAGGGACCCTCTCTTTAGTCCTCCTTAGCTGCTGGATTTTTTCCCTAAACAAAACACCTACTTCAGAGTGTCCAAGGAGAGTACCTGAGTATGTGCTGCTCCCATAGCAGAAAGAGATTTCACAGTCTTTGGCTGGGTCTGTAGCCTATTTACGTATTGGCCCAGTTGCCCCTCTTGGAGGTGCAGAGTCGTGCTGTTTGATAATGCAATGCATTATGTGATGTGATGTGAAAAGTCCTGTCAGCTTTTATTCCTGCAGGTACAGCACTGTGTTGTAGGGCCTCTATCTTATCAACAGAAAAGCCAGGAATACAAATTTCTACGCATCAAAAAAGGCTGATTCTCAGCATATATCCTTGTTTACTGCTTGACCTTTTTAGAATGGATTTAAATAAGAATGGCTAAAGCATTAAACCTTTAAAAGCAAATGACATTGTCACTGCTTTTATGTAATATTTTCATTTTAGTTAGGGAATATGCAGTTTGAATTGTTATTAGCATGGGAATCTGGTTTAAATCTATTTCTGTATCCTGTCCTGATCTTTTCTGGTTTAACAAATCCTGTGAATAGGGGAGTAGGTCTAACTGCAGCTATATGCGCTGGAGATTGAAGCACTGTAGGCAGGATGGGGAGATTATCAATCTCTTCCACTCCTTTCCCCCATCCCACTCACCTGGCAGCTTGTAGAATAGCACATATAGGAGTTATGGTAAAAGCTGGATGGTCCATTTAAATGTCTATTATCTCCATCTGTTTCAGGCTTTTCTGGGTGTGCCTGACTGTCCCCATAAAGCTCAAACTGGAGGCTTGTGTAACGGAACTTTTTCATGGGACAAAACTGTTAGGTCTTTCTATAAAACAGTCTAGTATGTTCCTTTTACAAAATGATGCCCTACTGGACCTTTTGAAATGTTACTAGATATTTTTTATTGCATTATTGGAAAAATAAGGATAACTTAGTGGGGAAAAGAGGGACAGCTGCTCTTTCAAAAAGAAGAGCTATATCTCTCTCCTGTCCTATGCTTGAGTTCCCAGTATGTGCATGCTTGCAACTGTTAGAACACAGGAACAATTCAGCTTACAGGAATCCCAGCAATACTGAGTTTTCGTCCTTTGGCATTACAGCCAGTCGTGCTCATTTTGACTTGCCAACAACCAGATCTTCCAAAGCCATCTGAAATCACAACTTGTTGGTAGAACAGAGCAGTGATTTTAAATCCCTTGCTGTTTTTGCACATCCAACACTTTTCTGGGGATGTTTGTGGACTCTGCAAACTTGAACTTATTTCATGTTCTTTAGTTTCCTTTGTTAGACTTTGCAGCTTTTGCAACCAGAAAAAAAATTAAAAATAGAGGCATAGAGTGGAGGATGCTCAACAATTCTGAAAATCTGATGGTTTTAGTTTTGGCATGTCTGAGTCTTTGTAATGTTGCCGCATAAGAAGGGATTATTTTGAGCCTTGATTTATAAAATCTTCTGGTTTATGAAGCTTTCTCTAGTCTCTGGAGAACAGACGCTACTGATGGGTCTGGAGTGCAAATCTTCTGAGGAGTTGGCTGAGATTGCTGGGTTGTTTAACCTAGAGAAAAGAAGGCACAGGGGAGACCTTAGTGTTCTCTACAACTACCTGAAAGGAGGTGGGTCAGTCTGTTCTTCCAGTAACAAGCAATAGGAAATGACCTGAAGTTGTACCAGAGTAGGTTTAGATTAGATAATAGGAAAAAAAGTTTTGTGGAAGGGGCTGTCAAGTACTGGAACAGTCTGCCCAGGGAAGTGGTTGAGATTCTATGTACACTAAGCATTATGAATATGAAGCTCTCTTGGTTAGAAGGATGTTGGAATGCTTTACATAGGAGCCATTTGTTCTTGTATGTTAGTTTAATGAATTAAAACTTGTGTGGCTTTGATGTGCTTTTTTTTTTTCTTGATGGAAAAAAAAGACATTCAGTGCTAACCTGCTGAAAGCCAGGTACCACTTTCAGTTCATCGAGCAAGATCAGTTCAGTCCTTGATCTTTTGGCACACTGATGCCTGTCTTGGCAACTTGGTTTGGTTTCATTTCATGATGCTGAATTTAAGTGGTGTGAAGTCAGTCCTGTCATCTGTAGCTAGTTGCAACCCCCACAGGAAGCAGCAGTTTTAGGATCAATTCTCTTTCTTTTTTTTCCCCTTTTTTTAGTTAAAGAACCTTCCTGATAGCACACATCTATCAGTGTCCCTTACGCAACAGCTTTCTGTGTAAAATCCACTGCAATTTTCAAATTCCTCAAGAGTCCCATAGCGTTTTGGTCTCCTTCCCTCCCAGCCCAGATGGTCTGTAGCAGATGCTCATACAAAATGTTACACAGCCAATGGTGCTGTGTTAAAAAATGGTCTATATTTAATACACACAGACACACAGGCACGCACACACATACACATGTATATAAATCTATGTATATATAGTCTTAACTGGCTCTGGAGTTAACACAGTGCTGATAAGCAGTACAAGGTTTCCCTGATTATTTTTCTGGCTCTGTACCTGTGTTGCCCTAGAGCCAAACAGACTCATTTAACTCTGGGAGAGTTTTCCTCCCTTTGGGTGCTCTCTACTTGAGCTGAGTAATGCAGGGGGCTGTGCTGGGTTGGTACCTGGCAGTGGGGTCTTGTATGGCCGTGCGCCACAGGTGGCTTACAGGTTGAAATCACAACGCCTGAAACTGGAATGCAGATTTTGATTTCTGAACTCCTGAGCTTGGACTTCACCTCTGGGTAGCCCTCAGAGCCTAAAGTACCGTATGTGGTGTTGGTGAGTTGGCATCTTGAATCTGGTGTTTGCTGTCATTACAGGAAAGACGCTGAGGTGCTGGAGCAAATCCAGAGAAGGGCAACAGAGGTGGTGAAGGATCTGGAGGTTTTAGATTGGATGATCAGAAAATTTTCTTTATGAGCAGGGTTGTCAAGCACCGGAACAGGCTGTCTAGGGAAGGGATTGAATCACCATCCCTGGGAATTTTTAAAAGATGTACAAGTGGGACACTTAAAAGACAAGGTTCAGTGTTGGACTTGGCAATGCTGGGTTGGACTTGGTGATCTCAAAGGTATTTTCCAGCCTAAACAATTGCGGGTACTTGTGTGTGTGTTTCTCACTCCTGGCCTTGGTGCAGTGTCCAGCCCTGCAACAAGAGGCTTTCTCTATCTCCCAGCTGGCTTTGGTTTTCTTACTGATAATTTTGGCATAGAATATGATGCAATCATTTTCCATGCCACTACCTTTGTGATCCCTCTCTTGTGACTGGAGAATATTGCTGCTTCCTTACTGCCCTTGGGCGTGTGGCAAAGGGCACCTTTGCTTCAGGGAGCAAGAGGCCCAGGTAGTGTGTGACAGCAGCTCCTGCTGAGCCCTCTAACCACTAGGCCATATTTCTTTCCTTAGAAGCAGGAAAATGTGTTGATAAAATCTGGAAAAAACACATTTTCCACCCTACTCCTCCTGCTTCTAAACTGTGGGTAATGGTTGCACAAGCAGGGGTTGAGGGGCCCCTGGAGGCACTGGCTGGGTGCTGGAACAGGTCCCATGTCCTCCGCCAGGCTGGGCCTCCCCTCCCTGCTCCCCCATTGAGGCACCCAGCCAGCTCTGAATAGCTGGAATAGATCTTGGCTGTGGCTGGCAGGGGTCTGAGCTAGCACTGGCCAGGAAGTGGGAATGAGCGATTACGTGTGCCTGTGCTTATGCAATGTCTGATACTTCCCTGCGCCATCTCTGTCCCCAGGATGCTAGCAGGCTCTTTCTGCAGTCTCAGGAGAGGCATCTTTTATGCTGCACAGCTCACTCACTTGCTCAATATATCCAATTAATTAAATTTCAGTGCTGCAAGTGGAAGTGGCTTTGTGCATTTGCATTTGGGGAACGTGGATGGGGAAGATGATGCGCAGGGCTCTGTGTGTGTGTGCTGGCTGGAGCACCTTCTGCTCCAGTGCCAGAAATTCACATTGTCTGCTGGCAGTAATCTTGAATTAACCTTTAAAATTGGATGAAACTCCTCCTTTCCTTAAATGCTCCCTCTCCTTTCATTCTGTCAGCTGGTTGCTTTTAAAGCTTTTCTTTATCAAACTCAAAAAGCTTTAAAAACTTCAAAACAGTTTATTTCTAATGTAAAATAAGAGCACAAGTAATCTTGTTCTTCGTGTGTGTTGGAGTCTGTAAGTCAAGAGGTTCTCTGAATTCTTCTGAGAGAAATCAGAGTGCAGGGATTGAATTAAAACCTTTGGATGGATTGAAGTATATTAAGCCACTCACACATAAAGTAGAGGTGTAAGTTTAAGTTTTAGAATAAGCAAGCAAGCAAGTAAAAGTAAGAATGAGCTTTAAGTGCTTTTATTAAAAGGTCTCAGATACCAGAGTAGAAGTGCGAGTTCTAGTGAAGGTTGAAATACACAGTCCTAGATACTAGTGTTTCCATGGAGGCTCCAGGAACATAGTTGTAGATGTAATAAAACTATAATAAGAATATTGCTTACATTTTTCAGAGAGAACAAGATAGACCAAATGCTTAGTTTATATGTAACCTGGCCTGCTAAGAAACTAGAATTATAAGAGGTTAAGAAGTAGTGGTTCAAGTTTGTGTCTTTAGCTTTTTGGGAAGTTTCTATATAAGAATTTATGCCTAGGGGAAAGCTTCGCTTTGCTTTCCCGTTTGCCTTTGTTCCTGCTCTCCTCACCGCCATTATCATTACCCAAAGAAGACAGGAGCTGCTGCAGCAACGTTGGCCCTGCCAGGACCCTTGGGAGCAGCTTCTGCCTCTGTTTGGGACTCTATACCAAAACTTAGCATGGACTTTAACGCTTGTGACTCTTTGCCTTTCGAGACTGATATGCCTTTGCAATAAACAACTTTATAGCAACTATTAGCTGCTTGGCTTTTTAAAGAAGACAATTACAACCCAACAAATGGTGCCTAGAGCATCAGAGAAATAACCCAACAGGTGTGTTTGAACAGGGTTGCACATTACATACTTGCGTTTGTGCTCTTCGTCAGATTTAAAGCAAGAATAAAGTTACTTGCCTTTGATTTCTCTGCTCTAGGCAGCCTTCTGCTGCTGCAAATTTGGTACTTGGGAAGGATGATATATATACCCTGAAAGAGATGCCCAAACACATTCAGCTTTACTAACTAGAAGACTTAAAAGAGACTTCGAAATGAGCAACTGCTAAATGACTTCTTTTGAGGCAAATCCTTTCACATGGAAACTCCCTTTTAATTTCCCCATGCACTTCAGCATTCCTCTTGCTTGGGCTCATGGGGAATCTCCTATCAGCATTGAAACTGGTCATCTGTTGGATGTGGAAATCAAATGTGGACTCCTGAAAATGATCACAGTGCTTGTGAATCCTTGCAGTGTGTCACAACTGTTTGCTTGTGCTGTGGCTGCAGCTGCCTCTCGGATCCTGAGGAACAAATCAATTTCAGAAGGATAGGGGATAGTTTGCATGTGTGTGTTTGTGTTTTTAATCTTTTTGGTAGAGAAACCTTGAAGTCCAATGCAAGGTTGCCAAATTTTTCCTCTGAGACCCTCTCCCAGCTCGCTGTTGAGGTGAGGCTCTTGCAGTGATGGCAGGGGCTCCCTCTCCTAGCTAGCTGGGAGATGTGTGCAGCCTTCACCAGCCCTCTGGTATGGGAGAGAAGCTGACTCACTTGTGCAGCAGAGCTGGAGAACCCAGCCTTAAAAATAAACAAGGGAGAAGGCTTTCAGTGGGCTAACGCTGTGGGATGTGCTGACTGCTTGAAGTTTGTTGAGCACTGTGTTGGGAGCAGGCTTGTGAGTGGGGCATTGTGTCTAACACGGACAACCTTTGCTCTTAAACCTGGATTCTTGAACTGTGCTCCCCAGCTGCCTTCCTGATAAGGATATCGATTTATCTGGAATACAGGAACACAAAGCCGCATAAGCAGGTTTCCCAGCTCTGGCTTTGCATCAGTTTCTCCAGAACATGCTGCCGTTCTAGTAAACAGCCTTGTTTTGCTGCCAGAAGGCCAAAGGAAACAATTGCGAATTATTTTAACCTTATGTAAATCAAGAGCTATAAAAGTTCCCCAGATTGTTTGAATTCCCGCATATCTTTTTAGGGCAGCCTCTAGTATTCAATTAAGAATAGCTTGGATCGAAGCATTCACACTGTTCCTTCGTGATTGATTTTTCTGCCTCTTTTTAATATTATGAACCACAATGAATGGATCTGGCTCCAGCTGGTAAACCTAGCTGCAAGCTGGTAGAGCTGTCCTCTTAAGTCTTATTCCCTGTTTCATTACTTAGGAACATTCATGTTCTGCAGTTGTTTCCTCTTTGATAAGCTGAATACATTGGTTTTTTCTTTTCTTATTTGCTTTTATTTTGAGGCAAGATTTCCTTTTCTATAGTGATTCTCTGAACTTTCTTCAGCTGTTCAACTTCCCTTTTTTTGAAATTTGGTGGCATAGGAGTGGGGCCTGGCTATGGCCAGTAGCAGCTACATCAACCATGAGCATGGAGAAGTTTGTGCTTCACACGTCCCTGTCTTCTGAAGTCCTCAGAGTTGTGTGCTCTGGTTTTTGCAGGGGGCACAGATTTGTGTAATAATTCGTGTGATTGGTGTGAGGCTACAGTACAAAGGTGTAGTTGGGGGTTGAGCTTTACAGGCACACTTCTTTTAAATATGAAAGAAATTTCTCCTTTTAGAAACAAGTACAAACAAGAAGTCCTAAATAAATAAAAAAGGCAAAATTTCTACAGTACCTCCCTGCTGTTCTTTGGGTACTGGCACCACCACAGCATGGGATAGTCATACAAGAGTCCCCAGTGCTTGGCTGCACCTGGAACTGTGTGAAACCCCAGCACTGGCTGAGGGGCTGCCTTTGTGTGCATTTTGAGCACACATCTGTAGTAATTCCTCCCCACGATCTAGTGCTTGTGGTACCTGTCCCACAGATATTCTTTCAGCAATGTCTCTCACAGAGTCCTTGAGTCTTGGCTTCTGATTGTCAGTTGCCCAAGTGTGACTTGGAGTATTTTGTTTGCACCATAAGATACTTCCATTTTTAAATTATTTTTTACCTTCAGCTTTACTTTAAGACATCTCTTGTTTATGGCTGCTTACCAAGTTCTCTGTGTTTTGGTTTTGTGAGCTGACCTTTTTGTTACTTGCTCCCCCTGCTGATACTGCATTATCTGCTACCTTTAGTGGTGATGGCTTTTCCTCTCAGGTCACTGATAAAATAATAGAGGCTGGGGCCAAAAACTGATCCTTGTGGGAACTCTCTTAAAACGTGAGGCACAATCAGCTCATTTATGTTTCACATCTGGAGATTTCTGATTTCCTTGTCACACTGAGTGAGGCCTGTTGACTTCATCTCACTCCAGCTTTGTTTGTACAGCACCAACTCAATTGCCTTATGCTAAGAGGGGTAATAAGCTTGTAATATTATTTCAGAATGAGATAAAATTTAAGAAGCTTGATTGTCAGTTACTGTGGAATTACAAGCGTAAATTAGATTTCTCTTCTGTTTGGAAGTTCTTGGGCTCTTTACTACTCCTTCCTTTTCCATCTCTTCCCTTCATCAGAAATGAACAGTAGGTAGGTGTCTTGGTTTGAAAAGACAGGTATGGTTTAAGGAAAGGCAGGAGCCCCTTTTCTGCAATGCAGAGTGCAACCCCCCTCCCTTTTAATTATTTTAGGTCCAAATCAGACGCTTTCAGGCAGGAGATATGGGGATGTGAATAACAGTTCTTTACTGGTATTTAACAAGGCAGAAAACAACAACAGCTATAAGAAAATTGGCAACAGAACAGAACAGTCTAGCTCCGCTCCAGTCCCTTTTGGCCTCAGGCCGTCTCCCTGTGCTCAGTTACCGGTGCTGTGGGGGAAGGGCATGTCCCGCGCAGCTGAAGAGGGCTGGAGTGATGGCGGCGGAGGCCCAGGGGTGGGAGAGGATGGGAAGGTGACTCCCCCCCTCACGGTGTCGGTCGTGGTGCTCGGCAGAGTGTCCGGAGATAGTAGGGTGAGATGGGAGAGCAGCAGAGCGATGTCCAAAAGCAGGGAGCGTGGATCTCAGCGCTGAGATGTCAGGGGGAGATGCCAGAGCGAAGCACGGGGCGTCCTCTCCCTCCACGAGCCAAACGAGAGCGAGTCCCCACTCCAGACCCCCCTCCCACCTTTCCTTTTCCGGTCGTCCCTCCCCCCCCCTTCCCCTCCACCCACCCCCCTACGAGAGAGCATTATCTGTCGTTTTAAGGTGTAGCCACAACTACTTAGCATAACATTGGGAGGAATTCCACAGAAGAAAAGGGGAACAATCCAACCCCTAACAGTAGGTTAACTTGCTCTTACTTTGGTCACCTTGTTTACACCTAAATATTTTCATATTATGTCTTACAGTCCATTAGTATTGTCTCCTACTGAAAATAGTTTCAAGAGCTCCTTAGAAGCTGTATTTAGATTTTTCAGATGGAAGTTTTCTAGGTCTACTAATTAAAATGGCCAACTTTGAGTAGCTGTTTTTATATTCTCTTCCATTATTATTGGGATAAAATTAATTTCATTACCGTCCTGTGGGATGGCTGTATCATCTGGTCTTATATAAAAGCAGTAATTCAGAACCACCCCCTCACAGGGATATTCAGTTAAACATTTTGATCTTTTTTTTCTCTCAGTAACTGCAGCCAAGCAATGGCCTGATCTATAATTAACATTCCTCTGGATCCTGACAAACTCAGAAGCAATCTTTTTCCCTCAGAATTGCATTTTCTATTAACTCTTTCTTGTTTTCTAGATTCTGATTTATGTTAATTCTCAGTAATTTTTCCTTTCTCCCAATAGCTCAAATAGATAATATTTATAATAGGCAGGTTTGTTTTCCCTCCGTGGTTTTCTCTTCACCTGTCAAGGTGAGATGGCAGTGGTTTTGCCTTTCAGGTGGGGAGGAGCAAATGAAAGAAAGTCCAGAGCAGTCACAAGAGTAAACACTGTAATATGCTGAGATTTAAATGGCAATCCATAAAAGTCAATGACACTTGGCAAAAATACACAGCTGGGAATGGAGGAAGTTCTTGCACAATCTTAATATACTGCTTATCAGTCATTGGTTTATTTTATCCCTTTCCAGATGCTGTGACTTTGAGTCTTCCTGTTGTTTTCCTTCTTCTCCCTCACTTTTCTGGCTCTTCTCCTTCAGAGTCTTCTCCTGTAGTTTGCAGCTTCGTTCCCTGTTCTGCTGCTCTTCTTTATGTCCTGCAAGGGGATGAGTAGCTTGGCCTCCCTTTCACCTGCTTGGGAGCAAACGACTGGAAATGGAAGGTACAGAGAGGAGGTAGAGATAAAGGAGAGGAGTGCTCTGAGCAGGAGAGGGCTAAAAAAAGAGGCTGAAATATCAGTTCACAGATGATAGCAATGCTGTTTTGAAAGTCTCCCCTGTATTCCCAAGACTCATGAGGAGAGAGAGCCACCATACCTCTTTGCTAGATAACCCGTTCCACAAGTCCCTGCATCTCTGGAAGGAAGCAGAGAGGAGAAATAAGCACACAAGTTTGTTTTTAAGACCCAGTCTTAGGATACAGATGTTTCCTCTACTGCTATCTTGGGTCCTGAACCTTAGTCCAGTACCACTCATAGTTTATTTGTTTATTTTTCATAAAACTGAGTGAAGTAATATTTACTGGTGCTGTGACAAAAGGTTTGTCATAGGAAATTGCAATACCAGCTCTCAAGTGTGTGGGGTATCTTAAAATTATTTGCCCAGATGCATGCTACACATCCTTGTAACAGTTTATTTGTCCTTGCTCATATGCTGTCTCCTTTTTTCCTTTCTGCAGATTTCAGCAGGGCTTCAAAACAAACCTTGTCTGCCTTTGACACAAGTAAAAGCCAAGTGACCCACCCACACTCTTGTTTTGACATAAAATGAAATGTGTTTTTCCCTCAGAGGAAGAATCCCAAAGTACCAGTGTTGATGGAAGTACTGGTCCATACAAAGTGAGGTGCCAAAACCATTTCTGTGGGTTCTTGTGTAAATTTCTGCAGAGTTAAGACTGTAGAAGTACAACGTGGCTGTCCTGAAGTATCCATCTCATGGGACAGAGGACCACTGGGGGTGGCTTTAAAATGCAAAGCTTTTTGCTGTGGGATGCATTTGGTAGGGCTGGTTCATCTGAAGCAGATCCAGTGTCATGGCTTCAAAAATCATGTTTTCTTCCAGGTACAGGGTAGGGATGTTCTTGTTGTCAGTCATCAAGTACTGTCACGCTGCTCTTTGTTAGCTTGGTGGAGCAGTAGCAGGTTTGACACGAAACTTGCCGCAAAGATGCGAACTGGAAACGTTTTGACAGTCAGGGATGGGAAGTCTGTGATGATACCTGCTGTTGATGAAGTCCTAGTTCTGTGTGCATCCATGGTGTCTGGGCTCAGTGCAAGCTCATGGGAAGGGTGAGGTACGTCAGATCAAAACCCAGGATGTTTCTGCTGAAAGCAAGGTAGAGGACTTGCTTGGAAAGGTGTTCTTCAGTGTGCTTGTTTGTGTGACTGTCTGGTGAGATCACACGCTGGAATAATATTTGGCACACAACCAACATTTTTAGTGCATGGTACTTAATGTGTAACCCTCAGTTACAGCAGCACTGAACACAAAGTCCTGCCAGTGTGTTTCTCCTTCTGTTCTGATAGTAGATATCTGTGTGCTAGAGACACAGGTCCTGCTGGGCAGGATCTAAAGCCTGTGGCAGCTCAGGTCATTGCTAGCCAAAGGCTGCTGATCCTTGAGCTCTGCGAGAGTTGGACAGTTCATCCTCCTGGGTAGGGCAATATGACCTGTTGATTTCTTTACATTTGTTTCACAAAACCACTCCATTTTTTTTAGTTCCTCCACTGTGCTCAAGCACCTCTTCCTGATTTCAAGAAAGAGTTATATGTGCGTGGTGTGTTTTTTCTTTTTAAAACTATACAAACATCTGCAATTTCAACCATTACGTGTATGAATTTTTGGTAGTTTTTTTAAAAGCTAATTCATATTTTCCATAATCAATTCAGGATGTCTGCATTTAGGCACTTGATAATCTGACTCTTCAAAACTGAGGAGTGCCTAAATAAACACTGAGGAGCTTAAATTTGTGTCTTTTCAAGCCTTAGCTTCTATACTTCTATTCTAAAAAACAAGCAGTGCACCAGAACCCCCCCCCAGTACTATAAATCTGTAAAACAAAGACTACTAACTCTTTGTGAAATAAAATGCCCAATCTCTCTTTAAGCTGCCAATACTGATCATAAAGCCTTACTTATTTTAAAAAACAGTCAGCTTTAATTAAAGAGTAGAATTTTGATGGATGGTGTGTAGGTTTGCAGACAGTGTTAGCAAAAAGAAAAAAGGGTGGCTCCTGCAAGCTGTAACCGTGCCATTTCAACTGTGTAGCCATTAAAGAAGAAACAGTTTTGAAGGAAAAAATAAGGACTTTTATTTTAAATGTCAAGTGTCCTGTCAGTCAGGACTAACAAGAACCTCTGATAGAGCATGAGTTATTTCTCACCTACATCAGTCAGCCTAGTGAAAGATCCTCCTTTGAAAGATAATTTGGTCCTCAGGGAGGAGGCTGTTGAGAACACTTTAAACATGAAACAGCTGAACTGGAAAGCATCTGTGTTCTGTAGGAGGCTCCCTGCACTAATGGGAACCTAGATGTGAAATTATGATTTTTCTGAGGTCTTGTAACAGTATCAGTGGTTATCTTTTCCTCCTTCCTGTTACAATTCTAAAGTCAGCTGGGAGTTGGACTCAATGATCTTTATGAATTCTTTCTAACTTGAGATATTCTGTGATCTCTAAGATTTGTTTAAAATACAGGAACAGTGCTGGCTGTGCCCTTTACACAGGGCTCATCTGTACCCATCAACAAGGGATGCTGTTACATGAGGCCTGAGATGTATTTCCTTTGCTTTCATCCCCTTTCATTTCCACATTGAAGGAAGATGTTAAATGAAGGCTAGTGCAGTGTGCCCAAAGAGTTTAAAATTCTCCTATATTGTTAAGATCTATCTCCTGTCAAGAAGGAACTGGAGTAACCATGTTCTTTTAAAAATGGCTGTAAGTTGAACCAGCTGTGTAAGAACAGGTGTGTTATCCCTTCTGATGAGCTCTTGGGCAGCAAAGAAGGCCATAAATGTCCACCATTGAACTGTAAAATTTGTTTACAATCTGAAAACTTTCTTCACTGTTTATTTTTTGGCTTAACCTTGTGAGTTACATGGAACACACTATTTTGATGTAAAACTGGCAGCAAATGCAAGTTCTTTCCATAGAGCCTGGAGGTGTAGCTGGGGTGTAACAAAGCAAATTAATATTATCTCACGGTAAATATTTATGACTGACACTACATGGCTGGAGCATAGCTTGGGAAAAAAAAATAAACAACCCAAACACTACACATCTTTTAATAAATAACCAGTCTCTTTAGGTATCTTACGTGGGTGCCAAAAATCACTGGAGACCCCAGTGACTAAGTTTTGGAAGCTGAGCTCCCCTCCCTGTGTAGTGTGAACCATGCTAGCTGGTGGCAAGGAGAGGCTTTCCCTTGCTCTTGGAGGCTTGTGAGATGCAGATGGGTCAGTCAGGCCTGTCTTGCAGCCTCTGTAATCACTGGGGGTAAAGAATTGTATCCCTGCTGCTCACTGTGTAAGGGGAAGGGCATGAAGGCAAGTAATGGACAGGTTCAGTGTTCTATGCTTCTGCTGCTCAAGCTGGCAGAAAAATAAGGGATGAGGAAGTGGGGATGGGAGGAACTGAGACAAAAGAATAGCTACATCTGACCTGAGAGCTTAATCTAAATGCTTACTTGCAACACAAAATTAATAATGTACTTTGAGGTCTCAGTCAGGGACTCACATGGGGAGAGCCTTTTTGAAGGGCTTCCAGCTCATGGACTCACTGTTCTGGCCCCAGTGACTCACTCCTCTGGCTTTGACTTTTTGGGGAGAGGGTGGGATGTAGCAAAACATGCACCCAGCCTATTGAAAAGTTAGGCTAGATCCAAGAGCTGTGCACTGGGAGAAGGGCAGGGGAGTGCGAGAAGGATTTTCCTATTTTGCATGACTCCCAAGAGGCTTGGGCTAGGAATGAGCAATAGCATCCTTTTCTCTTCTTGCAGGCAGTGGACTTAAAAGACTGAACTTGAGAGTTGTTTCTCACCCTTGCCTCAGCTCTGCAAGGGCTTCTTTCTTTCTTTGATTTTTGTTTTTCTTTCTTTTAATCCATATTTAGTCCTCTCTATTTCAGAGTTTCATTTAGGTTTTTTAGTTATCTTTTTAAATACAAAAGAATTTTTTGATGGGGATTGTTAAAGAAGAAAGTGAAAGAATATTTTGGAAGAAGGAAAAGCAAAGGAGTAAGCACAGTTTTTGAAAAATCCCCCTGATAAGTTAAGAAAGTATATCTCTTTTTTGTTGATTTTGGGTTGGAAATATTTGAGTGTTTGCAATGGAAATGTGTGCAGACGTGTGTACATAATGGGGTGGATTATGAGATTTGCTCAGCATGAACTTCAGCGTTTCCAACTGTGTAACCTGAATAAGTTGGGAAGATGTACAGATTTAATGACCATGTAAATGTATTAGCTCTGCATTTCCTGGCATTTGTTTTGCTGATGACACAACCTGTATGTTATTCACTTAATTGATTTTTTTAAATCTGTCTGCATTTTTTTTTAGTGCTTAAAATCAGTAAATGCTGGTGTGAGAGTCCAGACAATTGTCTGCTTTTACAGTGGATCTCTTTGCTGGTTTCAAATACCAGTTTTGTGTTACTCTTCATATTCTCCCACAAATGAGGGGAATTTCAGTGTAGTTACTGAGTAGATATTAAATGATTTTACAGTATAATAAAGACATAAAACCCAGGCTGCTTGTGCTTACAGGTAGATGGTGGGATTTTTTTGTTTTAAGTGCGTGTTGTGTACCTGACAGTTACTCCTGTGGAGGGGTGACTGATCCCTCCAGGATGGGGAGACTTCGGGATGAGTCAGGAGGGAGCCACTAACTCCCAGGAGGGTAATATTTGGAATCTGTGGGTGGTTATAACCCTGGCATGTTGCATGACTGCCTTGCCCTGGTCTGCTGTGAGAGCTGGGCTTGTTTTGCAGTGTGCAAAAGGTGCTATCACTGCAGCTCCCCTCTGGCATGGCTCTGCTGGAGAAGGTGGGATTGTGCTGCTACAATCAGTGTGTGGGACTTGCTGCTGAGGCAGTGCATTTTCAAGGCTCAGCTGCTTGTTTAAAAAATGAAATATAATTGGGAAATGTCGTTCGGGGCTCTTGACCTCTCTGCATTAATTTTTTAATGAGTTCTTAGAATGTCAGTTTTCTGAAGATGACTTATTTTTAGGCATGGTAATGTCTTACCTTCAAATGACCAGCTAGGTTAGTGCTGCTCTCATCTCGCTTCAGCTAGTGGAGAAGCCAGCACTGCCATGCACCTAGCAAAACCTGAGTGTTTTGCTTCACAGATCTTCATTTGATCAGACAAGAAGGAAAAAAAAGCCCTGGTCCCTGAGGCAGTTGAAGAAAAGAGCCTTTGTGTAGCAGGAAGAAGCAGATGCTGTGGAGAGCTGCAGCCTGCGGCACAGCTGGTCTGCAGCCAAATACTAGTTTTGAAGAGCTATCCAAAAATCTGCTGTACACCTGGATGTGAGAGCTTTCCTCTGTTTGCCTACTTCAACGTGATGTCTGGAGGTGTTTGTGTTCCCCAAAAGCACCCAGGATGTAGGCATGAGCCAGTGTCCAGCCACATGAGTGCTGAAACACCTCAGGGCTGCAATTTACTTTCTGTATGTAAGCAGGAGTGCTGCTGTTTTGTCTTTTTCGGGTTCTGGGGGAAGGGTATGCAGAAGATAAGGTTACATCTGTCCTAAATCCCTGACATTTTACAGAGGTTAAAATCCTAGCTGAACATATCTCTTTGCTATGTGGTGAGAATAGTTTAATAATTCAAACAGACTCCTTGTACTAACACGTCTGCAATTAGTGCTGGGGCTGCCAGTGAGGTGTGAGGATAGCAGGAAACTGGCGGCTGAGCTGTCTACAGAGGTAGTAACAACAAAAAGGGAAAAGAAGAAAAAAAGGCAGATTCTCAGTGCAAGTGCTCTTTGCTTTTTAAAATTTTGTAAAGGTGAACTCTGGGTGAAAGATGCCCAGCTCAAAGCCATAGACAAATAATTTCTTTCTTTTGCAAGCAAATTTATATACAGGTTCTAAGGGTCAAAGTCTCAGTTTCCTTCCCAAATTGCTCTTTCCTGTTCCTGAACACAGGAGTGGTTTGATACTGTATCAAAATTGAGGGCAATTCTGGGGCTTTCCAGCTAAGGAAGTGGCTGGTAACTGCTGAGGTGCATTTGGGAGCAGATAGGGGAGGAGGAGGGTTGGCAATAGGAAAATGTGCTATGAAAAGGCAGAAGGAGCAGCATAGCTGTAGGTGGAAGTTTTGGGGAGCTAGAGGTCTGGCTGCCCCCAGATGGTTTCTGCTTTAACTGCTGCTCAGATGCCTCTTCTTCTTTAGTTCTCTAAGCAAATGGAGCCACTTTCAATGAGACAACTGTTTTATTAAGAACAAAAAGTGATCTAGCTTTAAGCATTCACTATAGTAGAGAAGTGTATGACATATGAAAGATTCCTGTAGATCAAGGAATCTGTGATGTTTTTAATCAGAGTGAGAAGTCCAGATCCCTACAGTTGTCTGTTTGCTGAGTTCAGTAGCTGCACACTCTGACCTATGGCAGTCTACTGGCTGGTGTGCAATGTTATATCACAGACCATTAAAAATAAACTTGAGAATTATAATGAAACTAGAAAATAATTTTAGAAACCAGCCATTTATTTACTCTCAGACAGTTCTGTTATAAATGCACGTTCTTTCCTTGCTCACAGCTTGCTGCTTTGCAGCTGCACCTGAAAAGGAGAAAAGCACAAATATTGACAAACATGTTGAACATCCTTCCCCACCCCGAGGCCCTCCTTCTCTCTGGTTTTTTGTAATTGAATGTTTGTTTCCTCCTTTGCTTTTCCTGAAGTGGTTTTAGGAAAAATCCCCATTCAGAAAGGAAATAAATAAATAAAATAAATAAAATCTGATGGATCTAACTTCAGTCAAGTGGAAAAGTAAAATAACATTTGATAAGCTTTTATTCCATATCAAAACAGGGATACAGAAGGCTAATAAAAATCTATATTTGTGAATTTACTAAAAACAGCTGAGTAGCCTGTGGCCATGTTTCTTTCGGCTGAGTCTGTTAAGTTATAGCATTTACATGTGTCAGACTAAGTCAACATGTAGGTATGAGATTTTCAAGGATGACATTTTGAAATTGAATGATGCTAGTGGTAAAGTAGCTGCATGTGGAACCCATGGTACAAATATTGTAGCAGCCCTATTCCAGTATCTGCTACTCATCAGTCAGAGTAATGCATGCAAGAATTAGAAAGAAGGAAGTATTCCAGCTTCAGGAAAATATGTAAACAAATACAACTGACTCTTGCCATTGCTCTAAATGAAAAATGTGTAGACTAAAGGGAAAAACATTGTCCCTAAGAAAGGCCCTGCTTTTTTGTCGGTTCGTCCTTGACTTCTTTCATGACTGGTAAGTATTTCTGTGCCTTGTTTACACATTAATGACTGCCTACCCTGTTTTGCTCAGTGTCTTTTTTGATATACCAGCATGTTCAACATTCTTGTGCATCCTTTTCCTTTCTTCTTTGCATACTGGGGTATTTTTATCCTTGTTGGAAGCACTAGGTTAAGTGTTAGTGAGTCCTTGGGTATCAAAATTGAAATACAAGAGGCTTTCTAGAGTCTTCATGACCCTCTTGCAGAGTCCTCTAAGCGTTTATAAGTGTTACCATTTGCAGTAAGTAAATATGAGGCTACAAATCTTTGCCATTTGTAAAGGCTTTTCTTGAGCTAGCTTCTTATTCCAGTATAGCAGCTGTGGTCCTCTGTTTATTGCCCTGTATTCAGTCAATATTTTCTTTTCCTCAGTGTTGAGTCAGAATTGACTCAAGACTTACTGATTTTGAAAAATGGCACAGTTAACATTTGGAAAAGGTGTTTGAACATCCAGGGAACTCTGTGAAAGCCAGCTGTGCTCAGGGCTTTCTGCATGAGGCTTCAAGGCCACAGGTACTGCTAGAGCTGTGAAATGTGAGTGTGTGAGCACACCACTTCCCTTATGGGTTTATACAATATTGACTTGTTTAATTCCTAATTTAGCCTTCAGGAAGCTCAATCTTGAATTTCAGTGTTTGTTTCTGCAGGAGAGGGCATGATGAAGAGCCAAGATCAATACTGCTTGCAAGAAACAAATCAAACAATCTTAGACTTTTATAGCATCATGCCTCAGCCAACAAAGATTCCTATATAAGATCATAGATAATGCCTTATTGTTCAGAAAATCTCATTACAATTCACTGTGCAAGTATTTTTATACAAAAATAGAATTCTTTGTGTGAATGAGATGAATAGGAATAATTTGTTACAGTGCAGATTTTTCATCTGTCAAAGGTGTAGTTTTCTGACATTGGAAAGAAGATGAAGAGACAGTTTTTGGCTATTAATGGGAACTGCATTGGAGTTTGGAGGAAATAGATGCAAGGTTTGCTTTGTGCTCATTTTGAATAATAAACAAACATGAAATTACTCCGCTAAATACAGATCAAACGTGCTGCTGGTGTAATGAATTCAGTGCAGTAGACAAAGTGGTAATTAGTACTGGCTGTCAGTAACATTAGCTCTGGGGCCTAGAAGCTGGATATGGGCTCTAGATGGATTGCTACTTCTAAAATAGATACATAAATCTATCAGGAAACCGATTTAATAGCAAATGTGTTAATTTATTGGTTGTGGATATGCATGGACCGTTTTCCTGGAGTACACAGAATGTTCTGCACAGCTAAAATAGTCATATGTGGTGTCAGAGTCTGTGCTGGAATGTGTTTCATTTTGATTCTGTGCTTCAGTGAACATCAACTCCCTATATTCTATTCTACACACGATATATTCTGGTGATAGATCTTGCAGGATCTTTCACTGTCTGGGGGAAATGTGCTTTCCCATTTTTGGTGGTGCACTGTAGTGAGTGCCTTTGGTGTGGCAGGAGGAGACTGCTTTAGGACATGAGTACCATGCTTCCATTTTCCATTTTTGTTCCAGTTTAATGACAGGCTCTTCTGTTGTAATGTATGCCTCTGAGAGGACTTTTGTTCTAGCTGTAGCTCTTCAGCTTGAAGTAGTGATTGGAGGAGGAGGTTGTTAGACAGGGCTAGTAGATCCTGCTGCTGACTGGCACGGATGACCAGGGCACATACAGAATTGTTCAGATCTGTTCTCTCCTGTGGTTGGCATGATAGACAAGAAGATAAACTTTCCCCTGCCTTTCTGTCTCCACAGCACTTCACAGAGTTTCTGGATGAATTTTCACCTGATGTCCTAGGCCAGCTCTTGAATGATCCCTTCTTGTCTGAGAAGAATGAAATAATGGAAGTGGAGCTGTCTCCAGCATCCCCAGCGCCCCTCATCCAGGCTGAACACAGCTATTCCCTCTGTGGGGACTCTCGACCCCAGTCTCCCTTGACCCACATCTCGACTGATGACAACTTTAATGAAGGTACAACACACTGAGCCCATGTTCATTTGTTGTGATGATGCAGTAATGAAATGCTCTTGGTGGAACTGTAACTGTGGAAAATGGTGGTGCATAGAAAATTATAAAAACCCATAGCATTTCTTACAGTTATCTGTGATTCAGGAGTTATAAATGTCTGGAGGGGGAAAAGGGGAAAGGCAAGAATGGTGGGAGGAGGAGATCCAACCTCTTGTTTTGGTGTGAAGTGGTTGGTAGAGGAGCAAGACCATGAATATCTGGTAACTATAAGGAAGAATTGCAATGCCAGACTTCGACTCCTTATAATTGGTTTATCTTCACCATTAGCTTTACAGTGCAAAGCAGTGGAGTGTTAAGCTGCGTTACAATAAGAGGGAGAGAGATTAGTGCTTGTGGCTAAGCATTGACCAGCTAAGCTGTTTGTGACGATCCACCAGACAGGTCTTCAAAGGCTGATAGATGTGTAGCCCAAAGTGCTCTGTTGGAACAAGATGAAATCTTCCAGAGATTTTACAAGAGGACAACTAATAAAACCTGTGAGAAGGATTTTTCAATGTGGGACAGAATTTTTGGAAATTATTGGGGAACATAATCTATGGAAAGTCTTCCATTTTTATATTTCCTTGCTGTTTCATGTAAGTATTTTTAAATTAACACATATGGGAGGTATTAATTTTGGAAGGGAAAACAAGCAAAGGAACATCAGAAACCAAGTTTTTCTCGAAGTTAACAGAGAGAAGCTTCAAATTAGGCTAAAAGTAAGGGGAGTTTCCTTTGGGTAAAATTCCTGAAGAAATTTATACTGCTGAGACCACTGTAATAGAGCTGTAATCACATGATGTTTTAAAAAGCCAGGAAACATTAACAAGTGGGTTTAAAGATAGAAAAAGAATGGAAAACATTTTGTCTTATGTTCACTCTGCAGAATGTTTCATAAGAGAGGAGGAGTTGTTCTTGGGGTTTGGGATTTTATTTAATCTTAACCCCAGAATCATGCTCACAATCTTTCTGCACCTGTTGACTTCAAAACAGTGAAGCTCAGAGAAATACTTAAGGAAATCGCACTATTAGAGTGAACCCGACTCTCTGCTATTCAAAGGCATCACGCTGATGGTTTTTCATTCCTTGAATCTGTGAGAGCAGGAAAAGATGACTTTGTGGATGGCAGTACTGCAGGGCTGGACACTGGAGATTGAAAGCGTCTCTGTTATTAGGCAGTGAAGGTACACAGTGCTCCTGACAACTGTGATGAAGGCCAGTCCCCTTGGTGGGATAAGGGCACAGATACTGGGAGCACCAGTGTCGTTTTGAGGACCAGAAAGTACAGGGTGTGGTGGGGGAGGTTCATATGCTCCAGCATGATCCTCTGCTGCTGAGGAGCTGGGAGGGGCTTTGTGGAGTGGTTAAAAATATTTGCATTCTCCAGATACCCATCCCAATGGGCAGATTGGTGAGCTCTTGTAGTGTTTTCATGCTTGTTCCACGGTGATGCATGGTTTTCGAGCTTCAGCATGCAGGGGGGCTGAGAAAAGGGCTGGCATTGTTCAGCACATGATCTTCAAGACCAGTTTAAGCAATTCGGTGTCTGTTGCCATCTTTTGTTTTTTCCCCCCCGAGTCTCCCACAGCCTTATTGAAAATGTTATTTAATGTTTCCTCTCAGCCATTATGGTGGAATGATTGGTTTCTTTGACTCCATTTTGCTGCCCATTCCTGCAGGGAATGAGTAATTTTTGCTGTGACCTGTTTCTTGCTGGCTGCTGCCTGGCCATTACCATAATTTCTGCAACTGCTGAATTGACCTATTCCTGTAATTGTAAATTTGTGTAAAATTTTTCTAAAAGGAGCTGTATCTGTAAAACCTAGGAAACTCATAAGCCTGGTTCTAACTTTTCTGAGAAGTCCTGTTAAGTTCAATGTAAGAGCACATTTAAGTATCCATGAAGTCAAGGTGCAAACACTGGCACTCTTCTGACTTCACTGTATTGAGGCCATTTCCCCAGCTTTGTACAGGATAATTTTTTTTAATACTTGCAGCTTGTTGCTAGTGTGGGCTTTCTGAAGGTATCAGTTTTAAAGCATATGAGTACAAGACATCTGGCATTTAATGTGTTATTTGGTTTCTCCCCATGACAAGAATCTGTTCTTAGATTCAGTTTTGCATAAACTTTAAAGATACTAGAGGGAGAGAGATTTACAGGCTTGACTTGCCTGCTTGCAGCTAGCTGATCACTTTTGTTTGTCTGAAATGGCGAATAAGACATATGGCCTGGGGAGGACTTCAGGCAGCAACATGAAAAAGGAGGCTGTGTCCTGTACCAAACTGTCCACAGCAGCTGCACTGCCACCTCTCTCCCACCAGGTTTCTGCTTTCTAGTTTTGAGCCCTGGGGTTTTTGAAACAACTGTAGAATGGTTGTAGAGAAGGACAAGGAGTGGTGGAAAATTCTCTTGAAAGGACATGAAGAATCTGGGAGGGCAGACAGAGAATAGGGCTGATGGATAAGGGAGATCTCATCACAGCCTTTTGAGGCACAGATTCATTTCTGACAGCTGTAAAGAAATAGGAAAAGAAGCCTAATTTTTTGTTATGGTCCGTGCTGGTTTGTTTTCAGTTGTCCAGTCTCTGCAGCCTTTTAGAAAGGAAGGGCTGTGGATCAGACAGCCAGGAGCAAGGCAGGACCTAAGTTTCAGCAGGCAATCTGGTTATTCTCCTTGTGACTTGAGATATGAGTATAGGCTCCTTCCCTGCCCTTCCGTGCTTGATCTTGTTAGCTGTGAGCACAAACTTTAGGATCATGGCTGTCCCTTGTTTGGGACATGTGTGAGGCATAAGTGACAGCTGAGTACAGGTAATACTGAGGGGCTGGTGTGTAGCAGGAATGTGCAGAGTCTGCAGCATCTGTGTGGGCTCTTCATCCTCTGAGATCAGTTCAAGTGCTGGGGGGTGTTTCGTGGTGGGTGTATGTTCGATTTGTCTGGTGTTTTTCATTTTGTGAGCCTAGTAGGGCAGAGACAGTGGACAGCTGACCAGTGATTGAATGCTGTGTCTCTCAGACTGTGCCCAGGTGGCTGGGTGAATTCCTTTCCCAGTCCCCTGAGGCCTCTGCTTTTGTGACTAGTCTGGGTCTCCACCTGCCCCACCTGTTGGTGCTTTCCTGCTCAGGAATGCTTTGAAGTTAATTTTGGATTTGAAGAGGCTTGTCTTGGCTGAAGGTTTGACAGACTGATTGCTGAAATGGTGTGTTGCTGTTTTACTCCTATCTGTGCCAAAACTGGGGATAGCCCCAGACTGTAACCTGTATTGTTACTGTGTTTTTTACTGCTGAGGTTATGTTTTTCTGTAATGTGCTTCTAAAACTTGAATTTTCTTTTTCGATTTTTAAACTTCAAGTCCATCTCCCTAAACGATTTGAAAAAGAAAACTACAAATAAGAAACCCAAACAAAACAAATTCCCCAAAACCATGGCTCCCACTTTTCTTCCTTCAGCAGTAAATCTCAGGCAGGGCTACAAAAACCCCTTGCTTAGGTATGGAGTTCACAAGCAGTAATTAGTGTCATGTGCTGTCTCTACATAGGGGCATCTCTGGCCTTGAGGCTCAGGTTGGTCTTCATAGATTTTATATGTATCCATATGTATGCACACACATAATATACATATGTATATGTGGTGTATTTGTCAGTCATAAGAGTTTTATTATTAATAGAAGGTTATATTACATATCCTAATTTATTTTTTTATGTAGTCTATATATAGAGGGGTACAATGTCCTGATACTGTCTGTTTTTGTCCAAATACTGAATCAATGTAATGTGAACAAGGAAAATGGGAATCTCTGCCCTGACTTAAAAAAAACCCAAACAAACAGAAATTAAAGAAGAAATTCACTTGTGCTTTCAAAAGTTGTTGTCAAAGCCATATTGGCAATTTTTTAAAGCATACTCCTGCAACCTTTTTTCTGTGTAATTTTTTTTTTTCTTTTGTGTGTTTATTTAGGAAATGGGAAAGCCATTTAGTGGAAGTGGCCTGTATTTGAGTGTTATGTGGAAAGGTAGCAGTCAATCCTTGTCACCATCTACAATGTTAAAGTCATAGCATCATAGAATACTCTGAGTCGGAAGGGACCCATCAGAATCATCAAGTCCAGTTCCTGGCCTTGCACAGGACAGCCCAAGAATCACACCATGTGCCTGAAAGCATTGGTCTGTATGAGAGCAACTAAATTGATACCAGAGTATAAGAAGATTTTTTTATCTTCTATATATCCAAGGTCCACAGTCTCAATATGTCACTCTGCGTCAACCCTGTAACTCCTTCTTGCACAGCAGCATGTCTGAAAAATGTTAGTTTTGATGTAGAGGTGGGCATTTACTTATGATTGCAGTTAATAATTGTCAGTTTTTGCAGTCTGGCCTCCTTTAGCTTCCAGTTACACATAGATGAGAGCTCATTATAGCTTTTGTTTCTTCTAAAGAATCATCTGCTCTCTGAAACATCTTTCTCTAGGTGTTTGTAGGCTGTGATTAAGTTCCCTCTTGACTGCTGCTTGGTTACAGTCTAAATGAACTGCACTTCCTTGGTGTTTCCTCCTAGGTAGAATCTTCTGGACCTTCAGCTCTTGCTGTGCCTTTCTCAATACAGGGACCTTTGCAGGTTCTTTTTCAAACTCTTTGCCAAGTGACTACAGGAACTGATTTCCCAGGAATAGTTTCCCTGATGATGCATATTATGCGAATATTCCTCCCGCTTCCAGTCCTGCTGTTTGTGAAACTAGTGATCTCATTTTTTCTGTAGTGTTGCACTGGCAGCTTGTACTCAGTTATGTACTGTGAGCATCAAGTCCATTTCATGTGTGTTAAAGCCAAAACACAGATCGGTCTTCACAGCATCTGAGTGGTGTGTGAGGAGAAAAATTCGGACCTGAGAGAGAGAACTGTTTTATTCGACTACAGTGCTTCTCTGGATAACTTTCTCATACCTTAAAAGAAAGAAATCATAATCTTATATAGGACATATAATGTTATCCAACTTTAAGGCTGTAAATCCAGCTCCGTCTGTACCTGACTCCCATGTATACAAAGGTGATATGTCTTTGTTTCTATTTTACTAATTTTGATAGTGATGCAAATTATCTGTGGATTATATACGGACTCCATGCTGGTCAAAGAAGGGGTGCCAGAATGAACGATGATCATTTGTTGTGAAAAAAGCTATTTCTGCTATGCACTGTAATTACAGTGTATCACTGCTACTCATCTTTGCCCCTTTATTTAACTTTCCCTTCCTGGCACTTTTAAAAGGACCCCAGTGTTTGGTAGTCAAACAGTATCTCTTTTGTCACAGCAGTTCTGAGGGCTTCAGTTGCATTATTTGCAGTGAGAGCAAGTGTGTGCACCGGGAGGGGGAAATGCCATCTGGCATCTGTAAGAGGAACTGTTTGTCCATGAATGTGGGCTCTCACCTCCCAAAGGAGAGGGGGAGAGGTAGAGGCATTGGAGTTCAGCATTTCAGGCGTAATAAGCAAGGCTTGTATCTGACAGTGAGTGTTATGTGTGCCCAGAGCTGGACACTGTGAACCATCTGAACCCAGGGGATAGAGAAGGCAGCATTTATTTCTCCAGAAACGTCCAATTTGCCTTTGGGAGGTTGGAGAGGCTCAGACTGCAAAGCTAGGGACACTGAACTTCCTTCCCTGAAAGTAGCATGTCCAGCAGCATGCCCAAAATGCATGCATCAGCAGCCCTTTAGGGCTCATGATGCAGAGGTGCTTCTCTGAAAGATCAAGCAGTCAGTTTCCCCACAAACAACTTGTGAGCCTCTTCCAAGAGGCGCTTTCTCTTTGCAGTTAGCTGGCTCCCAGTTGGCAGCTGTTCTGTGGTGGAGAGCTCGTTAGCACCCCTTGGTCCTACTGCTCCATGTATAAAGGCACTCCCCTCAGAGGGGTCATTCAGGTGAGGGCTGAACACTTGTCCAAAGGCCAGCTTTGCACACAGGGACCCTTGGTGCAGTTTAAGCACTGTCTGCATCAAAGTGTGTCATTAACATGTGCTGAGTTGAGCCTGAGACTGAAGATGGCTGTCCATGGCATGGGTGTACAGAAGCCAGGTGGGCATCCAGCCCTGTGGTGCATGGTGACAGTGTAAGGTCTGTCCAAAAGGACCAAATGCACCAAAAGGAATTAATTGAAGCCCTATTGTTCGAATCAGTTAACACAGATGGAGGTTATTTAAATACACTTGGCTGGAGAACACTTTGACTCATTAGGGAACATCCTGCATTACCCTGTTCAGAGATGGCTTTTCTGATACCTGTGCAGAGCACTTTGACTGATAGTCTGTGGTCTCCTTAAATTTTTAGTTTTGTTTTTCTCTAAGTTACTTTATCTGTTGCTTGAACAGTGAATTTGAAGGAGGAGGCAAAAACTGCCTCTTCATTTTGGTGATACAGATAAGGATATATCCCTTGATGATTCTACAGGTCTTATTTGCGTGGTGGTTTGAAACGACATTCAGTGCATGCATCTGTTTTCTGTGATGGAGATCTGTATTGGTGGTATGGGCTTTTATTCTCCTTAAAGGTTGGATTCAGTGGTACACCCTTCATGTGGGTTTTTTACATAGTGGTGCTATCTTACTTTTTACTGCAGGGGAAAAAAAAAGTGAAACTGTTGTTTTTTCTGGATACTTGCATTCTCTGTACTTGAGAGGAGTGAGGGTGAGATGCAGAGTGCATCTCACAGATCTCTTATTTATTTAAAAATGCACAGTAAATGCACATGCACCTTAATTATCCAGCAGTAAGTGTCTCTGTAAACTCTAATGAAGAGTGCTGAAAAGAATGTGGGGAGCAAGGGACACCATTTTAGTTATTTTTGTAAGTTCTGTTTTTCTGTACATCTCTCAGAAGGGGTGAAATTTAGTCAATGTTGGAGACGATCTACTTTCTCACAGCAAAGGAGGTGGTATGTTGGACAAGATTGAAGAAGTAGTTGGATAGAAATAAAAAAGGGAAAGCAAAACTTTCTGGGAACTCTGAAATTAGAAAAACTATACAGTTGAAGTAAGCATTTTTGACTTTGTGTTCCACTTTTCCTACCCTGCCTTTTCTATAACATGTCCATGGAACAAGAAAAGAAGCAAAATGTTGCAGTTCTTCTGAGAGATACAAATATCCTAGAAAGCTGCACATGGTCTTATTAAAAGACTATGTAGAATTTTTTATATCTGGGTATAAATACAGATATATTAAAAATGTTTTTTATAAACACAGAAATGGTATATATTAATTATGACATGTAAAAACACAGCTGTTGTTGATTGTACATTTTTCATGTGTGCCTAAATCATGCACACTGAGTACAGCTGTGATGCTTGGAGGAGCATATTTCTGTCGGCAATCATCATCACAGTGTAATGTGCTGTAGAAGATATGTGCTAAACGAGTCTGTGGGAGAAGAGACACAAGCTAGATGACAGATGCACACAAAAGCTTTCTGAAGAAATGTAATTTTAGTCTTGGACACAGGAGATCTTAGGTGCATGTGTCACAAACCCTGGGTGGCTGTGATGAATGGTTTTTTTGGGTGCCTGAGTTGAAACTCTGATGTTTAACTTGCAGCAGTGGTAGATGCTCACAGCCCAACCTGAAAGCTCAGTGCATGCTGGATTTTGATCAAGTTTAATAATAGGGCTAAATCATCTGAAAAATCCTATTCCAGTTGTCTCCAGTTGGCCATTTTAAATTACTAGTTTCTTTTTTACCTTAGTCTTTCCATGTCTCACTTGAATTTTGAGCACCGCTGTGAAAATGAATTCAGGTTGTGGAGCTTTTCCCTAGGAGGGAATTAAATAGTCCTGTGGGAACCAAATTTGAATTGTATTTGCTAAAGGAGAGGTGAGGCTATGCATGAGACAGTGCAAAGAACAAAACATGGAATATCTTCTCAATTAGTGAAGCACCATGCATTCTGCTTGTTGGATATAGCATGGGCTCTGTAGAGAAATTGTTTGGTCATGTTATTAAAACATTCCTATTTTTAGGTGTATATGATATGCAAGAGGACACTGAGTTAAACATTCATAGGTATTTCTTAATACCTGAGTGCTTTGCAACCTGAATGCTCAGTTCACGTGTGCAATTTACCAGCACTAGTGCATTGCACGTAGAGGTGTTGGCTGGGATTTTGCTAAGTGCTGTGTGGACTCCCTAAATAACATGTTCATGTGCCAAAATGCCTAGCATTCATGGACTGATGAAAGTGTAGGTAAAGGGGAATGCTGATCATCTAAGCAGTCGTTGCATGATAGAGTTCTGAGGTTTGTAGAAAATTTCATCTGGGGAGGGAACTGACAGCCAGGATTTCTTATTCAACAGAGAAGTGTTTTGAAGCCTGAGAAGAGATTTTTCAAGAGAGCCAAAGTGACAGTACTTAGGATGTGTATTTTCTTAGCCATTTGGAGAGCTAAATCTCTTGTTGAGACTTTCTTCTCTCTCTATCTGAATGACTTTTAGCATATTTTGTTTCACCTTTGAGGATGAAGTGTTGCCCTATTCATATTTGTCTAGAATTCATACCATCATGAAGATTATACTCTCAGCTTCATGTTTTGGACTGTGGCACAAAAGTTCATGTGTACCTCATGGATCATGCCAAATATAAAAATAAACACCTCTAACTTCTTGACACCAGTCATTTACTCCTACCACAGCATGTCTTGCTTGGTTTGGAGAAGACACGTACCTCCCTTTTCCTCCAGTGGGTCTCTTGAGCCAGCCCCTGTTGTCCTTTTCATTTCAATATTTCACATGCGACACTTGCTGTTTGTTCTCATTATTTCTTGAAATCTCTCTCATGATTCTCTGTAATCCTCTATCAGAAGTACTCTTGTCTTGGAGGGTGTGCCATACCTCTCTTTATGACCACTGATCTATTAGCCTGCTGTATTTTTGCTCTTTGCCTAAGTTTTTCTGATTTTGTATTATATTCTCATTGGCTTTGGGAGAAGGGTTGCCACTTTGCTGTGCTAGTACAGTGCTTGGCAGAGTACACTAAGATGCTAAGGAACTATTGTAAGAGTAAACTAAGAATGATTTTCAGATACTTTCAAACTGCTGTGCTCAGGAAGAGGAGAAAGGAGAGTGGGAAATGTCCTTGCAGATCCCTTGGAGCAGAGAAGGGATTTTTGGTGACTTGAGAAGCTAGAATGTGTCAAAAGAAAGTAACTAGTAGCACAACACTCCCCGATCCTGGTAGGGAATTTGTAACAGTGACTTGGAGAGTATCCAGGTGAGATTTGCCCAGTCCTTTATCCCTTCCTTTCAGAATATTGTTCATCTGGAATGACAGTTGTCACTATGCATTGTAAGAGGCAGTGTTGAAAAAGTGTCAGATGCAGTTCTTCAGAATTCTCACTGCTAAGTGCAGTATGTTGCTGTTGCTGGAAACCATCTGTAACCCTACAAACTGTTTAGACTGGCTTAAAGTCTAGAATAACTCTGAGTAGTTTATGCAGATCTAAGTGGTGATGGAAGGGATGTCAGGTTAATCACCAATGTCGGCTTCCAGAGGAATAAAATGATGGATTCCAGAGGAGTGAAATGACCAGCCAAAGGTCAGCATATCTTACTGTCTTAAAGCAGCTGAATATTCATCATGAGTCTGGGATTTAGAGGTGATAAAAATCATAAAGTGCAGCCTTAGAGGCCATGCCCTGTTTTGCTGGTCACCCATGGCTTGATTTCCCTTCTACTCACATGCTGATAGCAATTTGAGACAATTAAGGGCTAATTACTGGCTTCACTAATAGCTCTCATTTATCCATAGCTTTCACAATAATGCTACCCCAGGGGTACCTTGACCCAGAGGTGCAAGGGGCATCAAAGGGAGGCTCTGCACAAGGTGATGTGGGGCCAGTTTTGACACAAGTTGTCAAAACGGGCATTTGAAAGTTGTATTTGCCAAGGGATTCTGGATTTCCAGGCAGCTACCGTTTTAAAGGTTTTACCTGAATGATGCATGCACAGTAAGCTGGGAGGGAGCTGTGCTTTTGTGTTTGTGAATAGAGAGGCTCAGAGAGGGTTGAAAAAGAGCAATGTCCTCTCTCCCGAGTTAATATTTAGACAACCCTACCTATTTTTTTCCCATAAAGATTCCTATTCTTGCATTTTTGTACTTCCCAGGAAGCTTTGGGAGAAACTTAAATATGGTGTTTAGTCCTTGCTCTGCCATTAAATCTGGCAGAGCTGCTGGCCTTGGTGTTCTTGAGCTTCTGATTACAGGATATGTATTTTTCATTTTTAATTCCTTGATATGTGTTTACTTAAATTACCTCCTTCCTTGCCAGTGGTGGAGGTTAGGTCCCACCACAAAGTAATTTCTAGTACGGGAGATGTACGTTCTTCTTCCAGGCGCCCAGCTTCTGCCCAGTGCCTGTGTGGTCTTAATAGCAAGGACGCACAGCAGCACAGAGGCTGTAAGCCTACTCTTGTTTTTGTTACCTGTTTGCAGCTGAACTCTGTTGACATCCCACCGTCTTGATACACTCAGCTGTGAATGGAGGGTCTTGTGTAGCCTTGCAGAATGCTGGTGGCACAGCCACAACCCCATGGATGCCTCCCAGGACGTTGGTGCAGCACGCAGTTAATTCAAAACTGTTGCTTTTACCAGCCCCACTCTCTCCCTCTCTACCTTTCATGTATGCAGTAAAGAATCTGTTTGAAGGCAGTAGAAAGCTTTGAAAGAAAGATCAGCACTCTTTTATCTTTCATGTATATTTGCCTTCAGATTCCAGTTGCTCTATTTAATGGATATGCCTCTCACAACTACTGCTCAGTAGGCTATGAGGGCTGTGCCACATGCAGTTGGGATGCAGTGCCCTAATATAGGATGTTCTCCTGCAAGAGGAAAGACTTTAGTTCCTATTCAGTTGGAATAGGAAGTTTTCTAAGGCAGAATTGCAATTGACAAAAATGCATTTGATTATTTTGTATTTTTAAAGGGGGTTGTTAATAGCCTTGTGGAATTGTTTCAAAGGTTGAGTCTTTCCAAGTTCTCGGTCCTCCGTTATACTTCAGACCTGGGAAAATAAGTCCTTTTTCAGCAAAAAATGGAATGGAAACGGGGAGCTAAACTTACCATGCTGACCTTCTTCCAGTTCTTGACAATGCTGGGCAAACCCTTCAGCTTTGTCTAGAAAAAGGTTGCATGGCTTTCTCTTGAGTAGCGAGCTTTCAGTAAGTGGAGTTAGAGGATAATTCTGCCAACACGTGATGCATGTTTCATTGCTGTCAGATAAAATATGCATCCTGTGCTGTGACTTCCCAGAGGGTCTGTGAAGGAAATTAGCATGATGACCATGGCACTGGTGCTCCTGTGAAATCATCAAAGCCTATATCCTCTTTTGCATATACTAAATGAATCCTTGGGGAAAAAAATTGAAGTTAAGGGTGTGACAAATACTTTGTTCTTAAAAGTATAATCTCACCTTTTGAGCTATTGGCTGCCTACAAGCAGTAGAAGGAGCAGAAGTCTGGCTAAAGGCTATCTCTAGGAGGAATAAAACTGATTCAGCAGGTACTAGCCTGTTTAAGACACGGCTCCCTGGCTGCTTTACCCAGTGGTTTGTTTAGTCTTGTTCTGCTACGCATTAGCAGCTTTCAGCAATGCACAGTGATCAGTGCCCTGCGTTTTTCCTTGCTGCTCCTCTGTGGACCTTGGGGCTAGGATTAGGTTACAGCCCTGAAATGGCATGGTTGTCTGCATTGACTGAGAGCTGAATAGTAAGGACAGAGTTTTGTTGATAGACTGAAATGTCTTCTGTGTTTGTTTCCCTTCTCTGGAGAAGGAATGACATTATTTTTGTTTGTAGTCTTTCTGTTTCTGATCTAAACATGTGGTGTCCAATTTCCTTCCCTGGCAGGTGACCTGGAAAATGAGGAATGGTGTCTGGCTACAGAGTTTACTCCAGCTGCAATAAAGACTGAGCCAGGGCTGTGTGAGACATCAGGCCTTGCTCCCTCAGTCAGTCTCACCGTCACAGCCACGTCGGTGGAGGGGGACCAGCCTGAACTACAGATAGATGCCCTGGTACTGCAGACTCTCTGTTCTCTCTGCACAATTGGCTGCAGCTTCTCCTAAGGCTGTATACCAGTGTAGCTTCCTTGGTACCAGAGCTTGGCAGTTCAGGGTGCACACTGCAGTCTGCTTTAATGGTTTTTAATGTTTGCTGGTGTCCCACTGTTGCTGTAAGAGCTTATGTTTCAAAACACTTGTTTACATCTTTAGCTTTTAATGATTGGATATACAATTTTGTCTTCTGTGCTAGCCCAAAGCCCGGGGCTCTTGGACTTGTAGAAATGTTTGAATAGTTTCTAATGAACCAGTTGCACCTGAACCGACTAATCCATTTGCTCTATCAAGCCTGTGACAAGCTAAGTGTCTTTCATAAGAATTTACTTTAGTGCTGCCCTGCCTTCCCCTAAGCAGAACAAGACTCCTTGTTTGGATTGACTGGAGAGTTTCCCTGTTTGCCTGCGAAGTTGCTTTTGCCAGATATGTGAAGCTTTGACATTTGAAGCTGCTGCTACTTCTGCACCAACCAGCCTCACATGGAGCTTTGTGGTGCTTTTCTGACCACAGCTGGAGCAGCCAGTGGGCATTCTGAAGAGCTTAGTTTGGCTGTGGTTGGTTTAAAGGAGAATGAACTGCAGCAGCTGGTGGCTCACCAGGGTCCCCAGCCAGTGGAAGAAGAAGCATGGCTGTTGTCAGCCCCCAGGATGCAATGTCAGTCCAGGCTGGAGGGAGTTGATATATGCTGAAAATACATGTTTCCAATCGTATGTGGATCAGAAATATGTGCAACAAGAGTTATTTTATGAGAAACTCAACAAAGCTAAGCACAAGTTTCCCATGATTTTGTCCTAGCTTGAACGTGCTATTCCCAGGATGTAGTCCTGCTGTAGCTTGGGATGCTGTGATTTGCAGAGTATTGGGACTTGCTGGTGGCTCACTGCTGTTGCATGAATTAGTTGCACAGGTTACTGAGAGAGATTTTGGCTGCAATTAACCTGCAGGAGTGCCAGACTGGCTTCCTCAGGCCTGGGGCTGTAGCACACAGACAGGCTCTGGGCAGCAGCTTGGCAGCCTGGTGCCCCAGCCTTGTCACTGGGGCAAGCCAGGTGTCTTCCAAACTTCAGTCAGCAGTGACCATCTCTTTTCCTGCTCCTCAGCACTGTGAAAGGATCTTGGGTCCCAAAACCTGGTGCTCAGTGGCTGGCACCTTGCTCTTGCTCCCAAATGACAATGGCCCTTAACAGGCTCTCCCTGATTCCCAGGGGTGTTTCTGTCCTTACTCAAACAGACTGTGCAGTCCAGCAAATCCTAGCAGCAGCTCTGTTGCTTAGAGAAGTAATTGGAGTGGGTTACATGTTAGCTTTCAGTCTGAAATGTCATCTGTGAGACGTAATCTTTTATTTTAGCTAAATATAGTAGTAGTAATAAGAGCCATAGTGGGAGTGCTCTGGGCAGTATTCTCTGTTGCCTGCTTTTGCAAACTGTGTGAAGCAGTTAAAGTTTTTCCTGTGGCAGAACAGGAGGAGAGGAAACCTCTCCATTTAAGGAGAAGTAATCCTTGTGTCCTTCTATTAAGATTTTTAAGATGTGTACTCCAGATTTTCATGCTCTTAATTTCTCTTTTCTAGATGAAACCACTGACCCAGAAAGTTCTTCCAGAGATTAAATTGGAGCCCCATGAAGTGGATCAGTTCTTGAACCTCTCTCCTAAGGAAGGTCTGTTAACTACCAAATGAAAATGTAGGGGGAGATGGACAGAAAGTACAATAAACGTACTTTACCCTGATTAAATATTTGGATTTCTCATTCACCATGTTAGCTTTTAGGCTGAAGCAGTTGTTTTATAGGGATTCAACTCAGGCTATTGAAGAGCCAGAGTCTCTCTGAGCCTTTATGTGAGGTTTTTTATTTTTTCTTTCTTCCCCCCCCCCCCGCCCTGTTCATCACAAAGAAAATGATCCCTTTTCCTCTACAGGGTATTAATAATTGTGCTGAAGGGAGCTTTAATTAATTAAGTACAGGATTATTTAGGATAGAAAAGAAATCAATTTGAGGAGACTTAGTTAAGGTATGAGAAACTTTACTGTTAACCTCTGATGCAAAAGCAGGATGTGAGTTTATATGAGAATACAAGTTAGGTGAATCTGTTTGTAGCATATTAGTTTTAAGAACAACCATGATGTCTTTTTACTACACTCCAATGTGGAAGGAGGAGCAAAGATCCCTGCCCTGAAAGCTAAACACAATTAAAGGCAAGAACACTTTGGAAGAGCCAAAAATTAGGCGTGAAATCTGAGCAGAGAACTGCATTTCAATTAGAAACACTTGATATTCTGTTAGTGAATTAATTTCTGTAGGTAAGTAGTAGGAAGCTCTAGGGAGACAAGCAAATGATGTAGCAGGTGGATAAAGGGAGGCTGTATCTCAACTCAGGTGTAGATTTGTTTGCTCACTTTATGGGATTAAGGGCCTTTCTGTTTTTCAAATATGTTTCTTCTTCTGGCAACTGCAAGAGCTAGCATGTGAGACAAAAAGAGTATTATAGGTGTTTTTATTACTATTTTTCTTGCATCCTCCCTCACCACCCATTTGATCTTTTCAACTCAAATTTGCAAAGCATAACAGAGGTGGAAGGTGGGAAATTAGCCCTGTATTTTCCTACTTCAAAATTCAATTCCTGTAAATTTAGCTCAGAGAGAAAGTGACTTAGTTACGGCTGTTTTGAGCAGCTGCTAAATTGTCCATTTAATGAGAGAGGTGAGATGTGCCCCATTTCTCTCAGACCAGACCCATTTGATCGTAAGCAGCACTCTGACAATTCTAGAGCAGGTTCTTTTGGCTGCAATTGAGGTTATCTTATGGCCCTGGATAGACAGTGTGAGAGAGGCTCCTGTGGTGGCTGCCTGTGCTGCTCCTGCTGGATCTGTGCATTGCAGCCTTTGCTGTCACTAGGTTGTCAGTCACTTCTCAGCTGTGCCAAATCACATCCTTAGGAGACCTTTCTCTTCTTCCTGATGATATGACTCCTTGGATGGGATCCCTTCCCTTGCAAATACTGGGAAATTGTTTAATCCATGGCAAAGTTAGAAAATACTATTGTTTTCGGAGAGAAAGTATGCTGGCTCAGAGCCCCTCTGTTAATGTGGTTTCCCAGGAAGAGGGAACTTGTACTGTGCATTATACATGAGCCTCAAAGCATTTGAAGATGGAGCTGGAGTGTAGGTAGACGTGGCTGGAGCATATGCACAGAGCCCTGTTTTGTCTGTCAAACCTAAAGATAGCTGCTGCATTTCATTCCTTCTTTGGAGACCTGCATGCTCCAAACCTCTTCCAAGTTGCCACTCTTGCTTGATCCATTTTTTAGCAGACACTCCTAGTCTTGGAAACTGTGGTGGTGGCAGCTGTAGTGACAATTTAAATCAACACCTTAAAGCCTTGTGTTACTTTGTCTCTCTTGCCATTTAGCAGTGGATCCCCTGCACTTGCCTCCCACCCCTCCGAGCAGCCATGACAGTGATTCCGAAGGGGCACAGAGCCCAGCTCGATCACTCCCTCCTTCCAGCCCAGTGCAGCTCCAGGCCACGACTAAGGTTGTGTCGCGCACAGCTTCAGTGCTCTCCAATTCCCCTCTCCTGACTGCACCACATGTAAGTTGAGCTGCCTTTCCTCCGCCATTTATCTGTGTCTTCTTTTTTTTTTTTTTTTATTGACAGAGATTTGCCTACTTTCTGTTGTTGTTTCAATGAATTAATCTCTGGTCAAAACTGCAGATCCAGTAATTCTTGCTCATTGGTCTGTTCTGTTCCCACAGGGAACAGCATGTGCCTCTCCTCTAAGTTGAGACAGGGTTCACTGGTGTTATTAGGTTTATCCCATCATGGACTTGTGTTTTGCCTTGGAGCCCAGCCCTGCTGGGTTGACCTGTATCTGGTAGATCTGCATCTGTCCTCTTGTCACATCATTAGCAAGTGGTGATCTTTAGGGAGGGATTTTCAGTAGTGTTTCTCATATGTCTTTTTCCCTGTTTGAGCCAAAGGCAGTTCTACTGTTGGCCTCAGCGTGTACAGAGCTGGGCCAAGAGCAACTGTTTTCAGGGAATCTTGTCCCAAAGGTTCGAACTCTGAATGGAAGGTACCTGAAAGGTTTTCCACACATTCCCAATTGCAGGAGGCTGTTCCAGTAGGCCTAGTCCTCTCTGAAGTGAAAGACCTGCTGCCTCTCCTCTTTAACAACCTTTTCTTCTAGGACTGTGTGCACTTCCTGTTTTATTTTATTTCATTTCTATGACCCTTGAAGAAATTACAGGGGACTGGCCCCCTCATCCTGACAGAAGAAGAGAAGAGGACGCTGATCGCAGAGGGCTACCCAATCCCTACCAAACTGCCCCTGACAAAAGCGGAGGAGAAAGTTCTAAAAAAAATCCGCAGGAAAATAAAAAACAAGGTAAATGTCAGTTAGCTTTGCTGGGTGGTTCCTGCTTGTCCTTCATTTAAAAAAAGTGCTGCTGCATTCTGCAGTAATGGTCTGTGGTACTGTTCAGCACTGTAAGTTGCCTTTTAGAAAACAAAGTGCTTTTCTTTGTTCCTAAACACATCCATCAAATTGTCTGTCAGTGTGAGTGTACCTCAGAGTAGGTATTTACCTGACCCCATTAACAATGGAGTATTTAGCAGGCAGGGTATCAAGTTGCTGTGGCTTGGCTCCATTTAAAAATCAGTACAATCCTACCCTTATGGTAGGCAAAGAGCTCTGTATTCTTTGCATGGTGAGGAAGGTGTTTTCTGTTACCTGCTTTAAAATATGACTGTGTCTTTCAGTGCACTAGTCTTTTGATCACTGAATTCAGTGACTTGTAAAGTAGATACCAAGGATGCCAAATGCCCCGCAAGTTTTTTTTTAAATTTATTTTTTTTCTTCTGGCATGAGGAAGATCCTAGGGAAGAATGCATTTTTTTTCAGACTTGGCCAACTCCGTTTTCTAAAGGATTTTTTAGCATGTCTTTTGTGGTTACTATGTTCTGCTACTGGTTTTGCAGATATAGGTGTAAATTTGGACACACTAAATTGGAATTTGGTCTTGTAATGTGCTTTTTCAAAATTTTCTGAAGTGATCTTGTGTATTTCATGTACCACTTACATAGAATCAGAGTCATTTATATTGAGGAGAAATCTGGAGGTCCTTTGGTCAAAGCCCTGGCCTAGAAAGCAGGGTCAGCTTAGAGTAGGTTGCTCAGGGTCTTGTCCAGTCACTGCCCCAAGTTTAACTGCCCCAAGGGGTGATGAGTCCCCTGTGTCACTGGGAGCCATGTTCCCATATGAGGCCACTCTTGTGCTAAAAGCAAATAAATAGAATCCCTAATGTGTGATTGGAACTTCCTTTGGTGCAACTTGTATTTGATGCCTCTTGCCATTTTGCTGTGTGCCCCTGGGAGCTCTGACATCATTTTTGCTGCATGAGATAGCTGAAGAGAGTAATAGGATTCCCTTCTTGTCCTGGCATGCTTATTGTAGCAGAGATCTGCCTCTGGGCTTGCTTCTGTACATCCAGAGGGTTTATTTCTGAGCCCTGGACTGCACTGCTGTACTCAACTGTGGTTCTGCAGCCACTGAACAGAAGGGTAAGAACCACTCCTCTGGAGCTGCTTACTGCCTCTGGGCTTGCTTCTGTACATCCAGAGGGTTTATTTCTGAGCCCTGGACTGCACTGCTGTACTCAACTGTGGTTCTGCAGCCACTGAACAGAAGGGTAAGAACCACTCCTCTGGAGCTGCTTACTGCAGTCTCATTGATGCAGACCCGTGTTTGGTTGGCTGCTTTTCCAACAGGGGCACACTGCTAACAGATGTTTGACTTGTTCATCAGGACCCCATGTCCTTGTCCGCAAATCCTTTTGAATACATTAATGGGCTTTTTCTGTCCCAGATGCAGGACATCGTCCTGGGATCATCTTTTGATATTTGTCCTAGGGTATCCTCTCCAGATGAATCTGATTTACTTTTTAAGGTTAGCAAGGGATGGTCTTTTTTGTGTGATTGAAAGGAGGAGTCTTGCTTCAGAATGTGGAAATAGATCAAGTCAGTGCTTTGCTTGCCAGTAAAAGAAATGAGAACAAGACAGAAGCTTGAATCTGATAACACTGGGGTTTTTTAGCAGTTTATTAATTTGTCTGTGATGCTTTTGTTTTTTGTGTAAATATTTGGTGTTTTTCCTCCTTTTTCCTTAGATCTCTGCCCAGGAAAGTAGAAGAAAAAAGAAAGAATACATGGACAGTCTGGAAAAAAAGTAAGCCAGCTTCCTTCCTGTTTCAAGCAGGCCAATAGTACTTGCTGTGGGACTGGGAAGGGATCCAGCTGTGGCTGCTGGGACAGTTCCATGCACAGAGTTCCAGCTGCCATCTCGTGGCAGTGACTGAGAAAAGGCCTTGCTCCTGGCAGCTGCTTGTCGGAGTCAGGACTGTGCCCGCCTGCAGGAGGTCGCTAACGTGCCAGGAAATACTTTGCACCTTAAATTAGGCAGCCCTTGCCTAAAAGACCCAGCCTTTGCCTCGGGCAACTGGCTTGGCCTAGTGGACAGGCAGTGCTTAGGGAAAGGTGGATCCAGAGTGAGTAAATTCTGTCTTCTAGTGCAGATGAAGACAGAAATAGGAAGTGGGTGAGTCAAGACTGCCTGGGAAAATAAGCAGGACGCGGGAAAATAGCATGTGGCTTATCGACTTCCCTTAGCAAGCAGGAATCCAGTGAGTGATTTGTATCTCAAATTAATCTTTCTTCCAGGAGATGAATATTCTAGTATTAGTCTTATGCAATTCATCAGATGGTTCTGTTAAAACCCTTGTACCATCTATCCTTGAAGCAATTTCCATCTTTCTTCTTATGTCTTTATAGCTCTGTCTCACTTCCTCAGAGTTCCTCTTCTGAAATTCCACCTCCTGCATCGCAGAAATCCAGGCTATTTCCTTTTCCCTTTTTTCTTCTTGAAGCTATTTGGGATAGTCCTGTTTGTCTTCTTAGGAGTCACATATTTTACTCAGCCCTCTTACACGTTATATGGCAGTCCCCTTTAGTTTGGGGATTTCTAGGGACAGTTTGGAAACGGGTAGTATCTTGGGACAGTCTTTAGCACTGTTTTTAATCTTGTGGCTTATTAGTCCTCATCAACTTGTAATTTGAGGCTCTGATTTCAGAAGCGTAGCATTTGCCAGTCAGGTAATTGAACTTGTGCTATGTGTTTCACACAATGAAGTGTGATTAAATATTACGACTAAAGTTCATAGGTGTAATGTTTCTTTAAATGTAGGCAAGATCATAGAGCTCCCAGAGAAAGCCAGTTTGGCTTGTTTTACAATCCCTTGAATAAATAACGGATGTTTTGATATTTCTCTTTCATGGTGCTGTCTCCAGAGTTGAGACCTGCTCAAATGAAAACAGTGAGCTGCGTAAGAAGGTTGAAGTCCTGGAGAACACAAACAGGTAAGGTATGGAGATCATCAAACAAAACTTGGTAGCGGGATATTACCATGAAGAGTGAAAATGTGGAGTTAAGAGATCAACTGAAATGTGAACCATAGGTGTGTCTGACAGGGTTCATGTCCGAGAAAGATGTGGAAGGCCAATTATTGTGACTGCAGTGGGATGTAAAGCATGGAGGTTTCGATGTCATGTCTTAAACTGCCTCCCCAGCCTGTGCTGTGCTTGAGAAACCTTTTAGCACTCTTCTCTGAGTTCTTCCACTGCCCAAGGGAATGCAATTAGTAATACAGGACAAAAACCCCCTACAGTCCAGCTCTCCCAGTTGTCTTTATTGAGTGAAATTTTGCCAGGAAGCCTTAACCTGAGACATGACTCTTGCAGAAATTACAGTGCTGCAACTCAAGAGTCATTATTAGTTCTTTGTGCACTACTAGATGTCATTGCAATTATTGTGCAGCCTTCTAAGCATCTCACACTCCAGAATTCCCTTCATTTGGAGGGGAAAATCACCTTCTTGCTTCTTTGTTTCTGAAGAAATGGGTGACTCAGTGGTGGCTTTTTCGAAGGACACATGGCAGAAAATATTGAATAGCTAAGCTTTTCATTGGGTGTTAGCTGAGGGTGCAGTGCCAATCATGGCTTATTCCCGTGTCAGTGTGGCAAATTCCAGTGAGTAGGTACTAGATGAGCGTACTCTTAACACTTCCCAGTTAGCGGCATTTGCAGTGATGGTTGAATATTACCAAGGAACATGATGGTGACACTGAAGTGCAGGAGGAGGTCGGGTTTTGAAGATAAGACCCACGATCATGAAAAATGGCCTTAGAGCTGGTCTGGCAGCTAGTGCACTGCTTGATGAGTGACACGTGTTGTTTCTAATGTCTGGATCCAATCTCTAATTTCGTGAAGCCAGACCCTGTGGCACTGTGACCTGCTGGAGAGTGTCTCCCACACACTGCTCATGCATAAAGACATCTGCTGCTTGCTTGAAGAGAGCCAAGCCATTTCTGTGCCTCTTATATATCGTCCTCCAGGGTTTGACATAAAAGAACCAGGAACTATTCTGTAGGTGTGGAGTAGGGATGTGTCAATCAGAATCTGCCCCAGAAGGTACTGAAGCCAGCCTCTCTTAGGAAAAGGTGCAGCTGTAGATTATCCCCTTGGGGACAGCATGTTGTCACCCCTGAAGTTGTTCTCCCCAGCTGAGATAAATCTGGCCAGCTGTTTTCGTCTCTGAGCTGTTGAGGATGCACTGATGAGAACAGCTTTGTTGGTGTTGTCCATCCTTTCAGAAAGGACCTTTAGCATCTTCTGTATTATTTGGTTCTCTTAATTCTTTCATGCTAAATGCTCTAGAAAGTTTTAGGTAAGTGATATTATCTCCAAATCTTTCCTACTTTGGCCATGTGGGATGAGTTGCATTGTTTCCTTCCATCTGCAATCGCATTGATATTGATCTGTAATATCATGCAGAGAAGCAGAGGCTCGTCCTGCTGCACAGAAATTCTTGTAATTCATGGCAATGCAGTTTTGGCTATTTAGAGATAAAATCTAAATCTGTGTCTAAAATCTGCTAAGGCTTACATGTGAAGTACTGAGAAATTTGTTCAAGTGCCTGCTTTCATCAAAGCTCAGCTTCGTAACATATCGTACGATAGCGTTTTCCACCTTAACTCCAAAAAGCCATTTTTCCTATTTACTGTATAATTGTGCAACTGTCTCATTCGGAGAATGGTTCCAGGCCCTGGTTTAATGTACATTATGCACATTCTACCGTGAATTCAAAATGCCTAATTTCCTCATTGGTATTTGCACAGAGCCTTGGCATGACGTCCAGAAACTGTTCACATGCTTCAGAACTTGTCTTGACAGCATCCTGTAGCTGGAATTTTTCATCTCCTGCATAGAGTCACAGAATCAACAGAATCTAAATTGGGAGCAGCGATGGTCAAAATTATTTAGTGTCAGTTTGGTGTGTCAGATGCCCAAATTGATGTGTTTAGGACTTTATTTCTCAAAGTACCTAGCACAGTTAGCACACATGTATCTTATTTAATATGTCCAAAGCAGAAGCCTAGTTGACTTTAGCTGTAACTTTGAGTGTTCATTTCAGTAAAAAATGAAGACATGATTGAAGATATTATCTAAAGTTAGGTCTACGAACATCAGAGCTGCTCTCCCATTGTGAAAGATTGTAAGAGTGGAAGAAAGGTAACCAGGAAAAGAAGAGCTATGATTCCATGTTAAAAGGATGCATTCAATTGTAGATGTAGACCAAGTTGGATTTTGACCTTGTTGAAAAATTGGGCTATAGTTGCTTCCCTAAAAGTTGATGAACGTGTATTTCTGTCAGTCACTATCATGTTTGTGTAGTCTAGCTGGACTGAGAGGAACTGGCCCTCTGCCATCGGGGAGAACTGACTGGGGGGAGTGGGGCCAAGTGACCTCCATGGTGTCATGTGGTACCGCCCCCCCCCCCAAAGGGCAATTTCCAAAACATACAACTATTGAACAGCAGTTTCCTTTCAGTATGTGCTATCACATTTTAAGAGTATGTTCATCTATATATAGAAAAGATTTGCATAGATACATACCTACGATTTCAGGAAAACCCTGCTTGCATTTCAAAATCTGCCTCCAAACCATGGAAACACTAGACCTTTTTTTCTGATCAAAGTGTTCCTTCATTACTCTCAGTAACATGAAAGATTTTACAAGATTCTTCCTTGAAAGCCAGCCTTAGCCTGAAGAGCTGAGTCTGAAAAGATGTCATGTCAAAGGTGCAAGTATGATCAAAAATTTGCATCCAGGAGTATCACCCTTGGCATTCAGGCATCTTAAAAGACAAGGCAAGAGGGGATCAAAATGCCGGAGCTTTTAATTCTCATTACTCTGAGTTGGTGCGTGCTGCGTTTTTGTCAGCTTTAGTATTAGAACACTAGCATATGTTACCTCTCCTAATTTGTATGACTCAACCCCTTAAAAGAAGCCTATCCAAGTTCCTTGCTAGGCAGTTTTCTTCAAAACTAAGGAAGCACATGATTTCATGCTTATCTATTTTGTCTTATAGCCACAAGTGAGCCATTGGTTTGATTAGCATCTAAACACGTGGGACGCTGCTCTCTTAGAAAGCAAAGGGTGTGAGAAGAAGCTGGCGCTGGCTATTGAACTGAGTTGTCCCAGTCACCAAGAAGGATTGACCCAGTCACATTTTGCCACTGAGACTAAAGGCAGAAACTACCAGTGATCCAGAGGGTTGCAAACATTCTCTGACACTTGCGTTGTCAGAGACACCAGTGTGTCTCTGACACAGCTACCTGGGAACCAGCTCTATTTGGGCTTAAAGCATTTGGAAACACCTGGTTCTGGGTATGATGTGTTGAGAAGTGCTTTTGCTACTCACTTCTGTTGAGTCTGTGTTTGTAAGTATCTTGATCCCTTTTCCTAGAGAAATGATAGATACGTGATCCAGTAGTGCATGAGACTGTCACATACGGACAATGAATGCAAGTGGCTGCCAGAGTTGCTCCTGTGGAGTGACAGTAGCCAGCTGTGTAGATCTGCACTACCGAGCACCTTAAAGGCAATGCCTTGTAAACAAAAACGGGATATTTTTTCACTTCTCCAATTCCCAGTCATCTAAAGATCAAGTTGCACATCAGTCTGACCCACCAAAGGTTTATCAGCACCAAAGCTGCCAGACTTCACTGATTTACTTGGTTGTTCTTATATTTGAGACTGGTAAAGTCATTTTACCAAATCATTTTCAAGGAGAAAAGGATCTAGGTTTAAGTTGCAATGAGATATCTTGCACTTAATTTCAGGTCACCCTTACAATGTTTGACAAAGCTTGGCAGCCCTGGAGTAACTCCTTACTTTCAGACCAGCATGACATTGGTTCTCAAGCTGTAAGATCTTTTATGAAAAAACTGCTGTAGATATTTTTTTTTAAATTCAAATGAGAGAAAATTGTGGATTTAAGTGGTCTTTGAGTTAAAATCTTACTTTAGGATTTGTCCCCTTTCCTACAAATGGGACAGGCAGAGAAGGGATCTCTGTGTAGAGTTAAAAGACAGAATAATTTTTCTGTGTCCTTGTCAGAATTAGTTTTTGTTCCTCACACCACAGGAACAGTCATCTAAAAACTTTTGATTAAGATAAAGTGTTTGGTGTCCCCTACAAGATGTCTTGTTTGGTTTTTTGTTTCTTTGAATTGATGTTGGATTTTTAAACAGAATACTGACTTGTGGAAGTCTCCCGTGTGTTTCTGTAGTGTTAAGTTTTGTCTACTCAATTGAAGTATCACTGGAAGCAGAAGGGAAGGCTCGACTTGGTCCTTACTTTAGTAGTGAAAAAGCCTCTTCTGAAGATGAATGCATGCGAATATGCACCAAAACCAAGACATCACAGACAGACAAAGTTGCTGGCAGTATGTAGAAGGAAGTGCAGGAGTCTTCAGTCACTTTACAGCTTTCCTATGTGGTGCTTCCATTGGCAGGGAAAAGCGTGAAAGCACGCTCACACCTCCTACGGAATTGACCCTCTAATTGAATATCCCTGGGAAATGTGTCAGACACAGTGAAAATAATCCCTGGGGGCACAGACCCCCTTAGCATGCTGTCTTGGAATTGTGTTTTCTTCTGTTAGGACGTAGCCATAGGCTGTGTATTCCACTAAAAGCATTTGTAGCCTTTCTACTGCTATTTAGAGGGAACATCATAGTTTAGGAAAGTCCCTTTTCTGCAGGGTAGAGATCTGCTCCTTTAGCCTCTCCTGGTCGAGATCATCCATGCAGCTGTCTGGTCACAAGCTTTTGCATGAGAATCTTTTGACCTCAGAATCCAGTCCTCCGCCATTTCAGATTCAAATAGAGAATAAAATCACCAAGGAGTGTCTCATTTTGGCAGTGGCAGGATAAACTGATGTCATCTCTGATCAAACTTGTTTCTTGTTCTTGCCTTGGTTCTTGCTCACAGTTGGCAAATGCACCTGTATCCCGTCAGCTCCAAACACTGAGTCCTTCTCTGTTGAGAATAAAACAGTAGTTCTGCTCAAACAGATTAATGACTTGGGAAGAAGGACATCTTATGTGAAGGTATTTGCTAAATAAGGTGGGGGATATATCTTCCTCTGTGTATAGGAGACCTCAGAATACCTGCCTAATTATACTTTCCAAAAAGACTGTTTTGTAATCAGCTCTCTGGGCCCACTCTGCCCAACAGGTTTTTTAAAATGAGTGTGAAAAGGCAGAGATGAGCAAAATGTGGAGAATAGCCTCTTCTCTTTTGATTTCCTCACCAGCCATTAGCTATTTTCTCACTGACCGCTCCACAAAAAGTGGCAAGAATGATCTGCATTTCAAGGCTGCTGCTGCTGCCAACCCCCGAGCTGAGGAGGAGGAGAGCTCCTTCCTCCTCACTCTGCAGAGCTGTTCTGCATTGAGCCCAGTGAGTCAGGCCTAAAATGGCAGAAAGATTTAGTCTTCCAAAATACTACAGAAAGTTCAGGGATGAAAGGGCATTGCTGTCTAACACAGCTGGTGGCACGTGGTGGGAATACTGTGGGTGATGTGTTCTGTGCCAGGAAATGATGTGCACAAGTCTTGTGTGAGGTTTTGGTTCTCCGGGTGCTCTTAGGCACCCACACTGTCAGGTTGTTTTCTTCTTTAAAACGCCAAACAAGTTAGTCGTTGCTATAAAGTTATTTATTGCAGAAGCGGATCAGTCTCAAAGGCAAAACAAAGCAAAGCAATGGCAAAAAGCAATGGTAAACGCAGTGGCAAAATGCAATGGCATAAAGCCATGGCATAGAGCACCAGCTCTCCCTAATGCGTGCTCTTTTATAGAAACTTTCCAACTAGCTAAGACACGAACTCGGACCAGTACTCCTTAACCTATTAGAATTCTGGTTTCTTAGCACGCCAGACTACGTATAAACTACGTCCATGGCCTATCTTATTCTAACTGAAAAAATGTAAGCAATATTCTTAACTATAACTCTGTTATGTCTGAAGCTAGGTTCTTGGAGCCTTGAAGGAAACACTAGTATGTTTTTCAACCTTCACTAGAACTTATACTACTTCTCAGGCATCTAAGACCTTTTACTTACTAAAAGCACTTAAAATGTATTCCATTTACTTACTTACTTTCTCCATCTATTCACTTACTCATTCCACCCAAAGGCTTTAATTCAATCCCTGCACTCTGATCTATCTCTGAAGGACTCAGAGAGACCCCTGACTTACTGACTCCAACATCTGGTAAACCCTATGCCTTGCAGTGGATGTCAGGAGGAACTGGGGAAAAATGCCAAAGGGAGCAGGGATTAAAGATGGTCTCATTTATATGGTGGACACTGTTTGCATCTCTTAATTTGCCTGTGGTCTCTGTATTACTGAATAAAGGATTGCATTGGGCATATTGCTCTCTGTTTTAAATACTGAGTAAGAGTAAGCCATGCTCTCAAGAGCGTGCAAGATAGCCTTTCTCAACAAGTTGAGAAGGATCTGCTGGCCCAGATAAATCTGTGCTGTGAGAATGCCTTGTGCTCATTTCAGAATGTATTCCTGAAGTCCTTGAATTCATTAAACCCTAATTAGCAATGAGCATTGATGATTAAAAAATCTGTGAAAATAGGCAGACCAGTGTATATTGAGCTGTGAAGGCACCTCTGGGTCTGTCCTATAATTAGCTTTTAGCCTGTTTGGACTTAAAATACTCCTTCTATTTTCTCTGACATCCTGACCTTGCCTCTTGCTTTAGCTTTTGACATAACAGCCTCCAAAACGGTCTGTTTTTATGGGGTTTCTATGGGGTATCCCCCACAACAGATTGTGAAACTTACCGGGGAAGTGAAAAGTAAACTTGGGATCCACAGCATATTTAGTATCTTGATATATAAAATTGTACTGTATTTGTGTTGAGGACAGGTTTTTGAGTTGCTCATAGATTGTTAAAAAGCTGCTGTGAAAATCCTGTGCCAATCATACTTTGAGATTATTTCCCTTTTAAACTACTTCAAATTACTTTACTTCCCGTTTATATTACAGTGTTCTGACCGTAGTAATTGATGCTATAGCAGAAAAGGTCAGAAAGGCTCTTCTGGTCTGGGACTGTTGAATCCAACCACAAGAGCATTGTCATTGTGCTTGGGACCTCTGAAAGGCCCAATCAGAGTAGCCACTTGGAGCATGTGCAGTTTTTGTCAACTCTGCAGCGTTTAACAAATAGCATTAAAGTGTTTTATTTAATAAATGAATGTGAGAAATGAAGCCTGTGCCTATGTCTGGTTTTAAGTCCTTCTCTTTAAAAGTCAGCCAGCATATGTTCTAAACCACTAAACAGCATCTTTTTGGGAAAAGGAGGTTTTGATAACCAACTATATAACTAACTAGAGGAGTTGGAGGTTTTGGTAACTAACTGGAGCACTTATAAACTCGATTTTGCATCTTTGAAAATAATGGCAAAACTCCTGCTGAATTCATGACATAGAGTCAGGTTATATATGCAGCTGCTCACTTGCATGTAGAGCAGTTTCAGTTGTTATTGTGCCATTTTGTATAGAAACACTGAAAATACAAATTTTATTTATAAGAACTTACTGAGAGTACTAAAGAAGTAATTGTTCAGAGACAGTTATCTGAAGGAAAAGCGAAAGATCTTAAAAGTTCCAGTGCTAATACATGTGAAAACTTTCACATTAAAAATTAAAAACTTTACTTGCTAGTAATTTCAAGGAGAAGACTTTTAACTATCTCTACCTTATCCTAAATGTTCTGTTATTTCTATGTGTAGAATTTGAAACAAAAACCTGTTTAACCAACAAGAAGGGCAGTGTGTGTGATGCTTGTCTGTTGTCTTTGCTTTCCAGAACACTTCTGCAGCAGTTGCAGAGACTCCAAGCCATGGTTGCTGGCAAAGTGTCCCGCTCATGCAAGGCAGCTAGCACACAAACAGGGACCTGTCTTATGGTGAGTGGCACTAAGGCTGGGAATTGTAAGGGAGTGAGAATCTCTTTCCACTCCTCAAAGGCACATCTCTTGTTCTGTAAAGCATCTCAATGGCAAATTTGCAGCTTGGGAATTCCTTTTCATGATTTGATAATTTTGAGGGAGGTGAGACTTGTGAGTAATGAAGATTAATGATTGTGGGAAGGTACTGAGTTCTGGAGGAGACTGGGCCTGTGCTTTTGGTTGGGTGCTGCAGTGATGAAAGAAGCAGCTGTGCTCTTCCGAGGGATCACTTTATTATTTCCTGAAGTATTATATGTGGGAAATGGTGTCTAGGGTTGTAAAATAAAAATAAGGGTGACCTTTGAGGCTCGGTTCATTTTATAACAATAAAAATAAACTTGCTCAACCAAATAAAAATATGACTGAGGCTGTAAATCTACCTCTGTGCTATTTCAGTAGTAGTAGTAGTAAAGATAAGAAAACAAGTAGAATGAAACATTTCCGTCCTTACACTCAGCTAGAAAGTTCCCTTTATACCTAAAGTGCTGTAAATTGATGGAAATCATTTACAAGGCCTAAGCTGTTCTCCCAGTCTAGGCTCATTTTCTCTGGGAAGCAAGACTGGGGCTAGCAGCAGAAATAACCTTGGAAATTCTCAGCAGTACCTGTAAAACACATACAGTAGCTTTATCTGCATTTCAACTTTGTGAGTAAATAAGGCAGCTGGTCAGAATAGAACAGACATTGAAAATGAACCCCAGCATTGGAATGTCCTCTTTAAAACACTGAATTGTAATTGTATAGGTGCCTTTGCATGCGATGAAGATGGCCTCAAATGATTTGTTTTGATAAAGTATCAGTTCTCTTGTGCGCATGGGGATCAGGTGCACTCACTTCTCCTACATCCTCCCTTTGCCAGATGGTGGTGCTGTGCTTTGCAGTAGTTTTTGGCAGCTTCTCTCAGAGCTATGGGCCATATCCTTCTGCTACAAAGATGGTATTGCCCAGGCAGCATTCCTCACCAGAGTCCTACACAGATTCCATTGGTAAGTGACAGCTATTCCAGTCTTGCTACTTGCTTGGTTGTACTTAAGCACTTGTTTTCCACACCCTTTCCTAACCTTCTTCTCAAGCACCTCTTGCATTTCTGCTCCCTAAGTGGCAGTTTTTTATATATACCTGTGTTTTTCTAAGGATAGCTCGGCAAACTATGCTGATGGCAGCAGACTTCATAAAAATGAGCAAAACCTTTTCCCCACTATCCTTCTTGGTACTTCTGTTTAAAGAATTTTTGCTTCTGTTGGCAGAATTAAAGTTAGTGAAAGGTAGCAGGGTTTCTACTCAGTAGCAAATGTTCATACTGTTAAAATGCACAGATTATTTCAGTTACTGTTTACTTTGCCAGTGTTACTGAAGAGTCCAAGGACAGAATGGGAAACTCTTAGTATTACATAACTATAACGAACCAATATATTATCAAAGTTATTATTTAATATTGTTTTTGTTTTGTGAATAATTTAGAGCTTTTTGATCCCTACCTGGACCATTCCTGTGGTTTCTTTCTTCAGCTATCAAATTGCCAGTTAATCACTATGAAAAGAAAAGGCCTTTGCAGCTTTGGCTCTGGCCTAACAGTTTACATTTCCTGAAATGATCAGGGCTGTTCTCTGAGCTGCCTATTGCTCATCTCATTTTGCCTTCTGTCTTTGTATGCAGTGAGGTCAAGGAGTCTACTAATTTATGAAGAGCCTCACCAACTGGAGGAGCCATCAAGCCAGATCTCCTTTGCAGATCGCAATGACAGGCAAACAGACACCTCCAAGTTCACAACACTGTCCCTGGAAGCTGTGTCAGGGACACAGCGGGATGATATCATGCAGTTCACAATAGCCAACGAGACAAGGCTAGAGAAATCAGTGCTTCTGGGCCTGCAGCAGCATAGGTGAGTGCAGGGTGGGCTTCTTGTCACATGGATGTTCTGTGTCACTCTTGTTCGTGCCTGAAGGCCAGAGGTCAGACTAGCAGCTTAGCTATGCTAGGCACCATGGAGCATGAAGTAAGAGTTTGTTTTTTATCTGGAGAGCCTATAGGCAAAGTCATTGTTGCTCTGGAGAAGCGGTTGCAACAGAATTGTAATAATACAGCTACCAAACTCGGTACTTCTGCCAGAAACCTAAACCCTGTAAGCCTGTTAGTTGGGCCTGCCCATTTCTTTAAAGCACTTACTTTTATGCTTCCCAAAGGAATAAGCTTTTGGCAATTGTATGGAAGTGTGAAGTTTTGATTCACTGGGATTTCAATGAGGTTAGGGCATGAATAGTTAGAGTTTCTCACAGCAGTGATCTTCCGCAGCATTACTGCAAAAAGTTTGCAGGAGTCAGTCTCAAGAGACCGACATGTAAAATTATCTGACTCGTTAAGTTCCTACACTGAGTTCCCTCACTTTTAGCATGAATGTAAGGGGTTTTCTCTCTTTTTTTTTTTCTTTTCTTAAGCATAAATGTAAGTTTTCCAGGCCTCTGAAAAGAGAGAGAGTTACTGGTTTAAATATGCTTCTTCCTGCTTCACCTTTGCTTGCCTAGAACCAAAGAGATGACTACTTGAGTATAATTCAGTATGTTACTAGACTCAGCTAACTGACAAATACCTACCTGGTAAATACGGAATGGCTCTTTAGCATTAGCCAAATCAAGCAGGATATGTACTTTAAAAAATTACTCTTAGCGTTAACCTTTGTTTTTTTGTTCCCTACAGAGTCAACTCCGAACTAGAAGGAAATGAAACACTGAAGATAATCGAAATAGATAGAAGAGTCAATGCCACCTCTTAAAAATAAAAAAGGCCTTTTTGCTTGACTTCCCTCTTTCCCACATATTTTCAACCAAAGTTCCCCTGACTTGTCATTCTCAGTGAACCAAAGTACAAAAGAAAGGGAGTTCGACTTCTGCATTGACTGGTGACGCTGTGACTACGGATGGGATCTCTTGTCTTTGTAACTCCCTTCATGTTGCGCACAGTCCCTGTCTCTGCTTTTATCTCTTTCCTGTCTAAAACTGCAAGGGCAGGATTGAATTATGATGGCAGATGATGCCAGCAGTGTGCCAGTGACTGGTGGGTGTGTGCGCACCTGTACATGCACACAGCCTGATCTGAGCACAAAGACATTCTGGAGAAGAATAGTGTGAAACCAATGGGAGCATGTGGGTGATAGGTTTCTTGGGAGAAGGTGATTGAGAGTGAGAGGAAATGCAGCATGATGGTGCTTAGAGTCTCACCACAGCTCTGTGCCTACTGGTCTACAGCACTTGAGCCTTTTTGAGGGGATAGAAAAGCACATGTGCAGCCTGCTTCTGAAGGGACAGGAAAGGGCCCTGACACTGCTGAGTTTACAGCACAGGCAGGAGAGGGCTGGTACATGATGCTACTGAATTTCCTCCCCTAGCTGTCTTCTCCCCTACAGTCTCTTAATCCCTTAGCAGGGTAGGTTTCTCTCTGCATTGAAAGCAGTCCTGGTAGGCTTCCCTGCTTCCACCCTTGAGAAATTAAGCAAGGATCAGTCACTGTCTTACCACACTCTGTGTGGGAGAATTACACTAGTTTAACTAAATCTGTTTAGAAAGCAGGTTTTGTTACATTTATGCAATATTTTAGATGGATGCCCTTTAGTCTGCTTAAGGCTAATCTATTTAGCTTAAGTCAGTTCCTTCCCAACAGACTAAATCAATGCAAGGCTTAAACCAGAAGTGCCTCCTGAGAGGACTATATGGAATTAATTTATTGGCTTCTAGCTGGTGGATGAAAATTCTTGTGTAGACCTGGTCTCAGATTGTCTTGTGTTTTCCTTTCCTTGCCATCTTCCTGTTACTGTTGTAAATAGTATTTATTAGCTTAAAAAAATTCTGTTCAGGCAGTTGCAATGAAGAGAACTGAGCATTCCTAACCCTGCAAGTGATCTGGGCAGACCCTGAAATCAGACACACAAACATCACTGAACACCCACTTCCTCCCCTTATGCTTGAATTGTCCTAAAATAAAGCCATGTGTCTTATTTTCCTCTTACCTGCTTTTCCAGAGATGTGATCTGAGGCCAACTGCTTTGGGTACAGGTAGGCCCAGCTCATGCCTAGAGGTGATGGGTACTGTGTTAACTGTATGGCAAGGCAGCCTCTGATCTGAGGAGCTGATTATGTAGGCAGGAGACCTGTCAGAAGAGGAATGAGATGAGCATGTGGGGAGGTGAAGTGGCTGGCCTGGGCTCACTGAGAAAGCCAAGAGCAGCATTCAAGTCTGATCCTGGTCCAGTACTCTTCACCATGCTTTGTTTCCTTCTTGTACCTGTTGTACGTGTTGCTGTTGTCTTCAAGTGTCCTCTCTCTCTCTCTCAGTACCCTGGTCATGCCTTTGGCTGAGCTGTGCTTCTTGCAGTTTGAACTCAGTCCGGAATTTGAACTGGGTTTTATCTGGTTCCTACAGAAGGGTACTCGTGCTCCATTAAGGATGGATCTAATGTGAAAACCCTAATTCAGCAGGCTAGCATGTCTACTTTAGAGTTTACCAGAAGAAGTAGGTTTTTTTAAAAAAGTAATTTGAAGCTCTTTTTATTTTTTCCCTAATGATAAATAAGGGAGAAACTCACCAAGCCTTACAAATAATTTTTTACTATGTACGGTAGATATTTCTTGCAACTATTCTATTTTGTAAAAGACTGAATTTGTATTTTATTACAGCAGCTGTCACACCAGCTTCTTTCTTGTTCTTCATTCTTCTTAGACTTTCTTCCTTCGACATCCTATTTGCCACCCTCAGGCCTGACCCAAAAGTCAGTGAAATGAATGGAAGGGATTTGGTGAATTGGAGGGGACTGTGGATTAGTCCCCTTTGTGCCATTTTAAGAAGGTGTTTCATGTCAGTGAGAGTGAAAAGTGTCTGACTCCATGAGCCAATACTGACTTCTGGTGTACAGATGTGCTTTTCTAGGTAATGCCCTATTCTTCTATGCAAGTGCCTTATTATTTTCCCCTGAGGTGACAATGAGAGGAGAAATGCTGTTGTAGTCTGTTTTGCAAGTGAGTGATCCCATCTTGGCATGGGTCAACCTCCACCATAAAGTCTGTTTCCCTTCACAGTGATCCTGCTGGGTTCTCTGAATTATTCAAGTATCCATTAATAACTTTTGTGTTTGGAGGTTTTTTTAAATGGTTTAAAACAGTGATCACTTAGGAGTGCCGCAAGGGATGGCTGCATTGCTCAGCCACTTGAGGTCAGCAAAGTGACAGGAGAAAGCTGGGATTGACCCCAACTGGTCAGCATAAGTGGGCAAGGTCACAGTTTAGAAAATTCCTTAAATGGTCGTTTTTTTCCAGAGCACCCTTTGAGGACAACCAAGTGGTTAAATGTTTTGCAAAAGAGGCCCCAAGGTGTGAAGCACAACACCACTTACCGGTCTTCCAGTTTGCACTGTGTAGCCTGAGCTCCTGCCCACTGCCAGCTAAATGGATCACCTCCCATTTCATATACAGCTAGTTGACTTCACTGTGTGAAAACAGAAGTGGAATTATTTCTCAGCTCTTAAAGGATAGATGATTTTGCACAACAAAATGGCTCCTCCTCTGAAACCTACTGCACTGACCACTATTAAAACTTTTCCCTTTTTAGTGGTTTAATTTGGGCGTATTTGTTCAAGTCTGGTTGGAAGATAATTGTGTTTCCCTCCTGAGCATTTTAAACTGGCCATGGTCTGGGTCACGCCTCTGTACTAATTCATCCTAGCCAGTATGGCCATACTGATGTCTTAAAAGTGTTTGATAATCTATTGCTATAATCTTAAATTGTGTAATCCTTTAAGTTATTTTTAGGTACTCTTTTAGGGAATCTCTTGACCTAGCACACACATTGCTTGGGGATTTATTGTATTACATGTTGCTTTATAATAAGGAAAAGCTTTGCTTCACTTTGGTATGTTTGTGATTATTTTTCTTCAGGGGCCTTAATAGAACCTTAATAGGTTTCTCTTCTAGGGGCCAAGGAATCCCCTGTCATCACCTACTCCCAGGCTGTTGTGTGGCAAAGACCCCACAATGTCCAGAGCGAGTTTGTGCCTGTGTTCTGTACCTAGCAGGGGACGGGGGAGGCAGGACAAGGTGCCATTGCACAGCCAGCCTCAGCATCCAGGAGTGACCCCCGGTGGGAATGTTGATACATTGCAGACCACGTGGAAAGCCAGTCTCTGTGCTCTGAGTTAAGGGCACAGGGCAGGAGTAGTAAGGTGTATTCAGGGAGGATGCCAGTAAGTGCTTTTAGTTAGTTCAGCTCTATTACTTGAGGCCTTAGCCTTCCGCCAGTGTGCTTTTTCTGGTGATCAGTGGCTTGGTGCTGTGGAATCATATGTGTGTGTATGGATAGGGTAAGCAAGGGCGTTGTGTGCTTCATAATTTCCATTTCGAGTAGAGGACTTAAGTGATAAACTTAAGAGTCCTCAGCTGTAAGGTTATGTTGCTCATCAGCACAATTTTATACACACTAGTAAACTTACTTTTTGCCTATAGCTTTAAAGCATATCTAGATATGTTGGGTCTTTGCTTCTAGGAACATAAGCTACGAAGAAATGTAGGGCATTATTTTATATATATGTGTATTTTAAAAGTCTGAAGCACAGGGCATGTGATGTTTCTACCGTTGTTACTAGTATGTAGATAATATTGGGATTTTTCCCTCCCAGGCTATTTGTAGTTCTTTGCTGCACTTCTTTCATTTCATCTGTACTACTCAATATTTTTCAGCAGCTCAGACTAATGGATTAGGCTGAGGTTCCTGGGCCAGATCCCAGCTGATACAACCGGCAGGGTTTTCACACACTGCTCTTGGAGGCTGCAGGTGTGATTTATACTGATAGGGGACCTCTTCTTCCACATCTCTCTGTGTAATAGTGAGTCTCGATGTGTTCTTGATTCTTCTAACATAGATCAAAAATTAGTCTAAAAACCTTTTTTTTCCCTGCTAAAGAAACCAACTCACCTCTCCACTCCCATCCCCCCAAACTATCAGTGGTGAATTCTGTCTAGACGCTTCTAGAATGTAGGTCAAGTAAGTGAATGATACTAATTGCTGTGTTGGGAGGGATTTCCACTGAGTATTTGGGCTCTAGATTCTAGCTAATGCCAAGAGGCCATTGTTCAAAATCCACTCAGCTAAGAGGAATACAGAGTATTTTTATACTCCTGGTGACTAAAATATTGCTTCCTTGAGTCACTAATTAAAAGGGAACATTTTGTATTCTGAAGGTGAAATGATAGGTCAGTACTTCGTTGCTACAAAAGTTGTTCCAGCCTGTATAATAGTGTGGTGCAATGATGTGTTGCTGCTTTGCACTGTCTAGCGTTAAAATTTAACAGCTTTGGGGATTGCCAGGGGAACGAACTGATGTATGTGTTTGGTAAGGTCTTTACAAAGAAAATGGCAGGATTCAATCCATCTTGTAGCTTTCTCATGGCCAATAAAGTGACATTGGGCATTCAGAGAATTTGTTGAAGGTTGATCCTGATTAATACTGCATTGCTTAGGCAGGTCAGCATCCACTGGAGATTCCAGGATTGAGAGGGAAATTGCAACTTGGTTTTCTCATTTTTATGTCATGCCTTTTTCTGCTTTACCAAGGTATGTGTGTATATATATATATGAGTCAAATTCATATGTAGAAAAAAGTGCATCATGCAGGAAAGTCCTTTGTGATGCTGTTTGGATCTGATGCTGAATGGAGTTTGGATATTCTTTATTAGCAGTAGTCTCGTCTGCCCTCAACCGATCTCCAGATTCTTCCTCCAAGAGCTGCAACTAAAGAGGTGAGAACAGAACATGGAAAAGCTGGATTTGTAGACCTCTCTTACAGAAAGGGTGGAAGAAAAGGCAGGTGAAGGAACTTCTCACATCACAGGGAAACCTAGTTCTTGATTCCATAAATCAGCAGTGATAGTCTCTTTGATTAGTTACCTGCTAGGTTTAGCTTTACTACTATTCCCCTTGCTCTTTAATGCTATGCAGTCCTGGTATGCAGTTTATGCATACCTGATCTTTATGTTATATCGCACTTTACCCTCTAAACAGCAGGTAAAAATCTTTTTGAACCTTAGCAGTCCATAATGAAGGGAGTGGAAGAGAGAGAGGGGGAAGCAGAGGCAGGTACTGATTTTTTTTTAAACAGAATTCTGCACATATCTGACTTTTCCATAACAGATTTTAATTCAGTGGTGCTGATACAATGGCATCTTGCTTTCGTCATTTGTACAGTTAACGAGAACAAGTGTGAGTTTGTGTGCATCTGTTCACATATGTGTGGTGAATGATCAAAAGGTGTCAAGAATGCAGAGTTTTATTAATGTAATAAATGTTGCTAAATAAAGGCATCTACCTGAACACACAGGGCACTTTGGGCTTGGTGCAGCAGAAAGTCGAGGCATATCTCTCTGAAACCTGTTCACATTCCACATTACTGAGCACTCGTAAAACTGTTGTGTGAATTGCTGTCTGTGATTAATTGTTGACTGAATGTTGTTGCACTATGTCATTTTTGTGTGTGTGCATAGACAGTCTGGCCTTTCTAGAGAACAGTTCTGGCTTGGTACCAAAAAAAAATTATTTTATGTTCTGGTATAATTTGTGGTCTGCAGAATTATGACGTTGAGTGCTTTCTTTTTTTTTTGTTTGTGTTTTTGTCTTTCTTTTTTTTTTTTTGGGGGGGGGGTGGGGTTTGAGTTGTGTAAATTAGCCTTAAAAGGTGGTCCCTGGGAGCCATCCCTCGGGCACAGTAAGGTGCCAGCCAGGGGAAGCAGTTTCCTCTCAGAGGGTGGTGCAAGTACATCCCAGTTTCCCCCGAGATTGACTAGACCTTCCAAGGGTAAATTACCTGGTGTTGCTCTCTGGAAGAGAAATATTCATGGCCAATTCCATTGCCTTGGGCCATGCAGAACAGCACCTTGTGACTGAGTCACTCTGCTGTGACACCCCTAGGGCATTTAAGCTGATCTTTCCCTTTCCCTGTGTTCATGTGGATGCAGTATAGGTTTGTGCACACATTTAAAACTACCTAAGATGACAGGGACATTGATACTAGTGCAAAAGCACCTCTCTTCCCCCCAGCTCCTTGATAAACTTCATTGGGGCCTCTTCTGACTGCAGATATCTCTATTCTCTTGCCATGTCTGTTTAACTTTGTGTCTGTGTTCAGTGACCTTTCTATTTTTGTACAAGTGCTGTGATCTGGATACCGTCCCACCTGATTGTTCACACTGCAAACATGTCCATTGTGTGGAAAGAAATGGCTCTTTTTCCTTTTTAAAACATTTGCCTGATTCTGTGAGAGAACAGACTACTTGCTTTTGTAGCCTAAATATGTATGTAGTGAAGTATGTTATGCTTTTCATTTCTTGCAAATAAATATTTTCTATAGAAAAAAGCAATTACTACTTGTTTGATTTCCTGATGATTGGAAAAAGTCTGAGCCCTCGACTTTCCCAGCTGTGCCAGCCTGTGCCATGTGTCCACCTTCAACATGGCAGAAGCCTGGTAATTTAGTGATAGAAAAGGAAGGATGTAGGGTTTTGCTGAAGCTGGCTGCCCCTTCCCTTTTTGAGGTTAGCAGAGAATTATATCTCAGAAATGAGTAAAAATCAGGTGAAGGCCAATGGCATTTAACAGTGATAATGACACTCAGTGCAACACTGTGCTACAGCCCCAATTAGAGTAAATTCTCTGTACAAGTGGGATCCAGGCAGGCTGATGCTGGAGGGAGCAATGCTTCAGCCCAGTGAACCAGTCTGCCAGGGCCCACTGGGGCTCATCTGTGCGGGCCAGACAGCCCTCTGGAAGGTAAGGCCTTTCCCTGCTCTGGCTTTGCACTGGGCTTGTTTCAACTGGAGTGAACTCTTAAAAGAGCACTTTCTGCTTTGGCTTTTGGAGATTGGGTCTCCTGCTGGCCTCAGATCCTTTCCTTAGCCTGCCTCACCCCTGAGATAATTCAGAAGCTTTCTCCAGTAATTCAAAAGTTCTGCCTGCATGAGCACCCAACATTATGTCCTGCAGTCCAAACCCAGCCAGGGCACAGAGCTACTTTGAGTATACATGGACAAGAAAATGCCTGATGGCTTTCAGTTTGAGGACTCTGTGGCTTTGTTAGTCATCCAGGGAACTTGACGATGGATGACCTAGTGCAGATGTGAAACTTACCCTGTGCAGAGCTGGAATCACAAATGGTACAGTAATTGGTTTTATACCAGTTTTCTACTAGGAGGGAGACCTCATATATGAGTTCCATGCATTCCTACAACAGCAACCAAGAATTTTTTTTCCACAGGAAATACTAGCTATGGAAGTAATAGTTCCAGCTTAACTGAAAATGGGAGTAAGATAGATGGCTTTGGTGCCTCCTTTCCAAGGGCTCTTAAAGAAGACTGATTTAGAGTTTGGGGAAGGCAGCATACCATAGGAATTGGAACGCTGTGGGCTGCACTAAATTTGTGACTGATGTGGATTTTCAGAAATGCCTTGATTTTGGGCTAAAGAGGTTAAAGTAGCAAAAGAAATTGGCACTGAAGGAAGAAAAAAGAGCTCTTCTCCAAGCATCTTGCTTCTTGCCTCTTGCTTTCCAAACAGGCAATTTCACTTGCCAGGACTATTGATCCAGGGCACTTGTTTGCAGCATCAAGCCAGATATATAGCATTTTTAGAGGAAAATCGTTAGACTGTGACTGGTTGAGAAAATTACCCTCAACTTAGTTTTAGCTGACCTCAGTTCCTCCAAGCAAACAAAACACAGGCTGGTGATTAAGAATCTCCTTGGATCTCTTAAAGCATCACACAGCTGCAGGGGGTCTGTGATTAAAAAAGAAACCCCCACATGATGGGGAAATCCTGTGTGATGAGCTGTCAGCCTCCAGGACATGCTGTTCTTGGAAAAGCATCTTACTGTTTGAATTCAAGGCTGGATTTTGATACTCCTTTTCCAGGCTGATTCCTGTGGCAGGGCAGGCAAAAGGATGTCCAAATGCAGCTTGTGATGGCTCTCATGGCATGTTTGGGTAGAAAGTGTTCTCCTTATGCTGTTAGCTATTGTTTGTATGTATTTTACAACAGCACAGACTTCACCCCCCTTGAAGGTATTTAATGGAAGATTCATTCCTGATTCTCCCTTTCCTAATTTGCTTGCTTTAGGATTTTTTTTTAGAAACATAGGCCTCATACTTGTGGCATGCTGGTGAATTTGGCTTGTCCAAGTTATTCCATGCTTCAGATTCCTTGTCTGCAAAGCCAATGGTAGTTTCCTCCTCTCTATAAATCACACTGAGATTGAGCAAAGCAAGGTGATCCAAATGAGATAGCAATAGGAAACAAAAGCATATTTCCTTTCTAATTAATAATAATGCTTGGGTGTCTTGTCTCCCTCCAGTTTGTGCCTAAAAAAAAATTATTTGGTTTCTCCTTTTCTTGTTGTTGCCTCTTTGTGGGCTTCAAATGGTCCGTAGGAATGACTTCTTTAAGTTTTCGTTATTGAATTAATCTTACAGTGTATTTGCACAAGTTCCATATATTGCTATAAAATTACTATTTTGTATATCTCTAGTAAGGAGGAAATTACAAGTTCTGGCTCCTATCTTTACTGTGGTACAGCTGAGGGAAGATAAGTTCATGACTGCTGGCTTGTCTCTTTCTCTCTGTCTAAAGAAATACTTAGGTTCTGGTCAGCCCCCTCTTTTTAAAACCTCTTTGGTAAAAACCTGTGTTTGATCTGCTCAGCTGAGGTGGGTTCCTCCTCGCTGAGCCTCAACACCGCTTAGTTTCCCAGTGGATGAGCAGTGCTCTTCTAGACCTTCAAATGTTGACCAAAAAGGAATGTTTTTGTGGGTGGATCTGATCTATCAACATTGGGTCTGGAAAGAGAAGCTGGTCACTTATGTCACATTTCAAAAAAGATTTAAATCTTTTTAAGATTTAAAGGAGAAGATGCACATACATGCATACACGTCTATGTGTATATTTTTTTTTAATATTTTGTATGTTTTTCCTGAAAACTGAATGTTGGGGGCTATGGGGATGAATTTTGTATGAACTTAAGGAATATGGAGCATTTAAAGTAGACTGACTTCTCACTGGCTAGCCTAGCACACTGAACAAGGTTGCCTCACCCTTTTCTTCCCCAATCCCCTTTTTCATATATCCATTTCTTTTCTATTAGAAAAAGAAATTTCAATCCCTCCTGCTTGGAATAAAACCTACTGCAGTGCACTCAGTCTGTGCACGCTGGAGTGTTCAAAATGGGATTTAACAGGTGCGTGAGTAATGGAATAAATCTTCCCTTGGCTTTACTCCAAAAGGCTGAAATCCCTCCTTTCACTGCATTTCCTCCACCATTTCCACCATCCACCCTGCTATTCATGGCATGCAGTATGGTGAGAAGTTTCCACCCAGGAAAAAGAGTTCCTCACCTGCTGAACCTTGTCAGCTCTCCCAGGGGAAGTGCCACGGAGTGATGTGAGGTGCTGCATTTAACCTGACAGCGCTTAAGAGATGAGAACCCAGACCTGGGAGTTCAGATTTTTGTTAGCATGGTAATCCTAGATACTGCCAAAACCTGCTAAAAATCAATTTTTGTGCTCATCCTTTCCCTCCTGGCCCAGTGGTATGTCTGTAGCCACACCTTGGAGCAAATGTGATATTCCTACAAAGTTTCTGCTGTTGCTGCCTTGTACAGGGACACAGGGACTGACAGCTACACTACAGGTATAATTGTGTAAGCAGTGCTTTCCTTCGCGAGCCTCAGACTCTCTCATAATTGCTCATATTCAGAAGAAAGGCAAAGGAAGTCAGTTTAGCTCTCCATGTTGCAAATGAGTCAAGCAAGTTGTAGCAGTCAGAGAAAAAACAGGGAATCCCGGAGCAGAGTGTAAATTTGGTCATGTGGATAAAAGGGTTAATTGACAAGCAGGAGCTACAGGAGGGCTTATGCTGAAGGAGGAGGTGGCTCAGGGGCATGGGTGTTCACTGGAGAGGGCATAGGAAATCCTGATTAATTGTTGCGCTTTGCTCCAGATGCTCTAAGGGAGGTGAAGCCATTAGCTGGGGCTCAGGCCACAGAGCTGTTCTCATGTGGACTAAAGGCTGAGAGAATAAAGCTGCAAGATGATGCACAGTGTTTTGCTCTCTGAGTGCAAAATTAATTTGCAGTTACAGGTTTTCTAGCACATGTTATTGGCATCTTCTCATAGCAAAGGGCCACAGGGTTTTCACCAATGACAAAACCTCAAAAATAGCACTTATAAGACAGGGACTTATGGTGCCACTCCCCATCCTGGAAGCTGGCTCTGAACTGCTCTTTGACAGATCCACCCCAAGATGGTTTAGTTTGGCTCTGCAAAAAATATTTGTCACAGTATCTTAAATTAAATACTTTCACAAGCAACATTCACTGCTGGTTTCCCTGGAATTTCAACCAGAGACTTTCCAGCTGAGGTCCCAGTCCTCAATGGAAAAGCACCAATGATTCCAGTGGAGCTCCAGGAATATTTTAGATCTCTCTGCACAAAGCTCAGAGGAGGATCCAGACCTTCCTTTTACAGTCCTGCATAAGAACCTTAGTTTTGCTTCTAATAAGCAAAGGTTCTACATTGCTTAATTATGCTTTATGTGCTTCACTAGTAATTAAAAGTACTCTGAGATTTGGGGGTGAAAACATATATTTGAGCAAACACCTGTGCATGCAGGGAATATATGCATTGGTTATGCATAGGGGTAGAACATTCTTTTGAAGGTTGGTTCAACTTTTCAATACTTATGCAGTAGTGAAAAGACCCACTTTTCATCACCCAACAAGGTGCTAGTGGCTACTGCCAAGAAGGGGCAGGAAGATTGGCTGGGTTGGAGGGCCTGTCAATGCTGAAGTTGAGGTGAAAGGTGTGTACACAGTATGTGTTTCTCCTGGAGAATCTGAGTCTGTGAATGGAATTGGGAAGGAGCTAGGATCAGGTGTAAGGAATCTGTTGACTGGCACAGGGCTCACACAGAAGAGGTAAGGCTGCTTAGGGAAGTCATTTGTGGACCATGGGAGTTTGTGAAATATCTTCCTGTAGGGTTTGCCTTCTTTGTAGAGCATAATTGTTCATGTGTTTTTATTTTTTTAATTGCATTACCTCAGAGAAATGTTGTATACAGAAAACAAAGCACTGTCTTTGCATAATTCCTAGAACAACTTCTGTATAGCCACAGACCTCAATCTTTTCTGTACTTTTAAATTTTATTGTCACCGTCAGCTCTTGTGCTGAAATATGTTGACACTTTCCTCTGAAGTTTTCCTTAGTGTCCCCTAATGAAGAAAAGGGAGAAGCAGGGAACCAAGTGGAAGTACAATTAACTTTACGAAGGGGTACCGTGATGCTTGTCAGAAGATATCTCTGCCCCTGGGTGTTTTGATTCTGAGTGCACCAAACTGAGATTACCAGGGGAACAAATTGGAAGCAATAGACGAGCAAGCGCAGGTGTAAGAAGACGCGGACACCAGTGAGTGTTCCGAGGCACGTGGGCTCGCTCTGGAAGGTATTTGCAAAGTGACGCGGGGCGGGGCCCGGCCGGGTGTGGCCGCGGGGGCGCGGCACGACAATTGGCCGGCGGGCGGCGGGGCGTGGTCGGCCAGGAGTTTCCCACAATGCCCCGCTGCAGTGCAGCCGCCGATGGATGCTGCGCGGTCGCGCTGCCATTTGCAGCTGCCGCGGCTCGCAGCGCGCCCCGCGGCCCCGGGAGCTGCGGTCCCTCGGCCGCCGCCCCCCAGCGCCTACAGCCGCCGGCCGGCCCTCCCCTCCCCCCGGCTCCTCCTCCTTCTCGGCCCCGCTGCCCCACCGCAATGAACCCCCCCGCCGCGGCCGGCGGGGACGAGACGGGGGCGGCGGGCGGCGGCGGCTGCCGGGGGGCTGAGGGTGGCGGGGAGGCGGCGGGCGCCGCCGGGATCCCAGAGGAGCAGGGGCTGTCGGCGGCGGACGAGTCGCTGGAGGAGAAGCTGCGGAGCCTCACCTTCAGGAAGCAGGTGTCCTACAGGTGCGTGCCGGGCGGGCGGGAGCCTCTCGGTGGGTGGGGAGGCTGCAGGCGGGTACGGCGGTGGCGCGGCCGGTCAGCGGCGTGAGGACAGCGCCCTGGAGCCCGAGGGGCTTCTTCTTCATTCCGAAGCCTGAAAGGGCTCTCCCAGATCTGCATTCCCTTAAACCAGCGAACGAGCTGCTCTCAGCCCCGCTGCTGCCGTCATGCTTAGGGTGCTCCTCCGGCGCGGCAGCGCCAGGGGAGATGGGGAGCGTGACGGGGAATGTGGGTGAACTTTAGAGTTATTCCGAGACAGAGTCGGGACTCTGGCCCGGCTGTCTGGGGAACAGGGTTTGCCCTCTTCAGTAAAAGCACAGCCGCCCTTGATCCCAGCGCCTCCAATGGAGGTCGGAAAAACCTTTCTGGCGGCACCACTGTTCCCGGGAAGGATTTCTCTGTGGGAATTCTCCCGGAGTGCAGTGTCCCCTCCCTGCCTGTCCCCACCCGCATTGCAAAAGCCCCAGCGGCTGATAAGAGAGGGGGGCTGCTATGATCCGCACCCCAGGGTGCCACGTGCCCTACTATGGCCAGACCAGGACTTTACTTTCATAATCAGGGTCTTCCGTTTCTATGGCTGTGCATTTGCCTCTCATGTCTGATGTCAAGTAAATGGGTCTGTTCTTCCTGTAAATACACCTGTGCGGTGGGGCTTGTCTGCTCCTCTGTTACCACCTAGGAGCTGCTAATTGCTAGCATCTGCCGAAAGGGATTGCTGTCTGAGAAGGTCCATGCCAAAAAGTTTTTAAGTCTTACTTAATTCTAGTTGCAGAGCCCCTGTGGAGGCAGCACACCATCAGAAACTAGTGTTCTAGTGTGCTTAGGGACGAGACCTCTCAGCTGGGAGAACAGAAAACACAGAGCTGTTACTTGTCCTTGCAAGAAAAGTGAGTCTCTAGCCTCAGGTAAATTGAAGACTCTCCCCAGCCATGGAGATGGTTAATGTGCTAACAATTTACAGCTGGGATAACTTAGGATCTGGTCTGAGTCTAAGCTTTGCATGTGGCAGTGCTTAAAACTGATGTAATTAAACACTCTTCATAGATAAAGTTTTATATAATACCCGATGTGTGCAGAGAGACTTTCCCTGTCAGTGCTGATGGTCCCAGTGGTAAGTGTGAAGTTTGGGATGATTCATCCTAGACTCAGTAAGGTGAGCGATATGAAAATGAAAACTTACTGGTCACCTCTGAAACAAACATAACATCAGTCAGCTCTTGGTACTTTTGCATCTCTTCCCTGGCAGTTCTCTTAGCTTGTACCACTTAGGGGCAAATCTGTTGTAGGTAAACCCAGAGTCTAAGGTGAGCTGCTGAAATAAAGTGGCTGCTAACAAGGCAGATGTGCTCATGTGTCTGCTCTTGGAGCAGAAGGCAAGGAGTTTGCCTTTTTTGCTGGGATGGCATGGGGGTAAGGAAGAGGAGATGGTAAAATCTGTTTCTAATGTTTGTCTCTCTAGATTGTTGAGAAGTGTGTTAAAGATGTGGGTATTGAAATTTTCTGCATGGTCAATATTTGTAAGGGTTTAATAATAAATGCTTTTAGGAGGAAATGCAGGGGTTTTTTTCTTCCTTCTCCCCTCCATCTATGCAAGCATATAAAAAGTCATGAACCTTTAGCTATAAAGGCCTTTTCTTAAGCATCTTTTGATGCATATCACTTATTCTACTTAACTTAGAAAAGAAAGAACATTTTCTTTGCACCCTTGGATTTCCACACCTTTTCCTCATTTATAGCTGGTTTCCTACAGATAGTATGCACTTTATCAGTTATCCATAATGAGAATAACCTGGACAGATAGAAGAGTAAAAAACTTCCACAGAGGACCTCCACTGAGTTTTCCACACCCTGCAACCCCAGGCTCTTTAAATTTCTACCATTTCCCTCAGTAAATGATGGTGCTGAAACACATTTGCAAATGTAAATGGCTGTATTAAGTCCAGGAAAACCTATTTACGTTGGAACTTGGATCCCTTATCCATTATAGAAATTAGGGCCAATAGAAATTATTCAAGGCTTCATACACTTTTCAAACAGCTCATTTAGGGCTCTCTATGCAGGTGCATTACATTGCCATACACACCCTTAGAGGAGTATTTATACATTCAGGAAAAAAACCCCAACAGATGGAACTTGCTTAAAATAATAAAGGTACATGAAAATGCATGCTAAAAAGAAAAATCTACTGGTGACAGTTGAAGGAGTGAAATGGGAGGTCAGGGTGTTGTTACAGGGGGAAAAAAGGAAGAAAAACTTCTGCTGTATCAGTGTTCTTAAACTGTAGTTTACCTGAGACTAGGCTGAAAGTATTATCTTCTGCCCTCCCTCCTTTTTTAATTTGCTGTTAAACAGCAAATATCCTCAATGTAATACATCTCTAATTAGTTGACGTTGTTGCATGCAAATAACTTGTTAGTTTCTCTAGAGTTGTACCAAAACTATGAGTAACATGTTCAGAAATCAATGTTTTGTACTGACGTGGTCCGTAGCTTGAAGTGCATAAACTATTATATTAAGTATGTCATGATCTTCTGTAGCAAATACCAATGTAGGCATGTTTGTCCCCCAGTCAAACCAGCAGGAGGAAAAACTTGCTTTAAGTTACACAGGTGTGCCTCGTGGGGAGCTTGAAAATTCCCATTACCTTGCCATGTTCCCAGCCATATCTGCCTTGCACCTGGCCTTACCCAGAGCTTGTTGTCCACACCAGGAGCTCGGTTCAGAGCAGATCTGTGCTCGTTGTAATGTCTCTCCCTGGCACTGTGCTGTAAATAGGGACACTCGCACGGTGAGGAAGTGCCACTTTCCCGTGTTTGGGCAGGAGCTAATGGCTTTGGAGTGCCTGTTCCCATGTCTGGGCGCTGCCAACATGCGGCCCTTGAGCAGATCCTCCTTGGCCCCTGGAGTACTGGCCATGCCTATCAGGACAGTGGTGCTGCCTCTGGGTCAGAGCGAGGGGAGGGGGGCTACAAACAGAAGCTTCAGTCCCTTGCTGAGGCGTCTCCGCAGCACCTGTCGCTATGCAGAGCGAGTGACAACCGGAGAAATCTCCCTTTCCAGCCTCAGGCTCTTAAACGAGGTCGGCTGACCCAATGGTTGGATGCTGACATCAGGATGCCAACAGCTAAGCAGTAATTCGTAGCCCTAATAGTTTTACCCTGCAAATACAGAGTTAAGCATCTTAATGATGTTTTGGGTCTTCTGCTGGAAATCTAAACTACTGGCTCACAAAATGAAAACCTTTTATATACATATATATATATATATATATATAAACTGAGAGAACCAAAAGTTCAGGTTCCTGCCCTGCTATGAAAAGATTGGCAAATGAAAACTGAAAAGTGAATTAAATATGTACATCTGTGTCTTGGTTTGAAAGACAGGTATTTGCTAAGGAAAGGCAAGAACCCCTTTTTCTGAGATGGAGAGTGCAACCCCCTCCCTTCTAATTATTATAGTTTCAAATCAGAGGCTTTCAGGCAGAAGATATGGGGATAGGAATAGCAGTTCTTTACTGATATCTAACAAGGCAAAATCAGCAGAAACAACAACAGCTATAAAAATTGACAGCAAAACAGAACAGTCTAGCTCAGCTCCAGTCCCTTTTGGCCACAGGCCCTCTCTCCCTGTGCTCAGTTCCCGGTGCTGTGGGGGCAGGTCAGGTCCTGCGCAGTTGAAGAGGGCTGGAGTGATGGCGGTGGAGGCCCAGGGGTGAGAGGGATGGAGGAGCGACTCCCCCCTCACGGTGTCGGTCGTGGTGCTCGACAGAGTGTCCAGAGATAGTCGGATGAGGTGGGAAAACAGATGAGTGATATCTGATGGCAGAAAATGTGGCTCCCGGCGCTGGGATGGCAGGGAGGATGCTAGATAGGAGCTCCAGCTGTCTTCCTTCAACTCCACGAGCAAGCGAGAGTGCGAGAGCCAGAGAACCCAGGCCCCTGTCCCACCTTTCCTTTTCTGATGTCCTCCTATCCCCCACCCCCCTGTGAGAGAGAACTGTTGCTATAAAGTGTAGCCACAAATACTTAGCATAACAATGGGAAAAATTCCACAGAAAGAAAAGGGAACAATTGAACTCCCAACATCACCCACCCCTGAATTTTTCCCATACTAATATGCTATATCAAATTAAAACCATTACATTATATATACATACATGCAGTTAGAGACATAGGCACAGTACTATAGGTATTTCACCCTAAAACAAGGTCTCCTTGGGGTATGCATCGGGTCTCTCCATTCTTTTGCATCACCCACCAGGTGCAACCTGGTCCCTGTGTGAAGACAACTCCCTGGATGGGATTGTCTTTGCTGGAGACAGGGCTCACCCAAACAGTTTTTCCTAGCATACCTCTCATGTGTACCACTGGAACCTTATCTCCATCTGGTATTCCCAAGGGCTCAGATTGGGCAGGGCCTGCTCAGTTAGTGGAACCTCAGGTGTTCACTAACCATGTGGCCTTTGGTAGATTAATCTCCCAGTTCTTGAAAGTTCCCCCACCCAGTGCCTTCAAGGTGGTTTTAAGCAGGCCATTGCACCATTCAACTTTCCCTGCAGCTGGTGCATGGTAGGGGATATGGTACACCCACTCAATGCCATGTTCTCTAGCCCAGGTGTTTATAAGGCTGTTCTTGAAATGAGTCCTGTTGTCTGACTCAATTCTCTCAGGGGTACCATGCCTCCAAAGAACTTGTTTTTCCAGGCCCAAGATGGTGTTCCGAGCAGTGGCATGAGGCACAGGGTAGGTCTCTAACCACCCAGTGGTGGCTTCCACCATGGTCAGTACATAGCGCTTGCCCTGGTGGGTTTGAGGCAGTGTGATGTAGTCAATCTGCCAGGCCTCCCCATACCAGAGGGGCTTGACCCGCTTGGCCTGCTTGATGGCAGCACACGTCTCACAGTCATGGATAACCTGAGAAATACTGTCCATGGTTAGATCCACCCCTCAGTCTTGTGCCCACTTATAGGTGGCATTTCTACCCTGATGACCTGAGGTATCATGGGCCCATTGAGCCAGGAACAACTCTCCCTTGTGGTGCCAGTCTAAATCTGTCTTTGACACCTCTATCTGTGTCACCTGATCTACCTGCTCATTGTGTCGCTGTTGCTCATTAGCCCGACTCTTGGGGACATGGGCATCTATGTGACAGACTTTCACAGGCAGTTTCTCTATCCAGGTGGCAATGTCTTTCCATTCATTGGCAGCCCAGATTGGTTTTCCCCTACATTGCCAGTTAGCCTTTTTCCACCTTTCCAGCCAACCCCACAGAGCATTGGCTACTGTCCATGAATCAGTGTAAGGGTAGAGCTTTGGCCACTTCTCTCTTTCAGCAATGTCCAGGGCCAGCTGAACAGCTTTGAGTTCAGCAAGTTGACTCGATCCATCTTCTCCTTTGGTAGCTTGTGCAACTTGTTGTGTGGGGCTCCATACGGCTGCTTTCCACTTCCGGTTCATCCCCACGATGTGGCAGGAACCATCAGTGAAAAGAGCATAGCGTGTTTCATCTGCTGGCAGTTGGTTATACGGTGGGGCTTCTTCGGCCCCAGTCACTTGTTCCTGTTCCTCTTCGTCGGCAAGACCAAAGTTTTCACCTTCCGGCCAGTTGGTAATTATCTCCAAAATCCCAGGGCGATTCGGGTTTCCAATATGGGCGCGTTGTGTGATGAGGGCAATCCATTTAATCCATGTGGCGTCAGTGGCATGGTGGGTTGAGGGAACCTTTCCTTTAAATATCCACCCTAGCACTGGTAGTTGGGATGCCAGGAGGAGTTGTGTTTCTGTGCCAACCACCTCTGAGGCTGCTTGAACTCCTTCATAGGCGGCCAAGATCTCCTTCTCTGTTGGAGTGTAGTTGGCCTCGGACCCTCTGTAGCTTCGACTCCAGAACCCCAGTGGTCAGCCTCACGTCTCACCAGGCACCTTCTGCCAAAGGCTCCAGGACAGACCATGGTTCCCGGCTGCAGAGTAGAGCACATTCCTCACCTCTGGTCCTGTCCTGACCGGGCCAAGGGCTACTGCATGAGCAATCTTCTGCTTGATCTGGGCAAAGGCTTGCTGCTGCTCAGGGCCCCAGTGGAAATCGCTCTTCTTGCGGGTGACCAGGTAAAGAGGGCTCACAATCTGGCTGTACTCAGGAATGTGCATCCTCCAAAAGCCTATGGCACCTAGGAAAGCTTGTGTTTCCTTCTTGTTGGTTGGTGGAGACATTGCAGTGATCTTATTGATGACCTCGCTGGGAATCTGGCACCATCCATCTTGCCACTTAACTCCCAGGAACTGGATCTCTTGGGCAGGCCCTTTGACTTTGCTCTTTTTAATGGCGAAGCCGGCTCCCAGCAGAATCTCAATGATCTTTTCTCCTTTCTGAAATACCTCCATTGTCGTGTCCCCCCACACAATGATGTTATCAATGTACTGCAGATGTTCTGGAGCTCCACCCTTCTCCAGTGTAGCCTGGATCAATCCATGACAGATGGTGGGGCTGTGTTTCCACCCCTGGGGCAGTTGGTTCCAGGTGTACTGCACACCCCTCCAGGTGAAAGCGAACTGAGGCCTGCACTCTGCTGCCAGAGGAATGGAGAAGAATGCATTGGCGATGTCAATGGTGGCGTACCACTTGGCTGCCTTGGACTCCAGCTCGTACTGCAGTTCCAGCATGTCCGGCACAGCAGCGCTCAGCGGTGGAGTCACCTCATTCAATGCACGATAGTCCACTGTCAATCTCCATTCTCCTTCAGATTTACGCACAGGCCAGATGGGGCTGTTGAAGGGTGAGTGGGTTTTGCTGACCACCCCTTGGCTCTTCAGCTCATGGAACATCTTGTGTATGGGGATCACAGCTTCTCAATTCATCCAGTACTGCCGGTGGTGCACTGTTGAGGTAGCAATTGGCACGTGTTGATCTTCCACCCTGAGGAGTCCTACTGCAGATGGGTTTTCTGATAGCCCAGGCAGGGTGTTCAACTGCTTAATGCCCTCTGCTGCCACAGCAGCTATTCCAAAAGCCCACCTGAGTCCCTTTGGGTCTTTGTAATAGCCGTTCCTGAGGAAGTCTATGCCTAGGATACATGGTGCCTCTGGGCCAGTCACAATTGGATGTTTCTGCCACTCTTTCCCAGTCAGGCTCACCTCAGCCTTCAGCAAAATCAATTCCTGAGATCTCCCTGTAACCCCAGCAATTGAAACAGGTTCTTCCCCCACGTGTCCCGATGGTATTAATGTACACTGTGAACCAGTGTCAACCAATGCTCTGTGTTCCTGTGGCTCTGATGTGCCAGGCCATCGGATCCACACCGTCCAAAAGATCCGGTTTTCCTGTGCCTCTCCCTGGCTAGAGGCAGGGCCCCTCTAGCCCTGGTTATTATTTCTCTCCTGGGCATACATACTGGAGGTTCCTTCAAGGGGATCTGGCAGATCATCTTCCCTTCTGTAATACCCTGCAGCTTGGTCATGGGAGGCTGAGGCTACCTTCACTTTAGTGGAGCTCCTTTGGTTAGTGTTTCCTTCCCGGAGTTGACACACCTGTGCTGCCAGGACAGAAGTGGGTTTCCCATCCCACCTTCTCATGTCTTCCCCGTGGTCACGTAGAAAAAACCACAGGTCAGCACGTGGGGTGTACCCTCTCTCCCTAGCTGGGGGGCGTTGGGCTCTAATTTTGGGGTCCATGCCTCACACTGGTGCTGCACTGATCTTCCTCACGTCTTCCCTTATTTCCTTCATCTCCTCCTTAAACTCCTCTTTGAGTTCCTTAACCACAGCAGAGACATGAGCCTGCACTGGGCCAGCCATCATACTCTCAAAATTTCTGAGCCTGTTGGCAACAGAACCCACTGTCACTTGGTTGCATTAATCATTGCAATAAAGGGGGTATATTGAGATGGGCCCAGGTTTGCCAGATTCCACAACATCTGCCCTGTGCACCTGACCTTGTCAGGGTCATTGTCATGCTGTCCATCACTCCCAAAGAGCACCTCCAGTACTGCCACTTCTCTCAGCTGTTGGATCCCTTCCTCAGGGGTATTCCAACATTCAAGGGCATTCTATGGTGGTGCTCCTGAATTCTCTCCCTGTGGACAAACCTCTCTCTCACACTCATTAAAAGTCTCTCCCAGAGGGAAAGGAGGCCTGGATCCCTTACAAATACCTGGTCCACACCTGAGTCCTGGGTCAAGGATCCCAAATTCCTTGCCTCAGTACCATCCAGTTGCACACGTGTACCCATAAGGTCCCGGACCCGCAGTAACCAGGTTGTAAAAGCCTCGTGGCCCCATCGTACAACGTCTTTTCGCAGGTTGCAGAGACTCAGTGACAGGGACTCGGTGATGATCTCAACTTCTGGCTCCCCTGCTGGTTGTGAGGGGCCCTCTTCCTGACCATTATTATCTAGGTGCCTTGTTTTCATCTTAGACTTCCTAGTTTCCACAGGGGCAACTGCTGCTGGCTGTGAGTGCCCCTGCAGTTCAGCTGAAACCTGGACAGATGTAACATCTGTGGGTCCCACTGCTGCACCATCAGAGTCTCCCTCTTTAAGGCAGGGGGAGGGTTTCTCACCAGCTGGGGAGAGGTACTCCTTCAGCATCTGGCCCATCTCACGTATCTCCTTTGCTAGCACCCCCACCCATTCTGGGTGGTTCCTTTCCGAGGTGGGCTGTGGGGCAGGGTCAAACTCTGGGGTAATATCCCTAGTCTCTGGAACAGGGTCAGGCTCTGGGGTAACCTTCCTAGTCTCTTGGACAGGATCAGACTCTGGGGTAACCTTCCTAGTCTCTGGGACAGGATCAGACTCTGGGGCAGCATCACTATTTCCTGGGGTAGGTATCAGGGTTGTTATCCAAGTCAATCTCCCCTTATCTCTGAATGTTAGATAGAACAGGTTTAACAGGGATATCAGCAACACCAGCCACAGTATAATGTCATTAGCATTTACAGCAGATTTGAACCCCTTGAAGACTGGTGGGGTGAACTTCAAAAACTGTGTGATGGGTTGGGAGAAAATTTCACCTGCTGTCACTTCCTCACAGTAAGTACCATTATTGAAGTAGCCCCAGAAACACACACTTAGAGTGCGATAGCTCTGAATCCATGTGGCCATCTTCCAGAGAAAATTAAAAATCCATGAATTCCTCAACTGATCAACCCACAAAATGAACTAGATAATAGCCACAGTAACCTTGGTTATGAGACTCATGTTTAAAAAAGGGCTTGCAAATGGGAGAGATATAGCAGTGACCACATGGAGGCCAATCCAGGGTAAGCTGGACAGCATGGTGTCACCTACCACAAGCTTGGGTAATTCAAGAACTGTTATTCCCTTTTCTACCCCTCTCTCAATGCCCTCAGGCAATGCCCCACGTTCTGGGTGCCAAAATCTGTCTCAGTTTGAAAGACAGGTATTTGCTAAGGAAAGGCAAGAACCCCTTTTTCTGAGATGGAGAGTGCAACCCCCTCCCTTCTAATTATTATAGTTTCAAATCAGAGGCTTTCAGGCAGAAGATATGGGGATAGGAATAGCAGTTCTTTACTGATATCTAACAAGGCAAACAGCAGAAACAACAACAGCTATAAAAATTGACAGCAAAACAGAACAGTATAGCTCAGTTCCAGTCCCTTTTGGCCACAGGCTGCCTCTCTCTGCGCTCAGTTCCCGGTGCTGTGGGCAGGGCAGGTCCTGCGCAGTCGAAGAGGGCTGGGTGATGGCAGAGGCCCAGGGGTGAGAGGGATGGAGGAGCGACTCCCCCCATCACGGTGTCGGTCGTGGTGCTTGGCAGAGTGTCCGGATGTAGTAGGATGTATCGGGAAAACAGCCGAGCGATGTCTGATAGCAGGGAACGTGGCTCCCGGCATTGGGATGGCAGGGAAGCTGCTAGGTGGGAGCTCCAGCTGTCTTCCTTCAACTCCACGAGCAAGCGAGTGAACGAGAACCAGAGAACCCAGGCCCCTGTCCCACCCTTCCTTTTTCGGTCTCCCCCTATCCCCCACCCCCCTGTGAGAGAAAACTGTTGCTATAAAGTGTAGCCACAAATACTTAGCATAACAATGGGAAAAATTCCACAGAAAGAAAAGGGAACAGTTGAACCCCCAACCATCTGCCAAAGAGAAATGCTTTCTACAGTTCAGTTCTCAGAGTAGTATTTACCCCATACATTTCTAGAGCCAGCAGAATATTTACAAGATACTGGAACTGTAAGCTGTGAGGTAATTTTTTTCCCTTTAATTTTTATTATTTTGTCATTGCAAAGTTTGTGAGGAACCTCATGGTGTCTTTCAGATTAAGTAGAAGTTAAAGTTGCTTTCCTGAATAATTCTTGATATAAAGAGAAATTCAGATTATACCAAAGACGGGTGCTCAGTAAGGATATTTCCACAATAAAAAGGTAATATAAGAGGAAACCTGGGAAATAAAACATTATTTGGTAGTTTCCTGAAAGTATTTGTGTCTCCAAAATCTAATCTGAAATGCAGTCTTGTTATTTAATTGTTTAAACTCAGAGAAATAGTAAGAGTAATAAATAAATGAATAAAAACCTCGTTCAAAGAAAAGATTATCTCTAAAAATCAAAACAAACAACACAACCTAAAGAGCAAGCTAACCAAAACAATCAATAGAGCAAATGGTTTTTATTTTCTTAATTAATTATTATTTAGAAATTCAGGGAATCTTGATTAGTGGCATTGGAAATAAAAATCAAGTTGTAATTTTTAATGTCCCTCTTGCGAGAGCTCAGGTCATGTTTGGCAAACACTTGTCACTAGAGAATAGTTTTCCTAGAGAACTGAAATTCATTTTGACCAAGCTGAGAAATCCTGACTGAGGCAGTGGGTGGCAGGCTTTAGAATTTTTGCTCCTACTTGAGTCAGGAATTTCCAAATGTTGGGCCGTAATGAACCATCTCGGAGTCCTGTGCCACCTGCCCTGGCAGCTCCAGCAGAGCATCCTGCATTGCCCTTTTGGTAATGGGAGAGGCTGGAGGCACTGCTTTCCTTAGATCTTGAATCCCCTGGCCACCCAGTTCCACTCCTGGGTGGAATGAGTCACTGTGAACTGTCACCATCTCAAGTAGGTGGTTTGAGTTTCCTTGGCTGAAGTTTTTCCCCTGCTTGCCAAATGAATCTGGTTGGGATGTGCCTTGTGTGCTTTCCTGACCCTTCCTCTCCAACTAGAAGCCAAGAATCAAGCTGGCATCTCCCCATGCATCATCAGCAAGAACTGCTTGTCTGCTGTGGAAATAAGTAACAGGAGTTAGAGTTGGTTTTGTCACTGCATTTAAAGGGGAAAAAATTATGACAAGGAAATTCTGGGAATTCCTTATTACACAAGCCTTGTCACTGCTGATGAGCATTTAAGTACCTGAGACTACAGATAGGGATCAAAATAGAAATGTAAACATAAGAAACATCCTCATTTTTTGGTTCTTTTATTTTCAGGCATGGTAACAGTCATAAAACGCACATCACTTCTTAGTAAATATTAAATATAGACAGGATAATAGAGGTGTCTCCTATTACTAAGACTTAACTGTTTTATGAAATGTGACAGCATTTATTAGCGTACTGTGAAGTATAAATAATTAAAGCTGAATGACATTCACATAAATGAAATCACCCAACACAAGTCTTTGATCTTTTGATTGTGTTGTTTTATTTTATCAAAGTTTCCTTGAATCTTAACACATTTTAATTCTATAAATGAGTGCGGCTGTTCTGCATGAAAATGATGGATGGGTTTTTATCTTCTACCAAATATCAAGGAAATAATTCTCACTCTCTGGCCTAATCTCAGAGGATCTGCGTGCAACTGTCTTTGTCAGGAGTTGTGGGTAAGTACTGTGCACTCTTGCTAGCACCCACTTGTATAACAGTCACTTGATTTACTTTGTCACCCAAGACTTTCATCACCATTTTGTCATTTCCTTCTAAAGCAGATCACTGGATTTTTTTGGTACATGAAGGGGCCTTCATGAAGCTATTTGATTTATAAAGCTTTGAGATGGAAACTCTGTGCTGCAGCAAAATGCAGAAGAATGCTAGGATAGTCAGAAAGAAGAACCCTACCATGGGAAAATGAAGTCGACATTTAAGATTCCCTCCTGGCATGGAGATGTGGCTGCCAGTCTGGCCACCAATGTCTCTACATAGCACAAAGTAAAGGGACTACCTTTGAATTTACAGTGTGTCTGACCTTCTTTCTGTATCTGGGCTTAGCAGCACCTCACAAAGGAGATGTTATGAGTGGTAACTGACTAAAATTACACATGAGCTGCAATGGAATTATGTACACAGTCAAAAGGAGAATAAGTACATCAGTGATCTGAAAGGGTGAGCCCATAATGAAGCTGTTGTGTAGCATAGGCAGGGACTTGTACACTCAGATTGCCCTGCAGGTGGAAAATTTCGTTGTGTAAAAAGTGCTGAATCAGGTGCCACATAACTTTGATGAAGCAGAAAGCCAATTCTGTTCTTTCTAGTCCTTTGGAATAAATGAGCAGGCAGTCAGTTCTTCTCTCCTGGGTCAACCATGGGGCTGATGAAATTATCTTCTTGAAGCCTTACATGACTTTTGATAGATTTATTTATTTATTTTTTGTTTGTTTGGGCTTTTTGGTTTTATTTGTGTTTAGTTTTGTTTTTGTTTCTTTTTTTTCTAATTAGGCAACTTGACTGAGGTTTTGGGAAGGAGATGTGTATGAGTAACCATTTTCTGGGCTTTTCCTGTTGCTTTATGTTACATGCAGCAGAGCCTGGGCATGAGATACACACATGACAGTCAGACAAAGGATTTCACAAATATTAAGGAAAAGAGGAATGGGGGAAAGAATAATAATAATAATGTCAGGAATGACAGACTTACATGTTTGTACCCACTTCTAGTTACAGAACTGTCAGCGAGAAACTTTGCCTTGGAATAAAATGGATGTAGAAATTTGGAGCTCCTTTTTTGCCTTGCTTTACAAAGTTGTTGTTTTGGTTTTTTAAAACCTCTTTGTAAGGGGAAGTAATGCATAAACTCAAGTAAACTTGACGTGTTCACCCACATGTCCCAGTGTTGGTTTGGGGACATTTTTTTCTCCTAGTTCTTGTAGTTTTTGAATTCTATGGTTTGTTGCTCTTAGCAAATAAAAGCCATGTGGGACAGGGTGTATTTGAAAAAAAGTGTTAAGAGTACCTCTAGAGAAGCCCGTGTGTGTGTAGGGAGATTATAGGGGCCTCCACATGGGTTAGTGCTGGGTATTTGGTGGCATAAGTGATGTCCCTTCAGGGTGAAGAAGGTTTATGATGGGACGTGGGTATGAAGGACCTTGCTGTGTGTTTTAAAAGTTGCAATCACGTGGAAAAAATCATCTATGCTTTCACCAAAAAATTGCTGGGCCCTCTGTGGGCTGAGGAATGTTTACCATGATGTGCTGTGTGCTTGTGGGCCTTGATGCATACTCTGTATAAATATCCAGGGACAAAGATGAAGGGATGTCATTACGTTGCTAATTCCAATGTATGGTGTGTGAGTTTTCAGCCTTTTTCTGTCCTTTCCTCTGAGGTAATACATATTTATGCTGCAAAACATTAATGTGCTTGCTCATGACAAAGGCCATAGGTCTTATGGAAAGGGGAGTGCCAAGAGCCGTGTCCCAAGTTTTCAAGCATATTTCTCTTTTTAAAAGCTCTCATATCTCTCTCTTTTCACTTCTCATTTCTGCCTGTACTGTGCTTTTCCCTTCTGTTTTCCTATATCTCTTGGTGTGGACGTGCTGGGTGCAGCTGCTTCCCTTGGTGCCGTGTTGTGTGAGTCCCTGGATTCTCTCATTACCCTTTCTCTCAGGATGTTGAGCCCCTGGTGAGGCTATTGCTGATGCATGTGCAGCCCACTTCATGCTGCTGGCAGGGAAGTTGACTGCCTCTCAGCCAGCTTGGCTTTTTCTACCTGGAAACTTTTGTATTTTGCCCATAAAGGAATTCAGGGAGGATTTTGTCCATGAAGATTGATGTGTGCAATCCTCACACCTGCACGCCTTGTCTAATGCATTGGCTGCTGTGTGCCATGTATTAGCACAGACTGTCCAGTCGGTGCTTGAATCACTCTCTGAGGAAAACTCAGGGCTTGGGATGACTGTGGTTAGGAAAAAAAGGAGGTTTTTCTACCTTAAATTTCACCATAATTTTGTCTCTTACCAAAGACCACAGTCCCCCATCTTAGTCTACAGAAGAGATCCATAAATGAAGTAGGAGACTGTGTAGTGTCAAAGAAGAGGCTGTTTGTTTTTTAACTCCAAGAAAACCTAGTGTGCTGGTCAGAGCCTTACCTCAAAGTCTTACCTAAAAGTCTAATTCTTGCCCATTGGATGTTGTCTCAGCTTTTTTCACCTGTAGAGCTGTAATCTGTGACAATAAATAATACAGGCAGTGCAAGGCCTGAGTCTTTGTAGATACACTTTGAGAAACAGAGGGAAAGGAACATAAAGAAACCTATTTTAGACTGCAGATGGAGTCTGTGGGACAAAGTGGGAACAGATCTTCAACTCTAGCACTTAGAGCAAGATCTCTCATCCAGGTCAAAAAGAGACTGAAAGAGAAAAGGATTGAAACTGCAAATTTCAAAGAAAACCTGAAAGTTGGGAGAGAGGAACAGGGCACCTGTGCATGTGTATAATAATTTGAGCTTGCTTAAAGTATACTATACCTAAATATACCTAAAGGGGGCCTAAGGTAAGCTGGAGAGGGACTTTTACAAAGGTATGTAGTAACAGGACAAGGGATAAGGGCTTTAGTCTGAAAAAGAATGAATTTAGATTAGGTGTTAGGAAGAAATTGTTCCTTGTGAGGGTGGTGAGACACTGGAACAGGTTGCTTGTTGCTGTCGGGTCAGACGTGGCATATATACACACTTGAACAGAATAACAATGGTGTGCTTTTATTATGTGTGTTCTCCAGTTTATATACTCTTAACAAAGCGTGATCTTAAGTCATTGACTACATCACAATAACTTATTGTACTTATTGGTGCAAAGCAATTAGCGTCAATATATTGGGTAAAAGTTTTGCAAAAGTTAATAAGGCATGTATACACGTTTACTTATGCACTTAGTCTGGCTACAAAAATTGCTGTTTCTTCTACTAACTCAGTTTGGCTTACAGGCCAGCTGTCAAGCCCCTCCATAGTTGCCCAGAGAAACTGTACATGCCCCATCTCTGGAAGTGTCCAAGGCCAGGTTGGAAGGGGCTCTGAGCAACCTGTTCTAGTGGAAATTGTCTCAGCCTATGGAAGGGATGTTGGATCAAGATGATCTGCAAGGTCCTTTTCAAATCAAAGCATTCTTTGTTTCTATAAAGTTTTGCTTCTGACTTATTTCACTGAGCCATTGGGAGGGTTCATTTTTAAGGGTCTTCTGCAGACTGAGGCTGCTACAGGGCACTAACTGGTTCTTCTGAATGTCTCAACACCTTCAGTTAATTTAGTGAAATGGCTCAGCATAAAGTTGGGGAGGAGGCTGAGGGGAAAGATTTGTTAGGTGATTCTGATGAATGAATGATCACTAACTATTGTTAGTGATATGATAAAGAAAGCTGGTGCAGGGCTGATTTCGTGCTCTGGGACTGATCCTGATATTTCCCAATACCTGTCTATACTGCATCTTTGAGGAAGTTTGGTGGTTTGAAATGCTTGTGCTAGAAAAACCTTGGTAATGAGGTCCCTAACCTTTCAGTTTTGGATTTCCATTCCAATGCAACTCTGAATGGCACTGCCAGAATCCCTTTCCATTTAACAGCTGTTTGAAAGCTTAACTAGATTCAAAACTTAGAGTTCCTAATGGGAAAGCGCTATTTCATAATTTGATTAATTAAATTCTTTTTTTGAGGGGTGTTATAGCATTAAATTCAACCTACAAATTCTTCTCACAGCCCTATGACTACCTAATACTAGTCCCCATTGCTGAAGACAAATGGCCAGGCAGTCAGAGAGAAGGGAGGTGTCTAATTGGACTTGGAGGAAGGTGTTTAGTGCTCAGAGGTGTGGGTAGTGGGAATGTGGTGGGTGAATACTTTGTCTTGCCTTTTCATATCCTTTTCAGATTTATTCAAAATTATCCATTCCTCCCTCAATGTTACTAAGGAGTTTGTGTTTAATATGTACATCTAAAATATGTACATATTAAGGCTATGTGATAGAGAAGTGTTTGGGAGTATGAGCTGAGGCTTTTTAGAGAAGGATGAAAAAATTATCTTGTTTAATAGATAATTATTAGAAGCACTATGCTTCTGTAGAACTTCCTTCAATGTTTGTATTTTCATCAACTTCCAAGTATTTCAGAATTGTAAAGTTTGTTTCAATATTTCTTATTTCTTTCAAATGTTCATGAGTTTTGCCTGTCATAAAACCAAAGAGCAGAGTCCTTAGTAGTCAGATTATATTTCTTCTAAATTGTATGACTCATCAGGAAGCTTGACCCACTGGGGAGCATTTTCCAAGTGGGCCGGGGATTAAGATTCAATTGCACAGATTCATCAAAGATGATGAGTCGAACACCCTTGAATCCCTCTGTGCTCTGAAACTGCTCCCTGCTGTTGTGTAACATGCAGGAGAGGGGACTGCCTGTGATGCTCTCAGAGGTGCCATGGGGTTTCTGGGCACCACAGGAGACGATGAGGAAGCAAAACAGCTTTAAAACCCGTTAGCATTAAAAGATGATGAGAAAATACCTTCCTGTCATTACTTTATTTCATAAGGTTGCTAATGAGTTTTCTCTAGGGATGGTAATGGGGTAGTTCTGATGCTTTTATCCAATCAGTGAGTGGTCCCAGGAGTACATCCTTTTGTTATGAAAACACGTTGAGGTTTGTTCCTCCTGTAGCATTGCATCATGAAGGTGCTCTGAAGGCAATGAAATGCCGTGTGAAGGTGCATGCTCGGCCAGGTCCTTCATTACTAATTGCTGATGTTAGCCTGGTCTATAGTTTTGAGATGGAGCCGTAGAGGGCAATGGACTCTCCTGTGAAAGTAAGTGAAATGCCAAAGATGTGAATAAAGTTTCATTATGAGTCTTGAGGTTACTTGTAAGCTGAGACACTGAAAGAATTTGCATTTTGAAAACCATCATGTAGGTAGGAAACAAAAGCTAAGTGCCTTTGATGCTACTGCCTCAAGGGATATCCAGTACTAGTGCCTTCCCAGGGGCTTATGCTTGTAGGAACCTTTTCTTCTGGCACTGCAGTCACCTCCAGGTTTTTGCTTGATTTAAAATGACATTGCAGAAGGAATTAGCAACAGTTCTGATGCCGCTGACATGTTTGGTTGTGGGTGGCCTTCTACTAGTGAAAAGAACTTAAGCTATTCCTTGTTTTTCATTTTTATCTCTGCAGGTAGCCAACAGTTGAAACTGTCACTTCTCTTGTAGGGCACTGCATTTGGCTTTGCAGTCCCTGACCAGTGTTTGCCACGAGAGAATTTATGTCTTTCTATATCTTTTAGTTGCTCTCTGTCCTTTTAAGTCCATAATTTTCCTTTTTCGCCCTGCCTTCAGCAAGACCCTGATGCTCTGTGTTATTTATATATACCTGGGGGTGTGCAGTGCATGGTACAATGAATGAAGAACACAGAATTACATGAACACTGGGTTTCACATTCTACAAGGTTAGATTTAAATTAATGAGGTTGCTCAAACAGTGTTTTCCTGCCTCCAAGGTTAGTGTGAGCTTTGTAGTACAGTGCTTTATCTCTGATTCTTTACCATCAAGATGCTTGTAAGATGCTTCCTTTTCCCCTTTAGAGTTGCAATATGGGGAGTTTCCAAGCCCTGCAGTGGTAGGCTGTGTTGCAGAGGGGTTACATACTCTTTTAAAGTGTTATTCGAATAGAGACTGGTTTTTGACTTCTTCCAGTCAGTATAATGCAAACCTATAGCGAAAAGGAAGAGGCACTAGTTACCCTCTCCAGCTTTTCAGCTTTTGTTTTTTCCCAGCTTTTTCAGGTATTGAAGGAATGTTGAGATGTTGTGCTCTGATGCATAGCAAACAGTGCTGGAGTAAGCAGTGGATTTGGTACAGGGTAGGGCTGTGATGCTTGCCTGGACTCTCTTTTGGCTTTGTGAATCTTTATTCAACCTGGACAGCAAACAGCAGAACAGTATTTTTAATTTCCTTGAGTGTGATATGGACCATGTCATAGTTAGATAAATGTGCCGTGTTCCAGAGCGAACAGCAAAATTACTGAGTGTCGGTTTATTTGGCTTCTGTCTTGGCAGCATTTTGTTTCTCTTTTTTTCAGCAGAGAGAAGGATGAGTAATGTTGGCTGTGAAGCTGGGGCAGCTACTAGTCGGATTGAGACCAATGAAGTAGTTAAGATGCCCCTGCACAGATTTTACATATGGCATTTAGAAACGGCTACCCTGATGGCCTTCAGTCTAGTGGCCTGGAGTGGCAGCTCTATTCCCAAAAATCCCCTTACCAATCAAACCTTAATCCATTTGAGAGGGAGAAAAAACATAACCTTCAGCAGGGATGGCTGTAGGCAGTCTGGCCTGGCAGGCTCTGGTACCTTCCAAAGGGAAGGCTGGCAGAAGCACAGCTTTTCTGCTTTCCAGAGGAGATACTGCATGTCTTTCCCTTTGGGAATAACCTGGGCTTTCCAGTGCATGGCAAGCTGCTGTCCAGACCCCAGACTCTTGGTGATGTGATGGATGTCAACAACATAAACCAAACATTTTGCATGTTTGTCCAAGCCTCTGGGCAGTCTCAAGTCAGAAGCACTCTAAGAAATGCCGTCCAGGACAGGATAAACCCAGAGAGAGTGTTGGGTGAGCTCCCCTCTTAAAGAATCTGTTTAGAAAAACCTCACATGTGGTTAAAAAAAAAAATAAAGAGTGGAGTAAATTCTGCTAATTTTTTTTAATGAAGGACACAAAGCTGAGCTATTTCTGGCTGCAGCTGGGTGAGATGCTTAATATGACACACAATTTTATTTCCTCATATGTAATCTTCTAGAGTCACGTATTCAAGAGGAAAGAATGCATTCTTTCCAATTTTTGCCTCATGTCTGGTGAAAATGTGAGAGATCAGATAGCAGAGAATTTAAAAACAAAACCTAATCTAATCCCTTCTTGGGCGATATGGTATTTTTTCCCTAATCTCTTGATTGCTCAGTATACTCTTCTCCCCTTACCCACACCTCCTTAGTGCAGCAAGGAAAGCATTGAAATGGAATTCTGCCATCAGCAGATGATAGGTTGAAGCTGTCATTTTCCTGCCCATACAATAGCTGCTTACAATTCCACCTTCCCGTCCTTCTGAAGAAAGGCTTTGAGTTTGGTGTTTATATGCGTACTTGGTCCAGTAAGCCACAGCTGCTGAGCCCTAGCGTGGGGGCTCCTCTCCTTTCACAGCTTATGCTATTTCTCTGTGGGAAGAGAAGATAAGATGACTGATTCGGGGAGAGAGATGGAAGGAAGAAGGGAGCTGACCTATGGCTTTGAAAGTTCTGGCTGCATTCCTCCTCATTTCCTAATTGGTAGGGGCTATTTTCTGTTCAGGAGGAGATGTAGTGAAGACAAAGGCAGGGAGAGCTTCCATCACAGACTGATTATACCCCTCTTCTGACTTAGCAGAAAAAGAAGGTAAATTCACTTTCTTTTCAGTATTTGGCCTTTGTCCTAAGATTACTCAAGTTTCTTGCTTCACAAAAATTGGAGATCATCTCATTTTACATGTGAAATGCCAACATACCAAATGGCTTTTTCTTTCTGCCACCAGTGATGTTATTTTACTATCCTTTGCAGCCGTGCATCTTATCAGTTATAAAGCTGAGCCTGACTGCCTCCTGATGGATGTGGGCCTGCTCCATGTGTCTGCTTCTCCCATCTGCTTGTGCTGGGAGCTGAAGGAGATAAAAAAAGGATTTGATTATTTCAACCCAGTCAGAGTTCTGGATCTTCCAGCTGACCAAAGATAGAATTTTGTAGTGGGTCACCAGCAATTATAAAATGAGAGAAGGAGAGGAAGGGTGAAAAGTCGTGCTTAGAGCACACTAGGTAATACTCTATAACAAAAATTCTTCCAAGCTTGAAAGAAGCCAGTAAGGATGTGGAATACAGAGAGAAAGAAAAGAAGGAGGAAATAAGCTGGGACTTATAAGTAAATAAGTATAAATCACCATTCAACTCCACCCAATTTTATCCAATGGCTGAAAAAGAGAAAGACATGGATTCCTTTCCTGTGGGAGAGATTACTGTCTCTAGAGGCAGTTCCCTGGCAGGTTAGCTCTCCTGCCCACTCCTGCCTCATCATGAGGATCATGTCCAGAAAACACAGGGTTCTCCTGGGTTTTGCTGTGTCTGAGCTGTGCCTGGACAGCAGCCCCTGTTTCCTGAATGGTAGCCCCTTTCCCAGCCACCCCTACCGAAACACACAGTGGGAGCTTTCTGTTTCTGATTCAGTCACTTTGTAAACAATGTCACCATTTGTCAGGTGCTGAGCATGATATTTGCTTGATGGAAATGTTGGCCCTTTTGTGAATCAATCCTAACAGCTTCTCACAGCGAAGTTGTAAGACAATGAGGCAAATTTACTACACAGGCACACAAAGCAGATTCTATTATGTGTGGAACCACAAATTATAGGAGGATAAATGAAAACCAATGAAAATATCTTCATGATGAGTGATTGCAGGCACAGCAGCGCGCGTCAGTGGCTGACTGGAGTGATGAAGGTGTTGGGGACAGCCAGGTGAGCCTGGAGGACTCATGCCTGATGTGGCTGGGCTGGGGGCGTGTGCTGAAATACAAAGAACATTTCAAAGCCGTGCTGAGAAGAGTCTGCTCAAACAGAGAGGTGGTGGGAGAACGTGTTTGTTTTTTAAAATGGTGACATTTGCTCATTTTAAGAAAGTTGAGCTTCGGGTAATACTTGTGAAAATACCACAATATATGCATTTGCTTGTAATTCCAGTCTTCTATAGTGGAGAAGGGTAGCTTAAAAGCTCGCAGTGGAATATTCCCACTTTAAAGGTATTTTTTACATAATATTTTCCAACTGAAGTATTCTGGAGAAGATGCTGATTTGTTTAAAAAAGCCTCGCAACATGACAAATATATTTATATATTCATCTCAGAAGTAAAATATAGAATGGTTGATATTATAATTCCTTTTCTTCATCCTGAGTTCTTCTTTACACTCTGATTCAGAAGATAAAAGTGATTTTGTTTTGATTTGAAATATGAGAATTTTCCAATGATTGGGAGTGCAAGCCAAAGTTGTTATTTGGTAGTGTTTGTGAAACTATCTTGGTCATGATTATTTTCTTGTATTAGAAATATATTGTAATAACCATATCTAGTGCTGGTCAGCCCTGTGACACTTAGCCTCTTCTGAGCTACCAGAGACTAAAGGAACATGGAAGATTAATTGTCTTCTGACTGTTAGAGGGAGCTTCTTGATGTCATGATTAAAATATGTTATCAGAATAATAATATTGGGTGGCCATCCAAATTTTTCCAGCTAAAGAGGGAGATCATTCTCCAGGGAAGTCTGAAAGCTGAATGTACATCAGGTGTATGGTTAATGGTTGTTTTTTTCCTTCTCTTTCTGAAAATGGTCTGTATCTGGGAGTCTTCCTCCGCAGCTACTGGTGGAAGTAACTGGTTAGTAGAGGGCTGAGTAGTCTTACTTACTGGCAACAGCTCATTGTCTTACAGAGAGGATGAAAGTGATGTCTGATGTTAGAGCTGAAAAGGCTTCTGCCCTGAAGAGGTATTGATCTGCCCTTTAGCCATTTCTGCTGCTCCTTTCTGAGCATGGTTGGATCAGCAATTACCCTCTCTCAGAGAGGGAGCACCAGGGTAATGGATCTTGGCAGGATGATGATCTCTCCCACCATGCCCTGGTTGCTGAGCACGATAGTGCTCAACAGAGTGAGAATTTTGTGCTGGTCAAATTTCTGTCAAATTTGGCTCTCTGGACTGAGGAACCCTCATCCAACTGGTCTGGGCAGCAGAAAAGGAAGGAGGGTAAGACTGAAAGGTGTTGGTAACTGCAGCCTAAAACCAAAAATAAGAGATAGGCAAAATAGCAAGGCAGTGTTTGTTATAGTAAATTATGTCTGGACAAGGAATTACTGAATTCTCAGTCACAGAACAGTGTCTGCTTGTACTGGTTTTGCTGTTCCAGACATGTGTCTCCTACAGGATTTAAGAACTTTCTTGGGAAGAGACCATGTGAATGTGCAGTTCTTGTCATTAAGACTAATGCATTTCCTTCTAATGTCTCTGCTGTGATGAATCAGTCCCCAAGTGCATGCCTTGGTGGCTGGTGTCATGCCCTGCTGGCTCTAGAAAAATTGTGAGTTCTGGTATCTGTGAAGAAGTCAGTATGAGGAGAGGAGGAATTATTCCTGAAGGATAATTTCAGGCTGAGGAGACTACCCCTATTCAACGGCTGTTAGCATGTGAGAGAGTCTTCTCCAGAGGACCGTTTTGCCAACATAATTCTGGCTCCAAACTGTCCTCTGGAAGAGCCCATCTCTATTGACTGCAGGCAGTCCATGGAAAGCAGTCTTAAAATTAGTTTTTATGTGGACCTTTCCTACAAAAGGGATGAATAGATGCATATGCTTGTTAGTGTTTGACAAATGCTTCCAAATTAAAAAAAAAAGGCAAACCAGAACTTTTCTTGCAAAAAGCTTTTTTTTAAGTTGTGTTGTTGTTGTTCTGGTTTTTTTTGGCAAGATATAAATATGCTTCAAAGTGGAAGTGGTGACTTCTTTTAGTGGTTGCTGGCAAGTATGTAAATTTTATAAAGTGCTGCAATATCTCTATAGCCAAATAGAGATGTTGCCATTTTGCTTGCTGTGAACTATATCTTGAAAATTAACTGCTTTGCCAGCTGCAAGGGCAGCTGGGAGTCACTTGTTCTGTGGTTCAGATCTAGTGCAGGACACGAAAGCAAATCTCTTGCCTCTCTAGGGCATATATACCTGGGAGGCACATTCATTGCGTTTTCCTGGGCTACAATAGATCGCCTGGAAAGTAAAATGCATGGATTGCCCATGACTGCTGGTGTCTCAGGATTGTTCTTTAATGGTTCAAAGCCAGTCCTGGCTGTTGAAAGGAGCATGTATTAGAGGTGGCTTGGGCGGGTGTCTCTGTGCAATTCCTGATGTTATTCTGTGGGACAGTCCCTTTTTTGGTGAGCTTTGCTCTTAGCTTAACATTTGCTATTACTCTAATTCATTTACCTCACCAGAATAGCATAAACAAAACCTGCAGGGGGGAAGGAATAGGGACAAATCATCTTTATTTTGAATATGTGTCATCTTCAGCTGTTGATTATGTGCTGAATGGTACCTGGGTGGCTGACCAGGTACTCTTTATTAGTACCTTTACTTTACTATTTATTATTATTTGACCTCTTTATTAGTTTTACTTTTTCCTTCCGTTGGTTTGTTGGGAGCCTGAAAAGCTATAGATGAAATGAAAAAGGACTAAAGAAGGGCAAATCACTTCAGGCATTTAAATGTGATTGTGATTATTCTGCAGGAAAAGAGAGGACAGACTGTGGTTATTTGGTTTATAAGTAGAAGAAAATATGATGAAATAAGTGAGCTCAGGGGCTTTTTCTTTACTTGCCATTCATGATTGTTTTGTGTGTATTTAATAGGGACTTCACTGCTGCAGCAAATCATTGAAGAGAAATATTCAGTAGAATCCAAAAAAGGATTAGGCTTTTATAGGAAAATGAACTGCATTTGTAACAAGTCTGACTACTGAGTACCCACAATGTCACTGGAGCTGCTAATGATTTCTTGCTTCAGGAGCTGAGAATATGACCTGGAGGGGCTGGAAAGGGAGTGTCTGTGCACTGAAACTTTCCATCCTTCATTGGGTACATGCCACTGCCTGTGTTTCTGTCTGCCTTGCCCTAAAATACCAATATAGGTATTGGTGGGATATTGAGCAGAGTTCTTGAACTCACTGGGTAGTGATTTGATCAGGTGTATCAGCCGCTAAGGACCTAAACAAATAGCAAAGAAGCTAATTCTGTTCGCCTATCTAAAATTCTAATCTTGTTTGTGACATCATAATTGGTTGCCATAGGGACAATTATGGTGTCATAAAAAAGTATTAATGATGAGTTTAAATGAGGATTAAGCTGGAAGAGATGAATTTTTTAATAACTCCTGCCTCCTCTGAAAGCTACTGTTTTGTGCATAAAAATATAGCTCCAAATAAAGAATGATGGGCTGCATGAAAGTAAATATGCACTGAAGGAACTGTTATGCATCTGAAAGGATATTGCTCTAAGCTTCTGGGGTCTATCAGGATGCTGCACTGTAAAGGAAATCTCATCCTTACAGAGAATGTTAGAATGAGCAACAGATCTCCTGTCTCATGTGGACTTTCCCAGATGTGAAGCTCCACAGTGTTTTATTTCTATGCATCCTTTTTATGTGTATCTAAACATGAAAAACTATGTGTACTTAGGGTTAATGTTCCACTGTAGTGAGTTTAGAAAATAAGTATGAGGGAAGCAATATGTAAAAGATAAATTAATTTTGATGCAACTTAATATATTCACTTGTGAAGGTGCTTCAAATTGTCGTGGCTTGTCTGTTTGGAATTGGTTTTGTCGAGAAAATCAGGATTCCTGGAGCTACCATACTTCAGTATAGACCATCTTAGCTTGTGCTATAAAAGCTGGGAGGGCTACTTAACAGAGAGCAAATCAAGCAGATAGGATTCTTGTGCTCAACTGCTGCATTAAACGGTCGGTTCATACACATTTTCCATGCTGCTGATTGTATGCGATTTGAAAAGCAAAGCATTTTTTAAAAAAACTCTGAATTGTTTCTGCAGCATGAATGTTTGTGCTGTCTGCTTTGCCGTCTGGAGTGCTCTTGCACGTTCCTTCAAAGCCAGGCAGGCTCCATGTGGCTCCACAGTTCTCGTTGCTGTTTGAGCTCTGACCTGACCGCACTGGCAGTCATGGATTAGCAGAAGGGCCATCAGCAAGAATTATTAACATATGACAGGGAACGGAAAAGTAGTGTGAATAGCACTGGGGATTAGACTCAATGGCAAGAAACTACCTGAGGGCTTGCGTGTGAGTGTCAGTGCTTTGTTGTCTCTCCTTACATTTGCTTAACTCTGTCTCTCTCCTCCTGGCTCTTCTTGGTGCCTCTATTACAAGCTGGAGAGGAATGACTGTTTCTGCCTGCTTGGGAGGGGAAACACAGGGTTCCTGAGGTTTTCTGGGGATCCAGCTTGCCTACTTACTGCCATGATGTTGGTCTTGGTTATGACTTTTGAAGTGGAGTGAGAACAGCACTGTTTGGTGGTTGTTGCTGAGTGTTGGAGCAGAGCAGCTCTTGCATCCATTATTGAAGTGCATGGGAATTCTTACCAGAACGCACTGGCTTGCAGACAGTGACTTGTATGCCAGGTGTTGCTGTGATATGTTCCTGCTGGGATTGCCTTCTGCCTGGGGGTGCTGCTGGCAGATGAGGTTGGGCGTCTGTGGCCCTGGCCCTGCTTTTGGCCACTGCGTGCTGAGCACAAGCCTCTCTCTGAAGCATTTTTTAGGAAGTTTAGGAAGGACGTTGAGATGCTTGAGCATGTCCAGAGGAGGGCAACAAGGCTGGTGAGGGGCTTGGAACACAAGCCCTGTGAGGAACGGCTGAGGGAGCTGGGGTTGTTTAGCCTGGAGAAAAGGAGACTCAGAGGTGACCTTATCACTCTCTACAGCTACCTGAAAGGTGGCTGAAGTCAGATGGGGGTTGATCTCTTTCACCAGGCTGCAACTGATAGAACCAGAGGACACAGTCTCAACCTGCGCCAAGGGAAATATAGGGTGGATATTAGGAAAAAGTTTTTTACGGAAGTAATAATAAAGTATTGGAATACTTTGCCTGGGGAGGTGGTGGAGTCGCCATCCCTGGATATATTTAAACAAAGACTGGATGTGGCACTTGTTGCCATGGTATACTTGGGGGTTAGGGCATGGGCTGAACTTGATGACCTTGGAGGTCTCTTCCAACCTGGTCATTCTGTGATTCTGTGATTGCGTGATTTTTGGGGAATAATGACAAACTCTGGGGACTTATAAAACAGTTTTCAAAATCCTGTATAGGCATACATTACTCTCTGCAACATCACTAGGGTGGGAGAGGACAGGCTGTTCTCTTACCACAGGAGATGAAATTCAAGAGTAAAGGTTAAACTATGAATTTTTCAGACGTTTGTAGAAGTGAAACAGTCCTTTCAGAGTATTTGCTTGGGGCACTTAAGAGGCTTTCTCTGATTTTTAGCCAGGCTGAAGGTTTTACCACAATTATAAGGGACTTCTGTGGGTATAGTGCCAGTAGGTTTGGATGCTCTTTCTCTAACTGCTGCCTTCTTAATACAGTCTTTCATTTATCTCTTCTTTCCCAAAGTCTTTGACCTTTATTCCTCCTGGATGTAGCAGCCCAGTGTAGAGCATTTCACCTCAATCTGCTCTTGTGCCCCCAGGCAAAGGATTTGCTGGCCAAGGATCTAACCCTGCTGTTTTGCAATACTTTAGGAAGAGCAGTTTGTAACTGCCATGAGCTGTACTCTGGCTAGTCCTGCCCTCTAAGGTAGTGATACCGAAATCAGCTTGAGAACAGAATTTTTAACACAATTGGAAGTATTAGAACGCAGGCATTTTTTATTACAGTGCTTGATACATCCAGGGGATATTTCCTCTAATTGAATGTGTGTTGTGAAATTTTACAGCAGAGTGTTTATTCCACCATGATTAAACATATTCATTATAACATATTTCCTAGATAATATATGAACATCACTTTTCCCAGAATTAATTTACATGACTCTGTCTCTTACTGAAAGTCCTCTTATGGTCCTGAAGGGTCATCTAAATGTGGTCATATTCACTGAGAGCCTCCAATACTGTGATGACTTTGACTTGAACTTCTCTTAGGGCATGTGCTGTTATTTCTTGTTGTATAACTTTGCCATAAAAGCCACTATGTTCCCCATTATCTGTTTATCCACTGGTTCTAGCTATGTTTATCATCCTGTGTGCACACTTTTACATTCTTTTATCTAATTTGCTAGTTAGTCGTTAAGCTCTATTTTGCAACTTCAAGGCAACTGAAAATTTTTATTCCCTGTGCTGTCTGTCGGTAGGAATATTACAGAATAGGAGCGTTGCTGCTCTGAGCTGTGCGGGCAGGTTGGGGAGTTCTGTGCTCCCAAGTCCTGGAGCAGTAAGTGAGGGGCAGAGTGGCATGATGAACTCAGACCAGGGCAGATGGCTTATGCCGACAAAGACCTCTATAATTTGGGCTTTCAAGGGGAGCTAAAACCCTCTGCTGTCTGGACTTTGGTCGTTCTCTTCTGAAATAGATTATCTAGTTGAATCTCCTACTAGATCACAGCAGTAATTCCTTGAGGAATGACTAAGGGGGCACAAACAGTTTTATCATCTCCTCCAGACTGAGAAGGTGTGCCCACCATCAGTTGTGGAGCTTCAGGCAATTTGAGAATGTAATGTTCAAGGAACTACCTTTTTATTTTTTCCATCTATACTTATCCAGCGGTCTGCAAGCTACTCGTTCCCATACAGAGATGTGGGGCTCTGACTGCCCTGGGAACACCTCAGTTCAGTGCCAGGCTTCCTCAAGGTTTGTCCGGGGACTTGGTGCCACCAGTATAGCAATGGGGACCTGCTGGTAGCTCAGAGGGGTGAATCTGGGAGAAAACACTGCCCTAGCTTCCTCTCAGATGCAGTTTCCCCCCGTAAATCCCATGTGCTCCTTTGTAAAATCAGAGGCCTTCTGTTTGTTTTCAACAGGCTGCACCAGATTCCTTCCTTCTTGGTTACAGCAAAGGCAAGGTGTGCAGCTGGAAGGAAAAGTAGAGCTCTGTTCTAACTCCTGTGCTATAAAGCACTGAAATAAGTGTATCTCAGTTGTGTCTTGGACTGTCTGTATATGACACATGGTCAATGAGAGGACACAATTGTGTGCCTCTGAACTGGGCAGGAGAACTTTACTCATGAGTGATCACATGCAGCTGACAAATGGTGGAGGCATATGATAAATTGGACCTTTGCACCAGAGAACAAACAGCCTGGCTCTCCACTGAGTGCCTGCTGTGCTGCTAGGGCTGGTGATGGTGGTGTCTCTTGTGACAGGAGAGCTTATAATATGCCTCTCTGTGGGTGAGGAACAGGATAGGGCTATCCCTTCTTTCAAACAGGGGTGAAGTACATCTCTAGACTAGCAGAACTGTTCTCAAAGTCACCTTGCCCTTGCAGAGTTCAGATGCTGCAGGGATGGATACCAGCAGTACTTTCTGCACCCAGGCTGAGGGTTTTCTAGAGACTGGTCCTGCCTGCCTGGGCTACAGGTGTTCCCTGAAAGTGCAGGTCTTGTGATCTCAGGAGGCATTAAACACAGATTAAACTGAAAAGCATGTGGGAACAGTGGGTCTGGATGCTAATATCTGCCAGAGCACAAAGGAAGTATGTGAAGAAGGGGGAATTTCTGTCTGTTGATACCTAGGTGAGAATTGTGAGCCAGAATGCTTCAATTATGTGTTTATATAAATGTCTCGAGTTCCCTGTTGCTTTCCAAAACACACCCATAAACTAAGCCTGTTTCACCTTCTGACACATAAAACCTATTTCCACTTGCTATGTCCAAACCTCTCCCCTCTTCTCCCCCAGTATTTTATCTTTGTTCTAATTAATCAGAAGATTATTAAAAGCTCCTACCCAAACCTCGTAAACAACTTCTTAAATTCTAGACTGTGAGTTTATTTCACTTTAGCTGGGACTGAAGTCCTCTACCACTTGTAAGTTACTGAAAAGTCTTTGCATAGGCAATATGAGTTTGCTCTCAAATGGGTAAAGACGTGTTTTGGTTTTTTTAAAAATCTCCATATCAAAGAGAAGACCAGGTTCTGAGGCTAACCTGAAGGTCTTTGAAAGAAAGCTAGAGGCAACCAACATCCCAGATCCAATTAATTTCCATAAGATCTGCTCTCCAGCTTTTTGGGTTCCTCTGAAAAATTGCTGCAGGTGGTTTAATTGGATCCACCTCACAGGAGCCTTCTGTGGATCAGGGTTTTGTGGCTCTAACCAGGATGTTGATGCTGTCCTGGTTTGAAATGGGGACTTCCCATGGGTGAAGTAGTAACAGTTTATATCTCACCTAAATTTGGGCCTTGCATTTTAGGGCTCCCATTTTTATCTATTTTAGAAATATTTAGTAATAAATTTCATTGCAAGATATGTGTAAATCGGAAATTATTTCTGGATGGTTATTTCATTTCTGAAGTGCTGTTGTTCAGTCTTATGTGGTTTTTGACGATGGTAAATGAAAAAAAGAAAACCCTCTAGTCAAATACCTCTTGAACAGAGCCCCCTTTTCATCTGAATCTGGGAACATGAAACTATAAATTCGGCTCTTGCTGAAAAATTTCATTTCTGTTCTAATTTGTAATAGGTCTAAGTGCTGAAATAATTTTCCTTTCTCTGCAGATTCATCCTGAGCATTTGTCAATGGATGTGAATGGATGTTTAAAGTACATTTTTCTCTTTTCTTTCCCCTTACACGTAGTACAAAGGAAAGTCTAAGCCAGCTGCTGACCAAAATGAGCCATGGAGACAAAAGTGTTAACTATGAGTCAGACTATCTCGTTTTAGCAGGTGAGTCAGCTTTGGTTTTAAGAAAAACATTTAAAAGATGATTGGAAAAAATGCTGAATGGAAATATTTCAGAAGAGTCTCTCTGTCCCTGAGAGAGAAGATGGGAGATTTACGTATCTCCATGCAGAAATGATCACAAAGTATTAAAAGTAGGAGAAATGATGAGATCATACTAAATTGAAGGGTCTTCTTTGGGAGTATTGTGCCCAGTGTCCCCAGTTGGCCATTTATGGCAGAGGAAAGTTATTCAAGGTGAAGATCATGCATGTAAACACAGGTCAGCAAGACCCTTGATTTACTAGATCCAGGTGCCAGGAACATGTGGGTGATAGGATTCCAGGGGAGGAGAGAGACTGAACTACTCTGTCTGGCTTAGAGGCCTTTGGAGCTGGGCTAGAGGCAGTGGAGGCTGTTACTGCCCTTGGCTGGTGAAGCCAGGGCAGCTGCAGGAGGTGGGATGCTGTGATCACTCTTTGGGGAGAAGACTTCTTTGTGTGTGCACTGAAGCTCAGCCATTTAGGTAAGAAGGTAGTAGGCGTAAAGGGGAAGGGAGCATTTAGAGACTGGAAAGATTGAAGAGTTGGAAGACATCTATGAAAGGTTTTTCCTCTCTGGATTTGTTATACCTGCTTCTTGTATTTCACAGCATTACCTTTTTGAAAAAAGGATGATCAGCCCAAAGAGATAATCTTCAGCTGTAAAGCTGGAAAACACCAGCAGAAAAGAGCAGGTGATGTGCGATACAAAATAACAAATGAACCAGATAAAAAGCCATCCAAATTCCCAATAAAAAGAATTTATTGACAAAAAGCATAAGAGTTGCCCTTAGTATGGGATGAACTATAGCCGTGTACTGTAAATGAAGTAAATTTATTCCTGAATCCACTCTTGACTGTAAGAGCTTTGCTATAGCCAGACATAATGTTTATTTGAAGAACACAGTAGCTTCTTACTCATGTATAGAGATGTACAAGCAAACTGTGGTAATGTATTATTATTATTATTGTTCATCACAGAGTAAGGGTTATTATGTGCTCTGCCTGGCTTTGTTACTTGTTATGAAAGGCTACAGCACTCTGAGATTTTAGAAAGCCACAGTGGTTATCTGCCTGAAGCAAAAGCAAGGGATTCTTTATTTACTGCTCTAACTCTCGATGCTCATCCCTGGATGTGAAGGAAAATTTCAGCAGGATCTGGAAATTGCATGAGTTTTGTTTACTCTGCTTTTACTTGCTGTCCTGATGTTCAAACATTGTCAGGTCCTCCATGGAAAAATATAAGCCAAAGAGGGTATTTTTTTTCCATTTTATAAGTAGCTACTCATGTTTTCACCTAAATATAAAAAATGGGAAGAGCACTGAAGACTACTCATATGACAGTTGTTCCAGTGACCTCTCAGGAACCACCTCATCCTTCCTTTTCTCCCTCATCGTTTTTTTTTACTTGGCTATCCTGGGGCACTCACAGGATACTCCTCAAGCTTCCCTGGACCTACTGCTTTCTTGTCTTCTTGCTGGGCAGCTCCTGAAGTTGACAAGAAAGTCAGACACTGAGTGCAGGGGGCAGGAGCCAGCAGAACTTCTCAGGAATGTGGGACCGGTGGAAAGACAAACATCCTTGGAATACACGAAGGTTGGAAGCTTTCATGTGTGCTGGTGCATATGTACCTGTGTGGTCCAGGTTGTCATGTGTATATTTATATTTCTGTGGGCCATCTAAGTGACCCAAGTTAGTTGCAATGTGTGTGTCAGCATGTTTGTGTATGTACAATAGTGAGCTCATGCAAGTAAAGAAACAAAGGTGCTCTTTAAAGGGCTCGCCCTGTTGGTTTCTGTCAGGGCAATTTGACTGGAGAGCTAAAGAGGAATTTTCTCCTTAAATGTCACCAAGAACCAAGTGGCTTTAGATGGATGGTGTGGAACACTTGAAGTTCTGGAGTGTGACAGAGGGCTTTGCAGACTCTAAATAATGTTATACTTTTAATAATTTATTGTAATTCATGCCTTGAAGTGCAAGAATTTTAGAGGGGTTTTGTGAAGGGTAAGAGGACTGAAACTTGACCTGCCCTCAGAACAAAGCTTGCTTGATGCTCCTGATCTGTGCAGTTTTCATTCTTCCTGCAGTCAGGGTGTAATGTTCTGGATGTGGCAGATGTGCTTTGCTGCCAACCCGCTGGCAGCAGGCACAGAAAGCTGGGCCACCTTCAGGATGCCAGGGGACTCAAGAAACCTTTCCTCTATGCCTGCTCCTGTGCTTATCTGAGTGGATATACTGAGCATTCATCTGTAGAGGTTATCCATCCCCTTGGTCTCCAGTGAGAGGAGTTCTTAGGTGATCCTCTAGAGCTGACTTTCCCGTTATTCTCCTTCATTTGTTAAAATTACCCTGGCTTTGAGAGCTGTAAAATTAGCAGTTTCAGAACCCCTCAATTGTATTTGTAACTCTTCATGGTCAAGATGTTTCTCAGTGTGAATGCACACAAATCACAGCGATTTGGAAGACAGGATGATGTGTTTGCGACTGCCCCTGTACAGACTGCATTAAATACAGAATAATTTGGGACAAGGGAACCCCAATTATTAGTTCCTAGCTTTCACTAATGAATCATAATATTGTGTGTAGATTTTCATAAATCTTACTTGGTTTATAACTTCACTTCCTACTTTGAAAGAAGCAGCCCTGCAGAAGGCCCTGAACATTGCAAACCCCTCTGCATTGTTTTCTCAGCTGTTGAGCCCTCATGCTGTGCAGTGATTTTCTAACCCATCAGCTCTCTAGTTTCTACTTCTCTTATTCTAACTCTAGGCTTCATTCAACAGGCCTTTATCCAAGTATTTTCCTGTCTCTGTCTCAGCAGCATCCCTCATTGGAAACAAAGATGGACTCAGTATGAAAGGCTGTAGGATTAATTTGTTCAGTTTTCTGCTCATTTTATGTCTAATTTGGTATCTGTTGGAACAGACAGAGTGACTCCCTGTAATTTCTTCTCTGGCTACCCTGGGCTCCACTGTCCAAATGTGATTTTGCATATTTTCTGGATTATTAAACATGTGTAGATGACTGTGTGAGCTGCTGTAGCTGTGGTCCGAGACTCTGCACCTTAATTTTATATCTATTGCACTTATTTCTCAAGTTTCATTGATTTTTTTGGGTCTTTTTTTTGTCATTTTTGACAAGAGATGGCATTGTAGAACATAAAGTGGTGAATTTTTTGGTAAATCCTTGCAGTATATGGCTGTTTTCCCCCCAGTTGTTTACAGTGCCATAAAGTGAGTGCATCTCCTGTTCAGATTTCTTGTTGTGGTACAATATTAGGAAAATTTTAGTGGCTAGGCCTATATGCTTTTAAGTGTTCTGGGAATAGAAAGCCTGTTTTCCTTCACCCCTGAAAGGATGTACATCAGAAATACTAATTTGCCCTCTTCCTGTGAGTTGGGTTGTGGCAAGGCTGCTGCTGGAAGTACTTGGTGTTACAGATGCAGTGTGGTGTAGAGCAAGATCAGCAAGATGTTTTTGTTTCGTTTTCTCCTTTGGCATCTATTCATATTACCTCAACTCCATGAGGATCTGCAGTAGGTGGGGACTGATGGAATGACAGAATCCCAGGAAGTGAAAATTGATGATTTCTGCTTTGAAGGAGGGGAAGAGGAAAGGCGCATTCTATGACACACTGTATTAATCGTTTCAGGAGCAGATGTTTGTGTCTTTAGGCTTTCTGTGTCTCAGACTCTGCTCTACAGCTGAACCTGAGGTCAGAGCTAAGGCAAGGAAATGGATGTGTCACCTATTCTGACTCTAAATAGTGGTGATGATGATAAGAGCTCTCTTGGAAATTATGCATATAGGGATGAAAGGTTGAAATGCTGCTGGAGACATCAACCCGCTGATTTTGAAACTGTGGTGTACTTAACCCTCCCGCTCCAAGACATAGAACTCCTCCCCCTTCTCTGAATCCCAGATCTCCAGCTCTATTTCAGGACTTAATTGATCACAAACTTCCTGAAATAAGGGAGAAGGCTCAAGGAGGATGTTAAATTTGGATATTCAAAGATGTTAATTGCAATAGAACCAATTTCCTGATGAGAGCTCTTCTCCACAGAGAAGTCATCTCATCATTGTAGAAACACCACCATAATTAACAGGAGCTGAAGCACTTATTGGCAGCTCATCACAGAGGCCTAGGTTAGTATGTGTCCAGATATATCTCCTTCTCTCACATGAAGAGAGGTATCTCCATGCTCAAAGATGAGGAGTCTTGGATCAAGTGCTACCTCTCTGTTACTGCTGATGTCTCAGTTATTCTCTGAATAGTGAACGTGTGGTTCTTTTGTCCAGTTATCCAGACTCAGAATTAGAGTGATTAAACATCTTTTTGGGTAAAGTAGTCCATCAACTTTTCACAGTGTTTAAAATTCAACCCAATACAAACAAAAACTCTGGAAAAGTGAAGAGGACAACCTTTCTCTTATGTCTCTTCTCCCTAGCTCTGTTTCCCTCTGGTGTTTCATGTGCAAGGCTTATGCTGCAAATTTGGACACTGAGAAGATAAATGCTGTGTGCCTGGCCTCTGAATGAGAAACAAAATGAATCCAGCTCCTGTTATCCAGCAAGCAGATTAGTGCAGGGCAAATCAGAAACCTGTTCTATGGGAGAAGGTGGCTGGAAGGGTTGCAGTGCAATTATGGAAGAGTCTTTTACCTGAGATGAGTTCAATTTTTCTTGTAGGTCTCCAGCAGGTCACTTGGTTATGCACATCCCAAATAACTTAGACTTGGAAGACTTTGGTCAGCAATGACTGTAATATTGGAGTAGAAGTGGTGCACATGAACTACAGTTGTATGGATCAGAGAAACAGCAAAAATTGCACAGGAAGCAAAGCCATTTGCCTGGCTCCAGCCAGGTGTTTCCAGCATTTTGCCAGTGGATATGAAATGAAGACACAGAATTATGCTTCCGAAACGGGCACTGTTTCTTAATCAGTACACAAGTGTGACAGAAGATTATTTTAAGAGCATCTACATTTGGTACAAAGGATGCAGATTCCCTCATTTAATCTGATCTGTGCACTCCCTTCTGCTTCAACCTTCTCCTCAGCCATTTTCCCAACTCCCACCTGATGCTGCCAGAATTAGAAGTCTGTCCCTGTTCCTACCTAAGTGATCCATGGCTCAGCAGGCCCCTTGCCTTTCCCATTCCCTTTCTGCTCCAGGCAGACAGCTTTCCCTACACATATCCCTGAATGTCAGGAACACGTTCTCTGCTCCCACTGCATCCTCCTTCCACGTGTACATCCCACTCCTCCCCACCTGTTGCTGGTTATGTAAAAGGAACAAAAGCGAGCATGAGTGCATGTGCAGAGCTCTGTACAGCAGCAGAGGTGTCAATCTGAGCAAATCTCCAGCTTTAGCAGAAGCCTTCTTTCCCCTGCAGTGCCAGTGCTGCTTTTCAGCTCGTGGTCCTTCCTATGCTGGCACAGACACTGAGACCCACGGGCTGGAAGGGCTCTTTTCTTATTTTGCCTCAGCCTCCTGCTTTATGCCCAGTGACCATCCACGCACCACCGCCAACAGAGCATCCATACCCTGGTGGGAAATGAGGGTTCCTGCTGATCCTAAAACCTGATGAGAAGTTTTCGTTGCCCAAAACATCTTAAAGCAGGGGTAAATAGTGACATACAAGTCCCTCTTCTTGCATGGGACAAAATTTCACCATTCAGAGGAACCAGTAGGGTCCTAAACCAGGCCATGGTACACCATGAATGTGGTCTGTACATATGTGGATCGGAGCCAGACCCCTGTGCAGCACAGTGCAGCACAAAGGCCTCTCCACACCACATGGCTGGTCATGGCTGATCTGCTGTGCATGACAAATCTCACCTTTGCCAAAGGTTGTGCTGGTGGAAGAGGAGAGCTATCTTAGACCTTCTTGTCCTGGTGTCTTCAAACACCAGCTCAAAATAATCTTGAGAGGAATCAGAAGTGTTAGTAAAAGTTGAACTCATTTGGGTGGGTTTTGATTGGCTCTGTCATCCCAGGATGGGGGAGTGCAAGAACTGTAGGAGGAAAGTTGGATGAGAGAGGGTGGCTGGATGAGAATTTCAAATATGTGCAGGAGTATGTGCCTTAATGCATTGAGTGTGTTGGAGGTGAGGAACTAGAAAAAGAGAAGTTATCTTAATAAGTCTGAGTCACTGAGTGAGTGGGGGTGGTGGCAGAGAAGTCTTAGTGAGGCAGAGATTCATAAACTGAGGAGGACACTGGAAATTTTGCATGGGCTGAACTGTGGAGGGGAAAGGAATGAAAACTTCTGTGCCAAGCTCTTGTGAAGATGTCTTTGAGCTCTTTGCTTCACAGCCTGGGGCTGTGGTTGGATAATTGACCCCAATATGTAGATGAACCAAAACTTGTAAAAGTGTGTGTAAAGATTCATGACCGAGATCTATCTTGAATTTGATTTGGGTGTAGCCCCAGCTGGGCTCTTGCACTGCTCAAAGTGTATCCTTTCAATAAATACCTATTTTATTCCTTTTGCTCTGTCTAATCTCTGTTCCAGGTCAGCCTTTCCAGGCATCAGTTCCTACCTATTTCTTTACAGTGTGTTGGGGTTGAATTCTTCCCTTTTCTTTCTGTGGAATTTTTCCCATTGTTATGCTAAGTATTTGTGGCTACACCCTAGCTAGAAACAGTTTCTCTCGAAGGGGGTGGGGAAAAAAGGGGAACACCGGCGAAGGAGACGTGAGGACAGCTGCCTGCCCTCTCGCTCTCTGGCTCGCTCATGGAGTCGGAGGAAGGTGGCCGGTGTTTCTACCTACCATCCTTCCCACCATCCCAATGCCGGGAGCCACATTCCCTGCCATTGGACATCGCACTACTGCCTTCCTGCTTCATCCTACTACCTCCGGACACTCTGCCGAGCACCACGACCGACACCGTGAGGGGGGAGTCGCTCCTCCATCCCTCTCACCCCTGGGCCGCTGCCGCCATCACCCTTCAGCTGCGCGGGCCCTGCCCTGCCCACAGCACCGGGAACTGAGCGCAGGGAGAGAGGGCCTGTGGGCAAAAGGGACTGGAACTGAGCTATACTGTTCTGTGGTCAATTTTTATAGCTGTTGTTGTTTCTTTTGTTTGCCTATCCCCATATCTTTTGCCTGAAAGTCCCTGATTCCAAAATTATAATAATTGGAAGGGAGGGAGTTGCACTCTGCATCTCAGGGAAGGGGCTCTTGCCTTTTCTTAGCAAATACTTGTCTTTCAAACCAAGACACAGTGTTTACCTTGTGAAATTTGTGAAAATAGAGCATGCAAACCTTCTGAGGGACTGGAAGTCTAATCTCAAGTATGGTTAACTTAATGAATAAATCTTGGATAATTTTCCCCTTGGCCCCTAGATTACCTCTTCCTAGTTCAGGTACAAACTCAGAGGAGGCTTCAGTTGAAATAGTTTCAGCTGAATTTGTTTCTAAGGTTGTTCAGCTATGAATCTCTGAGGAAAACTGGAGGTAGGAAACTCATGGGGATTGAAGAAGAAATAGCCCCCACAATGCTTTACTGCTGATCTGTGCACTCTGACAGCCCAGAATATACTTTACGTAAGGGGAGTAGCAAAGCCGCTTGGGATTCCCATGTGCACCTCTTCAAAAAAAGCAGCTCCCACAGAGAAATGAAAAAAGCAAACTAGAGGGAGAGAGGAAACTTAGGTTGAATTAAAAAATTGCTTTCCTGAAGAATAAGGACCATGTTTATCAGAGAATAGAGACTTCTGACAGGGGGCAGTGTAGCAGAGGCAACAGGGCAGATTCATTTAAAGTAGGAATTTGCAACACCTTCATCAGAATATGAATGAACCTTAGCTCGACTTAGTGTTATTTTATTTACTTGCCTCTTCTTTCTACTTGTGGGCCTGACCACACATGCATAAATATTCCCAGAGATGGCTGCTCGAGTGCTGTTTCCAGCACTCTTGTAAGGAGTAAGAAGTAGTGGGCATGACAGAAGGATCCAGATCATAAGAGATTATAGTACAGCAGAGTACAGACTAGGGGGGGGGGTAAAGTTAGCCAAGGTGCATATGTGAAACTTCGTCTGAATTATGCCTGAACTTTGCACTTAAAATTTAGGGCTGCTAATTTAAGAAGGTATATTTCTGAAAGAGTCTAGGGGGAAGCCTAGCTGCATTCCTGATAAATAGAGGTATAAGTGCATCCATGTGTGGTGGCTAAGCAGGGGACCTGTGAAAGCACGACAACAGGACAATTGTAAACCACACTGTAACAGTGACTGTTTCCCTGGCAATTATTTGCCATAGCTGCTGGGTCTTTCTGCTAAACTCAGACTATCCCAAGCCTTGAATTAGGTAGAAATCAGTAGTCCAGCTGCTTTCAGAATTGTGCTTTTATCCACTGGAGGCAGTCTGAGCAATGCAAAGTCTTCCATGGGGACCATGATTTGTATGCCAGTGAACAGCTGCTGCAGATCCCTAGGTATGCCCAAATGATCCTGAAGGAGATGCTTCTGTTACGGTGTAAGGTTATTTTGTTGTGGTGTGGATGGAGGATTTACTAGTTATTAATTTTATGTAAATAGCATCCTTGTTTGCTAACCTGTTTTGGTGTTCCATGCAGTGGGAATTCAGCCTCTTGAAAATTCCCTTCTGCCTGTTCTTTTCCATATTGACACCTTATTTTCTAGGCATTTACCTCCATGCAAATGAGTGAGATAGCACTACTCTTTCTCTGCATATTTGTTGTACTAAAAATTATGAGGGATCAGCTTTGGAATCTCTGCATTTAGCATATACATGCATACATACATATAAATATATATGTATGTATTCCTCCTGAGATGGAAAGCATGGTTAGACAATTAGACATGCACATAAGCCATGTGGCTTCACTCCTTCACCCAGCATCTCTTGGCATTTTAGTTTTCTGTCTCCATTACAAGAACGTACATGAAGAAAAAAATGGTGTCTCTGAGTGGGAGTTATCACCTTCTAAGTATTGCCTTAAGACCAGCTGAAACAAGGTTTGCCTGTGTCCTACATAATTCTGGCCTAGATCTCTGGTCCATAGAATGGAGAAATCTTACTTCCTGTTAAAAAGCTCTAGGCCACTGCAAACATCTGGTCCTTTTGGTGTTTCTCATATGTTTAGCCTCCTCTGCTTTCTGCTTTCAGCTTTCATCTCTGAAACACCTTTTCAGGGCTGTCCCCTCACTGATGGCATTGAAATTGCATTGCTGATGTAGAGTGAGGTTGATATCAAAATTGATAATGGGGACTGTTGGAGAAGGGAGTTGTCGTGGGAAGTATTGGAAAATTTAATCTAAAACAGCTGGGATTAGGTGTCTGTTATCACAGCATGGTCCTTAAGCTGCATTATCCTACCTAGTGCTCTCTGCCTTGCCTCTGACTCCTCTCTGGACAAATCCAGAGAACATTCGAGCCTAATGCATCCTTCTACATCACAGTGGCTGTTTCTGCCAAATTATGGATATTGGACTTGGAAAGATCACAGGAGCTGTGGAGAAAGGATGAGAGGAGGAAAGGATGATATCCTAAGTTATATAGTTGCAAAAATGTGTATTCTATCACCATCTGTTGAAATGTGGGAGGAGTAGTGATCCTTATCTCTGTGTGAGATATCCTCTGCTGATGTGCCATCTGATAAAATCAGGGAGGATGGTCATCGTTATCTTTTCACAACCCATCCTTCCTCCAGAAGATGTATTCTGTTAATGGGCCATTAAGTCCTGCTGTATGACTGATAAGATTACATCATCCCGCTGGGAGATGCTCCAGCCAAGGGGAGGAGCCAAGCCTTTCCCACCTAGATAAAAACTGAGATTTGGAACACCAAGGCAGCCCTTTCCACTGGATTCCAGAGGAAAGTCGGACCTTTTCCACATCATTGCTGGACCTTTGGAAGAAAACTGCACCCTTCTACAGGAGCACTGCTTCAACTGAACCACATCTGTCATCCAGGAGGACTGCAGCCACCATTTAATCGGACTGCTACCAACACCCTGACTGACAGGGTGTCAGGTTGTATTTCTGACTCTGTCAGTGGTTTTTCTTTTGTATTATTGCATGTATTTCATTGTTTCTCTTTTTTTCCTATTAAATTATATTACTGACCTAAGAATCTCTCACTGGTTTTGCTTTCAAACCAGTACATTTATTGGCGCCCAACGTGGGGCATGAAGGTACTGAGAAAAGTCAGCATTACAATTTTGTATTCATCATGATTCTCAATATGCTTACATGGGTTTTAGATCTTGCTCTCTATATTTTTCCACACATGGGAAACTATCTGCTGGCTGTAATGCTCCTGTGTAGACCAGAGTATGGTATAAAAATTGTTTTATTAACTTATTATGTCTATTGCATGATAACCTCTGAGGCAATGAACATAATTCGGAATATATACTCGACTTTGTTTGCTTGACCTAGTCTAGGTTGCTACATCTGGAGCCTCAACAATCGCACCCAGCCCCTGGGGGAGAGGAAAAGAATGATTTTTTCCAATCTTTCAGGCCTGACACAGCAGTTTTTGGAAATGTTGAGTGCTCGCTGGATGCCAAGGACAGCATAATGTTGTTAGTTCTGCTTTGTCTCCTCTGCACAGCCTTCACAGCCTGCAACATGCTTAGAAACAAAACACTACATGGAGTAGTGCAGCGTATTCTTGAGGAAGAGGAAAAAAGAAACAAATCAACTTCGTCCATGTCTGCACAGAATGTTACAAAGGAGAAAAGAACCAAACACAAAGCAACAGTGTCCGTGTCTACGCAGACTGCCACAGGGGAGAAAGGAACCAAAAGCGCCATCAGCATCTCCACACAAACCATCACTGAACCAGAACAGCCTAGACCAGTAGCAGTTGCCCCCGTTCAGAAGAAGAAATCAAAGAGCAAATCAGTTTGCATAGTGACTGATGAGGACGTGGCAGGACCTTTGCACCCAGCGGAAGAGACAGAGCCAGAAATCATCACTCGCTCTCTATCCCTGGGTGAGCTGCGTGACCTGCGGAGGGAATTCCCCTGCCAGACAAATGAGTCCATCTTGACCTGGCTGCTCCGCATCTGGGACGCTGCAGCCAATGACACCATTCTGGATGGAAGTGAGGCCAGGCAACTGGGATCTCTGTCCCAGGATGTGGTCATTGACCAGGAAATCAGGAAAACTCGAGCAACTCTCAGCCTCTGGCAGCGACTGCTAACAAGTGTAAAGGACAGATACCTTTGTAAAGAAGATCTCCAGGTGCACCAAGGAAAATAGAGCACAATAGAAAAAAGTATCCGATGCCTGAAGGAATTAGCTGTGCTGGAGATCATTTTCTCAGAAGATGAGAGATTTCCTAAGAGCCCAGACTGTGTCCAGTGCACGTCACAAATGTGGTTGAAATTCACACGGCTTGAACTAGAGATGTACTCTCGTTACCTGGCAATGCTACAATGGAGGGAAAGTGAGGACATGGTAGGCGTCTTGGCCAATAAACTAAGAATTTATGAGGACACTGTCACAGCCCCATTTCACACCCATGTCTCGTCCGTGGAAACAAGGCTAGTTGAGCAAGTCCAGAGCTTGATTGAAGAAGGCTATCAGAAACTTAAAAAAAACTTAAGGAAAAAACTACCAGATCTTGCCAGAACCAACAAGAGTCTGCCATTAGGAGCTGGTGTTCCGCAGCCAGGGAGAGAGGACACACTCCACGAGGTAACCTCTGGTTTTTCCTTCAAAAGCATGGAGAAAACATGAGGAAGTAGGATGAAAAACCCACCTCCTCCTTAGCAGCCCGGGTACGTGAGCTGAAAAGAAGGACACCTAACACAAGAAGCTCATCTAGAGTCAATGCTGCCTAGTCTCTCATGCACAGAACTCCAAACAGTATCAGAATGATGCTATGACTGATCCTCTTGAAGATACCACAAGAACCTATTTACAGGAAGAGAGCAAAGTATAACAAAACCAGGAATAGAGGAGCCCTGCCTCTAGCCAGGTAGAGGAGAGGAATAATCGGATCTATTGGACTGTGTGGATCTGATGGCCTGGCACATCCCACAGAAACATAAGGCTTTGGTTGACACTGGCACCCAATGTACCCTGATGCCATCAAGGTATGTAGGAAAAGAATCCATCTCTATTTCTAGAGTAACAGGAAGATCTCAGCAGCTAACTGATAGCTGCTGTAGAAACAGAAGACATCAAAAAGCTGAATACCTTGCCTGGTCTCTCAGATGACCCCTCTGCTGTGGGACTACTGAGAGTTGAAGAGCAACAGGTACCAATCGCCACAACAGTACTCTGTTGGTAATACCATACTGACAGAGACTCTGTGATTCCCATCCATGAAGTGATTCGTAAACTGGAGAGCCAAGAGGTGGTCAGCAAAACCCACTCACCCTTCAACAGTCCTATCTGGCCTGTGGACAAGTCTGATAGAGAATGGAGATTGACTGTGGACTATCGTGCATTGAATGAAGTGATTCCACCACTGAGCGCTGCTGTGCTGGACATGCTGGAACTCCAGTATGAGCTGGAGTCCAAGGCAGCCAAGTGGTACGCCACCATTGACATTGTCAATGCATTTTTCTCCATTCCTCTGGCAGCAGAGTGCAGGCCTCAGTTTGCTTTCACCTGGAGGGGTGTGCAGTACACCTGGAACCGACTGCCCCAGGGTGGAAGCAGAGTCCCACCATCTGTCATGGACTAATCCAGGCTGCACTGGAAAAGGGCGAGGCTCCTGAACATCTACAGTACATCAATGACATCATTGTATGGGGGAGCACAGCAGGGAAAGTCTTCAAGAAAGGAGAGATTATCCAGATTCTGCTGAAAGCTGGTTTTGCCATTAAGTGAAGTAAAGTTAAGGGACCGGCTCAGGAAATTCAGTTTCTAGGAGTCAAGTGGCAAGATGGACGTTGTCAGATCCCAACAGAGGTAATTAACAAGATCACCGCTATGTCTCCACCTACCAACAAGAAGGAAACACAAACCTTCCTAGGTGCCATAGGCTTTTGGAGAATGCACATTCCTGAATACAGCCAGATTGTGAGCCCTCTCTACCTGGTCACCTGCAAGAAGAACGATTTCCACTGGGGCCCTGAGCAAGCCTTTGCAAAGATCAAGCAAGAGATCACTCATGTGGTAGCCCTTGGCCCAGTCAAGGCGGGTCCAGAGGTGAAGAACGTGCTCTACTCTGCAGCTGGAAACCGTGGTCTATGCTGGAGCCTTTGGCAGAAGGTGCCTGGTGAGACTCAGGGTCGACCACTGGGATTCTAGAGCAGAAGTTACAAAGGATCTGAAGCCAACTACACTTCCACAGAGAAGGAAATTTTGGCTGCCTATGAAGAAGTTCAAGCTGCATCTGAAGTGATTGGCACTGAAATGCAGCTGCTTCTGGCACCTTGACTACCAGTACTGGGCTGGATGTTCAAGAGAAAGGTTCCTTCCACACATCACACCACTGACACTGCATGGAACAAGTGGATTGCCCTCATCACTCAGCGTGCCTGTATTGGAAATCCGAATCGTCCTGGGGTTCTGGAAATAATTACAAACTAGCCTGAAAGTGAGACTTTTGGATTGTCTTCTGAAAAAAAAAGAGGAGCAAGTGGCACGTGCTGAAAAAGCCCCTCTGTATAATGAGCTACCAGTGACTGAAAGACAATATGCCCTCTTCCCTGATGCTTCCTGCCAAATTGTAGCCACTTACCGGAAATGGAAAGCTGCAGTATGGAGCTCCACATGACCAGTTACAAAAGCTACCGAGGGACAAGGTGGATCGAGTCAGGTCACAAAGCTAAAAGCCATCCAGTTATCTTTAAAAATTGCTAAATGAGAGAAGTGGCCAAAGCTCTATCTGTACACTGACTCATGGATGGTAGCTAATGCTCTGTGGAGATGGCTGGATCGCTGGAAAAAGGCCAACTGGCAGTGCAAAGAGAAACCCATCTGGGCTGCTAAGATTTGGCAGGACATTGCTGCCCGAGTAGAGAGACTGACCATAAAGGTTCAACATGTAAATGTGCACATACCCAAAAGTTGGTCTAATGAGAAACATCACAATGAGCAGGCGGACCGAGCTGCCAGGGTGAAAGCATCACAGGTGGATCTAAACTGGCAGCACAAGGAAAAATCATTCCTAGCTCGTTGGGCCCATGATGCCTCTGGTCACCAGGGGAGAAATGCAACATACCGATGGGCCTGTGACTGAGGGGTGGACCTTACCATGGACAGCATCTCACAGGTCATCCACAACTGTGAGACCTGTGCCACAATCAAACAGGCCAAGCGGGTGAAGCCTCTGTGGTACGGTGGACAATGGTCGAAGTACAGGTGTGGGGAAGCCTGGCAAATTGACTACATCACCCTTCCCCAAACCCGCCAGGGCAAGCGCTACGTACTGATCATGGTGGAAGCAACCATAGGATGGTTAGAGACCTACCCTGTGCCTCATGCCACTGCCCGGAACATCATCTTGAGGCTAGAAAAACAAGTCCTTTGGAGGCATGGTACCCCTGACAGAATTGAGTCAGACAATGGAACCCATTTCAAAAACGGCCTTATCAACGCCTGGGCCAGAGAACACAGCATGGAATGGATATATCATATCCCTTACCATGCACCAGCTGCCATGAAAGTTGAATGGTGCAATGGACTCCTTAAGACTACCCTGCAGGCACTTGGTGGGGGAACGTTCAAAAATTGGGAAATGAACTTGTCAAAAGCCACCTGGATGGTCAATACCCGAGGGTCCATCAATCGAGCCAGTCCTGCCCAGTCTGAACCCCTGCACACAGTAAATAGAGACAAAGTCCCTGTGGTACACTTGAAAGGTGTTTTAGGAAAGACTGTTTGGATTAATCCCACTGCAAGCAAAGGCAAACCAATTGGTGGGATTATTTTTGCTCAAAGACCTGGTTACAATTGTTGACTAATGCAGAAAAATGTGGAAACCTGTTGTGTACCGCAAGGAGACCTAATTTTAAGTAAGAACTGTGTGTGAGATTTCATTCTGTATTTTATAGATATAGATATATATATATGTATGTATGTATATATATATATATATATGTATGTATGTGTATATATATATATATGTATGTATGTATATATATATATGTATGTATGTATATATATATATATATGTATGTATGTATATATATATATATATATATATATGTATGTATGTATGTATATAAAAGAGGCTATTGGTTTGGGTATGATGTAGATAGTAATAGCCAGCCCTTTCCACTGGATCCCAGAGGAAAGTCGGACCTTTTCCACATCATTGCTGGACCTTTGGAAGAAAACTACACCCTTCTACAGGAGCACTGCTTCAACTGAACCACATCTGTCATCCAGGAGGACTGCAGCCACCATTTAATCGGACTGCTACCAACACCCTGACTGACAGGGTGTCAGGTTGTATTTCTGACTCTGTCAGTGGTTTTTCTTTTGTATTATTGCATGTATTTTATTTTTTTCTCTTTTTTTCCCTATTATATTACTGACCTAAGAGTCTCTCATTGGTTTTGCTTTCAAACCAGTACAGATGATTATCAGACATATCTTTTTGATGTCTTTTTCAGGGAGGGAGGAAGGGGTAAAGTTTGAAGGACAGAGCAGCCATAAAGGAGAGTTCTGATGCTAGTTTATTTAACTAGCAAAACACACAAAGATTAGGGTTCCTATGGCAACTAGCTACCAGCAGAAGCACCTCAAGGATTTGGACAGGAGTGAGGGGAATGATTGAATGGTTAAGTGCAAGGTTCTAATATCTTGGATTAAAGAAACCTTTACTGAGCTGCAGCAGCATTCTCAGCTTATTTGCTGAAAAGCAACATTTATGTATGAAAATGCCCTCAGCACCAGAGGTAGAGGCCATGTCCTCCATGTTAATTGAGTAAGGCCTTAAAGTCAGTAGGAGTTGGTTTATTGACAGTCCTTTCATGTTCCCTCTCTGAGAAGTCTGAAGGAGAGGAAAGGGAGATGGCAGATTATGAGGGGAAGATGGAGGGATATTAGAAGCTGAGTGGCAAGTGCAGAAGGGACACGAGGTAAGGTTTGTGGATATATCTAGCTCTGTCCCCTATTCTGCAAGGCCATAGGAGCCACATCCCTCCTCCTAGATATGACAAAGGATGTAGAGGAACTTTCTTCTCTGGTCTTCAGACATCACCATTTCAACAAAATGTGAGAGGATAAGTATGTGTACAATCACAAAAAAATCTTTAAAATGTCAGTTTTGTCTGGCTTTTAAAAAAATATTATTTTCCCCAGTACTGTAGTAGCTCCAAGAGCTTGGGTGTATGTATTTGTTCTCTGCTTGATGCCAGATCTCTTGCTGAGAACAATATCTCTCACCAGGTACTGTGTTTCTTTCATTTGGATTTGAAATGCCAAATCACGTAGTCATTTGAATCTGGGAGCAAGGCGAGGATGAAGGAGGTTAAGTATAGCTTCTGTTTAAATCAGCACAGTACAGAAGGGAACCATCTTTATATGACCTCACTTGTTCGTATTGAAGGTCCTGCTGAACATTTCCCTGATCACCCCCAACCCTGGGAGGTTGATTGAGTGATTTTCTAATTTGGGTTTTGTCTGTTGGTCTCACTTGTTTGTTTGTTTGTTTGTTTTTCTTATTAACAGCTTATTATAATCATGCCCCTCTGTCTACTAAGAAGTCCCCTACACCTCACATTGAGAAAGAATTGCTTTTGTCCTCTGGCATCTGGTGGCTGGCATAGCTTTTATTAGAGCTCGTGTTACTGCCGAGCAGTGGACACAGGGAAGTGTGCCCTCCTCATCCTGGGCTGTGCATACACAGACATGTACCAGCTTGTGCTGGGAAGGGTGAGAGAGAGAGTTTGTAAATCAATCTGCAGGTGAAATCTGAAATCAGGCTAATTTCAGTGTTCATGGAGTAAATAGGAAGTGGTGAGCTTGTCCCACTGGAAAGAACTGCTGTTTGAGTTGTGTGATACAGTTCCATGAATGGGCTATCCTAGGATTAAATCATTCCATTTTAGGAGAGCATTTGCATTGCTTGTGATAGAAGACTGCATGTAGCAGGAATGAGAAGTGTGTGGGGCTTATAGACAGATAAATAGCAGAGGAGGATGAAAGGACTTTAGTTCTGATCAGAAAAAGGTATGTCCAAAATTTTAATACATCATAGCTGTTAATAAGAAGATCAATCCCACTACTGTTATAAATGGATGGGGAAGGAAGGATTTAGGAGATGGGAAATGTGCAGTAACATGATGAAGCGAGATAGACTGATGTAAGAACATGAATAGAATTCCGAGAAATGAAATATGATGAGGAGGTTTGAAACCGGGGCAGGAGGGGGAAGGCACAATGGATGCTGTGTGGGACGAATGAAGTGGGGGAGTAGGAACTGAGCAGGATAAAAGGGGAAGGGAGGAATGGTTAGTGGAGAAAATGAACAGGGAAAGGAAGGTAGGTATTTGTAAGGCAATGGGAGAGAGGAGATTAAATGGAGAAGGTGGAAGAAGGAGGGCAAGCAAAGAACATAAATGTAAGGAGGGTACTGAATTAGAGAGGTGTGGGGGATGGATCTAAAAGGTTAGAGCAGGGAAAGAAGGAGAAAATGTTCTATTACCGAGGGAAAGCAAAGGGTTTGAGAGACAGAGTATTAATTTTAAAGGGGAAGGGTGCAGGGGATGGAGAGAGCGGGGGACACCAAAAACTTCAGGAAAAAACCCAGAGCTACAAAACAAGCAACAACAAAAAGGTGAGAAAATAAACGGAGAAGGGCAAAAAAGAAAAAAACCCCAAGGGTGACAGTGTGCTACTTTGCAGACACAGCACCTTCAGAAACTCCTCAGATACACATGTTCCTGTGAGCTCCCGTATAAGCTTATCTTTGTGTTTCCCCTGATCTCCTTGATGGAAGTGGGCAGCCTTTGCCAAAGGAAATGAAATCTCCACAGGTACAGGTTATGACTGCCTAGATGACCTAACAAAAATGCCCTCCACACTGCCTCTATATTTGCTACATAAATTTAGGGTGAGGACACAGTTTAATTACTGTTTCTAATATCTTCCTGCTATTCAGAGAATACCCTTAGAGTATGTAGCACTGGGTAGCGTGCATGTTTTTGAGTAACTTGTGTAATAAAGATTTTATTTTAGTGATAGGAGCAAATACTGTCCTCAAGAAGCAGATGTGATCTGTGTATCTTGAGTGGCTGACAGATGGAACTGTACAGTGCAAATAATGCTCAGAATTGTCCTGTCATCAATGCCTGAACTGTCTTTAAAGGGAGCCTGCTGTCATTCTCTTGAATATCTGCTCTGCCCTGAAACAGCCATGACAATTTATGACAGGCAGTAATAGGGAAATTCCTGTTAGCTTGAGCTGCCCAGGAGGATGCATTGTATTCTTCTGCAAATCCGCAAGATTTGTCCTTGCAGCAAGAGATGTGCCTAGAAATGCTACCACTTCTAAGCCAGGCTTCCAAATACCTTGGGCTCTAAATGAATTCATAAGCATAGCCTATGGCACACTCTTTCTCCCTGGTTCAAGTCTGCCTGCAAACCAGCGTTTTAAGGGAAGCTGGGATGCCTACCTCGAGCACTCATTTGTGGCTGAAGTCTGTCAGAGGGAGGGAAGTGCCAAACACATGCTCTGATTTGCGAGCACCATGAAGGAATTGTTCTAGAGGGGGTTGCAGCCACTCAAGCACTCTCCCTGCCAGGCCTTTTACAAATTTTTCATTTACAGTAGAAGATTGAATAAACAGAGTAAGTGGTGCATGGGGTGAGGGCCCAGGGATCTTCAGTAAGACAGAAGCTGTCAGGCTGAGCTCTCTGTGTGGAATTTAATAATGGCATGATGATGTTTCTAAGCAAGGCTTTACTTTCCCAGGCTTAGTTTCAGCCTACCTGATCACTCACCTTGCCTCTCTTGCTCTCCAATTAGATTTCCCTACACAATCGTCACCATCATGAGCATCACTTCTTTGACTTGTGTTTTCATTGGGAAATTACTTTTTCCTTTCATCTGGAAACTTTCCACTCCTGTTTCCTCTGTATACTCTACACTAGAATTTGCCATTAGTGGTAACTTAACTTCTGGGTGTTCAGCCCCCGTTCAAGTAAAATAGGTTGCTATACTAAAGTTGCATTTAAAATCCAAAATTTCAGTGGTAGGCTGAACATAGTTGGAAATCAATCACACCTTTGGTTAATGTACAGAAAAATGCTTTTCTGCCTGTGTGAGGTGTATAGGCTTGTGTGCCTGTCAAAAAAAACCCAATTCTTCTGCAATTTTTGAAAGCATAGGGGGAAAAATATAGACATGTAAAACCAAAAATAAGTGGGGAACAATAAAGAATTGGATGCAACTATCCTGATCATTGAGTACTGTTTCTGTAATTGCAGGTAACCATAACTGAAAAGTCTGGATTTATAGTACCTAAATTTTTAAGGAACTCTAATATCCCTGTAATAAAATTAAGCCCTCTAGCCCAGTATTTGAAAAACTCTCTAGTGCTGCAAGGAACCATCAAGTGAGATGTCAGACATTGCCAGCTTCCTGAGTCCCTGCTGGAGTGGGAATTTGGTTGTGAAAATACTCAGATGATCTTGAGGAAATACACAGGGCCATCTGCTGTAAGGAAAGGTGGGAAAATCTCCAAGATTTCTGCTAACCTGAGCTTGTGGGAAAGGCTTTGCTGATCTTGGGGTGGTGATTGCTTTAGTCACAAGTGTGTGAGTGAGACACCAGTCAAGTAGCTAAGGGTTTGATCATGTGGTTAATAGTGCCAGTGCTCAATAGGGGATATTTGTTGTAAGGAGGTCAATCAGTACAGAAACTAAAGGAATGCAAGATGTTATTTTCTACATCTATTAAAGTAAGCCAAGATTTATAAAGAAGGTTAATTTGTTCTCTTACACAATCTCAAAATAATAGCATAATCTATTGCGACTCCAAGTACTGATCCCTGCTAAATTGTCTCCCACACTTTTGGTGATGTTAACTGATTTGTGCAAGTGTAACAAAGATAGGAAGGGTCAGTTGTTCTCCATCTGATCCCTGTCTTTCTGCTACTGTAAAGAGAACCTGCATCTTTTCTTCTGTGAGTGGGTTTTATCTGTCCTCAACTGATATTAGTGCAGCTAATGTAAAACCACTATCAACTTTATTGTGAGTGCTGCTGGTTTGTGTTGAACCAGCAGTCTTGTTTTGGGTAAATTCTCTTGTTTGTTTTGGACATTAAGTATTTAAAGCTTCCATTTTCGTGGGTACATTTTTGGCTGGGGAGAGGCACAACTGTTTGAATGCTTTTATTCCTTGTTTCATCCATAGAGTGTTTGCTCTCCTGCACTGACTAGGTAAGCAATTTTATAAAAGGGAGGGTTTTTCTTCTTTTGCTCCTGATGCAGCTTTTCTTGGTAGCTTCAAGCTACAAGTTTAAGATGAAGCCTCCACCTTATGCAGATTTCTGAAGCTTTTTAAAGAAAAAGTCCTCTTTCTACTTTGCAAAGTTGTGTGGCTTTGTACCACTGTTCTTGCTGTGTGCAGGCTGCCTGTCACAGAGCTGCATGGAGGCTTAGCTTAGGTTCTCTTCTTTTTTCCCTTCTCTGAGGTCTGAGATACTGCTATTCTGTCGTGACTGGACATTCTCTGTGTGTGAGAACACATAGTGCCAGATTTTCTCTATTTTGGTATTTGATTGAGGATGAGGACAAACAGTTGTTTATTTTCATGCTGCTGTACTCCTGCAGTCTAAAATGGCCTTCAGAAATAAAATGGAGAGTCCTGAGGGTATTTATGAGTTCATCAGCTCTGAAATGGGAGATGGCTACTGCAAGGACAAAAGCAGTGCTGATACCTTGGCATGTGCTGGGGCATGTTTCCTGCAGCTGATTTCCTCTGCAGGAGAAATTTTAAACTGGTCCTTGCCTTATTTGTACTGATGAAGCTTAGTGAGTGAGAACTGAGCCTATATTAGTGTTTGTAGATGGAAGGCACTAAGAATTTCCCAAAATAAAAATTTTATGTTGGGGGAGAAAATATTGACTTGATCTGCAAGTCCACCTGGATACAATTAATAAGACAAAAAGAGATAAACATCTGATCCAATTTGGGAGCAGGAGATTTTGGAGCCTACACCATGTTGGGGTAGCTTTTTGTCAAGGAGGAGAGAATGCACTGAGAGGCAGGGTTGGGAAGTGGGGTAAGCTGGGCAGGGGGGTGAACCTGCAGAGAGTCTGGGTGAATCCTGCAAAGGTAATTTCTGTACTGGAAAGGGCTCTGGGGAGGGTCAACAGCAGGTGTTCACCCAAGTAGGAACTGCATGGAGTGTCATACCTCCTTTGGTGGTGGGCCAAGCTAGACAAAGGTTTTTCCAGCTGGAAGCCTATTGCTGGCATGTCTGGTGAGGGATAGGTCAGCAGGTTGCCCCAGAAGTGTCCAGAACCAAGCAGAGATGAGGCTTGAGGCTTTGCTGCTGAGTCAGTGCCTGAGGCAGCCTGAGCCTCCTGCCAGCCATGCAGAGGCAGCTGTGATTCCCCTGCACGCAGGACTGACAGCCTTCATCCTCGGAGCTCAGACGATGAGCACTTGGGCTTTGCAGAGCTACCTGGGGCTTACTGCAGTTGGGAGGTTTGTCTTCTCCGTTGTCTTGCTCCTACACCCTGTACTCAGAGATCTGCTCATTTTCAGCCCTATTGATCAAGACCCCATCAGCAGATAAATATTTGGAGCTTCACAGTTGCTGGGAAAGAAAAAAAAAAAAGTAAAGGCTTTTAAACTCTGCTTTGCAAACTGTGCTGAAGATTTCATAAAGTGGGTATTTTAAGCATGTCATAAAAAATATAAAGCCCCACTCTTTTTTTATCCCTTCAATCTCTGCAAAATTAATTGAAGGCATTTCACCTTGCTTTCCTTTTCATCCCTGACTTTGAGAAACTAGCTAACTTTAGTACCCAGGAGGGAAGGCATCATCAGATGTTGGCAAACGCTGGCCATGCTGTGTGTCTATTTATAGCAAGTGTGCGTCGAACCACCTTGTCGCTCTTTTCTTAGCATCAGCTGGACGAGCACAGCTATCAATCATCCACGAAGCAAATGATAATAGAAGGAAAGCTATGTAAAGCAGGTGCTCAGAGGCGAAATAAAAAGGGGGAGGTAGGTGACAGGAGAAGGAGAATGAGGTTTTAGGAATTGAAAAAAAAATCCATTTGCTTACCCTGAAAACCCTTATTATCTGTAATAATTAGTAATAACAGGGGTGCCTGCACAAAGTCATTGTGACTGCTTTCAGCTGGTATGCCCCTCCCAAGCATTATTTCCCTCATTTATTTTCATTGTGTTCGCAATCAAGGGCAGTGGGTTTTTTCTTCCCTTTTTTTTCCCCCCTCCCCTACTCACTTTGCTTTTTGTAGATCTTAAGCTCAATGTTCTGCTTCCCCCCACTCTGTCCTGAGTTTGATATTTGGGTTGCTAATAGCAGGTTCTAGTTTCACGGTGAAAAACTGAGCCTCTGGTATTTCTCACGCTGGGAGATTGCACACACGCGTTTGTTTCTCCTTTTGTCTCCATTTCAGAGAGGATTTTGCCTGTAAGGACTCTGGAGGGAGAAGGGAGGAAGTTGAAGGGATGTCGTTCTACTCGCTGCCAGTGACAAAGCTGATTGTCAGCTATTTATCGGCCTTTTTAATGGCTTGTCTTTGCTGCTTTCATCTCTAAGCGCAGGAGAGCAGGACAGTGTGAACTCTGCTCTTGACAGCAGCTCAGGCTCTGACACCATCTGCCGCCTAATCCACTTCCAAGGAAGGGGCTGACGCTTGTGTGCATGTGTATGCACACATGCCCTCCCCACCTCGCCATACATAATTTCAGCAGACTCGTACTGATCAGCTCACCAGCAACATTTCTCTTCCAGGAATTGGCCTTTGATGATATTACCTCTCTTCTTCCTTCTGCTTTAGATTTCCCTGTTTCAATTTGACACACTGGTGGGAGGCACTTCTCTCTTTTCTACCTAGTCTGGCTATCTGAGGTGTTGGACTTGGAGATTTTTTTTTTAATTTTCCCAGAAGTTATGAGTGTGAGATACATGGATTTCTTTTGCAAAAGCTGCAGGAAACAGAACAGGTGTAAAATGTCTGTGTCAGGCTCTTTGGATTGCTGGTAAGTGGGTTCTTGCATGAACTGTTGAGTTTTAAGCTTGAAAAGCTTCATGACGTAATGGCCAATCTTGTCCACAAGCACTGAAGATGTTTCAAGATTTCTGAACTCCTTTCTCTAATCCATGAGGAGTGGCAGTTCTCATCACACATGATGCTGTGGTGTATCTGCTGGTGTTTTTAGATGAATTGCATTCAGAACAATTCACTGATTGTACTGGATCATGTTTGCTTCTGGTGTTCACTGCTGTACAGCACATTCAGTGCTGTGGAAAATGGCTTGAGAACTGAAATGGAAAGACATGAGAGACTTTGGGAAAGATGGTGAGGGAGGAAAAAGTAGACATTCAGAAAAGCCAGTTGTTTTACTTGCAATCATCTGTTATGCCATTTTTCTGGGCTAGGGTAATGAATGCCTGAATTAACTTCTGGCAAAATGTATCTCTACTGTTGTTGGGTGGTTATTGCACCTGAGTGTTGGGATCACTTGCTCCTTAGTTCTCATGCATAACCCTTTCTTCCCCCTTTGAAAGAGTCTCCACTGTACAAAAATCGGTCTTTTTCCTGGCTGAGGAGGAAGGAATAGCGCTTCTTTCAAAAGTTAACACAGTCTTGGGAAAGAGGTCTCTACGTCTGCCAAGCAAGGGACAAGGAATTCAACTTTCCTGCAAAGCTGAGCAGAGCTCTCCCTTGTAATGCAGAGGTTTTGATTCAGGGCTGCCATGATCTGCAGGGGACTTTAGATCAGGCTCCAAGCTCTCATTGATTCATGTGAAGGTCTGCTTTACTTTGTAGTTATATTTTTTTCACCACTCCATTTGCCTTTGTAGACTCTCTCCCTCATTGTCCACGCACACATTAATGGCAGGATGTTATTTGCCCATGTGAGCATCAAACTGAGCTTGGAACAGAGGAATCCTGTTATTTAGTTGTCCTTCACTTCATCAAACACACTTAAAGCAAAAGAAAAAAAAAGAAAAAAGAAAAAACAGTTTTATACTGAATAATGCTCACTAACTAAGAAAGCAAAAGAACTTTATTAAGTTAATTGGGGGTAGATTTCTGTACACAACCTAGTTTATCAGCAATCTTTACTAAGTGCATTTTATTTTTCTTGCAACAGAAAAACTTTTTTGTTTCTCTAAGATTACTTGTGGAGGTGTTCAAAGAGAGGTTTATACTGAGAACTGTATTGATGTCTCTTGATGAAACATGAAAACGTCTCTCCCTTTCCCATTGACAAATTAAAGCAATTTTCTGCTCTTCTAGAAGAGGTAATGGAATAATCCTCTACCTCCAACTAGCAATTTAATATTGATCTAAGACAGAATATTTCAAACAACTGATTAAAGAACATGTCTTATAACCCAAGTTTCAGATGTTGTTTGGGATCATTTCCTGTTCACAAGACAGTTGCAAGCTTCAGGTTAATTTTGAAAGTGGGTTCTCCAGAACAAAGTAATAGTGGAACTGGCAGAGATGTATGATGCTCTGGTTTTGTTTAGAGGATGTTGTCCTTCATGTTTTGCACTTGTCTGTGTAGTGAAAATAGTTTTGTGCCCATGAAGGAACCAGGCTTCTAAAGTCACGCTCTTTTGCTAGAACATTGTAATTTTTCAGTGAAATACACATCTCCAAGGCTACGGAAAAAATTGTAATGAGAGCTGTGTCTGTGAGAATTGTGCTTAATTTTTAATTCAAAGTATTCAGAAGGTCCACTTTTTCCTAGTTGGTTTATTTTTCATTGGAAAATATCTTCTAATGTACATACAATTTAAAACATGGTATATCACTTTTATTTTTTACTTAAGAAAAAAGGGATTATGTTGGATGCCCATGCTGATGCCCAATAATCTAATCTGCTGAGCATGGGTGCATGGTCATTTTTGAAAATGTCCCTTTCCAGTTTTTTTATTTGTTCAACTATTGACCTCAAATTAACTTTGAAAATGTCAGTAATAGGAAGTCACATGTTCATTCCCCTTATTTTGGAAAAGGCAGATATAATATATGCTTGCTTATTTCCTCATCTGTAACATGCATATATATGTTAAATCTGGTCAACCTTTCATAAACTGTTTTTAGGCTGAATAGTTTTAACAAGTTTGGTCTCCTCTCATCAAAGGTAAAATCACAGGTCAAATTATTGACTGCAACTCTACAGGCAATTCAGAGGCATTTTTCCCCACCTGGTCCATAACCGGATGTCTAACTTCCCACAGCTCCTTGCATGGAAGAGCAGTGATTGCTTTACATGGGAGACTTCTGAGTCAGTATTTGGTCACCTAAAATGTAGATTCGTGCCACTGTTTTAAGTGACTAGAAATACCAACGAAGAGGCTGCAAGACTGATGTGAATCTTTATGAAAATTATGGTTTAACTGTGTTTCAGAATTTTTAGACAGCAGTAGGTTATGGTCAGATTCAAGGTGGCAAGGTCCCATTTGTGTGTTTGTGGTGATCTTGAGGCAAACATCTAGCATCTAGTTTAGGAATGTGATTAATTTAAAATATACGTAAACCTCATATGGAAATATTTGTTGCAAGCAAATTTGAGATTTTTACACCAGGAACAAAACATTACTCCATACTGCTTACTCTCAGTACTCTGGATTTCGGATCTGCTAGTGCCTCTTTTATATAAAGCAACAAAAGAATGCAAGGTTAGATATCTAGACCGAATCATACTCATCTTGGGTTACTGCAGGGAGTAAAGTGTGAAATAACACTGGTACTGATGAGGACATGTGATAGATCATGAAAAATCAATAGCTGTTGGTGACAATTGACGAAGCACCAGTGTGGGATCTGCCTCCAAACTGGAACAGTAAGGTGCCGGAAATTAGGGAAAGGGTAAGCTGCCTGGTCACTGCAGATGAACTCAGTGAGAATCTTGGGATAGCAAAGGGCAGCGTGTAAGTCTGGGGTCAAATTGCCATTTCACTCAAAAGCTGGAATCTTACATCTGTTAGACTTTGCAGATATGAAGTGGCACAGAAGTGGGACTACATATGAACACAGAATAAGGGCAGTCCAGCATAGCTGACCTGAATTATTTGGTTTTTCAGAAGACTTTTTCATTGAGTATGTTATTTGCCAGAATTTGGAGTATGTATCATGAAATTCTGACAATAATAATTAAGAAGTGAGTGTAACTTCTGTCAGCTCTCATCTCTATCTCCTATCATTTTAGTCAGTAGATTCTTGAATTCCTGTTTGCTTTGGTATGAAGCAGTTCATACATTTTATCTCACCCTGGAGGTGGATAAACACAGCTCATCAGTGTACCTTTGTTATTTCATTTCTTGGAAATCTTCATGCAGCAGGCTGCTTCATCATATATTCCTAATACTTGAATAGCCTCAAAAAACCCTCAATGCAACCAAATCCTGAAAGACAAACACAGCTAGGACATATTCTCTTAAAACTCCAGATGAGTATTTGTGCCCTTTCTAATGCAGCAAATCCTTGTAAGTGTATGTGTGTGTGTCTGGAAGCATCCATGCAGTTCACAACTGCAACCTCCTGCTCTCAGCACTGATGCTAAATGGCAATTCAAGGGGGCATCTTCAAGGAGCTGAAGAACCCTGTGGACTTTAGACCCTGAGCATCCACTTCTTTGGGGTGGGTGATCCCTTTATATTATGGTATTGACACACTGAGATAAAACTGAACATCTGAATTTCCATCTGTTTATGAACCTGTATACTCTTTGGAGAGGCAAAGTATTTCACAGGCCTGTCAACAGGGCACATTTTCATTTGCAGAAAATTCTTGTTTGGAAAAAAAAGAGATGATAAAACATTTGGTAGAGACTGTAAAGGAGGACAAAAATCTCCAAGTAGACTTTGGTGTGCCAGGAGCTTTGTATCATGGCGACAACTTTAAATGTCAAGTAATGCGTGCTGGCAAAAATGGCCTAAATTCACAGAGAGCGATGTGCTCTGGAGCTGTGGAGTTCTCTAAGGAATAAAAGTCACTGTGGATATTTCAGTGAGGATATCTAAACAGAACTTTACTGCAGCTGGAAAAGGGGAAAAAAGAAAGAAGAGGGGTCTTCTGAGAAAAACAGTGGAAGCTAAATAGAAATTTAATGTGGGTAACTAGGTTCATCCATGTCTTCTGTATTTTCTCAGGGATCAGTCTCTCCTGTAATAATCTTATTCTGCTTGCAGTAGTGGATAAAATGTGCAATTTCACTGTAATTAATCAAAAGCAACACTGAAGTGAGAGATCTTTGCCTAATTCTTTCTCTTTCTTTGCCTGCATGGATCTCGAATAAAAATCACCAGGTGTTTCCATATTTAATGAAATTCCGTTAACTCAAGGTTTTCCCTCAGCTTCGAGATAGAAAATCTTGGTCTAATCATTGTGAATTGTGAAGGAATCACTGGAGTCCTTTGGCTGAGAGGAGCTCCTACAAGGAACAAAGCTTTCTACTGCCGAAGTTCTTTATTTTCTATGTTGTTTTAAAGAAAGCATTTGAAATGAAAGCATACTGTTATATGTCCTGGTGAATATGTAGGCAATTGTGAGGAACAGAGAGCAGCTCACACAGCTCTGTGTTCATGTAGGAAACTGCTATTTTAGATCAAGTTTGAAAAGATTATTTTGAAACTGAAGATAGTGCTCTTAGAAAAAGCAGGTGTTGGGGACTTGGAAAGAGTATAGAGATTGGGAAATTTACCCCTTTAAAGAGTTTTAGGTTGGGATTTACGCCGCTCCATGGGGAAGAAAATAGCCAGTCACTTGAATGTTTCGGAAAAACTGAGATGCGGGGGAAAAGCTCTTACTCTCCATCAATGCCTGAGATTTTGCCTTCAAAAGGGACACATCTCACATCATTGTATTCACCAAGTGGTGCCAGAATGAGTGTGGTTACTACAAATTAGTACTAAAAGCACTCAGCAGCTCCTGATGGCAAAAATCTCTGCCCAAAGGGAAAATGGTTATGCAACTGCAGCATCTCTCTTGCCTTCCCTGAAATGAGGCTGGGAATCAAATCCTATGGGCTGAGCTGGAATGAATTAAAGCAGGGAGGTGAGCAACATGAGGTGTGGAAGCTCTTGTTATTCAAAAGGATGGATCTGGAGTCTCTGTCTCAGGAAGGCTGTTGGATGCAGGCATGTAACTGCAGCCCCCTGAGTTTGTCTTCTTCTGACAGACAAGGAGGCTGACTCAGTCCAGTATTTAAAGGCTGCCTGACAGTTCACTTTACTGTACACTCCTGTGTATGTTTTCAGGTGAATCTTGTTTCTTCAAAGCAAAATAAGCAGATGACCTTTCTTTGTAGCTACTTTAGCTGATAAGGACATCTCTGCAGGATGTTTTAGGTGACAAAATAGCCATGTAAAATGTTTAGCATAGTGGTATTATTCAAGAACTCCTTTATTTTTCTCCTCAGGTCTTCATTTATACTATTTATTCTGTACACAACAGACTTTGTGCTGGGATGTGACTTCCATGAAAGATGTCTAATATTAGTTAGAAACAAATTGATCCTTTTCTAGCTCCTGTTTAAAGTGGTCATCTATGTTAGGAGTCAGTTATTATTTTAGTGAACCTGTAAAAACATGTCTCTATCCTGTATAGCATAGGAAGAGCATAACACAAACAGTGGAACTTTGGGCAGCTTAGGATTACATTCTGTGGGAAAAGACAAAACTGCTGTCATTATAAAGTCAATAAACCCTTGAACTGATCTATACTGGCATTTTTTTGGGTTGGATCCTCTTCTGCCATTCCTGACTTGGGAAGGAAATGGTTTTCTGAAAATGTTTCTGCTGATGTCAGCGTTGGTTATCCTAAACAGAAAACAAATTCAAATGGCCTGGGCTGCAGTGACAGCTCAGCACTTCTTGGTCCTGCTCAATATGAGGCTTAGTGCTCTTATAATTTATTTGGCATGCATTTGGACCTCTTTCTGAATTTTACTTGTTTCATGTCTATGTTGTTTTCACTAGAAAAAGATGTACTAGCAAAGATTTTTGCTTTTCATCCATTGGAGAGGCACATCTTTCTTTGTCTTCTAGCTATTTGGCATTACTGTTTAAGTATTTACCTATGAAAAACAAATTTCAGTCTGCATTGTCCTTTCTGTGAACAAAATTACTGACAAACAACCATAATTGTACTGTTCTTCTTAGGTCAGGGCTGTTGATGCTTTTAATGGAAAAGGGTAAGAAAGGCCTCAGAAGTGCACTTTAATTTAGAGATGCATGTGGATTTGAAAAGATTTACAATACTTCTCTTAAAACAATGCAGAGCTAAAGTCTGCAAGGCTTGAAATTGGAAGAAGCCTGAGAAAATAAATGGAGTTATTGGACTGTATTGAAAATGATTGTTTGCACAGCCCAGTGAACTGAATGGAATTGCAGGAACGAAAAAAATACATGCAGCTGAATTCCCAGATTTTTTTCTCCATTGTGAGTGCTTCTCATGGAAGATCACTAACGGGCTAAAATAATTTACATCTCTACAGTGTATCTGTCCTCCTTAGCAACCCAGTCGTATGCTGTAGAGGCTCTGAGCGCTTCCACTTCTCATTTGTGATGCCATTCACAGTTTCCTGCAGACTTCTGGGACATGTTGGCCTTACTGGGGAAGTGGTGTGGAGTAGTAATTGTGCAGAGTTATCTGGCAGCTGAAAGACAGCCAAAGTGTTTTAGCAGCCTGGTGGAAGCAGCTATTGAGGCACACTTTGATTGCATTTAATCTAAAAATACCTCAATCTATTTAATCTGGATATACACAGCTAAGAAATTGGACAATGCCTGCTACCTCCATGTTCTACACAGTATTTGAGTTGTATCAGTAAGAAAGGAAGATATTTATTTCTTATATGGTCAGGCATGTCATTCCAACCCACCTTGATCTCCAGAAATGCTCCAGGAATAATCAAACTACTGCTTTTTTACCATTGCTTTCTTAGCACCATCAATAACTATCCTGTGAGCAAGAGCTGTGGTATGTTGCAGCCTTAGGGATGAGTGGCTAGTGCTTTATTTCCCATACATGTGATCTTTGAGATAACTGTGAACCCTCCAGAGATTTGTATTTATGTATCTATTGATATGCAGACAAATCCCTTAGCCTGACTGGGATTTGCGTGCATTGAGTTTGGATTGCTCAAGGCTGGAGATGGGCTGACGTGGCAGTATTTAGTCACACTACTTCTGGTCCCTCTGGCAAAACTGTTTGTTCATTTTATGATCTCATTGACATAACATATCTGTATTTGCTACTTTTTAATTTTTCTAAGCAGAATTTTTCTTGGTCTAGAAGAAACAAAATTGCATGCTGTGGGATGAAGATTCTTGGTCTAAAAACTGATTAGAAGAGTAGACAAGAGTGATTTTTGGTCTAGAGCGGCGTTATCAGAGATTTATATGGAGCTAGAATAGTTGGTGCTAAATGAACTCCTAGAAATTGTTTGGAAAGAGGAAATAAACTATGGGGTGCTGACACTTGTCTCTAAGCTATTTAAAATGAGAATTAACTGTGGAGCGGAGGGAAGATCAATTGTAGTGAATGAATGGACTATAAAATTGGGGTTGCGATTCTGTGTTGATAAGGCTACTTTTCTCCATCTGCACTACATTGCAGTTAACTCAGGCAAGGATGGACTGTGCATTAGTTATTACCCATTTGGAGAGAGATTTAGTAGTCACTGTAGATAAGTCTGAATATTTCTGCTTACTGCTCAAATAGAGCAATAGTAATACGATCAGTGAAACAGAACAGTTTATGGCTGGGAAAGGCTGAATAGAAAAGTTTTGCCAGCTTGAGTGGCTTTGAGAGCAAACAGCAGGCAGGTAGGGAAGGCTAAGTTAGTCTTTCCTGCAATGTGACATCCAAACAAATTTGTCAAACAGGTTTAAAAGAAGACAAATAACGTTTGCTTGCAATTCAATATTATGTGGTAGTTGTTATTGCCAAACAATGCCTTGGAGACAAGCAAACCTGTGTTAAAAATACAGACAAATGAACACTGAGAATCCACTGGTGAACAGGAAGTAGGAGGATTGGATATTTTTAAGGGGAAGGAGTCCAAAACTCTGCTTTGCTAAAGGCAAGATGGATATGTGAAAGGCAGCATACCTTTGGACTTGCCATGTTCTCGTGCTTTCTCTATTAATGCCCATCACTAATTTGCTGTGAGCAAGAGCTGCTGGCCTAGATAAACATTTGGTCTGTCTCAATAAGATTGTTCTCTTAGTCTTATAGTCTGTCTACAGTAGACAGAGGTGAGATTTTACTGCCTTTTGCATGAAACAGTCTGGGAACTTGAGTCTGAAGAGCAGCTCATCTTGTTGACATGATGCTGAGACTGATCCAAAACCCCCTATTAGCAAGATTGCTGGATCCTGCTGCCTTTGAGTGGCTTGATGTGAGATCCATTCGTGTGAGGTAGTACAAACATGGAGGCACTTTCTGTCCCAGAGGGGTCAGGACTGCATGTGAATTTTAAGCAGATATAGAGACCACCCTTTCTGCACTTTCCTAGCACCTCCCTACTAGCCAACTTAGTTGCTATGTTACTTGGAAGAACCTAATTCCTTTCCTCTCAGTAAAATATCATGCAGGGAGCCCATATTTCTTTGAGGGGCCAGTTATCTAAAAATGTATCTACAAGACTCCACATTAAAATCCATGAATCTGCTTCTGCCTCAAGCTGTTGTTCTGGAGCCTATTTTTTACAGATGGTTCCTGTTATGTTTCGTTGTTTTTATTAGTGCTGAAAGCTGAAAATGTAGCTGTCTTCATGTATGTTTTAATGGTCTAAAACCAGTTAGGAACTGCTGAGAAAGTTCACTAAGCTTGAAATAATCCATGTTACCAACATGCTTCTAATTTTGCTGTTGAAGGCTTAGAAAATAATTCAAACTTCATAAAACTCAGTCTGAAATAAGCAATTTTGCTGTGCTGCCAGACAGGAAAATTGTTGCATTTGTGAGATCTCTGATGAGTATGCAAGGCCAAAAGAACAGTAATGGAAGCTGGGTTTGCTGTCTTTTTTTTCCACTTTCCTGATGGTCTAGTCCCAATTGCAGAGCTGCACAGAACACTGCTGTCCTCTGCACGCTGATGTGGCTCTGTTGTGCCATTGCAGTTTTATACTAGCTAAAAGCTGATTTATGAGACATTCAGTACTTGCTTTTTTTTTTGGCCAAAACTGTAGTGAAATTTTTTGCAAGGCAGTATCATTGATTTTAGAAGCTCAGTGTATATCCACTTGTCCTTCAGCATGTGGCATCCTAGAGATCCATGCCAAAAAGAGATTCTCTACAGAAGCTGGTGCATAGTTTCCAGGAAAAAAAATTAAAAATACTCTCTAGTTCTTGTATATATGTACACAGTGCCCTCCATGAGTCCTCTGAGGTTTGCCCTTTACATTAAGGGTCATGTGGTTTAAAGAAAAAAAAAGACTTCTTTTAAAACCTCACCTCTTTGCTACATTTTCTAGTTCAAAAGTATTTTTGTTTTTTCCTTCCTTTAAAAATAGTTTCTCTGTTTGAGAATCTTCTCTGACTGGCTGGAGCTGGGGTTAAAGTAGAAGTCAAGCTGGTTCCCTCAGTCCTAGCACAAGATGTATACAGCTTCCATGAAGAAAACATAAATGTTGAGTCAAATTATTTTTTTTCAGGTAGCTCTGATCTCAAAGATCATACTGTCTTGAAAATTAGAAAGAAAAACTGCTTTGTTTTGGTCATCTAAAAACCAACCAATCAAAAACCAAAACCCCAAGCCCCTCCAAAAAACAACCCTGAAATCCAAAAACATAGGCAAAACAGACCTTACAAGAAGAAACATGGGAGAGACAAGAAAACAAGATATTGGAAGAACGGAATGAATTCTTAGATGTGTATAAAGTACCAAAATTAAGGTGCATGGGATCAGATTGTATTGTCTCTGATTTTTTGCTGATTTCAATTAGGTCTTCTGCACCCTTAGGCCAATCTTTTGAGAATTATCTTTGGCCATGGAAAACATCATTTTCTGGTACTGGTGTGTTGGGGGAAAACTGCTGTCTCCAGTGCCTGTGAGGTCCAAGGCTGTGACCTTTCTACACTGGAACAAGTAGTTTCCCACCATCTATGCAGACCAGGATTGTTGGACTTGGAAAATCCCCATTCACTTGATGACTCCTGTTTCATATAGACCTCAAGAGGTATGAGTAACATGTGGTATGAAATTAGGAGCATTGGGTCCGTGTAGGCTGGTGCTACATGAACTGTCTCCATCCTCTCTGGCGAGCAGCTGAGGAATGGTGTGGGTGGCACTCACTCAGGAGAACATGTTGGACACATTCATGGGTGCAAATATCTGCCAAAGGAGAATCCAGTGTCCTTTGTCATCTCTCCTGTATCTTGTCCATCTGTTTGACACCTGTCACCTTTCTGCTCCAGCAGCAAAGGCTTGAATAATGAAGGTCTTGTTGCTTTACCTGTCTGGAGAGATGTTTTCCTGACAGCTACCTTAGCCTAAAAAAAGGAAAAAGCTATAGATCTTGTTACATATCACTCTCTTCTAAGATACAGAAAAATATAAAGTTTGGAGGAGTTTACTGCTTTTCTTCACAGTGGGAGTGCCAGATGAGTGGGATTTGTTAGTCATTAGCATAAGTAACAAGGATATTTTGATTTGCCTGAAATGAACAACCTGGGGAAACCACATGACAGATCGATTGATTACATGGAGTGCCCTGTTTTCTTTGTTTAAAATCTGTAAGTTCACACAAGGATCTGCCCTTCTACCTGCTCATTTTGAGAACACTTCTGAGGTGGACCCAGTGCATACAGCTGCCTCCACCTTATGTATCATAAGGTAATGCGTCAAACAGAGAAAATAGATGCTTTGACAAAGAGTTCTGCACTTAAAAAAGCAACATTGCACCTAGCTTCCAATCCTTTTGGTTAGCTATTTTTAAAAAGTATTTTCCCACAAAAGCAATTTACTGCTAAGTCTATACCAGCAAAAGTGGAAAGTGCAATCACTGTTTCAAATTTGCAAGGTCCGGGAGGGGGAATGATACGTGGTACAAGCACTGTGGTTTGTTAGCAATGACTGCCAGCAATTTCATTGTTTGATTTATTTTTGTTAAAGTGCTCAGTTCTGCTTCTTGAAACACTACTTCAGCTTCCTGTTTTCTCTGTTTTGACTCTTGCAAAGTAAGGAGAGAGAACAAAAGCTATGCTTACCTACTTCTTTTTTTATAAGCAATGCAGGAGAAGTAGGCCTTCAGAAGGGATTTGAAAGGGAAGAAGATAATGGTTTAAACTGGTGCAGAAAGTAAACTTAAGAGGATACAGAATCTAATCTGTGGTGGGTAACAAGGAGAATAAATTAATAAAATTAAGAATAATATTCAAGTTGCTCCTGGTTTTGGAGGGAGTAATGCTCAAGAGGCCTATGAGGAAACTAAATCATACTTTATAATGCCTTCTTGACAGGGAAGAATGCATCAAATGCTAGAAAGACTCTATTGTCAATAAAGTATTTGAAGGAACTGGAAAGACTGTCTTTTCCGTATGTGTCTCTATTAAAAATGAGACCTATTTTTGGGGAGGAAAAGATATTTTGTACTTTTTACGTGATATCTGTATTCGGTACAGTTTCGTATGTTTCAAAAATCATGACAGCTCCAAGTGCCCAAGTGGAAAATCAAGACTTTTGTTTCATTCCAGGCCTCTTAAACGAGAATATCCTTCTCTGACCAAATCCATATGGAATTAACTTCTTTTGTCTGAAATGGCCCAAGGGAAATATTTTGGACTCCAACACATATTGTATGTTTAAAGTCATTAGGCATTCGTAAAAACTGTAGTAGTGTACACCTCTTTTCAAATAGTGCCTTTTATTTTAAAATGTAGCAAATAGTTCACGAGCATTCTGCTTTGTTAGGACTACACTTTCCTCACCAAAACCAACTGATAACAGATTCTGTATTGCTGGAAAGGATTTTGTAACAGTGACTGCCAGGGTCACTTGTACGTTGAGTCCAACTCAGCATGAACTGTTAGTGCCAGGCAGTGGCTGGATATATAAATACAACTGAGGACACTGCCCAAAATACAGCAGGTTAAATAAACGCTGAGGGAATGGAAATCTCAGCAATGAGGACATACATTAGCTAGTGGATGAAACTGGGATGGGAATTTTCTAGTTGTGCTGGGATTTTTCCAGGTGTAATAGAGCTGTCCCAGAGAATCTGATCCACTATTGCTTCTCATTTGTGTTTACTCTGAAGCAGTCTACATGGACCAACAACATGTTCCTAGGGAGATCCAGCCAAACTGCAGCTTTGGAACTGATGTTCCAATATGCATTAATAGCTCCTGTGGCAAAGGAGCTTTATATTCATTAAAATAATCTCACACAAAATTGTCTTTCAGCATGGAGACTGAAAGCATTTTGTCATTTCTTAATCTGTTGCTCATTGTATTTACTATTATTCTGTTGAAGCTTTATTAGCTTTTGCAACAAGACAGATGGAGATCAGACATGCTGCCTGAGGAAGACTGGTCAGAGAAACAAGAAGCTGAGAGTGGGATCAGAAATACAGCTATTCCTAAGGATGGTGTTCAATTTCTTGATATTTCTTTTCTGTTCCCCCTACTTCTCTTGCCTGCATTCTGTTCATAAGCATAAGAGGTACATATTGCTGTATAGTAAGTTAATTGTTCACTTGTTATTAAATACTGCTTAATGTCAAATTACTGGAAGAATTGCAACTTTTTATATAGGTAATCTAAATGTAAAATATGACCTTCCTCCTTTCTTTCTTCTGGAAGTAAATAGAATAGAGTCAGCCCCTGGAATCCTTGAGTTGTTGGCTTTGAAGTGGAATAATTTAACCCAAAAGCTTATCTCTGCAAGAGGAGGAAACAACATGTATCAGCAACTTCTGAACTACTCATGTAATGCTTCAAATGGCAAAAACTAGATGACTGGAGTCTAGTTATTCATTGTTACATGTTTCATTGGTAGGCAGGAGTTATGAGGAGAAAGTGGGGAACTTTCCTGCGCTGGAGGGATTGTGTCTTGTTAACAGAGTTGATACAACTAGTTTGAGTCCTTTTAAAGGAACTTTTAAAGGTCATTTTAAAAGAGATCCCATTCAGATTTTTCTTTTGTTCTTCCTCCACCCCTGCATGGATGCTGCAACAATGCTTGGCAGCTTGCTGTTGAAATATATTCCCTTAGTGGTGGACTTCTCTGGATTCCCTTCTTTTGAGCTGCCACAAGGTGCTCATAGCTGCTAGTCTTAGTGTTAGCCGCATTTTTTTTTTTCAAAGGCTATTTTTGCCCCATCTACAGTTCTGATGGGTTTATGACCTGTTTTGTCAATCCTTCACTTGTAGAAATGGATCTGAATTCCATTTCAGGATCTTTGTATAGAATGAGGATAACACTGGTTTGGTTTGGGCACCCTCCCTAGTTGCAGAACTGCAAGGTGAGTCCCATTCCTGCTGTGATGTGGGGGCACCAGCTGGTGGCTGTGGCTTCAAGGAAGTGGTTAAGTACAGTGCAGACCTTCAGCCTGTGAAGAACAATGCTGAATTATAGCCTGGAGTGTTTGTTTACGTACTGGACATGTGTTCATAACATATAGAAAAAGAGTGCTCATGTGACCGAAAAATCAAATATGCCAATGTTAGGAAATGCCAGGATGTGGATTTTCCCATCCTCTTGCACATATGCCTTGTGATTCAGTCTTTAATTACACAGTTGCACACTGCTTTTTCCACAGAATTGCTGCCTCCCTCTGTGTGTGAGATGCCCACTGTAGTTTCAAAGAGAAGCTATTAAATATTTTGTTTTCTTCTTGATGTTATTCAGGCTGCACAGTAAGGGAGGAATTACAGATGCCCTCATGGTTTTGTTTTGTTTTTTGCTCATCTTCATGATAGAATAGGTGTTTCATGAACATTCTTTGCAGTGGTCCTGTCTGATCCTGGATGCTGTCCTGACCCCATTCATGAACCATGGGAATGCAAGAACATTGGGGATGTGCTTTGGATCAACAGCCTTACCAATTGTTTCTGATTTAATCATCTCCATTATTCTCCTCATTCCCAGCATCCCATTTCAAATTCCAGTTCAAGTTTTTCCCTCCTCTTACCTGGCTTTAAAAACTAAATAGCTATGGAATTTTTTTGTTACCTCTATGTGACTTTACAATTCTTTTTCAAGATATCCTGTACCAGAATAGAGCACTAACCCTCCTGTAAATAAAATGCTTAGAGAACCACAGGAGAGAGAAAAACTAAGGAATAGGGAAGGTAAAGTTGTTTTTACACCCACACTCCATACCTCTTCATATTATTCTTGGTCTATTTTTTCCCTTTAAGTAGTGCTTTGAGAAGATGCAAATACCACCCATTACCTTTCTTTTAGTTGGTAGGTTAGCACAGTATTCTGTTGCCAATAAACTGTAGTAGATGCAGAAAAGAATGTGTGGGGATGCTGGCTTCAGATAAGAGTCTGAAAGCCCAGCTCAGATTTCCTTCAGTGTTCTTGAGTTTTTGTAGGAAGCTGAAAAAGCCACCATCTTGTTTCCTTTTTAATTTCTGATAGCCAAACTATTGTTTCTCTACCTTGGTGGTACCATTAGAATAATCAATGAATGTCAGAGGATGCTGGAATACTCGTTGTGGCAAAAGTCAAATAAGTTGATTGTTTATTATATTCAGCTGGTTACATTTGAATTGATTTAACAGTGTATTAGCTTCAAAGACAATCCCAGTATAAAATATATTGACATGTAGCTGCATCACAATGATTCATACATTTGCTGTAGTCAATATCACAGATTGTGTTTAGTGTTTACATTTTGTATGTTCACTGAGTTTACCCAAAACATAGTGTTATTTCTAGTCTTGGTCTTTATGTAAAGCTGAGTTTTGCAGTCCGAGCTGGCAAAGCACTGCTGTATTTGATTAGTAAAACCTAAACCAAAACAAAGCAACTGACTGTTCTTTTTGTCTGCATTAGGCATTCCAATTCATCAGAGTTTCTTGAGAGTCTTAATCCAATATCATATAATTAATTTACTGTCATTATGACTGGACTTCAGGCTGACCCACTTGCATGGTGGTCAATCCACAATCAGAGTAGTAACTAGACCTCTGTGGAGGTTTTTGATTTGATCATATTTGAAATAAATAGAAGAGAAACACCAAACCTAAAATGATTCACCTAAATTTCAGTTTTTCACTAGAACCTCTGTTTCAGGTAGTACTGTATGCATATATAATGTATATTACTCTGAAAGTTATTCTTATTCTTTGAATTCCATCTCTTTATACAAGATACTATAAATATGTGGTTTTGAAAAATGACCATTTTTTCCCGAATAACGTGTAGGATCACTGCAGCATTTGGGAAATTCTGGTCTTTTTCACGTGTGTGTGGATTTTTTTGTTTTATTTTGGTTTTTTCTTGTTTGTTTGGTTTTTTGGGGTTTTTTTGTGCATATATTTTCTCTGTTTCTGATTTACATTTAAATCTACTGAGAATTTCATGCTCAAACAAACCTAAAAACTCTTGAATGTTTGCTAATCTTTTATTTTAATCTGCACAAAACGATCACCTTTGTCATTCTACTACCTTCTGGTGCTCTGAGCTAGTGTGAGGTAGGGCATACACCTTTGTACAGAATATATGGGGAAAAAGTATTCCACATAGATCTGTTGCCCCAGACCTTTAGCATTTGGCTTTGTGGTTGTCATGGTGCAAAGGATCACAGGCTGCTCTGCTTTCTAGACTAAGAGCCACTTTCTTTTACGGATCTAAATTTTGGATAAAGCAGGGAATATTTTTTTTTCCTGTTTGCAGTCTCTCTAAGGCTTTGCATGCCTAGAAGAGCATATTAATAAATAAGGCCTGATTTTCAATTCCACAATGTGACTTCTGTTTGGCAAGTTTCTTAGAGATCCAAAGTTAATTTCTCTTTATTATTATTAATTCTGTGTTAGAAATCAAGGTTCAGCAGCAGTTCCCAATGGGTTGGTCCCAGTGGCACTTCAGGAGATTCATGTTCTGAGTAGCATTGAACAGCAGAATCCAAAGTAGAAACAATTACGTAGAAGTAGCCAGAAAATACTGGGTTTTGGTATCCTTTTCTGATGTCCTAAAAACCAGTAATTTAGCTGATATTTTCTCTGTCAAATGTACATGTCTGTATGTGATCTGTCCTTTATTTGTTCTATGTATGGATCTCAAGGTGGACTGGAGTTTCTCTGGTCAGAGTACGAGGGATTTTCCTTGACACTTTAGCATCTGTTTAGTGTGTGATGTGTCTTTGGCCTTTGTGTGGGCACTGTGCAAACTGGTCTGGCACATTCTTCACTGAATCCATTTCAAGGCTTCAGCTCTGCTCAGTGAAAAAATGATGGTATTGCAATTAGGACAAATGGAGAGTCAGGACGCTTTGGCACAAACAAATGAAGAAACGGATATATCTTAAGTCATCTGTGGTTCAGATCTGCCATGCTGAAATCCTCAGCACGGCACAGAGCCAGTGCTATCCGGTGGTGAGGGATGCAATGAGTATCTTGAGGAAACCTGACTACTCCTGTCTTGGCCATGGAAAAGATGGAACCTGGACAAGTCATTTCACACCTCTGCTTTCTTTTCACTCGCCATTAGACCAATAGCTCATAACAGCAGGGTCTGTCATTCATGGCACACATTCCTAGCTCAGTAAAGCTTTGGTGTTTGCTGTCAGCTCATGCTGTAATGGTGATAGCCTCCAACACAGCAATCCAGTGATCCTTTCCAGTCATCAGCATACACCTATGGGTGGCAGGGCTAGATAAAACTGAGATCCAGACACATTGAGAGGGGGCTGGAGCACGGCAACACATTTACAGTGTTACTTTTATTAAAGCTGCCCTTTCTTTTTCCTGCTCCTCCTCTTCCTCCTTCAGATGATGATGACATTGATTTATGTTTTACTTCTATAGTTAGAAAACATGATTACTGAGCCAAATTAAAAATAAAGCAGCAACCCTCCTCTGTTCTAACACTGTGAGAGCTGTTTCTACTAAAGCTTTGCATTGCAGAAATGGTATCAAGTCCTACCCCTAACTGGGGAGGTTGTGCTCCAGATCGACACACTCTGGAGTAGCTGCCAATTTCTATCCTCTTTCTCTCTTTTGTGTGACTTCAGCCATATGATCATTAATGTCATCTTGGTTAAAGAGTGAAGTCCCATTTCCATGGAAACATGGGGAAATGCCTTTGGTGTTTTAAAGGTCCTTTATTTATTTGGTAGTATTTTCACCTCCTGTTTAAGCATTTAAAACAAAGGAGTCTACAGTACTGAAGTCTTTTAAGAGACATTAAGTTAAATGAGGGGGCAATTATAGAAATGACATTTTATTTTGTTCTGCTCTGTACATCTGTAAAAATGCATCAGCTGGTGAAAAATCAACCTAGTTAGCCTGGATCCATTGGAAGTAGACTAATTTACTACAGCCAGGACTTTGTCCCAGAGGTCTGGTAGCCTGTGGATTAGATTCTTAAGGGAAGCTATGGGACTTTGATTGCATGAAAGTCATATCTAGAAAATATAAACTACTTAACAGGTATGAGGAGTTTTAGTTCTTCCTCATCTCTATAGGAACAAAGTGATCAAAAACTTTCTTTTCAATTTATTATTATGCTCATGGATTTCCTGATGCAAGTGTCTAAATGACTTTTTGCATTGTTTAGTGTCAAAGGAAACCGGTACTCTGCAGATATTTTCTGTTTTAATGTGGCTATATATTGTTTGCTATTTAGTATGAGATGCATGATATGCATGATATTGCATTGAGTATTTAAATATAATTCAAATCCTGTGAATTCTCCACCTTGATCTTTATTATAAGTTATTTACAGTATTTTACTGTAAAGACTAATAAAATACTTTATGAGGTACTTGGTGCCATGAACAGTACATGGAAAGATGGAATGCACAAAAGGCAAAGTAAAGAATATCTTTAAAAAGGCTTAACCAGAGCCATGGGAAATCACAGTCTTTAACACAGTTACTGAAGCTGAGGGATAAAATACCAGTTCAGTCAATGTTGATGTTAGGGTTATTGTATTCGATGAAACCTGGTTCAACCAAAGATTTTTAACATTATACATCCTGTTGTTTCACCTTACAAATCACCACATTTTTTCCACATATGAATCAAATCCCTGTTCAGATTTTTTAAAAGTTTTCTTTCTTTCACCAATTGAATAGAAACTGTTCCAGTTTATTCTGCATCTGAACTTTGTTCTTTTCTGAAAAGATTTTTTTCTGAATTTTTTCTGATTTTCAGAAAAATCTGCAATTGCAAATATTAAAAACTACTTGGAATAATGACAGCTACATATGTATGTCTCTTGACAGAGTGCCAAAGAAGCAGTGCAGATCATCAGACTTAAAAGTCACAAGATACCTGGATGATATATTTGTCTATAAGTAGTAAAATGGGAACACAGAGGGGCTTTGGATTCAGCAATGGCCTTAATTTTTGTTGCCATCTGATTCCTCCTCCATTATTCCATAACCCTGGAAAAGTTTTGTCTTTCTGAACCTTGCTGATGAAGGGAGGTAACATAATTTCACTTTGAGCTCCCTGAATGTAGGACATCACATATGGAGCTGAACCAGAGGTGTCAAGTGTATTTGCATTTACTTCAGCATCAGGCAGCTCTTAAAAATTATGAGAAGATATAGGAGTGTGTAGGTGAGTAGGGAATATTCCATCTGGGAGGAGTAGCATTAGACTTGTCACTTGGTCTTCAGTGCAACAGAGGAAATTCTTAAAAGTGGGGATTGCAGGGAAAGGCTCATGGCACCTGAATTTGAATTCTTACTTCTGGGCAGCCTAGTTTTTATGCAAGTTTCTCGTTAGACTGGTTCCTTCTGTATAGACTCTGGCCTCATTTTCTTTAGGGTGTCTCCCTGTCAAATGAAATTAAGGGGAAAGATGAGGTTGGTGAACTGTATGATTCGGTGTGATAAATTCAATAGTAAGTTAATTTTCAGGGGGCATTTTAAAGACTGGAATGTTAGTAAGACAGATGATGTGCATGAGTGTTGAATAAGTCTCCTCCAAAGCAATATTTCCCAGTAAACAATTGTTGGTGCTTTCCCTTCTCATCTGAATTTCAAGCTAGTGACAATGGACACACTAAAGTGAACATGATCTCAGAGCAAGGTCTTGTACAGATTAGAAGATTAAAATACTGCTCTAAATTTAGGATGCAGTCATTTGGATGAGATATGATGGCAAATACCTTTTATTTGTGTTAAAAGAAGAAAATCCAATCCTCAGCATCTGTTGAAAATATTAGCTGCTCTGATTAAAACTGAGATCCAGACCTCTGTGGGAAAAAATGATATCTGAGGAAGATGTATCTTTTGGTTTATATCTACAAAATGCTGGCTTATTCCCTGTTTTATAATGCATTTCAGAATCTGCAATGTGAACCACTCTGTAGAAATGAAATGTCACAATTTATAGTGCTGCAAATATATATATTTTTTTTGCTTATGAGCTTAAAATGAGGTTACAAATAAACTGTTATTTTAGCAAATGGTATATTTTGGCACTACAAATTAACTCACAAGATAGAATAAATAGCTCTCAAGTTCAAATTGCTCTTTGTTTTTCTGCTGCTGCTTCTGTAAAAGCTCCTGAAACATTTTATTGATAAGGTTAATAGGATAAAAGGATAATGCACTCTTGTCTGCATGTAGTACTTCTGTAACTCTAGCAAAGGTTTCTGGTAACCACAAGAACAAAGCTCAAATTTATTGTGCTCCTCCAGATGGAATTACAGTCTTCATCAGTTAATGCAGCATCTCTCAAGTTTGGAAAGCTAAATCCTGACTTATCATGAAAATTAGGCTTGCAGTATTGCTGCTACCAGCAAGGTTGTTTTAAAAGCCTACCCAAAATGAGAAGTTGCTCAAATCAACTGTGTAGGTATTCATCTTCATCTCTTGTACTCTTTAATTAGCAATGCATTTTCAACAATGTTGAAGTAATGTAATCGCCATTTGAATCATGACCCTTTTATAACCAAAATTACTGCATCAATTTCTCTGCAAATTCAGACAGGCTTTTCTGCATTATGGATGGACTGTGGTTTCAGTATTGCCTTTTGCAATCAGATGTCTTAAAAAACAAAGCAATCACAGTAACAAAATAAGTGGATGTTCAGGAGGACCTGTAAGACTGAGTTGGTATCCACTGCACTGTAGATTTTGCAATTTTTATTATTGCACGCAATTTGCTGTTACTAAGTTTTTCTTAGAGCACTGCTAATTTGGAAGTTAGCACTTGATTTATATACTGGTGTGAAGGAGCAGCTTCAGAACCCTTTGTCTTCTGTAGGCACTCCCTTAGCAGTTTTTTCAGGTTATTGTAGTCTGAGGGGCACAGATTTGGCCTCAATCTATGCAGTAAGATGTTATTAAATGAAAGTAATTTTCACACTCTTATTTGGACTAGTAAGAATTAAGTAGTCTAAAAGTTTAAGTTGAAGCATTTGGTGTGGGTTATAATGTTTTATTAGCCCCCACCATACAAAGAAGTTATATGCTTCTGTGCCTCCCAACAGCAATGGGAATTGGAGGCTTTTTCTTGTTCTTTTTGATTTTTCCTGACAATGTCTAATTTTTTTTTTCTACTCAATTTTTGCTTGGTGTTACTTATAAGTAATTGATTTAATATCAATTAGTCTCCTAGTCTGTTAGGAACTAATTTGTGGATAATGTCTTAAGTGATCCAAAGTGGTATTACTTCACTGGAGTCCGAGTTGCACTGTATTTGCCAGCTGGGGATGAGGGCTCTTGATCCCAGCAAGGCAGCTACTGGTCTCTACATGTTCAGAAGTGGCCATCTCTACTCAGCTCAAGGAGAAGTTGGGCAGCCCCTATCTTCTTCTTGGTGATGGCGGCAAGAGAGCAGGAACAAAAGCAAAGCAAAAGCAATCGCAAAAAGCACCAGCTCTCCCCGAGCATGTTCTTTTAGAGAAACTTACAACCACGTTAAGACACAAACTCGGACCACTACTTCTTAACCTATTAGAATTTTAGTTTCTTAGCACACCAGGCTACGTATAAACTACGTTCATGGCCTATCTTGTTCTAACTGGGAAATGTAAGCAATATTCTTAACTCTATTATGCCTGAAGCTAGGTTCTTGGAACCTCTAAAGAAACACTAGTATGTTTTTCAACCTTCACTAGAACATGTACTACTTCTCAGGCATCTAAGACTTTTTACTTACTAAAAGCACTTAAAACTTATTCCATTTACTTACTTACTCACTCCATCTACTCACTTACTCATTCCTTCTACTCACTTACTCATTCCATCTGCTTACTTACTTGCTCCTTCATGCTGCAACCTAAACCTTCACCTCTGCCTTATGTGTGAGAAGCTTAACATACTTTAATCCATCCAAAAGCTTAAACTTGATCCCTGCATTCTGATCTCTCTCTGAAAAATTCTGACTTACTGACTCCAACATCTCCCAGGTGGATTTTTCTCAGTAGGAACTTTTCATAACTTTTCAGAATCACTTCATGGCTTGAAAGACTGAATGTGGCTGTAGGGAAAAAACATCACCTGTGGAGTTGTCAAGATAATCTGCTGTGAGGGCAGCTAGCAAGGATGGGTTTTGCGGTCATACTAACTTTACCAGTTAGGTACTTTTTGCAAGCCTTGGGAGCAGAACATTGCCCTTCTCTTCTCTGTTGCTCATGTAGATGTGCCAGGATATGAACTCTGGCCTACCATCAGCATGGCATGATTATGTTCATTTTTAGAGTTGCAAAAATCAGTCCTAAGAAGTATGTTTTAATCCTAGGTTGAGCAGAAATTGGCCATGCTCCCTTTAAAATTTCAGGATTTCTCTGTCTTTTGTTATGTGCCTTTTATTCATGTTCTCTCTTCTTCTTAACTATGTTCATTCTGTCCTTGTGCTCTGGTAAAATGGAAGGAATTAAGCTGGAGGAGGCTGATGAAGTAGCATGCAGGGGTGCAAGTATGTAACTTCACGTCCTCCCCTGAGTGACTCGTATGTTGTGGGGCGGAGCCAGGTCCTCAAGCAAGCTGGTTGGTTTAGCCAAGCTGTGCTGTCCCTCCTGCTAAGGAATATTACTAGAAAGAGGGCAGTGATGCTATTTGAGATACCCTACTCAAAATATTTCTTCTCTCACTTCTCTTCACTGCTCATCAGTATTTTGTTGAAGCTTTTATTGAGGGGATATACAGGATGGAGTTTCGGGGGAGAATTTATACTCCCTCTAAAGTGGATGTAGTACCAAAATCAAGAAAAGACCCAGGGATTCAGTCCTTTTTTGAGTGCTGGGAAAGTGTTAGGGAATAACCGTAAGTAACCTGGTCCTGCACTTGGGTGCTTTTTATATCTATATTGTGGTCCCATCAGATCAGATGATCTAAGGTAGTTTGGATTTCCATGCTAAGAAAAACTCAGGTTTCATCTCATATGTGTGCAGTGAGCTTCCAAAGAGTATCCTGGTCTGGCTGCTTTTATATCTGCCAGGAGCAAAAGGCAGCTGGAATATTTTTCTCCTTTTTGATAGAACAATGGTCATTTTGTGGTCAAGGTGTGATTTCATCCAACAGATGGCTGCTATCTAAAGAAATGGTTTCTGTGTGTGTCTTTTTGAATAGGTGATACAGCAGTAAAATATATGGGGAGAAAAATAAATTACTGCATTTCTGTACCTTACTTTGCTTGGTGGGGCTAATGTAATGAAACAATGAAAGTGCTACTTAGTTTTAATTCACCAGAGTTGGATTTTCGTTCTTTTAATAGTGCTGTATCTTGAGACAGTGCCAATTCAAGGCATGATGAGCAGTTCCCTCTAGCTGATTTTTAATCCAGATTCAATTCTACCTGAAACCAGAATGATTTAATTGCTATTTATTTGTGTGCCAACATAAAATGATTCAGCATTCCCACACAGGTCACATCTTAGGGGACATGTAGTTTTATCCTGTGAGAGAGGACTAAGACACCTGGATCCATGGCTACCTTCTTGAAAAACCCCAAGAAAATACGAGGTTGGAGTTGGATTGAATCTGGTGATTGGCTTGCCTTCTCAGTTCTACAAGTGCTACTCCAGGGTAAAAGTGGGTGGGATGATTGTACAGTTGATACCTTTTGCTCTGGTAATTTCGTAGTAAAGGATTTTAATCTCCTGTGCCGTCAGTTACTTTCAAATCTTAATGCTCAATGATAGAAAAGAGTCTCAGATACTGGTCTTATTCTTTTATAATAAAATCAGTAAATAAACAGGTAATATTTTCTTTCTATTGTGGTCTTATCAGTGACTTAGCTTCAAGTCAGTATTTTGACCTCAGAGACTGAACAATACACCAGCACAAGAGTGTGGCATTACAAATCCCTGTTTTACACTCAAAATCTCTTTCAAATTAAAATAATGTCCAAATAATAGGATATGTCCCCTCGTAAGACTAATGTCGAAATCCCTTCCAGGCCAAGGTAGGCAGGTCATTTTGTCTGAGAATTTATCCAACCCTGAAGGAGCACAAACAATTTACTGTGTTTTTTTCTGAAGCTATATAGGCATAAGAGTAGCAGGACCCAGGATTACTGTAGCCAAAAAGAAATTAGAAGAAAAATAAGGTTCCTTCCTCCCTGCTGTTTGCTTGTTATATGCATTTGACAGTGCTTTGTATTGTGGAGGTTATTTTAGCCTGTTTGTATACAACTGATGAGTCAACAGGGAGGAAGCAGAACCACATATGCATAATTTAACAGAATTTAGATGAAAAAAAGAAAAGGGCAGATTATGAGAAAAATGAACATTTCTTAAATTGGTTCCAAAAGAAAAGAAACGCAACCCAAACTCCAGTTATACCATTTGTTTAACTAGATCAACAGAGCTGCTAACAAAAGCTAAAGAGCTCTACTTTCATCTCAGCCGTGAAGATCACTGCCCAAGTTGATGTACTGCCTGCACTTTTCTGCCTCAATGTCTCCTTGAAAGTTTCCATATTCCAAGACTGAGTCCTAGGCTCAACCCTGTGACAGCTGTGCCTTGGGGTTGGGGGGAAATGCAATAATCTCTCTCCTGACTGAGAGTGCCTCGGCTTCTCCCTGCAGCACAATTCAGTGTCTGCTGCATGGTGAAGGGAGAAGGCCCTCATTGTGATTCTGGTGAAATTTGTAATGATGAATGACACAGACGACGTTGTCTTAATCTGTTATGAAATCTGTGTGATTTCTGCTCCAGGCAGAAATGTTAAAGCTTGCTACACAAAGTCTGCTTAAAAAAAAAAAAAAAAAAAAAGTTACATTCATCTCCAAAGTTGATTACCAAAAATAAGCTTAAATCATAAGTATTTTTGGTAGATAATTCATGTTTTATTCGGAGCTAAACAGCTGGATAAGTACATCATGCAATGGGTGAGTACTGGCTCATGGGTTAGGCACAAAGGGTTACTGTGAATGGGGTGACATCAGGTGGAGACCTGTCATCAGTGGGGTTCCACAAGGCTCTTAGACTCTTCAACATCTTCATAAATTACTTGGATGCAGGACTGGAAGGGATACTGAACAAGTTTGCAGATGATACAAACTGGGAAGAGCTGTTGACTCTCTTGAACGCAGGAATGCCCTGCAGAGAGACCTGGACAAATTAGGGGACTGGTGAATCACCCAGTGGGCAATCATGTGAAGTTCAACAAGGGGAAGTGCCGGATTCTGCACCTGGGACAGGGGAACCCTGGGTGTATGGACAGACTGGGGAATGGGAGGCTGGGAAGCAGTGCCATGGAAAGGGACCTGGGTGTCCTGGTCCATAGCAAGTTGAACATGAGCCAGCAGTGCCCTGGCAGCCCGGAGGGACATCCCTGTCCTGGGGTTCATCAGGCACAGCATCGCTAACCAGGCATGGGAAGGGATTGTCCTGCTCTGCTCTGCACTGGGGCCACCTCACCTCGAGTGCTGGGAACAGTTTTGGGTGCTACAATATAAAAAAGGCACTGAGCTGTTAGAGAGTCCAAAGGAGGGCAACAGAGATGGTGAGGGGCCTTGAGGGGAAGCTGTACGAGGAGTGGCTGAGGGCACTTGGTCTGTTCAGCCTGGAGAAGACTGAGGGGAGACCTCACTGCAGTTACAACTTCCTCATGGGGGGAAGACAGGACTGGAGGGAAAGGTCTGAAACTGCATCAGGGGAGATGCAGGTTGAATATTAGTAAAAAGCTCTTCACCCAGAGGGTGGTTAGGCACTGGATCAGGCTCTCCAGGGCAGTGGTCACAGCACCAAGCCCGGTAGAGTTCAAGAAACATTTGGACAATGCTCTCAGGCACACGGGATGATTCTCAGGATGCCCTGTGCAGGGCCAGGAGCTGGACTTGATCCTGATGGGTCCCTTCCAACTCACTATATTCTGTGATTCTGTGAGTGGGAATTCATTTTTTATTAACACACTGAGTATTCTGAGGTTAACACCTTAGAGCAGGGCTTGAGTCAGATTCTCTTCTAGTTTTGGAAGCTAGTTTTAAGCTGTTTCTTAAGTTTTCTGCTTTCTGTGGACTGAAGGAAGAGGGGGAATCTTGTCAGGAGGTGCACTTTTTCCTCATTTCTGTATTGGCATACAGTTGTTTCTGATGAGGAGAGGGGAAGGAGGCACTTTATTTTATTTTCTACGCACATCCTTCACTCCTGGTTTAAGTTTTTTTTGGATGAAATTTTATCCCTAAGCCTCTGTTCTTTGATCCTAAAACCTTTTAAAAGTAATAAAAAACTTTTGATTAGAATTTGAGCTTTGGATGGGGTTCTGCCGGGATAGGTTTCTACACAGATTTGCTGGAGAATTGATGCTTTCTGTTTTCATGTGTCATTCATTCACTTACTGCAGTAAATTCTCTTTCTCCATCTTCTGCTGAGCTCTTTCAGTTTGCCTCAAACAGAGGGAATTGAAAGTGGTGGACACGTGTCTGCTTCCTTGGGATGGGTGCATAAAAACCATGCCAGAGGGAAAGGACAAAAGTTGGGAATGATATGGACAGGATGAAGGTGCTTGGATCATGGTGGTGCTTGTCTCACCTGACAGCTCCCAGCCCCTTGAGGCATTAGGGGCCTCTTGTCTCAGGTGCTCAAAACAATTTTTTTAAAGTACAGAGTTAGATGCATACCATCAAACTGTGCAGTCCTTGTGGTGAGGAACGAAAAGAAAAAGACACTTGTTGAATTTTTTTTGCATCAGTTTTTGTATCTCATAGTATCCGGGGGATGGAAAGTGGGGGAAAAAAACCCCATTGTCTTATCTCAGTTGCTGGACTTCCTTCCTTAGAGAGAAAATAGAATTTATTTGGTTAGTGAATGGTAGTTTTATATTTTTATCTGTCTTTTTTGACAGAAAAGTAAATGTAAATGTAGGATTCCCCCCCCCTTTTTTTTCTTTTCTTTTTCCCTTTTTTTTTTTTTTTTTTTTTTTGTGATGAACTGTGCAGGAAAAGCCTGAACTCCCTTCCCTGTTCTGCTCTCTAGACTCTGTTTTTGGAGTGTGAAAGTCTAACTTGCTTTTCAGAAGAGAGCTCTCTCTGTCCTGTGTACTTGCAAAAACTTTTGTTAGAAAAAACTGGTTGTTTTGGATTGTTTTAAAGCTTGTTTTTATTATTTCCTTGAATCCTAGGTATTTATATATCTGTAAGGAAGAAAATTTGATTCTTCTATCAATACTTGATAATAAACTTTTTCTGGCATCCCCTGTAATATTCCTTTTTTTTCTTAAATCCACAGTCTATAAACTTTGGCATTATTTTTAATTTTTTTTTTTTGTCTAGTAAGTATGAATCTCCATTTACTTTTCAATTTTTCTTTTCATACTCAGAAATGGAAGATTTTTATTTTTAACCCCTCTGAGACCCTTGCATGCTTATAATGGGAAAAAATGTGGAAATGGACAATCACAATTTTTGGTGTTTCCGTTTTCAAGGAAAAGATACTACACAAAGAAAGAAAAGAACACTTAATGATTCAGGGGCATGGAAAGGTTAAAAAAAAAATCCATATTTGAAACAACTGTCAAAAGCCTACAGTGCAAAACTGCAAGGCAAACACTGGATCTGTAGAAAAAAAGAAAAACATAGTAGTTTATTATATAGTTTATATGAGGCTCTATAGTCCTTGAATCATAATGACATTTCTGCTTGTGTAAACAGCTTATGCCAATGAAGGATTCTGGTCTGACATAGAAATTACCTTAAATTAAGTTATTTTAGAAAGCATGTGCTAGCATCTGAGTGGCAAGAAAACATTTCCAAGACTGATGTAAAAATTCTGCTCTAAATTCCTCCCTTCCTCCATGTCTTGTTTTATTTTCTTTCTCCTTATCTTCCAGATCAAATGTATATTGATTGATGCAACCAAGAAGTACGTTGAAAAAACAGCTTAATTTTTTTTAATCTGGTTGTCAGTGATAACATAGAATATCTGCACTATTTTAAAAAATTTTGGAATATTATTTAAAAAATAGCTACAATTATACCATAGTCACATCCATCCAATTTGTGGTCACCACTGTTTGTCTATACTTGAACTACAGAATGCAAGTCCTGCATATCCCATGATTTTTGTCTGGATGAAATGTATGAAAATGTATTATGAAAATTGTTCGCATTCAGACTTCTTTTGTTTTCTGAAATAGTAAGAAAATGTATTAATCTTCTCTAATACTTATGTCCAGTCTGTGATGCAGATGGAAATCATTTATGCTTGGAGTTCCCTAGAGCATTGCTTGTTGTTTGCTTGGAAAGACAGTGATTAAACTTTATCATCTTGGTTACTTGACTGATTCCAGAATCTTTGAAATGGGAGCTTCTAACTCCCCGTGCACATCTCTGCCCTACATAAACTCACTCAAAGGATTTTGATCCAAAGGTTGAAGGATTTCTGGATCAAAACTTTAATGTGCCTTTTATTCTGTAGAAGGATCATATAAAATCATTGGTTGTCAGTTCAACTTTAACTCTTTGGATGAAATCTGAGAATCCTAATAAGGTGAATTTAAGGAAGATTGTGCAGGGGCATGCATATTGGATGGAAATTAAAAAAAAATTAATGATGAAAAGAGTGGGGATCTAGCATAGCTTCTCAATAGGAATAAGACAGAAGGTACAACCGGGCTAGATTTGAAATGAGTCTTTAAGTTTGTGAATTCAAACATATGATAAGTTTGCCTGAAATACAGTTGACTGGATTTCATGACCTAAAAGGTCTTTTCCAGATCTGATATTCATAGCTTTAAAAGCTAAAAGCTAGAAAACATTTAAATGCTTTTCTGAAACAAATTGGTTTTGACTGAAGCAAAAATAAAGCAAAATATATAAGTTCAAGAAAGCTTTTGTGGATTTTTTATCCCCAGCTTTCCTAGGCTCCTTTGTTAGTCCCTTTCTCAGTAAATTACAGAGATACAGAATACTCTTCATCTTTATTGCATCACCAACTGTATCACTTTTTTCCTTTCCTCCTTGTGAAATTTAATGCTGACATTTCTGTTACTACAAGGAGTCCTCTGAGGCTTGTCACTTTTTTGTGGCAAGAGAAACCACCCTATTTGTACATATCTTTTCAGAAATTTTAAACAAAATATTGGGAGAAATCCTGTTGGTCCTAAAACTTAGTTGCCTTGTACCATAAGTCTCCTTCATGTTTTATCCTATTTGCTAAGAAATCTAGAGAATAAATTAAGAGTAAAGCCAAAAAACCCTAAAGTGAGCAAAAGGAAGAAATGAATGCTAACTGTTGATATAAGGAAATCTGACCCCTGATAGGAGCTCAGAGAGAATTCCACGTGACTTTGACTTTTCCGCATAATTATCTTATTTATTAATTATCTAAGTCTTGGATCTAAGCCATTTTCAGTTTCCACATTGCAGATGAGGATTGTTATAGTTTCCAGGGGAATGAGCTGGATGCCGGGCCTGGCTAATGAAGGCATGCAGGAACAAAGTCACCCTGATTTTAGTGCAATAGAGACTGAAGCAACTTGTAGATATGGGACAAGATAAATTGGTCACCTTGATAGGAGCTGACACAAAACTGTGTGCTTTCTCTGGCTTCTGATAAGATGAATTCTTGATGAAGATAAGATTTAAGGGATTGAATAATTTAGCACAGTTCAGGATCAAACTGAAATCATAAATTGTTTTCCAGAAGGTAAGATTTGGTGCTTAATATATGCCTACTGGTCAAGTGAAGCACAAAAGAGAAAAAAATTAATAGTAGAGATCTTTGGCATTTGGATTTGCACTGTTTGGACACTAAATCAAGCTCCAAGTATAACCACAGGGCAGTGATGATTTGCGTGTCTACATTCAAGAAACTGCAAACATATTCATGCTACAACTTGTGAATGCCTCTTGTAACACACAATCTGTTTCATGAATCCATTTTATTCTTCTGGTATGGGAAAAGTAACCTGCCATTCTTGTACCCAGAATTTGAAGGGCATACCTCAAGAATACCAAAAGATATTTCTTCTTTATACAAAATATCCTTTCATGTGCATAACACATAAATGTCTGTGAACTGCAGTGTTGACGCAGAAAAGACATCATCATGTGGTAGAGGCATTTCCTCTGTTAACCTGATCCAACTTTCTGCAATTCCTTTCTGCTCCTTTTGCTTTGCCTTGTAATTCCTTTTGTTGGAAGGCTTGTTGGCTCTGTTTGGTCTTGCATCTTCTCAACGCAAGCTGAATAACGTGTTTGATGTGGTAGATCCAAATGTTCCTACCAGAACTTACCAGGGAGTCGATGCACTGTGTTGCAGCTCTGTGGTTGCTGTTGGAGGTACGTCGGAAGATTGTTGTAGTGGAAATTTGTTTTGCTCTCTTCAGGTCAGTCTCTAGTGGATGTGAGCTGCTCCAGGTACAGGAGGGCTGGGCTTGAGGCTGAAAGCAAAGCTGCATGGAGCTGCAGTGCTTCATGGAGATGTGCCAGTTTGCATGCACCTTTTTTTCAGACAGCTCTGTGTGGTGAGTGGTGGAAAGAGAGACAGGAAAGGTTTGTTTGGGATATTGGTGATGTGTATGTTGACTGGCTGGGAAATTACCCAAATCTTGGCTTTTCTATACACTGGTTCCCTGAGCAGCAGGGAGTGACAGATGCTTAGGAAAGCATTTCAGAAGTCTGTTTCTTTTAGTGCTAATTGAATTTCTTGCATCAATGTTCACTGCTGAGGGTGCTTGAGAGTGTCCTAGGCTGAGCTGCTACTTGTGTGGATAAACCTGAGGAAAATGGGAACAGTTAATGTAGGAGGCTTGCAACCACATTGACAAAAGGGTCAGTAACTAACCACTAAGGTTTGATTTTGCTAAGTATTCTGGTGGAATTCAAATATGAAACTGCTGAGAGGGCTTTATAAATCCTCTGTTAAGTGACCTCTACTCCTAAAGCAGTGGGGTGGTCATATGAGTTCAAAGAGTGCTGATGGGGAAATCTGGCAGCAAGTTTTAATCAGAGAAACTGGTAAAGCTGCTGCTAAGATGCAGGATTAGTAAATGCATAGCTGAACGTGGTGCACTGGAGGAGAGCCAGCACAACTTTCTCCATACCAGAATGGGTGAATCTTGCAGAGGTTGTTGACAGAGGCATGAGGCCTGTGAACTGGGGTGGTCTGGCCAAGGAAAGGTCCATGTGGGCTTCCAGAAAGCTTCAATGGGGTAAGAAAAACAGCTTCTGGTACAGAAACCAGGAGTGAAAGACATGGTGTCCTTGTGGTTAAACAATTGTGTAAGTGTAGACAGCAACTGGAAGCAAAATGAAAGGGGACAAAACTCCCTGTTGCATTGCACAATTAGAGTGGGCATGGCCTGACTGCAGAAATTTTTAGAAGGATCTCACCATGCTGAATGACTGAAGCAGATTGCAGTTGAAATGTGAGATCAGTGAAGACAAAATAATGCATGTGCAGGATTAAAAAGCTATCAACTTTGGATTTTATATACCATTTAACACTCAGGAAAGAGGTCTTTGGATAATCAAAGAGAGCAGTGCAGAAACTGTGATGATACTACCACTCTGGTGCAGCCAGATGTTGAATATTTTTTTTCTAGTTCTGGCAATTCTACATCAAAAAAAACCCTGCAATTGAGCTACAGAACATTGATAAAGATAGAACAGATCCAGGATCAGCAGAAGTCTAAGCAGTCTAGGGTGCTTCCACTTGGGGTTGTGGTTATTTAAGGGATGTATCAATAGATTCATAAAGTCACAGAAGGTGTAGAGAGGCAAGTGATTTCTTACTGTTACTTACAATGGTCATACAGAAATTGAATTATCAGGCAGAATTTTAAAAGCAGACAGAAGGAAGTAATTTACATAGCCCATAATTAAATTGTGGAGCTTATTACATAGCCTGCTTTGTAATATGTGGAGACCAAGACTATAAATGGGTTCAGGAAAAGACTGTTATAAATTACTCATCACAATAGGGTAGGTCAATCAGTAAGGCAATTTATTAATTCGTTGATAAGGGATGGGCAGGCAGCACTGGGGATGTGGGGAGTCTGAGCTCCACCAACACATCCCTCCTACCCCTGGTCACTGCCCTTTTATAGGCAGTTTCTGGTGGGGTCGTGTCGTGCTTACTATGCTGGGGTACAAGTCCGAGCAAGCCCGAACATGCTGGCTAGCCCCCAGGCAGCAGTGGCTACAAGTCCCCACCAGGTCTGGACAAAGCTTGAACATGTTCTCAGGTTACACTCCTAGCAAGCAGGTAACAGCAGTGACAAGCCTTTTCATGTTTGCATAAGCCCGCATTTTCTTTATACATAAAAAATGGATACAATTTATAATTATAGTGGCAAGAAATACATAACAGCAAAAAGTCAGCAATTCACAGCAAAGTGATTTAAGCAAATATAGTGAAATAATTATATTTTCCTTTGTCTCATGTCTATACTTTACTTTTAGTATTCTTGTTTATATTGATTCCATGGTGTATTTTCATAATCACATGAATCACTATGTAACATTTTACAATCCCCCCTTTTCTTCTTTATCTTATTGATTTGTGTTTGTTTTTTAAATCGAGATAGTGGGGTTTTTTTGTGTGGAGGTTTGTTTGTTTTTAATTTTTAGTTGATATTATTAGGTTGTGAGTTTTCCCTGAGGCGGCAAGTTTCGGATCAATGGGAATGGCTGAAATTTGCATGCCTTGGATTACTGAGTGTATGAGTCTGAGTAAAACATGGAATTAAACATGGAATCAGACATGGCAAAACCCAGTAACTTTAGTACTGAACATAGTATCATGAATTTTGCTTTTTTCTACCAAACTCCATCAAACAATTGATTTCACTAAGGTTTTTGAAGGATAGAATTTCATTTCTGAACTGGGATGTGTGCTAGTTGTTTAATATCGTCTGCTAGCTGAGTAAGAACTTTTCTGCTACTATTAATTTGTAAACAACATTTAGACATGTTAAACTTCCTGCAAACTTTACTTTTTTCAGTTAACAAATAATTCAATGCTTCGTGGTTTTGGTACACTGCTGCTTGGGTTTGAGACATTTGTTTAGTTATTTCTACTACTGTTTGAAGTCTGATAACTTGGTTAAGCATATAAATAGGAGTTTTATATCCCCAGCTGCCATCTTGTGCCCAAGTAGCAGGTCTATTGAAGTGAAATTGGCACAGAGTTAGATTGTTGTACTGGGCTTTCCTTTTATGTTTACTAGTTTTTCTTTTACTAAATCTTGGACTTTACTTTCAATTATAAATGTGAAACAAATCTATTTATTTCTTTTTGGATATTTATTTCCTAACTTAATATCACTTGTTCTTAGGTTTTCTGCAATCAAGTCTTTTTTTTTATTTTGCATACAATTACCTAACTCAGATGGGTTATAACAGTGATTGTTGACATGGGTGCGTGTAATAAGAAAAGAACTTTGGTGTCTTTTCATATACAGTTTCTGGTAGCATTTGTGACATAACTTGGTTGGTATTCCATAAGGAAAAAGATGGAAAAAAAAGTGACAGGAAAAGGAATAACAGAGGTCGAGTATGGCTTATACTTTCACCTCCTATACCTATGGGGTTCCTACCCATAGCAGGTGTATGTGATTATTTTGGTGGCAAGTATAGTGGCCAACCTGCTCTTGCTTTATCTTTCCTTGTTACTTCTTTTTTTGCTAATTTTAACTGTAGATTCTCACTGTTCTTTCGGTATTTTCCATTTAACAGGGCCTAGTAATTTCTATCCACAAAGCAAAGTTATTATTTCAGTGTTTGTTAGTTCTATCTGTATAGAGAATGGATTTGGCACTTGATACTTTCTACAACAAGAGCGTTGATTTTGTGAATTAAAATACTAATTTTTTTCTACAATTTAAACATTTGCACTTAATCCAGCTAGCATGTCTAGTATTGGGATGAATTAGACAGGGTATGTAGTGTGGCACCAGTGAAAGTTGTAATTCCTCCTCTCCTTTGTATAAGTCACACGCAAAGGCCAGAATATGAGAACTCTTTGACTGAAACAGTCCTGATCCTCTTGTTTGAAGTGGAAGTGTTCCTCCCCTAGGGAGGGTATTGGAGGTGTCTTAGAACGTGTCTAAGTGGTACTTGAAACCACTGATATAAGCTTGGCTTTATTTCCTAATTAGATGTGATCCTTTGCACATTCTTTGGATTATTTGGGTTCTTCCAGTTCATTACCACCCAGTCCCCAGTTAAGAGGCAATTTGGTAACAACCAATTCAGATGTCACAGTTCACTCCTTAGGTTCTTCCACAGGTCCTTTGATTCTGCTGGTATGGATTTGCCCTCGTTCTTTGGTGTGGATCGCTGCCTTAGTCCTCAGTAGTACCTGAAAAGGACCTTCCCTATTGTGGAGTTAAAAATTATCTTTTCCATGTTTTTACTAATACCTATTCCCTTAAATGGATACTATGGATTTTAAATTTTAAAGGTGTAGTTTACGGGATTATTTCCTTTAACTGCAAGTTAAGTGTTTTCGCTATTGTAATGACATATTTTTTAACACTCATTTTTCCTACTTCATAAGTAGCAGTTTTATGTTGGGTGGTTAAAAAGAGTAATCCAAACACTGTCTTATAGGATGACACTCTCAGGTTTAATTTGGGTTATTTGGACCCTCAACAGAGCCAAGAAAAACATTTTACTTACAACTTTTGGGTTTCAATTATTATTAATAATAATTTTGTTAAAATTTTCTTTAAAGTTTGGTTTATCCTCTCTACTTGGCCCGAACTTTTTGGATGCCATGGAGTGTGTAATTCCTATTTTATTCTCACAGCTTGAGTTACTTGCTGTATTAACTATTCTATATCTGGGAATGATTTTTTTTTAAAAGGTTTTACATACTACATTAGCTGTATCTCTGACAGTGGGAACAGCTTCTACCCAATAAGTTAAATGGTCTATTACCACTAATAAAACCCACCTTTGCCTTTTGGCAAATTATACATTTCTTAGTTATTTGCTTTGCCAATCCAAATATTTCAATGCACTTATAATTTCTTAAAAAAATGATTACACAAAACCTGAGACTTCTAATAAGTTTTTTTTTATGTATGTCTTTTAATATTTTTCTATAAGTGGCTTTCACCTCCCATCAGGGAGTAACTGCATCCCATCAGGGAGTTTCTATTTCCTAGATTCGATTGGCTTTCCCCCTATCTTACTTAATTTTTTTTTTTCTATTTCAGTGAGCTTTGGAGTTTCTGATTCTTTCTTATTTGGGGTGAAAATTAACCTAACTCTTTTGATCCCATTTTCTGCTGCATCTTTAGCTTCTTGATCTGCCAAATTATTTCTCTTTATTTCTGAGAGGTAATTTCCCTTTGGTGTTTTTTTAACATGTACTACAGTTATTTCTTCAGGCATTTTAATGGCTTTAGAACCTCTAAAATGAGTTTCTCATGTATCAATCTCTTTTGAATTAAGTAATCCCCTTTCTTCCCATATTTACCAAAAGTGTGTACTACCCTAAAGGTACACTTTGAATCGGTATTTATTTTCCTTTTTATTTTGTGTGCTAAATAGTCTAATGCTCCTTTTAGAGCATATAATTAATAAACTTGAACCAACTAATTTGAGAGGTTTTTTCTATATAGTTTGCCTATTTTTCTCATCATCTAAAGCGTATCTTGACATTCTACTTTTTGTAAACATTTGGATGAACCATTAACATATACTTTTTCCTTCTAGGAGGGCTTGTTCTGTTAAGATTTGCCTTTTATACTCTGGTCTCACTTTTAATTATTATATCTTTAATGACAGGAACTTCAAACTCCTTGTTTTTTTGCCCCGCGATTTTCACAGTATTATTACACACAATACATCCCTTTGGAACATTTACCACACAAGTTCTTTTTTTTCCTAGTATCTACTAGAAATTCTAATACTTTCTTTTGTGGGCCTCTTTTCAGAATTATTAAGCGCTTTAGATTAGATAGAGCCCACGATTTCCCCGTTCTTCTTCTAGGTGTATCTCCCGGACTACTTTCAGATTTTTTTCCCCAGGTGAGGGCACCTCCCCCCAGAGTGTATCTCTTTTTCACAGTAGAAAAAGGCATTCGTAGTTTGCTCCCAGTATCTTGACTGTGCCAGGGCTCCACCCCTTTTCTTCTTCCCGTTTCTAAACCACGAATATTTAGGAGTAGTGGTATGGGAGGGACTATTGGGATTTCCCTGGATTTCGACTGAACTCCCAGTAGTTTGGTATGATATTCTTCTTTTAAAGACAGTGGGAGCCGGAGCCACTAAGGGAACACTGGCAAGGGAGGGGTTTAGTAATAGACCTGAGACCACCCGAGAGAAAGGTGAGGGCAGAAGTTAGCACTGAGGGAAGACTGGGCAGAGGCGGAGCCCGGCGCCGGAACTGCAGAAAAATTTTCCGTCAGAAACCCGATCAGTGCACGGACTGTGGACGCGCGGCTCATGGCGCCTGGAAGGGATGGGAGAGTGGGCACAGGGACCGGCGTGGGTAGTGCTAGCACAGGCGGGGAGGCCAGGGCAGCCGGGGCCACGACTGCAGAAACCGGAGAAAAAGCCGCGGCAGCCTGGATTGAGGCTGGGGGTGCCGCCGGAGATTTAGTAGCCAGTGTTGGGGAAAAAGCCTCGGGAACTGGGGGAAGCAACGGGGCTGGGGGAAAAAACAGAAGCCAACGGGGTAGACAATATTTCCAGAAGGTCCCAGCACTTCAATTGTTTTTCTTTTCCTGTTCTGTCTCTGGGGTTTCTACTGTTTTAAAACCTTTTACCTCCAGGGGTTCTCTGTCTCTTGCCCAACACGGGGCATACTCCCCATTCTCCAGATCACTCGATTCTCCCGAATTCTCAAATACGTTCAAGGGCTGGCAAATCCAAGCCTCCCGGGACATATCTGCCAGCACTTTTTCTCTCCTTTTTTTTTTTTTTTTTTTTTTCCCTTCAAACCTATCTTACTTGTTTCTTGTCCAATTTTTCCAGGACTCCTCCCATTTGTCCCTGGCGTCTGCCTCTCCTTTCAACCAATTCGTCTGATAATTCAAACATTACTTACCCTCCCACAGCACAGAAAACCTTTATTTTTTAACAATACAATACAGTATGCTTCCTTCTAGAAAATAAAGTTAAACTTTAAATTAACAACACATATACATTTATTCTTTCATTCTCACTTACTCCATTTTATTTCTTCACTATGTCTCTCACTAACTTTTAGTCACAACAAGACAACACAAGACTAAGGTATCTTTTTTTACTTGTTCTCAAATTTTTGTTGTCCAATTCTGGGTGCTCTTGGGAATTTTATCTCTCAATCCAGTAATGTTTTGGGGCCCCCACTTTTGTCCCGTTCCCTAGTGGACTGTGCTAGGAAACCCTCAGGTCCCTTTATCCTTAGTACCCTAGTTCTTACGTTAACCCTGGTTCTTACCTGAACCTTTGGTACCCGGAACTTTGGTTTTCTAAAAAACGTGACCCATTCCTGACTGGTCCTTCAGTGCCTCTGGGCACTGACTTTTGAAATAAAATCCCTTTGACAAATGCCTCTAGCCCATGACTTTATTCTAAGTCTCTTCGACAAGTGCTCCCAGCCCCTGATTTTATTTAAAAGTCCCCTCTTCACTCGCTTCGTTCCTTTGCCTGTTGCTTCTCTCGAGAGAAGTCGGAACCAAGGCTAGATCTCCGCACTTGCCCCATAACTATGTTATGTCTCAAACATACACCCGTCACATACCACCCAACCAAGTGATACTCACAATCCACTGTTCTCGCCTGGATCTTTGTGCACAAGAAATTACGGGTAATTTACTGCAGTTTTCCTCCGGGACCTCAAATTCCTTGCCCATGCCTTACCTTTTTATGAATTTCCTATCCAGCAGAGGGCAACAGTCACCCGAGGCCACCAAAGGTGGGGCGCCTCCCTGGGATCAGTTGTTCTCCCTTGAAAAACGAAAATTCATCACATTGAGGTCACCAATTTTGTTATAAATTACTCACCACAAACGGGTAGGTTAATCAATAAGGCAATTTAGTAATTCGTTGATAAGGAACGGGCAAGCAGCGCTGAGGACACAGGGAGTCTGCACTCTACCAACAAGTCTGTCTTACCCTTGGTCACTGCCTCTTTATAGGTAGTTTCTTGTTGGGCCTGTCATGCCTACTGTGCTGGGGTACAAGTCCAAGCAAGCCCGAACATGCTGGCTAGCCCCCAGGCAGCAGTGGCTACAAGTCCCCACCAGGTCTGGACAAAGCTTGAACATGTTCTCAGGTTACACTCCTAGCAAGCAGGTAACAGCAGTAACAAGCCTTTTCATGCTTGCATAAGCCCGCATTTTCTTTATACATAAAAAAATGGATACAATTTATAATTATAGTGGCAAGAAATACATAACAGCAAAAAGTCAGCAATTCACAGCAAAGTGATTTTAGCAAATATAATGAAATAATTATATTTTCCTTTGTCTCATGTCTATGCTTTACTTTCAGTATTCTTGTTTATATTGATTCCATGGTGTATTTTCACAATCACATGAATCACTATGTAAGATTTCACAAGACCAACACATTCCTAGAGTAAAAAACCGTTGCAGGCTATTAAGTGCAAAGGTCTGGAAGCAGCCTCCAGCTCAGGAAGTCCTTAAACTACTGATTACTGGAAACTGTGACTGGAGTATGTCAGGGGAAGGATCACACAATTTGTGCCAATGCTTCTCTAAACACCTGCTACTGGCTACTGTCAGGAATGGGTTGGTGCACCAGACAGATTATTTAATTTGGCTGAAGTTGGCTCCTTTCTTAGCAAATTCAAAAAGTCTGGGAGTCAATGTTGCAGTGAAATAATCACTGCCCAGTGGTCAGCTAAAAAGGTGAACAATACATGCCCAGGAGGCAAGCTGGGAACAGTGGGTTTCAGGGTCCTGATGCAGTCAGCAGAGATGCATGGGGAAAACTTAAGTAATGCCATAGATTAGCCAGTACGTTTTCTTCATAACATCCATAAGCATCAAATTGCTGGAGTGAAAAACACCTCCAAATAAACTCAGGCGCATATAATTTGTTCATACAGTATACAGGTGCTGTTTGGCCTTGTACAGGGCTTTTCTAGCTCTAGTTGGCAAAGCTGAGGGCTGGCAGGTGTAGGGTATATCCACATTGAATATTCAGAGAAATTCAGGGCTACTGTAACTGAAACATCGTTATAAAAATGATTATCCCTTCCTCTGTAACTATCTAGATTAACTTGGAGAAAAGACTCCCAAAACCATCTTTCCTGGCAGATGTGCTAGCCATAGGATCTGTGGAAGCCAGTCTCTGCATTTTTATATTTTCTCAAACTTGGACCTGAGGCTACCCCAATGGTAATGCTCATATACAAAGAAGGATGATAACCCCAGCCTTGGAAAGGCAGCAACTCCAACACCAGTGACAACTAAATTGGCAGTCAAAGTTGTTAATAACCACAACCAATAAGAACTTACTCTTTCTATTCCAAATTGATTTTTTTTTCCTAGCACTTCAATAGTTTGCATACTATTGACTAATTGTTGTGGTCTTTGAGGGTTTAGGTAAAACTGTACAGTCTAAAGAACTCATTGGAGGATATTTATATGCCTTCAGTGGAGGAAAAGGCTCAATAAAGCCAAAGGCTGGGATATCAGCTCACATCTCCCTGGATCGAATGTGTATCCTTTGATCTGATAAGTAGGTTGTCTTGCCTGACTTTTCAGCAAAATGCAAATGTAATGCTTTTAAAAAATAAAAAAGTCAGTTAGTGTACTTGAATGTCTTGAATGTCTGATTGCTTTTGGCTGTCAAGACAGTTGACTGCTCTGTTAAAGAATTTCTTTAGTGGTATCAACTATGGAATTAGTATCAGATATTTTTGTCAGTTTTATATTCAATGACATAGGCATTTATGTGTACCCATGCCTGTTCTCAATGGTGGTGTGTTAGCTAAGTCAATAATAGCATCTACTACAAATAAGTATCACTGGATGTGAAAAAGTAGTTATCAAAATACAGCTTGTTTTTTATGATGAAATACTTCCTAGCTGTTGGTTACTACATCAGCAACTGGGTTGGTCGTGCCCATTTTAACAAAGTTGTGCTCTTCATAGTCTGAAGAATGGAATATGTGATGAAACCACAGATTCACTTTTACTGTCTGTGTCTTATCAGGGAAACAATGATTACTTCTATGGGAAAGGCTGACTGTCAAGCCTGTGTTTTCATTCACACACTCAGCACGGTGGAGATGAAACTTCTGGGAAACATAACTAAAAGACAATCATGTCACCTTACCATTGGAGAAGTGCCAGGTGGTGTAATTTGTCAAAGCAATATGAGATATGATCACCTGGATACTCAGCATCTGCTCTGTTATCAGATTTGTGCTACCTTCCCTTTCCCCCCGTTTTCCCGTCTCTTGTCTGTCTTACATTTATTAGAAGGCCATGTGTTTGCTCAACTTGGCCTCCTTTTTTGATGGAAAAGGCTTCTGCAGTGCATACAGTGTTTTGACATTCTGTCTCTCTTTGCTTTGAGAGAAAATTCTGATAAGAAACTGTGCAAAAGTAGACATTTTTAGCTTGTTCTTGAGCCTAAGGTTCACTTCTGGCTGGCTCATGCAAATTTACAACCCCTGGGATCATTTTAAGGCTTTTATGTTAAAACAGACCAGAAAAAAAAAAAAAAAGGCGTTATTGTCATGCTTGTGTTTTGCATATTTTCCAGACAAAGCCATAAATCCAGCTTGGTATGCAGAAGAAGGGCTGTTGGCACAAAACTGTGCCAGGTCTCCCCCAAAAAGACTCATTAGCCTCGGCTTGCTCTTAAAGAAATGTGGGCCAAGTCTCAGGTTCTCCCGTGGGAGGTTTGCATATCATTCTGACTTCGGATACCTGATAGTATCCAAGGCATTATGCTGAGATGTCTGCAAGCACCCATTACACATATTTGCCTTCCTCTGTTGTGAGGACAGGCCTAAGTAGGTTTGCTTTACCCCTGTCAGTGATGCAGAGTGGAAAAAGTGATACTTCCCTGTTTCCACCCGAATAAACTAACACGTTATGAACCACAAATAGATACAAGAATGTACTCTTGTGTTTAGGAAGCCTGAATAACTACCTTGATACCAAAAACAGCATGGAAGGAGACTGCCAAATATTGGGAAGTTTTCTTGAAAAATATATTTAAAACCCTTTTATTTAGTTTCTTGTAGCTTATTTCTCTAAGGCCTTTATCCAGTTATTGAAATGTCTAGTTTATGTTGTACTTATATATTTGGCATAAAATATTTCTTGCTAAATTGTTCCCTCCTGATACACTGCCAGATGGTAAAAATATTTTCCTTGGGCTTCTTCCCTTTTTTTGTCAAATGCAAAGTATTTTGGAAAAAAACCCCTTAATGTCAGTCTTGCCCACATTAAGTAGAAAGAGGGCATTGGATGATCAGAGGCTGATGTTAATGTTCTGAGTTGTTCATGCTGCCCACAAGAGGGGGGACTTAAGAGATTCTGCTTCAGTTCACTTGGTTTTTCCAGACATGCACTGTGAGCAGCAAGGCTTCCAAACTCCCTTACTGCAGATATATATTGCACTGTGTATTTTCAGGGTAATTAAAAGATTTATTAAGCATATGGCTGACCTGGATTGTCTCCACTGGCTCAATTGACCTTTATTCTCGGGACAGTGGTAAGATTAGGAGATACTATAAATATCTGCAGCACTATGGGAGCATTATCACAAAAATGTGCTTTACACAAACAGCCTGTCTGTGTTTTACTTTGTGGGGGATGTGTGTATTAAAAAGGGAGATATCTCTCTGAGATGATTTTTGTCCTCTGAATCACTGCAGCTGAATCTGTAAGATTATTTTGGCCACTCCTATCAGATTCTAATACATACAATGCAATAATATTGGGAAGCTGTTGGAAAGAGACTGTTCAGGTGCACCTGAACTTTGCATTGGCAGCATAGTGTACTTCCACCTGAGGGCTCACTGGTGGAGGCAGCTTTGTCTAGGCTGGGTGTCTGCAGGGAGACAGGCAGGGGCTATCTCCTCTGCACTCTGGGGCCAGCTTCAGGAGTGTTTCTGGCCACCACCTATGACTTCTGAGGAAGATCACATTTCTGCCTCAAGAGATGCAAAAATTACTTTGGACCAGAAAGATAGAACTGAAATATAAGTAGAAAGAAGCTGTAATTCCTGGAGGGATTCTGATATGATCAAAGAAAGTAGCAGTTTATGACTTCCCTTCCTGGTGGCATCCTCATGTCCTGTTTTATGTAGTTGGATGCCGAATGGATGACTTTTTCCAGCCTATAAACGAAGTAAAAGCAATTTGCTTCTTTGTAAAATCTCATATTTTGTTTCTCCTGTAAGTGGTATTTGGAATTTTACATAAATTGACTCAACAGATCTAGTTGTGTGTAAGGAATAGGTGTAATGCACAAGGACTCCACTGACACTGGTAAAGATAACCACAGATGGTCCACTGGATTTGGTATTTCAGCTTAGTGCCAGATGAGTAACTGATCTCCATTAAACAATAATTTCCAGTGATCAGGTTGCTTTATTCTTTTCCTAAACTGCTTTAGCAGGAGATGGCATTCAAGCCTCATTTCACTGAAGATGAAAAGAAACGCGTTGCTGCCTCTTCTGATTTCTGGAGAAGGCTGGTGTGGATGTTGGGTAATTATGTTGGAGAGATATATTTGTTATATATACACTCCATGCATTTGTGTTTTTCTTTTTCTTTTCAATTTGCAGGAAAGCAATCTCCAGGTCAGGCCTCCAGCACTTGGCTCCTGTACATTCCCTCAACATTCCAGTCACCAATGGACCTGTGAAGGAACCAAGAGCGGCCTTAGAGTGGACTGTAGGTGTTTTGTTTTTTGGCAGTTAATTTGAGCAGTATCTCTAGCTGGTTCTCTCCCCATCCTTAAGTCAACATAAGATGTTGTGTTGCTGTCAGAATTACTGCTAGTCATTAGGAGCATGCTTCTATTATGAACTGAAGCACAAGGCAGAGACTTGAAAACCTATGGGAGCTTGAGCAAAAAAGGACAGATTTTCCAGCTTGGCAGTGACGTGGTTGCCTGTTCCACTCTGCTCTGGCTTACCCTGGATAGCCCCACAGGCAGACCAATGCCAAGAGTGGCCCACTTCCAGGATCCTGAGGAACCCGGAATGTGGGTAGGGCTCTGAACCCTTGTGGCTGTGCACACATCTGGAGAGGAGCGAAGGATCGAGAGAGAGTCCTTTTGTGATTCCAAAGGGGTTTATTAGGAGAGCGGGAGAGAGGCAACTGCGATCGAGGAAGGGACACCACAAAAGGCAAGGATCAGAGGGTGGCAGCAGCTTAAATAGGGGACCTCCCCCATGGGAGGGTACAATGCCATAACCAATCAGGGTAACTTAGGGGCGTAACTCAAGGCAGGATTACATAAATACTGAACCAATAGGGGGGTAACATAGGTGGGGTACAGTACACAGTAACAAATCATTTACCAAGGAAGGGATGTTAAGCACAGAACTTGCTGGAACAATGGGAGGGGCCAGAGGGGATTGGCAATCGTGTGGGAGTGGACTGGGGAGATAGACAAGGAATTCTCTGGAAAGAGGGAAGGCGGGAACTTGGGTAGCTGGGATTACCATGAACAGGGGAGTGCAACGTGGGATTGAACCATCACAACATAGGGGGATAAAGATAAAACAAGATAAAACAATGAGTAGCAACATGGCAGTTGTCTGGTTATGCTTTCCCACCTACTTCTTGACAAATTCTGCCATCAAAGGTTGATCTCATTTTAGCACAGCAGGGTTTTATGCCTCTGTTTGACGGGCCAAAACTTAAGCTGAAGACACACCTTGAGTTGTCTGCATCTGTATAGTAGGTAATTGAAATCTTTGGTCACAGTTCTTTGTAGGTATGATTAGATTTCTTCTGGGCCCAAGCTGGTATGTTGACATGAAGAGCATCTTTCCACCCCTTTCATCTTGCTCTTTTATATTCCTGGGCTGAACCACTCTAGGGCTGGCCAAAAGTTGAAGCAGATTGTTAAAGGCATTGTCCAAATGTGTTTTAAAACACTGGCAACCATTGCTCTAGGAAGACTGTTCAGAGTTTGGCCACTCTCTTTGTGTTTACTAATGACAAGTCTGTACCTCCCCTGAAACCATCCCCATGCACCTTCCATGTGGTTATGCACTGGTAGGAGCTAAAAAATGAGCTATAAGCCAGCAGGTCACACAAATGTCTCAAAGCAAAGCATACAGTAGATTTTACACTTGACTATTGGTAAAGATGTTGATGCATTGCAGTATCAAGGCACCAGCCACCCAAGCAGCTTTTAGTTGAAGATAACTTCTGTTTTGATGAATATGGCTTATGTCTATCTTTGTTCTCTATACCAAAACAGAATTGAATTTTAGATTGCCTGCTCTTCTTGAACTTCAGGTGTTGCACTCAGAGTTTAAGGGGATGAAATTTTGCAGGCTGTGTTGCAGGAAGTTGGATTAGATTCACTATGAGGATCTGCAGTTCAAAAGCTTGCATAGAATCCTCTTGGAAGTGCTTTGGAGAACACCTTGTTCTTTCATTCCTGTAAACCCAGGTGCTGATTCAGCAAGATAATAAAAATGCCTGTTTTGAGTCATCACTGCTGTTCAGTAGGAATCTGAAGGATCCTTCAGATCCTTCAGATCACATAAGTGAAGGGTTAAGCTAGCTAAATTAAACACCTTTGGAAACTGTACTTAGAAAAAACAGCAGCAACAATCCCTGCAAAAAAACCCCTGAACCCCAAGTCATCAACCACAGCTTGCCCTTCCTCAGCCGAATGTCTTCTACTCCTTTACCAGGATGATCCGTGATCCCATGATGATTACTCCTTTTACCTCATGTGATCCCTGTACATAAATGCAGCAGGAGTTGCTGTAAGTTGGTAAATATTGATTAAATATTTTGGGTTTCAATTGTGTGTGGTGTTTTCGTAGTTTACTTCCATGCTTATGGTTTAGATTTTTGATAAGTTCAATTTCTTAGCTGTTTGCAGCCTGGTGTTGCTGCTTTACTTCACACTTTTATTGGAGAAGGGGGGAAACTCTGTGTCATGTGGGAAGAGGGGCATGATAATGAGTGTAAGACATCTGTGGCTGGTAGGAGACTGAACTGACCAGCTATAGTAACTGGTAAAAGGGAGAAAGGTATTTCTCAAATCTGAGATATGATGGAAGTATGGTTTGGAGATGTGAGGAGGTTGAAGTGGACCAAAGGGTTTTTAATATGTAGTGAATTTCAACAGAGAAAAAGCTTAATTTAAACTTAAAGAAAAAAAATTAAAAAGTTCTAAAATAAGTCCAGAGGTCTATTTGGTAGAGTGAAAAGATATTTCAATTAATGTGGGGGAGCCAGACAATAAGTTTTTGTATTTAATCACTGGAAGACAGCATTGATCAATGTAGGTTGCATCCTCGTATACATCATCCTTCTCTTCAGTATTTCTGAGGGTGATTCTCCAAGGACACATGATGAGAGATCTTTCCAAAGTCTAAGTGGTATGAACATGAATTGTCTCTTGACTTAGAAGGAAGGAAATATTTTCTACCACAGTCTTCACAATAAAACTGGAAAAAAATCCCTGGCCATTGCCTCCATTTATGAGAACTCCTTGCAGGTGATTTGCCAATATCAGATGGTCTTGTAAACAGGGCACTGAGTCAGAGAGTTGGATTCCATTCTCTGCTCTGTCAGTTACCTTGTGAGTGAGCTCAGATGAGTTGTTTTGCTTCTCAGTACATCAGCCTCTCTAGCTGTAAAACAGAGGTAATGATTCTCATGTCCCCTAAGACTTTTTACACAAAACCCTCTCAGTATTCTTTATTCTTGTTGTTGCTACTGTCTCTCTTCCCTAAGGTTTCTTTTTCCTAATATGCTTACAAATGTCCAGTTTCATCATATTTGTTACACCTAATTCAAGATAACTTGTAACTTTGCTGCACAATTTAAGTCTCTCTTTTCACACCAGGGCCTTATAGAATACAGTGTCTGGAGTAGGTGTTATAATAACCAGAGGGGAGTGCTGGAGATGCCTTACCAAAAAGGAATTGACTTAAATGGCTGCCCCTGTGATATGTTTATGCATATCCCTTTCTCCCACATGCCTTCATTTTAGACATCATTCACAAGTGTTAAGTAATTAATTCTAGCCCACATTCTCAAGTGAGTACAGATTGAGCCAACCAATACACTGCCTGTGTGCTTTTGAAGATCCAGGTCTTTGTGTGTCTTTCTATTGCCATTTTCTACCAGGGATTATAACCATAAGCTTGTACACAAAGTCCTCCTGTAATTTTCTTTTAACTACTGCCTTCTAGCTCTTGCTTTCTATGACGCCTACAAAACTATTGACAGGCACTAGAATAGCAGAGTGAACATCCCCAAATCTTATTTTTTTCCCCATAGTGTGTTTTTTCTGTTAATGCCCATTTCTTTCATTCTCCCATGACAACAAGACTTTGAATCTTTCCCCCTTAAGAGGCATTTGAAGGTATTCAGTTTCCATTCTTGGAGGTCAATGAAAAAACTTGACCGATCCATGTTTTGTTCTCTGTAAATGCACAAATGGAATTCTCTAGGTACAAGCTGAGTGTTTTTTAGAGGTGAAATATTATAACTTATACCATAAATTGTGTGTATAAAAGATAAAGCCAGAAATCGTTTAGATCTTAACAAGATCAGAAGATTGTATGTCAGAGTAGAAGTTGAAAAATGGCACTTGGTATTATGCGGAAGCAGGCTTAGGTCAGGAGGATTGTACAAGGCACTACCTGATTTGCTGCCACTGAATAGGGCAGAGAACATGGTGACCAAGGATGTGGAAAACCTGAATTGCTCAGTCTTTTTTTTTTTTTTTTAACCTCCACTTTTGCTGGTGAGGGCTGCCTTCAGCAGTCCCAAGTCACTGCTACCAGGGTTCGAAAGAAGGAAAACTAACTTTTGTGGAGGATGATCAGGTTAGGGAATACTTAGACTGAACATACAGAAGTCCATGGGACCTGATGAGTTGCTGTCTTGGGGTGACTTTATGATGCTTGTAACCCCGAATCGTCTGTTCTGTTTGGGTTGATTATTGAGTTCTGCAGCTTCAAGACTGGTTCCAGGAGTGAAGCAGGGAGAGAAGAAGTGCAGAATTTGTTATCAGAGACTGCACCTGCTCCCCCGCATCCTTCTCACAGACTGTGTTGTCTGCAGTGGACAGCAGCAGAGAGCTCTCCTTTGCTTTTGGTTGGTTTTCCTAACTAGCTGAGGCAGAGACGCTCCCTGGACTGTTTTTTGTTTTGTTTTGTTTTTTTTCCCTCCCTTTTTCTTGGAACGGTTTGAACCTGCTCTGGACTGAAAACCCAGAAGAGCACGGGGAGCTCACACCTGTGGCCCACCAGGCCTGGCCTGGGCTGCGGCGTTTCCCAGCGCCTGAGGGACTGAGGGCAGACTGAGTGAGCCGGGCAACCCACGGAAAGAACTCTTCTAAATCTGTCATCTCTTCAGAGCGGCGAGAGGTTTTGTTGTTTAGTATTGTTCATTTTTGTGCTGGGGAGTGTTTTGCATGTTAAATAAACAGTTTTTTTCCTCACTTCTCTCCGAGGAAATATTTTTCCCTGAACCAGTTGAGGGAGGGACTGCTTGAATCTTTTTCCTAGAGGGACCCTATTCAGAGGTTTCCTCCCAAATTTGCCCTAAACCAGGACAGTTGCACATAAAGGTGCTGAGAGAGCTGGCTGATATCCCTCTTTAGGACAGTCGGTTGTCTTTGAAAGGTCATGATGGTCAGAGGGTGTTCCTGAGGACTACAACAAAACAAATGTCAATTCTGCCTTCAAGAAGGATAAGGAGCATCCAGGGAACTCCAGGCTAATCAATCTAACCCTGATTTCTGGGACGGCTATGGAGCAAATCCTTGTGGAAGTAATTTCCAAAAATATTCAGAATAAGAAGTGGCTGAGAGTATTCAACATTGATTTATGGAGGCAAGATCATGCCTGACCAGCCTAACAGATTAAATGGCTTGGTAGATGAGGGGAAAGCAATGGCCATTGTGTTGACTTTTGCAAGGCTTTTGACACCATCTTCTATAACATCCTTGTAGATAAACTGATTGGGGTATGGGCTAGACAAATAGACATGAAGTGACCTATACCAGTGAGGTATTTAAAATTAGTGAATATGACTTTGAAATAAGTCTGTTGCATTATATTCTGTGCCTTTTTGGCACTAGTCAGTAGTTCTGTCTGCTTACTTTCATGGACAGTAAGTGTTTGGAAGTGACTAATGAATTTGGATAATTAGCATATGTTTTAATACAGTAGCACGTTTTACATATGATGAAACATTTCCCTCATTCTAGATGAATTTATTTATTTGCCCCATGAATGGTTTGGCTACTATATCGTAACTTCCTAAAAGCTATACGAACTTTTACACTGAAGGATGGACTTCCATTAGAGGGTCTTCATGGCTAAGTTTTGTAATTGGGAATGAAGTATACAGTTGAAAAGAGGTGTATGTTTTTATATGCTCTCATGAAAAAAGGAGAATCCCAGAGTATTCCATTAGTCACATAAAAACTTGAAGAGGTAATAGGAATTCTAGTTAAAATGAAGTAGTGATGAGTGCATATTTAAAAATTGCTGAAGTTTTTTGTGCAGTTGACACTTGAAGTGCTCTGTTCTGGATCAGTAGTTCTACTTTGCTGCTTCTTTTTCATGAAGGTTTGAGATCTGATATTCTTCCCAGAGAGATCTAAAGAGAAAAGAGGTCTGTCATATTTCAAAATGGTATGGCTATATCCTTGTATTTTTCAAAGTGACGTAGAGGATGCAGTGATTTTGCAGAAGGTGCCCATCTAGAGGACAAGTATTTTTTCACGCTGCTGAAGTACAACTGTTATCAGAAACTGCTATCAGGAATATCTCATATTCCGTATGAGAACATGGGGAATCATCATCTCAGCTGATAGCATCCAAACATTTCTGCTCCATGAAGACAAATGTTGTTATTCTGCTTCTGTATAGAGGTGATCTCTCAGCTGAGGATTATGGGGATCTCAAAAGGCAATTGATACAGAGATGTTGGAAATCATGATGGGGGAAAGGAGAAATGTTTTATATTTCTATGCTGTTTTATTTTGTTCTATGTCCATGCATTACATTTGCAATAATTAAAGAATATGTGACCTCCATGTGAAAAATATTCCCAGATTAAAATATGCTAAGATGGAGTTAAAATTTAGAATATATATCAGCAGAAAAATTTGAGGCATTGCTCCTGTTTGCAACATGAGTATTGCAAACTCTGAAATTTCAGAATTAAGGCTGAAACATAATCCAAATATGACAAAGATATTTGGAAAAGAGACATCCAAACAAATTTGTTTCTGCTCAATAGTCATCTCATAAAGAAAAGGGCCAAAAGTAATACTTTTTGCTTACAAATGTATTTAGTTAAGTTTAGATTGATGACCACTAATTTTAAACTAATCATAAGTATCACCTAGATGCATATTTGCAAGAAGATTCTTCTCTCTTGCTGGAGTGTTAACAAAGGGAAAATTTTCTTACTGATTTATTTTAGAGATTTTTCTTAAATAATTTTTTGTAGAATGTCAGTCATAGAGGGAGTGGAGGAGACTTCCGTTCCTCCTGTTACAATTGGAGTTACAACTCTTTTGAACTAGAAGTTTGGGCTGACTGGTTTATTTGTTTGTCTCAATAAGTACAGCTGCTTGACATGGTAAATTAAAACAGTCAGGTTTATTGTCATTACTTTTGAAACCATGCTGACTGTAGTCTGAAGAGCAGTGAGGTATGGAGATAGTGGTGGGTGTTAGAAAATTGGTAACTCTGGCTCTGTCATTTTCTATGCTGGAGCACTTGAAAAAAATCTAGCTGAATTAGTGAAATGTGCACAGCAAGTCATGAACACATGCATGTAATTACATGGTTCTCAATCTCCTGGTCCTTGAATTCTTATTTCTCTTCCACTTTAGGGGGGATTGTGTGTGGTATTTGTTTTGTATGCAAGAAATATTTGCCATACTGAAGTGATATTGTTTGCTATTATGGTGGTAATGGATCAGGAACAATCAAAGGGGAGGTCTCCATCTGGGGTTGCATATTGAGATCGTGTGTCCCCTGTGAGCCAGGCTGCCAGGAAAGAAAGCACTACTGCCTCCGCTTCACTGAGCAGGGGCTCTCTTTCTTCCCAAGACACTGAGTTCATACACTTATGAAGGCTGGGAAGCTGGAGAGGATGGAGATTTCACAGTTGCCTTTATTAGGCCATAGTCATTCCTATTTTATCCACAGTGGTGGACAGCATCCATTTTCCACATAGCAAGTCAGAGCAAAATGTGTCAGCCCAAAAGCATGATATGACGGGTCAGCTGAGGTGCCCTGACACTGAGCTGGCACCAAAAGCATCAGTCCCACTGAAGCCATCTTTAACCCACCACTCTGTGTCAGATCCAACAGTTATGTGGTCACAGGGTGAGTCATTTTGTCTAGCTGATTTGCTAGGTTAGATATCTATTTTTTTCCTTCAGCTGAACTGATTTTATACATAGCTTTACAGCCACAGATTCATCATGAGGAAAATGGCAAGAGCATGAGACTGGCGTCTATGTCTTCAGGGACAGAAAGAGAATAGCTGCTCTAGCTACTCCTTTAAATCCTAAAGCCAATGTAAAGACACCAAGTACAAAACAAACCAAACTGGCAAACGTTTTATGGAAAAAAAAAAAAAGTCTGTGTCAAAATATGCAAGTGATGACAGAACCTTTTTTGTGGTTTAACTTTGTGTTTAACAGGATATCCTAGAGGTGATAGGAGCTTATTCCAGGTACCTCTGTCAGCCTGTGTGTTGGGAGGTGATGCGTGCCCTTTTGTCCAGCATGTAGTGTAATATTGCCTGTAAATTTTACCGTAGAAAGTACTGTTTTGTTGAAGTAAAAATTCTTCATAGAAATATGTTGATTTTTGTCAAAATTTTTTGTCTGAAGTGAATAAAAAGTTTGGCTTACGGGAGGTCACAGCACTTCCTTTGACTATATCATCTTGATTTTCATAAGTGGCAAGAGAATGTCTCATCATATAAATGACAGAGCCATGTAAAATTTAAAACAGTGAAGTTCAAATAATTCCCTTTGATCTTACTGGGATGTATTAACTGACAAGGAAAGATTTTTGAGGGAGGAAATTTCATCTTGAGCAATCTCAGCTCTTTGCTGTGATTCAAGATGTAAGATTTTTCAAAAGTCAATTTGCTGAAATTGAGAGTTTTCACACACAGTGCTGTGAAATTCTCTGTGGCAGTAGGAGTCTGGAAGAGTGCCACTCATGCCAGACCAGATTATTTACATTTTTATTACTTAGCTGTGTTAGAACTCTATAATAACATAAACTATGAAGGTCATCCTTGCAGACTACTAACTAATTCTATTTACACTATGATGTAAGGCGAAACATGTAAATCTCTGATACAATCTGGAACGATAGAGAACAGTCTAAACTAGGTTATGGAAATAGGCCACCTTATCTTTAGAAATCCTGATGGCAAGTTATGTGGACCTGATCTGAATGAAGGGATGGTTAATCTAATTTTTAATGTAATTTTTATTCCTTGTTAAAAATTCTGTCCCAGGAGCTGTGTGCTTTCTTCCTTATTTTTCAGAGTTGGTCTTACCTAAGAATCTTTAATAACCTACAAAATTTACTTCTGGGTTATAATGTTGAGTTTGCACTGTTTTGTCAGCAGAGAAGCTGCTCAGGTCAAGCACTCTTTGGTGAGCTCATATCCTGCTGCTGAAGGGAAAATAGCTTTAATATAAAGACACACATGAGGGACAAAATTTACAATCTGAATATTGTACCCTGTAAGAAAGGCTTGAAGAATTTCTTAAGCTAATGCAAGTTCTTAGAAATTATTCTGCATTATGAAAGTGTTGAAAATCCTCACCTAAACTATTGTGCTCTGGGAATTGGAACATTTCCGATTAAGTTAAATGAGTTGACTATCCTTCAAAGAATTAAACATTTCAGACAAGTAGACCTCTCACCAGAAAACAGCCAGTGTTGGTCTTATCCTCTTGTTTTACTGGCAGTGAACACCGTGGTTGTGGTAGGCACCATGTGCAGTCTTGCATGGGTCCGAGCTGTTGCGGGTGCACTCCAAAAAGCAAAGGAGTTTGCTACTTCTGCTTTTCTGCATTACCTAAGAAATCAGCATAGCAAGAGAAGCTATCTCATTTCATCACTTTGAAACTGACAGTGATATTTTAAATAATTTTTTTTTATCCAAGATGGCTATTTTGGAGCATCCTGCCATCGGATGCCATCTGTTTGGCGAGCATCATCATTTGTGACTTCTGCAGTGTGGGAACCAAATGTCAGATTGTCAAAGCGTTTTCTATCATGCTCTAATTCTGGCTGAACAGAATTCCTATTTATTCACTTTACTCAAGTAGTGTACAGTAGACTTTTAGGCTTTTTAGTCATACCAGAATTACAGGCAAGTGAAACCCATAGTCTATCTACACGTTTCCCTAGAGCATTAATTTGCATAGGATCAGGGTACAAATTTGGTCAAAGGGGGCTGCCGAGAAAAAGTTAGATGTTAGCCTGTTGATCACTCCTAATTGTCAGAGTGCTAGGTAGATTCTTTTTTGGAGAGCATTCTCAGATGAATGTGGTGTTCTTTCACGTACAAAGTCTAGTCTCTCCTGGCAGTGTAATGTTTTGTTGAGGTATTCACAAAGAGAGTGTTGACCCAGCTATTTCAAAGGCAGCATTTTCCCTTGTCTAGTTTATCCCATCATCCTAAAACTATAGTCAGCATATTGTTCTTTACTCCTGTGCCCAGTTCTCAAATTTTTTGTTTCTCCCATTGGTAGTTCATTAGTTGTATTTTTGTTTCATCTGTCTGGATTTTCTGTTTCTTTAAAATTCCGTGTACATCTCATGCTTATGAAATATCAATTCCCAGTTAAACTATGCAGCATGTGGGAAGAAGATCAGCAATTTAACTGAAGTTGGATTCAATGGGTGACACATCATTGAATTGTCAGCATCTTTTAAGCTGGGATGGTCAGCCAGGGTAATATTGTTATATGCTATGGCTTTGTGTTGTAGAAAACCAAAGCACCACCTGTGGTGTGATACTTGGTGTTTGTTTGGCTTTTTTAAAGTTTATTTTAGTTTTTATTTTAGAAACTGTTGAAAATCAGATTTTTTCCCTATATACTCACACGTCTGAATTTCACAAAACAGATTAACAACTACTTCATTTTTTCCCAGGAAAATGCTGTGAATGGAGAGCATCTGTGGCTAGAGACAAATGTTTCTGGGGACCTCTGCTACCTGGGCGAGGAAAGCTGCCAAGTCAAATTTTCAGTGAGTTATTTTCTGATTTCTTTTTCTCTTTCTGAGGTAACAAGCCTGGCTTCAGACTGATGCAGTGCTCAGTCACTTGAGAGCTTGAATTGTTTGCCCGTGTTCCAAAACGAGTACAAAAAGGGCAAAAAGCTGCTGGTAAAGACTTTATTGCTTCAGGAAAAAAGCCAAAAGCAGTTTTGATTGACCCAGATTATTTACACAGTGAGAATATATGTAATGAACAGCTTTACTAACATGGAAGGGAAAAAGGGTAGAGTACTGAGATGTTTCAGGAATATTAGAAGACATTATTTTACGTGAAAATATACGCAAATATATATCACTTGTTGCAGTCTCTGAAAGGGGGGGTCTGATCAAGTATCTGCAATTTTAATCACAGCAATGGTTTGAACTGAATTTTCTAAACTCTTGAATGCACTCACCAGCAATGAGTGCACTCATATTTGAGTGCTTACCTCCTCCTCTTTGGGAATATTCAAGGTTAGGTTTCTCCTATTGAAGCTTTTCTGCTGTCTATGGAAATGTTTTACTGGACTGATCTCAGATCCATGAGTATCTGTTGACTGCGACACTTCCAGTCTATTTCAGGAGCTCTTTTTCCTAGTGTTTCAGTTAAATTGCTTTATCAAAAGAGAAGAAAATACCCAAGCCCCTCTAACTTTGGTATTTAGGAAGCTTGGGAAGAGAGTGGGAATCCTGTGTTCACGTCCTTGATTTGAAACAATGCTCTAAGGGAGTATCCTAGCCCTTGGACTGAGAAGGTTAAAGGGAATTCCTCTTTTCTGGGATGTTTGTGGTTAACATCTGTGACTCTTCATGATACTGTCTTTCTGCTTTTTTTACCACGCTCCCCAACGCCCCCCTCCTCCCCCTTTCAGAGAATTTAATTCAAATCAAAGCATTTTAATTCACTAATCACCCCCAGTTTTCAGGGCAATGTGATCCAAAATACTAGTGCTTTCTATAGCACAAATTTAATATCCATCTCCTAAAACTTCTCAAGCAAATTGGTTAATTATGATATATAGCATTAAGGAAGCCTGAGAAGCCTGTGCCTCCTTCAGAGTACTGGAAGTCCCAACAGTTGCTGATTGTGTGGTGATTCTCAAAGGAAGTGTCACTGTCACTGTGTGTTTGCTGTGCACTTGCATTGGTCCTTCATATCCAACCATCCAACTGGCACTGAGTTTTGGCAAAAGCCGGACACATCTTTGGCTGAGTGGACCTTTGATCTGATCCAGTGTGATGGTTCTGCTCTCAATATAATTATGCCTTCCTAAAACTGAGCAAATTCTTCCTTGTGATTTAGCGCATTGAAAGCAACATGGAAATTTAGTAATATGTTCTATATGGTTTTCAAAGAGATAAAATACAAACTTGGTAAACACATAGATAATAACCATGAACTTATCAAGTAATGAAACATGTGAAAACTTAGTCTGTTACACAATGCCATGATTCTTCAGGTGAAACATTAAAACATCATGTACATGTGAACATGTACAGTTAGGGTGTATCTAGATAATTACAAGAATTAATAAAATTATTATAATTATTCCATAATGTGAGCTGAAGCTGTGTTCCCTGTTTTTTTATGAGCTTACTTAAAATATACTGAAAATGATAAAGAAATAATTTATTAGAGATTTAAATGGACAAGAATAAATTGAATGTAAAAAATATGAAGCAAAGAAATCTCAACTTACTGTGTATTTATAAATCTTCTGTCTCTCAAGCACAAGCCTCTAAGTTAAATTTCTATGAAAATTAATTCCATCTGATTAATTAAATTGAGTTGATGGAAGTAAAGTAAGGAAATACATTCTCTCTTCTGGATGCATTCTCTTGTCTTTGATATGCCTTAGCCCAGGGGAGTCAATGGAAATTATTTCAAAAGCCCTACTGAAATTAATAAAACTAACTGGCATAATTGAGACTTTTGTCCCTGCTATAACATTTCATAAACATTTAACAGTATTCTCTGAGAATTTTATCATTTTCTGCTAAGATGACCCAAGTACCCAAGTATTTTTCTGCAAGGCAACATTCATGCCCATCAAATTAAATATTTTATGATAGGCATGAAATAACGTCTTGCAAACTCATCCAAGTTCTCTGGTTTGCATGTGTAATTTTTCTACCCTTTGCTCATCATCTTTGTAGGATGCTCACTTTTAGAATGATGCTGTGCAGGGTTAACAACCTGATCTGCTACCCAAAGGGAGGCATTAACTTCTAGTTCACAAGCTGGTGTGCTGTGGCTGTTGTTTTCACAAAGTTCAAGTTTTAACTGTAAGAGCTTCAGATCTTTTTTAAAATTTATTTATTTTGTACACAGCTACACACTACAGCACCAAAGGAGGAAAAAAAAAGTTATGTTGCATAGGGAGCTGACTTTGTTTTCCTCCACACACACCCATGTCCCTTTCCTGTTGCAGAAGTCAGCTCTGCGGAGGAAGTGTGCTGCCTGCAAGATCGTGGTCCACAATGCGTGCATGGAGCAGTTAGAGAAGGTGAGACATTGCCATCTTCTGGAGCCTGACATAGCCAATTCTAGTGAGGTTTCAGCCTGGACAACACTCTATGCCAAATTAAGTTTTCATAGCTATTTTAACAATGTACTTGTGAACAAAACTTGGCTTAAAATTCCACCTTTTCTTTTTTTTAAGTATATTTCTTCGAACCCTGTGAACCGTAAAAACCCCACAGAATCAACAAAATCCAAAACCAAACAAAGAACAAAAACTACAGAATGCTTTCATACTTTGAATGTTTAAAAAATAAATCGCCTCTACTTCTAAATTAAAAATTGCAGCTAGAAAATGGAGTATCCTGTTATGTGCAAAATTGGCCTTTTACAATTCCCAACTAAAGCCAGTATAATTCATTGTATGATAGCTATACTTACTATGAGCAATGCAGCATAAGGTGCTAGTGTGAACTTTCCCCCTGTATTTACTAGACTATACTGTTTTCTCTTCAAAACTTCAGAATTCAAGTTTTTGTCTGTAAAATGGGAAACATCAAACCTGTCCTTCATTATTTCTGTGAGCATCTGTCCTGCTTCTCATTTCCTTCAAGGATCCTTGATCACACCCAAGCACCTACAGAATATCTATCACTGACTTCAATCTTCCCCTCAGAGATTTGTCTTCATTATGCCTAATTGGAAATGTGCTAGAGAAATCTCCTCCCCACCTTTTTCATTCCTAGTGGGATATGTGCAAGGAAATATGTATGGGAATTTCCCTATTGCTTTCATTAGAGCTTCATTTTCACTCCTATATGTTTAGCAGTGTTGTTCATTATAGAAGAAGCTGACAAAGCATAACAAATTTATAGCAGCAACCCTATAAGGAAAGGGCTTTTTCCTTTCCAGGTATTTGGACTCATGTTGACAAATCCTACAGTAACTGCCATAATACCAAGTTGGAGAGGTACCATTTCCACCCCCAATGCTTTTATCCACAGTGAAATTCACATTAGCACATGCTTTCAGCACAAAATATTACCAGTGAGTTTTTCATTATTTCCTTCATCACCAGCAGTGCTGACTTTCCATAGCCCAGCAAGTTGGTGGCATTTGCCAGTCAGATAAAATGAGCACTTAGATAAAACCCAGCTTGTCTGTGGCTGTTTTGGGGACCATGAAATCCACCTCCAGGTAGAGGGCTGTTATAAAGTCTATAAAGTTTAAAACGAGTACATAAGTCTTCTTCTTGGCCCTCTCTGAAAAAGTGTACATTTTAAGCAAAATATAAGCTGGGTCTTTCCAGCCTGCCATGACTGACTGGTAAAGCAACAAATTGCAATTCCAGGTGAAGAGCAATGGAAGAAGACTAATATTACAATGCCTTTTATTTCTTTATATGTACTAGGTATTTTGTTTACTTCTTTTTTTCTGTGTGCCTTTAATTATTATTTTTATTTTTTCTCCCTAGAGCTATTATTTTGGAGGCAAATATTAAATGAGGGAAGAAGTTATTTATTTGAGGACAATTGTATTTAAATTTGGAGAAACTTGGTCATTCTACCTTTGTAACAAAAGCATTGTGCATTGTCTTCAAATATTTAATTCTTTGAATGATAGTCAACTCGAATTTATTTCATTTAGTGCGTCTTTACTTCAAATATCTCTTTTGCAAACCACCACACTCTTCTTCAGTATCTTTTTTAGTGTCCACGTCCCTCTATTCTTATTTCTATTGTTTTGCTTTTGTCAAAACTTTTTCTTTTTCCTCACAGGACTGCCTTCTTGTTTATTAAATACTTCTTTTTTTTCTCTTCACCTTCCTCAAATTACTTTCCATTTATGAGAACTCGTGTTCTCCTCTTTGGAGTGGCAACACCACTGAATGAGGCAATACAATGCTCCCCAAATGATTTGTGGTTGGGGAGGTGGATGCAAACATCCTTATCTAAGGAAGAGGTAGAAATCGATGAGAATTTGCATGGTTCTTTATGTAAGTGGCAGTTTCCACAGATTTTGTTTATGAAGACATAAAAATAGGATGTGCACAAAGGTTTTACAGAGTGAGATTTCCAGCACCTGATGACTTTTGAGACCTACGCTGAACTGTGCACTTGTTTGCAAATGTTCTTCAGAAAAACAAAACAGATAAAGAGGTTTCCTTCTAGAAGGAGAAGGCAGTTTAAATATTTGAACTGAGTAGGCAGCAGTAGCATTAGTGAAGATGGGGGGTAGAGGTAGATGTCTGGCAGAGACAATACTGCATATGAAGAGAGATTTTTCTGACATATAGTAACTTACATTTTTTCACCTAGTGAAGCTAATATTTTAATAGATAATAAATACTTTGGAAGTCAAGCTTAAGTTAAAATATTGGAATAAGTTTTTTTTCAGCTCACTTTAAGTTCTAAAAGTTTTATTTCAATGCCAGATTAATTTTCGCTGCAAACCGACTTTCCGAGAAGGAGGCTCCAGATCACCTAGAGAAGTAAGTAATGCATAAATGGTGATTACTTTTCATTTGACATGTGTGCTGATCCCCATGGTGTGCCTCTATAAAAATGCTTTGAGATTGAGAGGAGTCTTAGAGAATTGGTTCCCAGTGGAACATGTTCTCCTCTCCAGAATAAATGTAAAATGAATTCTAGCTGAAGCACGCTATTGCTTACAGTGACAGAAACCATTTCACCTTTCCGTTGTCTTTTGCCCATTCATTCAGTTATTCTTTTTCCTTTTTTTTGGTAGCATTTTTTTCTCTCTGGCCTTTGAGCAAGTATTTTTATTTTTTTAAAAACTCTTTTCCTCTCCTTTCACTTGTTCTCTCTTTTTTTTTTTTCCTCTAGAAGTATCTCAAACATAAAATCAAGCATTTAAAAACCTGAATACTGAGGTAGTAGTTCTGGCCTTATTTCGGTGAGGCTAAAGAAAACACCACATTGTGCTTATTCCTCCTACAGTTTTGGTGGCTTTTGAGGTTTCCTGCAGTGCCTGCTGCACATTTTGCTCCAGAAATTACTCTGTTGGCTGAAGGGACTTTTTCTTTGGTGTCTGTTAACAAATTTCACATAGATGATACCACAGAGTGCAAGGTGCCAGTGCTTTCTGTAACCCATCTTTTTGTCCTTGTTTGCAGAACTTTGTGCGGCATCACTGGGTGCACCGGCGGAGGCAGGAGGGCAAATGTAAGCAGTGTGGAAAGGTAAGATTTCCAGCACAGCACAAGTATGACACAGGGCACTTAAGAATTCAGGGTAGCTAGTGGGTCATTCCAGTCACTGCATTTTTTTCTATCACAAGAATTTGGCCTATTTTAGTAGCTAATGATAAGCCTGAGATGTGTTGAGCATTACAGTCCTGATTCCCACATGGGAAGAGAAAGACAGGTGCATCTGCAGGAATGAACACATAATTTATCGTGGGAGGTTGTGGTTTAGTGGCTGCTGAAACTGCCGAGGAGGAAAGCTGTGGCTCCTTTTAATTGCTAAGCTAACCCTGTACTGATACTATGTTCTTGCAGTGCTGTCCTCTGTGCCAAAATTTTGATGGCCTATTTTTAGGCTCCTGGAAAAGAAAGACCATTGCTTTCTTTCTGCCCCAGCAGCCTCTAAGATTTGTGTGACTGCTTTGTGTTTTCTCTCCTTCATAGATTGTAAAAATTTATTTCTAAAAGGGTGTTAAAAGGGGGAAGAAGTACTTCAGCAACTGAAGGTCTTTCTTCTGAACTATTATGAAACCCTGAAATATATTGAGAGATATATAAAAATGAAATTAATAGGGATTTAATTTCCTTTCTCTAGCACTATATTATATTTTGCCTCCCTCTTTACAACTAGTAAGAAAGTCCATGTCTCGTCTCCATGGCACAGCACTTCAGTCCGAGGAAAATGAGATTTGTATTTGGATACTCATGCAGATTGTCAGCTACCAGCTGCAACAGGACATGCAATAAAAATGTGATGCCCTTTTATAGCAACTACCGTGGGAATGGTGCAGCAAGGCAGTTTGCACATAGCATTTTTAGGGTATGACTTTGCCATTCTTCTCTGCCTTCCTGGCCTGGATCTCCCCTACAGGCATTTGGAGTTGGTTTTGCAATGAGAGTATTTACTTGGTATCATATCAAAACCTCTGCTGGGTATGTTCCCCTGGACAGCCTTGGTTGATATAGGTCTTCAAATCCAACCATCAAACAGAGAATATAGAGAATAGAGAAGTTAAGAGAAAGTCTCAGTTTTCCCCTTAAATAGGAAATATTCTGTTAAGAACAACATGAGTATGTAATAGTAGAATTGTTCTTTGCCAGGAAACAAAGAATTAGAGAAAATTATAACAAAAAAAGAAAAGTCGGTTATATTTATTTGCCAAGCAGCTTCTAATTACAACAAAATGCATGTGCTCTGCTATAAAAATCTCCAAGTAAGAACTACCTTTATTATTCTCTTGTCTTGCAAGAAAAGGGAAACTGCAATTGAAATAGAATGGCAGGAAATTTAAAGCAATAAACAAGTATTATTCATGGAATACTTAAGGATTCTGGTAGATCTCATTGTTGTGTTATAGTCCTATCCCATGCCTGGGATGGCATAGTTAAGTAATTTAATGATCATTAATTACAGTTCAAAAAAAGAAAGTTTTCAGGATATACCCTTCTCATGCTTCAAGTCGTAAGCAAGTGGATAGGAACTAATGCACTCCTTAGCATCCTTAGCATGGCCTTGTGGCTTTATATTGTGTGCCATTATGTGCCATGGCTGACACTTCCTGAAAAATTTAGTACACAGGGGTCTGTCAATGTTCCATCTTAGATCATAAGTGTAGTTTGAAAGAAATTTTCCTTGTTATAATCACAATGGTTCACGTTTGGGACGGTCTTGTAACAAACGAACTGAATTCCCTTTAGATTAAACTTAATTTAAAGTTCACTCTGCAGTTACTGGTGGGAATTCAGTCCCCAGGACCGGACTACAGCTAATCCAAAGTAAAATTATCGAAAATGCTTGTGTGTAATCTCTTGAGTACTAACAGAGCCTGTTCTACCCTGTTACACATTACTTGCTAGTGCAAATACAGCTTACATAAACTCTTCTAGGCTTTAGGCTTTTATTCTCTTTCCCAAGGTGATTTCACTGATTTACTGCTGAAGTACAATATAGAGAAAATGGTACCAGGGAAGGGGGCCTGAAATGTGCAGTGTAACCAAGAAAACGATTTCTGTTTTTGCCTTGTAAATTTCCAGAAATCGTGCTTTTATTGTTAACAGTCTATGGTAATCTCCTTACTGTAGTCTTGCCTTGTTGAATCTTGAGTTCATATAAAGTTGTAGCATTCACAACATCCTTTAGCAAGATCCTTTAACTACATGCTATGAGGAAAACTAGATTTGGTTGTTTCAAACCTGTCACACATTAGTTTTTTTCTTAATGCTTCATAGCTGTTGTGTTTGAAGGGATGCTAATTAAGTGTTCCCAAGCCATGGCATCCACACCATTCATGATGTTTAAGAATTCTCTTGAGAACATAAAAAAAAAAGACAGTTTTGTAGCTGTTAGCTGTTTTTTACCTGGGATCATAGAGAAATCAGGATAATTTTTTATCTTTCTCTAATACAACATAACAATGCTCAGACCATGTCGCCCAACATCTGTTTCATAACTATGGGCAGCAACAGAAGCTTAAGGATGAATGAAAAGAAAACTTTTTCTCATATGCTTCCAGTTAGCAGTGGCTGAGGGGTTTTCTGAGACTGAGGACACATTTTGGACCATAATGCTAAACAGACACGACTTTAACCTTCTGTGGTGTCCAGAGTGGGGTGTCTTCCATACAGATGCAGTGTGTATCTACATTGTCTCTGTCACTGGTCCCTTTAAAGGCCTGTGGATTGATGCAGAGTTGCATGTAAAGTTAAGACTGAAATTTCTAGTGCTTGGAAGGCCATTCTAGTTCTTTGTTATTTTAGCAGAGATCACCATCCATGTGCTTCTGTTGCAGTCTATATTCGAGTTGTAATAATACCTGGCTCTCCTACAGTTCTATTGCATTAGCGTATCTCTAAGAGCACTAAAAAGAGAAAATCTTTTGTAGGAAAACACTTGCAAAAATATTATTAGTAGCCCTAACACTGGTGTGGAAATAGTCTTTAATAATAAATACTTATGAGAATATAAAAAGAACATATCAGATCTAGTAATCCCTATGTGCACAGGTGTCTATGTTAATTTGTACTTTAGTCTAGACTATTCAGACAGGTTGAATTACCAACACAAGCTGGTTTTGTGGACATTTAGGTGCTCTTTTCCTAGAAGTATTTATTTTCTGGTGTGCACAACTGTTTATTTTTACAGGAGCACCTCACAACATGGGGTTTCAGGTCTCGTGGAGGGATTGGTTGCTGGAGAATCAGTGCTAATCATATACTGTTAGGCTGATGTTCTCAAAAAGGTGAAATTAATTTTCTATCTCATAATTTCTAATTTGATGCAGAAGACCTCCTTGCATGATTGAAGACATCTGAAATTCAGTGTTCCTTCTCACTCAGAGAAGGCAGAAAATATGATTTCTAGTGAGCTATGGAGAGTTCCTATGTTTCAGTCCAACAGACCCTGTCAAATCTCACTGTGACTTACAGTGTACAGTTTATTTTATCAATTTTATCAATTGCTTTATTTTTAAAGATAACTTTCAAAGAAATGCCGTTTTACCTGAAACTTGTATCCTTAGGAAGAATTAGCTCACAATTGTAGAGCAATTTGAGGAAAGTGATGGTCTATTGCTACTTATCATTAATATGTTCTTATTGCTGTATCATTTTCTCTAATGACTCCCTAAAAGCCAATTGACTTACTAAATAAATGAAAAACAATCCATCCAGAACCATACAAGCTGCTCAGTCCATATGTTTAGAATGCACAGCTGATGGGATGTGGAATTAATGTACTGAATTTAGACTTTCATTACTGGAGATTTTGAGAGAGGAGTTTTCCCCCTGGATGTGACAAAGCAGAAAAAAACCAAAACACTTCTTCCCCATGAGGAGCTAAAATAATTCTTTTTTATTGTAATGCACTTTGGAACTAGGAGGAGTGAGATTTGTGAGAAACGTTGTGAAGCACTAGAGTAAGTAAATGAGGAAAGAGTGTTTTGCCCAGTGTCAGACTTCTGTTCCAGCACTTGTATCACAGTTATTGTTCTTACGCCCACACTGAATGGCAGACAAGATGTGCCCAGCCAGAAGTATCTGGCCAGCTTTCTTAGTTAAGCCACTTCACTACTCTCCATTGCTAAACTTGAATATGCCAAATCACCATCATTATGAAGAATATACTCTTTGAATTTCTCTGAATGTAAACCCTGAGGCATTAGGGGAAGGATTGAAGCAAACCCCAAAAACCTAGCCAAGATGAAAAAAGTCTTTTCAGGAGCTGGTCTTGGTGATGAGGTCCATGTGGCAAACTGGTTTAAGTACCTGCTTGGGACACCTGTAGATGAAGCTGCAGGATGTACTTCTGCATTCTAGGCAGGCAGGTAGAACCTCCTCCCCTTCTGAGTATCAACAGAATTGTCCTCAGCCACCCTGTTTAGACAGATTGTAGCTCAATCTCTCACCTAGGAAGACCAAGGCATCTCTGCATGGCATTTTTTTGTTGTTTATTTAATTCTCCTTCTTGGTGTGCTTGACCTTGTCATTTCACCGAGCACTAATAGGCTCATTTGTCCTGCAGGATAAGAAGGACTTCAATAACAGAAGCAGTGAGGAAATGAACCTGTTAGACGTTACTAAATCAGTTTATAACTTCTTTTGCATTGGATCTTGGGCATTGTCCAGCATGTAGGAGATTTAGGTATTACTCAGCTTGTTGAAAAGAAAACTGTCTTGCAAATTCATCAGTTGGTAGAGAGATTGAATTAGAAAATTCTGGAGGGTGATGGGCTGCTGACAGAGGTAGAGAGGATTGATGGGAAGCTGTGAATAAAGGATCCAACCAATTGCAAATCTGAAATCTAAGTAGTAAAGGCAACTGTGACAAACTGTTCACTGAAATTGTGGACTTTCCATCTTTCCAGACATTAACCCAAATAAATTTTTTTCTCCGACTAAAATAAGCTTTAGCTCAAAATTGCAGACTGTATCTTAGTATTTGTTGCCTGTGCTAGATGCAGAAGGATATATATGACCCAATTATCTTCTCCAGCAGTCATATTGCATTCTATAGAAAGAAGCACCTCTAAGAGAATAAAACCACATTTTCTGGTTGGGGTGGGCTTTTCTATCTTCAAAAATGTAAAGAAATATGTTATTTTAATTTTGTGATCTGCATCAGACCATAATGGTTTTTTTGGAACTTACTGGAAAGATTTTCATCTGAGTAAGTTCAATAAAATGATAAACTTTATTACTCCATTTCCCTGTCAGAACATTTCCAGAGAGACATTGTAGTTAATTGTGTTATCATTAAAAAAAAGAAAGAAGAAAATTCAAATTCTTGTTTATATTTAGAACAAACAAAGCTTCAATGACAGAACATTTTGTTCAATAAAAAATCTGAAGCTTTGAGATCTGTAGAAATCCATTAAAAATTAAAATAGACATTTCTTCTCTATTTCTTCCATTATTTTTAACTACAAAAAAAATTAAGGAAAAGCATAACATTTTGCAGAAATCCTTTTAAAAGAATTGTGTGAATATACCCTAGTGGAAGAACCTTCTCTGTTACCTCCTGTAATTGTTTTATCCCCCAAAAATCTTCTTGCCTAGCACACTCATCTGGTTGGAGTTAGAGGTATATAATTTCTTATCGTCAAGAGGAATTTAATCCTTTTTTCCCCCATGGTTATTACAGGGCTTTCAGCAGAAATTCTCCTTCCATAGTAAAGAGATTGTGGCCATCAGTTGTTCCTGGTGCAAGCTGGCGGTAAGTGGAAAATACTTAAGGAGACTGTGTCTGGGTTTAACTAGAAGTGTTTGTGAGGTTTTTTTGGTTTGTTGGTTGGGTACTTCTGTTTGTCTTGGTTTATTTTTTCTTTTTCTTTTTCTTTTTCTTTTTCTTTTTCTTTTTCTTTTTCTTTTTCTTTTTCTTTTTCTTTTTCTTTTTCTTTTTCTTTTTCTTTTTCTTTTTCTTTTTCTTTTTCTTTTTCTTTTTCTTTTTCTTCTCTTTTTCTTCTCTTTTTCTTTTCCTTTTTGTTTTTCTTTTTCTTTTTCTTTTTCTTTTTCTTTTTCTTTTTCTTTTTCTTTTTCTTTTTCTTTTTCTTTTTTCTTTTTCTTTTTCTTTTTCTTTTTCTTTTTCTTTTTTCTTTTTTCTTTTTCTTTTTCTTTTTCTTTTTCTTTTTCTTTTTCTTTTTTTTCTTTTTCTTCTCTTTTTCTTCTCTTTTTCTTTTCCTTTTTTTTTTCTTTTTCTTTTTCTTTTTCTTTTTCTTTTTCTTTTCTTTTTTTTTTTCCTTTTCTTTTCCTTTTTCTTTTTCTTTTTCCTTTTCTTTTTTCTTTTTTTTTTCTTTTCTTCTCTTTTTCTTTTCCTTTTTGTTTTTCTTTTCTTTTCTTTTTCTTTCCTTTTTTTTTTTTTTTTCTTTTTCTTTTTTTTCTTTTCCTTTTTCTTTTTCTTTTTCTTTTTCTTTTTCTTTTTCTTTTTCTTTTTCTTTTCTTTTTCTTTTTCTTTTTCTTTCTCTTTTTCTTTTTCTTTTTCTTTTTTTCTTTTTCTCTTTCTTTTTCTTTTTCTTTTTCTTTTTCTTTTTCTTTTTCTTTTTCTTTTTCTTTTTCTTTTTCTTTTCTTTTCTTTTTCTTTTTCTTTTTCTTTTTCTTTTTCTTTTTCTTTTTCTTTTTCTTTTTCTTTTTCTTTTTCTTTTTCTTTTTCTTCTCCTTCTTTTTTTCTTTTTCTTTTTCTTTTTTCCTAAGAAGGCATGGCTTAGGAAGATAATCTTTACTTACATGTCCTAAGTCTCCATGCTTTGAAGGACTTGAAGATGGTGGAGTTGGGAATATTGCTCCAGTTTTTGTAGCATCATCCTCTTCTTCTTCTCCAGGCTTCCTGTTTGTCTTTCTTGTCCTCTTTCTTGACTCTTTCCTTCTCTTCCAGTTTCATAACAAAGTCACCTGTTTCATGCTGCATCACATTGAGGAGCCATGTTCCCTGGGGGCTCATGCTGCTGTCATTGTGCCTCCCACCTGGATCATTAAGGTGAAGAAACTTCAGGTAACTGCATGCTGATGTTTGTTTCTGAAGCTGTCTGGCTGTGCAGGGCCAGCCTGGCTTCTCTACCTGGTCCTCCTTCACCAAGGCATGCTTGTTCAACCCTGTCTCTATCCCTGAAACTCAGCATACATCCATGGTTGTTAAGAACCTGTATCCTCTTTCCCCTCCATCAACTCTTTCAGTAAATTTCCCTGTTTGGGATGATTAGTAACAAACATGACTGGTTCTGAGTTAATTCAATTCAGAGTTGTTCCTGTAACTGTGAGTTCAGCAAGCATACTGCAAGACATCCCCTGTGTGGTAGGCAGTCAAGCATGTTTCATTAAATAGAGCTGAGCAAATACAAGGAAAAACTTCAGAAACATTGACTTGAACTGCAGAAAGAATAGGCTGTGTCTGGACTGGCATCTCTCTGAATTGTCTTTAATGGACATGTAAAGAATCAGGTCCTACGCAGTCAGCATAAACTCACAATGCTCGTTGAGTTGCACACAACAGGTTCAGACGTCAAAGCTTTTGTGATGAATGTGGTAGATCTTGGAGAGGGTTATTCACTGCTGAACACAACAGGGAGAAAAGATATCCAAAAGCGAGCTGGCCAAAAATTAAAAGGGGGTTCCCATCATGCAAGAATAACTCTTTCTTTGAAAGTATGTTTTTACTCCAAGTTGAGCTGAAGGAAACAAACAGTGAACATATCAGCGAGTCAGAAATGCTGGTTAAATTTTTATTTCAGAACATTCTTTATTTCAGTCCATCGTTGGGAAGTTACCTGGTCTTTTTGACTCTGCCTCCTGGTACTCAAGAAAAAGCTAAGAAGTTCAGGCTGTAGCCAAGGCACTAAGACAAAAGTAGTCCATGAAACCAGAAAAAGGCCTGAGGCCTAAATTGTGACACTGTCTTTAGTTCCAGTTTAGGGATGTGACAGATTTGGGCATGAGTAGGAAGTTGGTAAAGACAAGGGGCAGAGGGAAAGGGAAATATATGGATAGAGTAACCAAAAATTCAACCAAAGAGACCTCTATTTCTCCTTTAGGTCAAGAGAGAGCAGAGCAAGACACCTAGCCACCTCCATCCTGAGAAAAAAAGGCTTTTTGCCATTTGTAGATTTTCCCCACATTCTTCTTTCTCTGTTTTACTCAATCTCCTCCAGAGAAATACTTTTTTCTCTTTCATTGAGGAATGTTTGAGTTCTTGGCAGGGAATTAATATCCTTGGCTAATTTTCAGCAACTGTGTGCTGTTTGACAGATGTATCCATGTTTGACTTATTAAAAGAAGCTTTTCTTCAACCCTTTTAATTCTTATTTAATTTTTAGTAAAAGAGAAAAAGCCCCCCCAAAAAACCCAAACAAACAAACAAAACCCCAAGAAACCCTGATGTGTAATTTTCTTTTTATTTGGCTTTTGCCCAAAGCAGAGTACCTTCTTTATAATATTAGTAGAGAATTTGCTTTCTTATCCCTTTTTTAAAAAATTACAAATTAAAAAATTAATCTAATCCAGGTAATTATAATTTATGGAAAAATATCTTTTAAATAAAGGCTTAAAATATGAAACTGAAAGAAAGTATATGTTAACTTTGTGTGCCTGAGTCATGAGCGTAGAGAAAGGACTTCATTATTATCTTGCCATCACATGGTCAGTAGCATGCAAAACCTTATCTTGAGTAGATGAAGCATTAAATAGATCAAAATTGTATTTTACAAAGACAACGGGTGCATTTCCATGAAGCTTCCTAATAGCACCCATTGGAGTTATGGGAAATATGTCCTTATTATCTAGAAAATAGTGATGCATCTTTTGGATGTGTTTTCAGATTTTTGGCAGAAGTTTTGTTTTTTTATTTATTATTTTCTTAGGAAGTATTTTTACTCTCCTGTTGTTTCTGGCCAGTTCTGCTTCTGTGTATTATGACTCTCTTCACCCTACAGAAATGTTTGGTAAACATTATATATTCACATCACTTGATTCAGAGAGTACAAACACAATATTTACAAATTCTTATAATTTCACATTAAAAAAATGAATGTGTAGCCAACAATCTTTTTTTCACATATTCCACAGTCAGAATAAATATGGCTAGAAGCTTTTTGGGTATAAAATATTTCCTCAGCTCTAATTATCTGCTTACATCAGTCACAGACAACTCCTGAATTCCCAGCTCATATAAAATTGATTTTAGTGGTGCCTTCATCCTGCTTCTTTGTGGTTTCCTTTAAGTAAATAAGATGGCATTTTGTAGCAAAATCTTGCTCAGTTTTATGATTTTTTATTTTTTGATTGCCACAAAAATGGTTTTCCATGCTTATTTTGTACAACATGGGTCACCACCTTTCAAATATTAGGCTTGCACAAAGACCACACTCTGTGTCTTGTTACCAACAGTGTTGTGCTAGTGAAGCATCATGGTGTGATTGGTTATGAACAAATTTATGCTGACAACCTATGGTCCAAATGGGGAACTTTTGCTTCTTGTAAGCAACTGATTGCAAGATGAAGACTATTCAAAATGGTTCAAAGAGTTTTGGAATTGGTGGTAGTGCTGTGTGGAATAACACCCTTACATGAATGGAAAACTCCCAATACCCCTTCCATGTTATCCATAATGTGAGCCACTTCTGTAACTTTTCTACTGATTTCCAGTATTTCTGTATTGTTAGCAGTACTTTGATGTCAGCTCTGTTTTCCTGGGCTTCAAAGCAATTCCATCTCCTTGTTTGTGAAGTAGGTCATCCTTGTTGACTGGTGGTATTTTGTTATAGGTAAGGTTTGATAGCCAAAGTGGTGTTAGCTCTGGCAATGGACTTGGCTGTGTTATGGGAGAAAAGTAGATGATAAGGAGGATCTGACTTATGGATTTACTGATTTATTCTGTCTTCTGTTTGGGATGACAAAGACAGTAATCGTAGAATTCCAAGGTTTTTCTGTTCAAGGTGAGTAAACTTGGTGTTTTCTTTTCCTCCTTTGAGGACTGTGAGCTAGTTCTAGTTATGTTTCTGGTTTATTTCTTTACTTCCTCAATTGCTGAGTGCAGCTGACTTGTCTGATAGTGGTATGTGAACAACCAGAAGATGGTCAAAATTGACCTTCCCAGATGCTGTTCATTGTTTAAGTAATTTTAAAATCAGTGTGCTAAAAGCCTTTGGAAACTGGGGATGACATGTTGTAAAGGAAAAGGTTCAAAGGTTTCATTGGATTTGTCTGAGGTAGTCCATGGCCTTTACACCATCCAACAGCATCCAAGAAGTACTCCAGTTCTGTTCCTTTACCTAAGCTTTCTCAGAGCTATACTGACCATTCAATAATGTGAAAAATCTTTTTGAAGATGAACAAACTGACATCCACAAAGGAGAGGTTTCCTCTCTTAGAGGCAAGTTAGGATGTACCTGTGGTGCCCATTTAAAGGTATGCTTTGCTATCAGGTTCCTTAATGAATAACATTATATGTTTACAAAAATACTCATTACCTTGTTCTGTGAACAAGGTATTATGTATACATTTATTAGCTGTGCAAAGACTGCTGATATTCTTTGGCTGTTACTTTTCTGCATGTTTGCAAAAAACCTTGAGTGTGTTTAAGCAGCTTTTTGCGATTCATCTGCTACGGGCAGGTGGTTGCAATTACTGTTGCAAAGCTTTAGGTTCTGTTAAACGTGCGTACTATAGGTGTAGGCATGTTTAAAAGGATTAAAAAAAAGGAGGTGAAATAACGTTGAGATGCAGCATTTAGTGCCTTTTTGAGTATGGGAATGAAAATGGTTATAATCATGAATGGAGGCTTAGCCTTAAACGGTTTCTTTAATATAGCTCTATGTGTTTTCCAACCCCACCGTTAGGTACATTATAGTGGAATTTAATGACAACTACACTTAAACAGTCTTTAAATTATTCTTTTATAATTAGTCAGAGTTTTACTGAACTGTCTTTACCCTTGGTACGCATTTGAGCTTTCAGCACACAGGAGTATGGATAGACTACATCTCCTCTCTCTGACCTATGTTTTTCCCCAGTCCAGGGAGAATCCTTCAGAGAATGCCTGAGGGGCTGGGCCCCCATGGGAGGCAGCTTTGAATGTAATGCCCCCATAACTTTCTGTTGGCATCAAGACTTAGGCCTGTAGTCAATGTGGCTACTGAAGTAGGGCAACACAAGACCATGCAGATGGGATTGCTGATGAACTTAGTATCAGTGCAGTCTTTATGGTTTATCATGCTTTCAGGATCCCTTTGTATCAGAGTAGGGAAGAGTACGAACACTTTTTTAGGTGGTTTCTCAAAATATGGTCTAAAAGGGCAAATTCCTGAAACTGCTCTACAGAGCTGTCTTTTCTTCTGTATTTTCAGTAAGCAATAAGGCAAGACTATTTCCTTCTCCAGGAATGCTGAGAGCTTGGGACCTTGTGCTCTGTGGCAGGCTTCTCTTGGTCTATTGTGATAGAAAACAATGCCTTTAGGTATTTCAGTTAGATAGCTATTAGTTTTTCTTCTCAGGGATGTGGAAGCATTAACTTGTGTATCTGGTGTGTCATACTCAAGTCCTGAAATTCTGATAGTGGTTGATGTGTATTAAACAAAAGAGTATTTAGAGTATTTCCCAAAAGACAAAATGTCAATTATGGAAAGATTTATTAGGGTTTCCTGCAGGTATAACTTCAATTAGTGAATACAAATAAATAAAAAATATGATAAAATTCCCCTTTTTTTGACTGTTCTTATCACACCAGAACACCATTTTGCACAGTAACGCCAAGCAGACTGTCATCTGCCTGGAGAATAGCCTTGACATAAGTTGTATTTTAATAGATTCTGCAAAAATGCAAGCACTTGTACATTTTTTTCCCTATGTAGTTAAGTGATATAGTTATTTAAAAACACAACAAAAAATCACTCCTTGAACACCTTCTTTACTTAAATCCTTAAAAATTAGCAATTCAGTTTGTTCCTTAGCAGATGATTACACAAGCTTCTTGGTAGGCTGGAACTGACTCTACAGTGGCAGCATCATATTCCATGGTGGCCTACGTTATGTTCAGTCATAATGGTTGCCAGAGCTAAAACTTGTTGTTTTCTTTCCTTAAAAAAAAACCAAAAAACAAACAAACGAAAAAAAAAAAACATGAAAAAGATCTTATTTATCATGTTTTTTTATTACATCTTTATGCAGGTGGTCTCCATACCAGGAGACGAGCCTGATTGGGCAGGAGACTGGAGCCCCGAAGGGGAAACGGGCGTCTCCTACCCCTATTGGGAGGGTTGGCAGGTACAACATGTGGTGTTATGTGAGTCTATGGGAGCATCTGATCTTTTTTCCCCCCTCACAGCGTGGGAAAGTTTCCAGTTCCAAAGCACCAGTCTGGTCTCCGTGTGTGGCTTTCTCCATAAACGGTGGTGTGGAAGTGTAAAGCATGCAGCGCATGTAATTTAAATCTTGAGCATGTGCCAGATACTCTTATCATTCTCCAAGTGGACATGCATGGAAGAGCTTCGTAAAGGGGCTCTGTCTGGGACTGTTTTCTAAATTTTGTTTTGCTTTTCATGTATTCTTTTTTTCTTTTGATGTAGAACTCCTTAAAGACTTCAACAAGGCGAAAGAAGAGAACATCCTTTAAAAGAAAAGCCAGCAAAAGAGGAAATGAAGTAGGTATTCGAGTGCTTTGGAAATAATACTCCTTTTGTTTAAATGTCTAAACACAGATTTTAAAGTTTTTCGGCTTTTTAAAACTTTTTTTTCACTGAAGTGTTTAATGTATTTTTCCCTGGGAAATTCCATGATATTGAATTTGTTGTTAGAAGAGATAAAACTTGTATAAAAAGTTTTATTTTCTGAGTTGATTTTTTTCAAGAAACAACGTACCAGACTCCAGAAGGACCAGAACCCTAATGAAAGAGTGTTCCCTTGGGAGAAGAGAAAGTAAGAGACTCTCTGAGTAAGAGACTCAGCTCACACCCTTTCTTTTCATTAAGCAAAACAGGGGTGTGAAACTGGGGTTATGATACCCATGGTGAGTGCACTGATGCAAGGCTGTGGTCCAGATGTGATCCATTTTAGGCTGTCTTCTTCAGGGGATCTAATATTAAAATTGGACCATAGAGAGAGAAAACAGATTATTGCTCTATTGGTTTGATTTGTGTCTTATAGAAAACCTTGCTTCCAGATCCTTCCTAGTGGGTTAATTATATAGAGAAACAGCCTCATGGGAGAGGTGGAGCCTGCATATCCAGGACTCTCTGGTTCAAGTCCTTTCCTGCAGGGTGGGAGAGCTGCAGACCAGAAACTGGAATCCATGTCTGTTAGAGCCCAGGACAGTGCTGTAATTACCGGGTGTAATTGTGGGTGTCCTGCAGGGGCTAGGGAGTAGGAAGGCAAATAGTTTTCTCATTGATGTATCATGTTGGATCTGTGGTATTTGTTCAAAGGTGGGAAGGCAGCAAGTCCAAGAATTTGAGAGCAGATTATCTGCAAATAAGTGCTTATGCAACTTGTCTGTTAGACTTAATTAATGGAATAAATCACTCATTCTATTTTCCTTTGGAAAAACTGTTTGTATTAGAGATAACACTGTATCTGATACATTATTGGTGTTGTGTGAATAATTGCAGGGAATAGGGTCAAAAATAATCTCGAAAGAATTTTGAGATAGTTGTGTGCTACCCTGAAATCATATTTTTCACCTCTTATTTGATTTTGTTGTCTCAGCTGGATAAATTACTTTCAGCTGGGCACACATTGACATGGCTGTACTATTTCCAGTCTCTGAGGTACTTTTGTCAGAACTAGGTTGGGTCTTCTGTGTGTACTAACTTGTACTAAAGCTGTTTCTTGCTTCTGTTTCTCAGGATAACAAGGGCCGTCCTTTTGTGATAAAGCCTATCTCCTCTCCACTCATGAAGCCACTGCTGGTTTTTGTCAATCCAAAAAGTGGAGGGAATCAGGTAAGAGTATCAGCTGGGTCTGGATTGCAAAGTTTAGGTTTAATTGCCAGGTTTCTGCAAATGACACCATTTCTTGGCCAGTCGGATAGAAAGGACTCTATGCCTGAAGAAGCCTGAAGACCTTCCTCAGATGAGGTCCTTGCAGTGGAATGGCCTTTCTACTTCAGTAGAGTTGGATGACTGGAATGGATATTTGAGTATTTGAGTAGTTGTATTCCTATCTTCAGATTCTTGAAAGGAATCGAAAAATTTGGAGGTTTTCAGATTTCATCTTTCCACAGAAAATTTAGGTTTCCACTGAAGTTTTAGGCTTACCCTTATCCAAAAAGTGGTTTAACTTTGCTAGGAAGGGCTGTTGAAATTACTGAATGTGAAATGATGTACTCCTATGGCATCTAAAAGAAATCATTAGTGGTCTTGCACTGTGCCACAGAGACCAAGTTTCAGCAACTAAAATGCAGCAGACTTCTTCCTTAGGATTCTTGGAATTAATACTTACCCAAGTGAATATTTTCCTGGTTCTGCCACTTTTTGAATATCAAAGAATTTGAGTGCCTTTTGATAAACAGGGCCTTGTAATAGAAAAGATTGGTGTAAGATACAACAGAGGCCTATAGAGCATGGAGAGTAGCATAGAACTGCTCATTTTCTCTTCTTTTAGCAGTAGGGATCATATAAAATAAAACTGTTTAGACTGATTCAAAACAAAAGGAAAAAGCTGGTTCTTCTCACAGTCTGTAGTTCAGTGAAAAACTTCTTGCAATAGGATGTTGTGGATGCTAAACATTTGCACAGGCTGGAGGAGATATTTGGAAGTGAAAACCGTGAAGTCCTGTACCTCCCTCTGGTTCAAGTGTTCTATGAACTGCAACAGCTGAGACTGGAAGAATGCTTATGGCAAGCATCACAATTATTTTGTCTCTTCTTATACCTTTTCCCAGGTACTATGACTACTATTCTTGTTTCTTCACTTCAGGGAAGGTGTCAGGCAGAAGAGCCATCCCTGGGAAGGGAGAGCTATGGAAAATTCCTGATGTGTACCCCAGGGCCATGTATGAAAGGCATTCTTGAATTAGAGTACATGCTCAGCCCATAGAGTTCTTAGTTCTCTGCTGCTAGTAAGAGATCCTATCACTTTGTGTCTGGAAGGAAGGAATTTGCATGGGAATATGAACCCCAGAGTTTGAGAAAACAGAAATTATACCTTTAGGTGATGGGCTGGCCACACTTCACTGAGGGAGGGACCATTGGGGCAGCTGTACCCCATAAAGTCCTTGACTACTGCTTCATTAGATGATAGAGGTTATAATTATGAATGATCATCGTGATGATGGTGGAAGGCAGAGCACTGCCACTGCTTGGACATTGGGCAGCACACTGTCCAGTGTGATGGAGATTTTGGCTACAATCTTGTTCAACTTCTTGCTGAGGATAGCTGAGGGTGAGGTGGGATAACAGAGGTTTCCTCTTATTCCAGGTGGTGAGAAGCAGGCAAACAGGTTGCTGTGGGAGATGAACCTTTGGTGTGATCCCAAATGCCTGTTCTCATGGACCACTAGTGATCTGTGCTGTTGAAACTGGTCTATATGCCTGCATGTGCACCTCGTCCTGGATTGCTATTCTACAGAGCAGTCATTTGCTATGCCACTTTCTAGTTTGTCTTCTTGTTTTATGTTTGCTTTATAAATTACTGAAAGAAAGAAAAGCAGTTCAAATGTAGCGAATAATGCACACTATTATTTCCAACAGTCATTAATCTGCTCATAATTTCCCTTCCTTTGATTTTTCTCTCTTGCCAGGGCACCAAGGTTCTCCAAATGTTTATGTGGTATTTGAATCCACGCCAGGTCTTTGATCTCTCTCAGGAAGGGCCAAGAGATGCGTAAGTACTGGAGCCTTCATTGCTGTGCGTCCTATTTCTGGTCTGGTCAGGAAAACAGGAAAAGATCTAGCTTGGCTGGATTAGTGACCATGTGAGGTTTACATATCCAGGTTTTGGTAGCAAGGGGAAGGGCTGCAGTGGGGGCTTTGGTGAGAAGAGGTCAGGAGGTGCCCCCATGAATGGACAGAGCCGGGTCCAGGTGGCTCCAAGGCTAGCTGAGGATCCCAGTGCCTGACCATTCCCTTTTGAAAGAGCATTCCAGTGGGGAAAGGTGCCTCAAGGCTGCCACATGACAGCACTGTGCAACTGTCCCTGCTCACTGAGTAACTAATTCAGCTTAGCCAGACAATAATTGAAGTGCAAACCTTTATCAAGGGAGAGAGTACCTCTCTTTAAAGGGCTGATTCTTGCTGCCAAGGGCTAAGAAACCATCCATTTGTGATATTGGAAATGAGGATACTGGTTTTACTTAACCATCTGTTCAGAACTACTTTCACATTTTGTAAATTTGTTTTCTATGTTTTTGTAAATATTATTACTGTAAATATTTTACAGCAATAATGTAAAATCAAATATTTGCCTGTAGAACATTCCAAGTGCTTCCTATTCAAGGCACCCAAGCTTTTTATCTTTCTGCAGAAACACCTACACTACTCTTCTCTCATAATGTTTAGAAGCTTTAAGTTAGACATATATTTTTCAGAGCTGTATAATGGGGAAAAGGAGGGTCAAGTCCTCTGGTCACTCAGCTCTCTACATGTGAATGTTCCCCCCTTCGTTAGGAAATATTTCATTATGGCATTCTGAAGGGTGCAACTGAAGGAGCAGGACTTCAATGGATGCTTTTTTTGGTCTCTCCTGTTGATATTTAGATCACATATCCAGAGAAAGAACACTATTACATATTCTTGCCTTCTGTGGAGTTAAAATACAGTCACTAGTTGAAGAAGCTGTCACATTATACAAGACTGAGAAGTAGTAACTCAACAAGTCATGATGAAGAACATTAAATACTGCTTTAAAACCTCAGTGTTTAAATTTGTTTGCTTTAGGGTAAGAGAAAAATGAAAGATTTTGACCTCCCTAGAGGGAATGTGAAAATCTGGGAAGATGCTAAACTGATCAAACACTTGCCAGCAGGTGCTGCCTAACATAGAGGAAGGCTCCATTTCATATCCTAGTGGTTTTGCATTTCCACCTCCACTCATATTCTTAGTAAAGAATATTTGAAAATGCAGTAAGTGGTGGTTACACTGTCACTCAGCAAAATGCATGAAAAATGTCTGCATTGCTGTTCTTACATTTTTCTCCTTTTTTTTTCCCCTTTCCCTCCCTGGGCAGGCTGGAGCTGTACAGAAAAGTGCCAAACCTGAGGATCCTGGCATGTGGTGGGGATGGGACGGTAGGTGGCAGGGACCTGGCAGTCCCATGATCTTTGGCCAAGTGATTAAACTCCTCACAGTAGTGGGTTTCCCACCTTACACTGTCTGCAGAGGCACAGAGAGATAACATATCTTACACTTGTGAAATCTAATACTTGCTTTTCAATTTTCTGTGTGGCCTGGCCTGTGTAGATATGGGGCCAGATTCTCATGTCCAAAGCTCTCTTTCCTTTATGCATAAAGGTTTTGTACAGCTTTAAAGGGGTAAAGACTAATTTTGCTGGTCTTCTCTCACTATATACATTAGATCTGAGGTCTAGAAGGTTAACAGTGTCTGGGACCCATTAAATCCTAACTTTTGCTCCTTCCTGCTAGATCCTGGCAGATCCAGGTTGAGTACTTTTCTTTACAACAGAATTTCCATGGTCTTGGATAAGTGAATGGTGTCAGGCCATTAAAGGATTCAGGCGCCTTCATTTGGAGAAAAACTCTGAAGGTCATGAGTGGTAATGGACTTATTATACCTGCATTTTCTTTCTAATACTTGAAAATATTTTAAATCTTAGTCTGTGCCACTGAGTGCTAAATACAGTTGAAAAACTGACCTTTGCTCTCTAGGGGGTTCAGATCCCAGCATGCATTTGATGGCAATTTTAACAGTAAGTATGGTAAGAAAAATGCATTACTACTCACAAGATGCAGTGATTGGACAGAATATGTAGATATATCTATGTAGATATTTAGGGCAAGGAAAGGTGGTTGGTTTATTTTGTAGAGAGCTGAATCCCTTCTCTTAATTTGTCTCTGCTTGAATTTCTGGGGGAATTTTTTCAGGTTCTGTGGGTTCTTTTAAAACCCCAGCTGTAGGGTTATTAATATCAATGTTTCCCCTGCAAGAATGAAGGAAAAAAATCAGTGATGAGACTACTGCCTTGCTGGTACGTGGGAAAGTAAGACGTGACTGTTACTGAATGATGAACTTTCCTTAAGAAACATGAAAGACAGTGTAGCAGTTGGCATTGGCTAAGAAAAAGTGTTTCCATCTGTTTTCTTTCCCATCTGAGGAAGGGGGAAAAAAGATGAAGATATTAAAGGAGAAAAGAATACAACTACATTGAGGTGGACCATCCTATTTCCCTTTGCTGAACTGTGTGAGCGAGAGGTGGCAGCACCTTCTCATTAGTATGAGCAGCGCTCTAGTATTACCTTTGCTGCTGCTCAGTTTGAAACAAATTAATATCTAGTTATTACCAAAGCCATTACATCTAGAAATGAAAAATCTTGTTCAAATGGACTTAATGAATATGCAATGAGACCAGATGTTACCTCTCGTTATTGAGGTGAATCAGAACTTATTGTAACTTTTCCATCGTCACTTCAGGGCGGGAGTGGAAAGCTTTGCTTTCAAAGCAATCAGGAGCTTTCTGTTTACAGGGAAATGATAGTATGTGTCATCCTGGATTATGCAACTGATGTACAAGGTTTAGAATTGACCTCAAGTTAAATAGCAAAGTTGTACTTATAAATTGAAACTTGACATTTCTGTTCATCAGTTAAAAGTATTTACAAAAGTGATGGATATTTTGATGTTACCCGTAGCAGTGGGAGGCTGAAGCACAGATGTGTGGATTAAGTCAGTGGCAGTGACAGTGACCAACTTCTTTAAGAAGTCCTGGCTGAAGTGATGTTATCTTGACTTTTTATTCTGTCTCCTGTTATCAGTGCAGAAGTATAGATATTTTGAAAAAGAGAGGATTACTTACATCTGAAAATCCCTATAAAGATCTCAGTATTTATGGTGATATCCAAGGTCATGAGAGCTGTAAGTACTTGAGATGGCTGTTGTCAGACAATGAACTCGAATAGGGGATCACATCCCAGATGAATGCTTTAATAATTGGACAATTGGTTATGATAAATAGCTGTCTGATAAATGCCATTTGTGCAAAATTAATTTTTTAATAGACGTGGAGAAAGAAATACCACAGAATAGTAAATAGCATGGTGGTTTCTGTATTTATCAGGGCACACCCTCTGCAGTCCTTCAAACTCCAGCTATTTTTCCTGATGGCCATGTTATGCTGGCTGCCTTTTTTGAAGCTACAGTGCTATCCTCGTTTGGATTGAGAATATATTTGAAACCTCAATAATATTAGTTGCAGCAAGAAAAATTCAGTCCAGCTGTAGTCAGGATTTTGGTTTTCTGTCCTGTTTAAAACTTCACATTTGCAATAGAAACTGCATCTTTGAAAACTGGCAACAGGAAAAAAAATCTTCTGTTCATTTTTATTAATTCTTTATCTAAAAATGCAGCATGGATTCTTCACCTTTTTTTCTTTTTTTAAGTGAGAAGTAGTTTAAGAAAGAGTCCTTTGTTTTTGCAGCAAGAATTTCAGTCACCAAAAGTTAGATAACATCTTTAGCACTCCCATTTGAAAATTACCATTTAATGAAAACAAGATAATTTGCAGTAATTTGTTCCTTCTGGCTAGATATCTATTTGAAAGCTTTATGTAGTCCAGAAGAAAGATAGAAGAAATAGCTCTCTGAAATAATGAATAGTTTAGGATACAAAAGACAATGATTCATTGTTCCAATCCAAAGCCTCCAACCCTAAGCCGGAGTCTGTCTTTAAGCCTAGTCTTCTATTCTTTTATTAGATATTTATGTGTGTGTATACCTGTATATTGTATATATATAGATATAATGCCTTGAACTGAGTGAAATAATGCAGCACTAAGGTCTTTTTGGGAAAGGGAGACTTGTGAGCAAGTCCATGCTTGGCAGGACAAGTTCTGAGACACTGTGCTGTTTTAATGTGTCTCTCATTTTCTTTCATAGCTGTTTGTCAAAGGTTGATTTTCTTTTGATATAAGAGTAATTTTTTTAAAAAATGATCTTGAATTGTCCATTTTATTCTTTTTATTCATTTTAAAATTTCTTTTACTTGATCTTCTCTGTGAAAAAGAAAAAGAATACGATATGATCAAAATATGTCTTTTCCCCTTTAATGTTCCTGATGGTCCTCTTAATTTCCCTTTTTATAGGTGGGCTGGATCCTGTCCATCCTTGATGAGCTGCAACTCAGCCCCCCACCTCCTGTGGCTGTCCTTCCACTTGGCACTGGGAATGACCTTGCCCGCACCCTCAACTGGGGTGGGGTAAGGACTGGCTTGGGTACCCTTACATGGGGGTTCTCAACTTGCTGCTCAGATTATTTGTGTGGGGTGAAACTTTTGGCTAAAACAGCAGGCAGGACTGTGTCCAAGGTCTGCTTCAGGCTGGCAGAACGGTTTGCTTCAATTTGCAGTCGGGGATTTTGAATTACTAATGATGTTCTTGCAATAAAAATGTATGTCGATATATCTGGTATTTCAGGCCAAGTATCAAGAACAGTAAACAGACTTCTAATTTAAGCATCTTTTAAACTTTCTCTTTGGTTATCCTTTACCACAGTACTGGACTTATTCCAGGAAAGGCAAATATACTTTGAATTCCTCTCCTTATGGCCTTACTTTGCCTGCCCTAGACTTGTGCATCTCAATAGTAGCTTGTTAAAATGTTCAATCAAAAATTTATCGAGGCTCTTAGGCATGTGTATAAGGAGGGAAGTCTGTCAGGTAACTGGTGAGTAATGTGATTTATTTTCACCATCTGTGGCTGATATTCTGGTCACTCTGCTGTCAGGGTTACACAGATGAGCCTGTGTCTAAGATCCTGTGCCATGTAGAAGATGGAACCATTGTCCAGCTGGACCGCTGGAATCTTCAGGTTGAGCGCAACCCTGATTTGCCCCAGGATGAGCTGGAGGATGGGGCACGTAAGGTTAGAGCCTGCTTTTTCCCATGGAAACTGCAGAATGCTTATCAACCTCTTTGGGTTACGCTTTAAGCAGCATGGGTGGGGAGTTCTGCAACTTTTAAATTTTCTATTTGCTTCTCTCTCTTTGATTCTTTTCATGTGTCAGTGATTCCAGAGCTGTGTGAAAGGCATTTATTTGTTGTTTGAAACACTCTGGCATTGAACACTTATGTCAAAGATTAAATCCTGGAAAAAAATCCCTAGCATTTATCAGAAAGATCATTGCTGTGTTTCTCTAGTTGCAGGAGAAGCAACCCTGTGGCTACCATCCATTCCCCAATTAGACAAAGCTAAAAAAAGGATGTAAAATTTTATTCCTTAGGATTTTGCTAATGGATACTGGCTGTTTCCTAGTTTACAGCAAGGTGTATTTTTGTATTTAACTTCTTTGTGTGCGGGTCTCCATGTCATCTCCACTAGTGTAACTTGGTAGTTGAAGAGCGAGAAAATTTTTGTGAGGAATTCACATAGTAATGCATAATTTGGACTAGAGATGTTGAAAATACTACAGAATTTTAAAAAACCCTCCTGATTTGGTGAACTATTTTCCTCTTCTCATTTATAAATTCCAGCTTATCTATGGGATGCTACAGATGCCTCTCTATAGCCCAGCTGGGTGTGTGAAACAAGATATGTGCCTGCCTGCCTTTGTGCATCCTCGATAGGATTAGGGCTTCTTCTCTGGGACTTGGATTGCTCTTGGTTATATGTGAAGGGAGAAGAACACAGCTGGAGTTTCATTTGCTATGCTGAGCTTGAAGAACCAGCAAAACCTTTGAAAACCTTTGTGTTGGTGATATCTTAAGTGGTGCGGCCTTATGGGAAATCTTAATGACAACATAAGGAACCCTTTGATGTGTTAACAAAGACACATATATGATCATAAAGCACCGCAGGTCTATTTGTGTTCTTTGGGCTCTTGTATCCAATCATTTTCCACAAGCCATTACAAACCTTCAGAACAACCTTCTGCTTACATTTCCCTGATATGTTCCACTCTGTTCTTAGTAGGTTTCCATGATGAGCCAAGTTTAAATAGTTAAACCCTGGTGTGTCGAGAAATGTTCCATTCATGTTGTTTTTATGTCTCTTTTTATTATCTAATTACAGCTTCCCCTCAATGTCTTCAATAATTATTTCAGTCTTGGATTTGATGCACATGTTACGCTGGAGTTCCATGAATCCAGAGGTAATAGGAACTTTTAATTTCCTTAGCCTTGTGGCATTTATTTTATTAATTAGAAATAGAGTTGGATTTAACATCCTGTTCTTATAGTTCAGAAGTAAAGTTGGAACATAAATCCTTAAGATACATACAAGAAGAAATAGTGATTGTATCATGAGTTTCCGAGAGACTTCAGGATTAAGAAATGAATAAAGTACAAAGTACAAAAAAGACTGTAATTTACTGGAGGAAAAGGGCTAAAAGTGAGGCTTTGTGAAGTGCTAGATCTTGTAAAGGAGATAATATATTAAGTCAGGTGTGAGTGTGGGAATGGAGGGAAGAGCCACAAGACTGGAAGTAGTAGGAATATAATTGTGTTCTCAAACTGAACAGCTATTACATCTGGATCAGTACAGCATAACATCCCTGAACTTGGTACAGACCCAAAGCATCTCTCTGCAAATTAAAGGTCTGCAGGAATCTGAGCAGTTGTAGTACCTTATCTGTCCCGTTGCCAGTGGCAGTTATGCCACCCTGTACAGATTGACATGGGGCTTAAGGACTGAAATGAATGGCTTTGCACTGATAGGAAAGGCTCTATTTATATGGTTTAGGCAGATGTGCTTGTAGAAACAAACCTTGCTTAGGTGTCTGCCTTCAACTTTTGGTCATTCGAGCTTCACATGCAGGTATTTTTTCTGAAACACAGCCTTTCTTATATTCACTGTCATACTATCAGAATGTCATTTCAAGATGAAAAGATAGCACTCTAATTCCAGGCTAAATAAAGAGCAGGATACATGATGGAATGAGCTAATTCATATTTTATGATGTTTAAGACTGCTTCAAGCTTTAGGAATAATAATGAGGGGCTGCAAAAGGGCACAGGAATGAAATTATGACAGCTGTATGCATTTTTTTATGAGTGCATGTCACTCTGCATTGCAAATGTGACTGTGAATATATTGTATAGATTAAATGCATTGCTACTTTCTCATTGAATGGAGGCATTATTTAATAATGAAGTTATGGAGCCTTATAAAGGATAAATGTTATTCCAGACATGCCAGTGCTTTAAAAATTTACAGAGGTGAAAAAGCACTTGGCAGAGCAAGCTGTGTGTCTGAATATGAATGGACAGGAGAGCTTCTTATAGGACAAGTCTTCATTGCTGGTGTCGTTCTTGCCTTCTCAAATGGTAAAATCTATGAAGTGAATTCTGTGTATTTTAGAAGAGCAAAGCTTATAGCCTTGGAGGTGTTGCTTGTGTGGGTTGTAGTGTTTTTCATGTGGAACTGGGGTTATTCTGCCTGGAGAAGAAAAGGTTCCTGGGAGCACGTATAGCCTTTCAATATTTGAAGGGGATTTACAAGAAAAATGAGTCCTGTTTCAATAGGAAAAGGGATAACAGTTTTAAGCAGAAAGAGTGTAAATTAGGACTAGATATAAGGAAGAAGTTTTTAACAATGAGGGTGGTAAAACACTATCACAGGTTGCCCGGGGAGGTGGTGGATGCCCCACGCCTGGAAATGTTCAAAGTTGGGTTGAATGAAGCTCTGAGCAACCTGATCTAGGTGAAGATGTCCCTGCCCATTGCAGAGGGTTGGAGTAGAAGGACCTTAAAGGCTCCTTCCAGCCCAAAGAATCCCGTGGCTCGGTGAATTAAGCAATGCAAAGCAGGTTATGATCTTATTTACCCTAATGACAATCCAGAGAAATTCTTAGCAACAGTAGCAAAATGTAAAACACTTTCACAGCTATAGCATTTGTGCTCTTGAGGTAAGTGGCTGTATGCATTTGCTTATGTGGAGCTATTGTAATCACATATAGTATTAGAACAAATGAATACCATGCCTGCAAAACAAAATAAGGTAAATTGTTATGAGCTTTCAGCCTAGCATGACACTTTATGCAGTAGAGATTGGTCAGCTACATGTTATATTTAAAGTAAGCAGTGATTGCAGTGTCCTATATATTAATGTGGCCTTTTCTATGGCAACCTCTACACTTTTCATGTGACTAATCAGATTGAGGCTTGAGGGTTGGATGCAAGTCTAATGTATTTAGGTCTGCTTCTTTGGGAAGTGTTCTGGGTAGGGGCTCTTTCCAACTTCCTCTTTTGGTATCCTTATGCTTTGGTAGAGCATGAAAGATACAATTTACTTTATCCCTGCTGACAGGATGTTTGATCCCTCAGTTGTGCAGAATTGTTTGTTTGCAAGAAACACCCCCTCTGCACACTGACAGTCTAACACATTCCATTTTCTACTTCCTTGATGGTTTAGGAATGGTGAGGGTGCAGTGAGCCTTGGATATGCACTCAATAATTTACTCCTACAATCAAAGTTGCACGCTAATCAACTTAAGGCTCTATTTTACATCACAGAGTTCTTCCTCCCTACCTGTGCTCATCTCTGTTGGCAGAAGTAGGACCAGTAGGTTGAGGGATTGCTGAGTCCCTGACATCAGAAATGTTCCTTTCTTGTTCTAAACTGGGGCTTTAGTTATGGAGAGTATTTGTCATAAGATCCAGGTAAGGTCCAGTGCTGTGGTGTGTGCTGTCTGGAACCATTGGGGATACTCACATGAGAGAATGTGCAGCACAGGCACTAAGCTTTCAGAAGCCTTCTGCTGCTTAGGACAGGGTGTTGAGACTCTCTGCAAAGAGCTGTGAGCTCAATAAGTGAGATGAGATTGACCTACGCAATTAAATTCATTGTTTGAAGTAGAAGTGGCCCTGACTGAGTTTGAGTCACCTGTGACACAGCAACAGATACAGTACTTGAGCCAACAAGCAAATCAGAAACCTCAAGCAGCTCATTCTTACAAAATGGAGCCGTATTTTGTGTGATGTAGTGGCTTTCAAGAAAAATAGAAGTCTTAACTGGTCATTTGAGAGGTAATTTGGATGTGTCCACACTAATGTGATACCAGAAGGACTGCCTTGGTAGTTTGATATTTTCAGTAGAGAATCAATGAACCAGGGTGAGTAGTTGGCACTAACACTGAATACAGGGTCAGAAGGGTTGCTTCTGGAATCTCTAAGTGCCACAAACAAGGAAAGCAGTTTCCATGGAGGCTCAAGAATGAACTGTATGCTGGGAAATGTGCCTTATATTGGGAGATTAAGGGAATTCCATTTAGCTTCTTGGAAAGAAGGTTAAGAGGCAGTTTAATCATTGCCTACAAGTATTTACTGGAGGAGAAGATATGTGATAGTTGAAGGCTCTTTAATCTGACAGAGAAATATAACATTTAGCAATTGGCAGTTGAAGACTGAAAATTTCAAGATTGGAAACTGCCACATTTACATTAAGAGTGAGAATAATTAACCATTAGATGTACATTACTACTAGACTTAAAATTCTCCATCACTTGGAGTCTAATCAAAATGAAACAGCTTTCTAAATAGGTTTTAGAGTAACCAATTCTTTTTTTTTTCCCTGCAGAAATCTTTGTGTAGAAATGTCTATTCCTTAATAACTCTTTAACACATCAGAATTTTGGGGCTGTTTCATCTTGTAATTTAGTAATGCTTTACTGCTGGTTGAAAGTATGGGTTATTTATTTCATAAATTTCTAATAGTTCTTACAGATTCGTTCTCCATTGTTAGAAACAGAAATCTTATAAATTCTATGGAGGGATCATAAGATGAACAGTCTGAAAGTTGTTAAATTAACTCATTGAATTCTTGTTACCTCTTTGCTCATGTTGCCCTCTATTTCCACTCTCAACAAGAAAAGGGAAGGATTCAATATCAGTGTTGGAAATCTGATAGCAGAGAAAGGCACAGATGGGTGACTCACACATGGAAAACATATTTATGTTAATATTTTCTATGAGTGATACACTGAAAGCACTGTAGTGCTGGCAGGGAATGTGACGGTATAATGAAGTCTACTTGTTTTATTAGGGTGTTCATACTTTTATTTTTCATCCTTTCACAGAAGCAAATCCAGAGAAATTCAACAGCCGATTTAGAAATAAAATGTTTTATGCAGGGGTAAGTACAGATTTGTCTTACAAAATAATGTTAACTTAGTTCCTTGAATGTCTTCTTAGTTACCTTCCCCCTCACTTTCTCACATCAGGAGCTCATGCCAGTTCATTCTGCCTGTCACAATTTCAAGTGCACACATGCTGTTTCTGGCAGTGCCACACACAGTTGTCTGTAGAAAAGAGCCTGTGATACTTTTATTATGCAGAGCTGAGCGGGTGAGGAAAGTGCCACTCCTTTGGACACAGTCCTGGTCATATCTTAGTCCCTCTGCTTCTGGCTCAGAAGCTTCTCAAGGCACTGCTCTGCTTCTTTCAGGGTTTGGAAAAGGCATTGATACTGACTTTCCTAGAGGAATTCACAAAGTTTTGGCCTGTATATTTGTAGCTTTGAGGAGCAGTCTTGGATGTAAAGTCATGGCGAGTGCAGGGCACAAATCAGATATTTGGAGTGATTAATGGTAGGTGAATATGGACATATAATTACTCACTTGTGCATTCAGGAGGCAAATGGACTTTATTCTAAAGCCATTGAAAGCAAACACCAGTTTGATAATGAATGACATATAATGTGTTTCTGGATGATGACACCCACCGTACCCACGTGCCTTAAACGTGGAAACAAATATGCGAGCAAGAATTTATTGGTCCAGGATACCATTGCACCTGGGTTCCAAGGCCTTTTTTTCATTTAAGCTCTCAAAAGGAGAAGTATCACAATTTAAAACAATATAATCAAATCAAGTATTCTGAGAGAGTAAGTTTGATCAAAGGATGGCATTTTGGTAATTAGCTCTGTGGATGGATAAGAACTGAGAAAAAAAAGAGAGGCAGTGTTGACAATTTCTGCACTTATTTCTGCTACAGGCAGCCTTTACAGACTTTCTGCAAAGAAGCTCAAGAGATTTATCCAAGCATGTTAAAGTTGTGGTAAGTATAAAAAATTCTGTCATAGTATTGTGGGAAGGGGGTGGAGGTTTGGAGAGAGAGTGAGTTGAGAGTTTAATGGCTCTGTTACTTTTCAGTTTTGAGCATGACATTTGCAACACATTCCAAGGAAAGTCTTGGGAAAGTTGTTACAAAGCAGCAACACTTCTCTTGTCTGTGGCTCCATTCAGCAATTTCTCTGTGCTCTGTCACTTTGGCTTTGTAGTGTGATGGTACAGACCTGACTCCAAAGATCCAGGAGCTGAAGTTCCAGTGTATAGTGTTTTTAAACATACCCAGGTAAGCTCAAGACAGATTCTTGAAGTTATACAAGAAAAATAACAATACTTTCCAAAAGACACCTACCAGTTGTCCTAGGCTGGGTGAATGTGCAGGAAGCATTTTTGTGCAGGAAGCTCTCTTGTTGAGAGCTGGCTGCATATAATGCTGTTAATGAGCTGTGCAGAATGGCATCAGAGTTCAGGGTGCAACAAAACCGTTCTTTAAAAAGGTTGAATATCCTGATACAGTAGAAATGCTTAACAAACACACAGTAGAAATGCTTAACAAACACACTTTGAAAAGCTGTGGATCTAACCTGCAAACAGGGAAGTAAAGGGACATACATGTGGTCTTCTGCTTAATTAGAATCAAAGTGTGAAAAAAAGGAGAGGAGTAGAAGGGGACAGAACTGGAGAGAGGGGAAGGATAAATATTTTACCAGTTAAGGAACACCAAACTGCTGGAGGAAGTCATAATTTTTAACATGTTACAATGTGTCCTTAGTAAAAATATAGCTGAATTATCAAAAGTTGTTGATCTCCTGCTCCCTAGAACAGTAGTCTCCAAACTTAAGTGTTCATTTCTGCGAGAAAAAAGCTTTTAAGCAACACCCCAAGATATGTATATTTATAATTTATATACATGTACCTTTATACTAGTATTACAAGCAATATAAAGCATGCACAAATATGAATTAAGAAAGAATGTCATAAAGATGAAACAAATATTTATTTTAATGTTTGTTTTTAATGTTTGCTTTCTTATTGAAAGTAAAAGTAATATTTTTCTCTATACACTCTAATTGTCTTGTCAGTTGTGGATTTTTCTTGCACGCACCCCACTTTGGAGACCATTGCTTTAGACAGCCCTATACTTGGCTCCACAGGCACTCCCAAGCACTTAAATTTTGAGCCCTTCACTGCAAGCTTCTACTTGGTATCACCTCTCCAAAGTTCCCCCTTCTATCACTTTAAGATCACTTTTACAGCTATACTTTGATGGCAGAAAAGAGAGATGCCACTGCTGTATCTGTTCCTGCTTCTTATGTCTCCTTGCCTCATCAAACTATGCAACGTTTTGCATTATTTGTGCTGTTAGAACTGCTGAGCTAGCAGGGTGAGAGGAAAGAGGGGCAAAACAGCTTTATGGCTCAACAGCTCACCAGTAGGAACCAAAGCAAATAGGAAGGAAAGAGTGCTGTTGCTCTATGACCTATTTCCTGGTGTTTCCCCATTTTCCTCTCAGAGAGGAACCTGATAAAGTTTATGACGAATACATCAGAGGGTGTTGTATCAGCTTGGGAATAAAGAGAACAGGCCCAAAGGCTGCTAGTCAGGACCCATCAGGGCAAGCTGCTTTCTCCAACTCGTTCTCCAAACCTCTCTCTGTAGGTATTGTGCTGGCACAATGCCCTGGGGGAACCCCGGTGACCACAGAGACTTTGAGCCCCAGCGTCATGACGATGGCTACATTGAAGTCATTGGGTTCACCATGGCCTCGCTGGTGAGTGCATGGGGCTGCTGACAGGCTGGGTCAGCCCCATGGGCAACACTGCAGAGTGCAAAATACTTCTTGTTACTGAAGAACAAATGTCTTTCCTCATAGTCAGATAAAGCCAAAGCATGTTCTGCTGTTAAATGGCAAAGCTAAATTGTTCTTTTCTAATAAGAGTTATTTAATAACAAAAAGTATTACTTGCAAAATATGGCTGATTTGCACGTACAGTGCTTCAAAGTTAAATGGCAAGATTATTACAGTAAGAACAGTATGATAAGAGCATGAAGTCATTATTTTACTGTGGATTTTTTTTATGATCAAATAAACACTCCTTTTTCTTTTTAACTTTTGCATGTTCTGTATGTTTCAATCTATGGCATTAAAGTCTATTTTTAGGTATGGCTGGTATATAAATATGAACTATTATATAAAGTTATATGCCCATACAGTTTCCGTATGCTCACCAAAAATCTTGTGAAACTTTCGTAATAGCTGTGGAAAACTTTATTACCATTTCTTGCATGAATTTTATCTCTCCTTTTTATTCTGCTAGGAAAAGGAAATTCAGCCAACAAATTTGTCAGTGCACTTTCTTTCAATGCTGTCCTTAAAGTGAACTAAAACTGAGTTACCATAAAAGCAATCTGGCTGTAAATACCCTGGTGTCCTGCTAAGGCAGTGGTCAGGCCTGTGACAGTATCTTCAGGGGGTGCTTAAATGCAGCCAGAGCTGGCAATTATGCCCCTGCTAGCACCAACCTACCTAAGTTACTGCAGCTTGGGCTTAGTGTGGCCAGCAGAAGGCCCACAGCTGGACTTCCTGACAAGATTTTATAGCTCACACTTAGCTCCATATCTGTAGGCCTTTGTTGCTGCTGTCTCATGTAAGCTAGTTTAAAACAAAGGTGGATAAGCCTGTTTTAGCTAAACTTTCTTGTTGTGTGACCTACCCTCAGTTTATATCACTTTCAGTAAATACCCACGATAATAGTGCTTGTTTCCCCTGAGAGAAATTTAGGCAAATCTAATCTTCAAAGTAAGCAAAGAGCAGTCACGGTCAATCTTTTCTTTAAGAGTTTGTCGGGGTTAAGGATACTTTCCTGGCTGACACAACGACTGGAGTCTTTAGCTACCTCCTTAGAACACCAGCAGCCATGCCAAAGTGTGTGGAACAACTCCAGGATAAATTCACTAGGAGCTGAACTTCAGAGCTGCGGCTCTACAGTGGGATTAGCTTTACCAGGGACAGGGAGAAAAGTAAACAAGTCGATGGATGCTTTCCGCCTAATATTCCAGAAGGTCTTTTAATCGAGAAACTCAAAAGTTAAAGAGGAGCTCTGCAGTGGTTTATAATATAGGCCAAAACTGGTGGGTGGGTACAAACAGCCAACCAATGGGATAACCTTAGGGGAGGAGTGAGGGGAGCGGTTTACAGAGCCAGTTCCAATGAGAGTGAAGGGGAGGAGAAAGAGGAGTGGTTTACATCAAGGTGGATACAATTTGGGGAGAAACCAACTTGGAACAACATAGGGAGGGCTTTGGAAGCAACCATTATCCAGATACTGAAAGCTGGTGTAGCACAAACACTAACCACAACACCTGGCCTCTTTTTTTTTTGTAATTTTTTTTAATTTTTTTTTTTTTTTTGGATGGGCTTAGTGGATTAGGGAAATAACCCAGAAGAAAAATTTTGTTTATTAGCCTAGTAGATCTTGTGGAATAAATGTGAAGAGTTTTTGAAAATACTGTCAAAATTCTCTTTAGCATGTACAAACTGACAGTTTTCAGTCAGAAGAGATTTTTGTGTTTGCCACTAACACAGTTCTAGTCAATGGAAGTGGCTAGACGGATCTCAAAAGCTACCAACAATCTCAGCTGGGGCTGAATTTAATAAGTAGGGCCCTTTGAGCTGCTGTTTCTCTTTAAAGAAAGTGTAATTGGGAACTGAGGGTTTACAGGTGCACTTTGGTTGTGATGCTGCAAAATAACTGTAACCCTAGACTGTATTGATATAATCCCAGTTTGCCTTGTATGTGTTTCAGATGTGCTTGTTGTACCTAAGTGGGTCTGTGAAACTGAGGGAAAGAACTACTTTATAAAAAGTATTATTATATTATTAATAATATTGTCAATTGATCCAAAATATTAAGTGCACAGGCCTTGACTTGTGTTTAGGCTGTTCTATATTGGCATTGCATTAATATGAATATTTTTCTGCATGAGAGATGAGTTAGTTGTCACATAATAGTCATAGTCATTAAAAAAATACATTTTTGCCTGAACATGTCTGCCTAGAACTTGAAGGATCTGCTCATCGTCTTCCTTGCTTAACTTCTTTGAAATGAATTCTTAAACATGATATTTAATTGTTTGAAAAATGTCCTTATTCTTGTTCTTTTCAGCCTGTCTAATGTTGAGGTTGACTTGATGTGTAAGCTTTCATAATAAAAATTTTAAATTTATCTAATTCACATTAAGGACTATTCTGTTCAGGAAGGGGAAATAATTTTTCTGTCTCACAGATGTATCTAATTAGGGATGTTGTTTTAAAGAGCAAATAATTATTAACATTACTGTATTGTAAAAACAAACCAACCAAAACAAATTGAAAGCTTTAAGAATGAAAACAGTTATTAATTTGTGTGCACATGTGTGTGTATATATAGATCATGAGTCCTATAACGCATGTGGTTAGATATCTGTTTGTTCCCCACCACTTTTCTTTATTAAATCTTGAATATTGCTTTGCAGTTTTGGGGTGAAAACACTTTCATTGTGCTCTTTTAGAATAGCTTAGGTATGGAATACTGTGTAATGGATGCTGTCAGCAAAGTGGCATTTTGGATTGGCTAACTGCCTCAGCTATCTCCGTTCTGAGGTATCTTATTTTCCCTGCTTGGTGTGTTGTTTGTTTGTGGTTTTTTGTTTGTTTGTGTTCTTTGTGTTTTGCAGGCTGCTCTGCAGGTGGGTGGTCATGGAGAGAGGCTGCACCAGTGCCGGGAGGTGACGCTTTTGACGTACAAGTCAATCCCCATGCAAGTGGATGGCGAACCCTGTCGGTTGGCTCCCTCCCTCATCCGGATCTCCCTGAGGAACCAAGCCAACATGGTGCAGAAAAGCAAGAGGAGAACGTCTATGCCCTTGCTGAATGAGTGAGTTGCCTATGTGCATGTCCTAACGGCAGGAGGCCTGTGTGGGGCAACATATTCTGTCATGGATTTTGCATGTACTGGACTTGCAGTGCATTTGAAAAATAAATTAAAAAAAAAAAATCACATCTTCTGAAGTCCCTTTTCACTCTATTGTAAATACTTATCTTTCTTTTACTCTTTATCTGCTGAGTTACCCCTGTCTTGCTTTTGGACTGATGTTGTAGCTTTCTGTTATTTATTTATTTATTTATTTATTTATTTATTTATTTATTTAGAGAGGTTTCTGCAGGCTTGGCAGTGTGCCCCTTGGCTTCTGGTGTTTCTGCATATGTATGCCATTTGCCCTTGAAGTTATTTTGATTTAGTTTTTCAGCTTTATTGATCTGCTTTTATTAGCTGTATTGAAGACCCCACAAGAAATTGCCACAATCAAGAACTAATCAGGACATATTTCAGTCTCTGGTGTGAGCACATGCTGCCTGGCAGAGTTTGTGGAGAAAGATTTGAATGTCCTGAAAGAACTGTTTGTGCTTTGTAGGAAATCCTTCTCCAGTATAGAAACCCAAATAAGAAATGAGTGTTGTAAATATGACTAGAGAAAAGCTAAGAAGATTGGAAACCAGTAACTTGAGAAGAGGAATTCACAGGGCTAGCATGCCTTTTCATGGTTAAACTTTCTTTACAAGAACTGCAGATATATTGTAATCAGAAGAAAGCAATAAATAGTCAAGTTTTGGCCAACGAAAGTGGCCACCAATAAAATAATTTATATTCTTTTGTAGAGGGTATTATTGTAATACTTGTATAGGTTTTTATTGCTCCTAAAATGAGTAATGCAAGGGACCTAGCTGTTTTTCTTCAAGTATTTTAAATGTGAAGCAAAACAGTATACCCCTTATCAAAAGATACTGAACTAATGGCCTAAAGTTATTAAGGATCCACATTTAATTCAAACACTCATGCACTGAGGCTTTAATATTTCTGGGGAAACAGGTGGGGAATTTTGCTGTTGCAATTGTAATGTGAGGCAGGTTCTGGGAAGAGATGTAATACTTTTCAATAGACTAACTCATATAACTGAAAATAAAAGGACAAGGTCTTAGGCACACCTTTTCTCTTCAGCTATCTTGAAAGTTGTCCCCCTCACAGCTGTGTATCTAGAGAAAGATACTGCTTTACTTCAAATTTCAAATCTAGCCCTTAAGAGTTTTTTTGTCATCCCCTGGCTGTCAATTTATTAATGTAATCAAAGCCACCCTGATTACTTTCAGTACATTCCTGTTCAATTAGCACTCTGTTCTCTTACTGAGACTAATGCTTTTCTCTTACTAAGACTAATGTTTGCAGTAGAAGCCCATTTCTCTAATGTGCAGTTCTATTTACCTGGGAAATACCTAAGGTATACTCATCTTTCTTGGGCAGAGAATAGCAGAATCTTGACTATGGGCATCAGTGCCCAATTTCACCCAACCACAACTCCTCAGTCATTAGTGAAAGCTAAAACAAAGCAAAGGATGATCCTGGGACATCTTTTTCCACACAGGAGACTAATGCAAATGTAAAAAGAGAATTCATAGTATTTCAAACTGATAATTAGCATGGTTAGGTTTGGATTTTTAGGTCTCAGTTTAAACTGTGGTAGGGAAATATAGATTTGTAGTATATGCCAATTGTCAAGGGGATATTCTTTGTGGTTTGGCTTGATTTAAATGTCCCATGGTACACTAAATTGCTGTCAGAGTCCTTTGATTTGGCTATTTTTGGTATTTTTCTGCAGATCTATGTGTTGGGAAAATGCAAATGATGTGTCAGGAACTGTAGTCTTAGCTTCACATATCTGAAACTGTGTATATATTTACATCTATTTCTATATATATCTGTGTATGTACTCCGCTCTGAGGTGTTGAAAAGGAAGGAGAGAGGACTTGAATCTTCTAATGTGATAAAAAGTAAATGTCTTGTTAAAGGTTAAAATCTACAAAGCATATTAGTATTGTAAGATGTTCATTCAATATGATGATGACTGGTAGTATTGTACAAATGAAGAAATTTTTAATTAAATATGTTTCTCTATTTTTTCTTAACTTGATCTCTAGTATATAAATCCTTGTTCTGTTGGAATCTCCCGGAGAGCCTTCTATTGGATTGAACATGATAGATTATGTGTTTTTTTAATGACTATCATTTGAATGTTAGATTTGTGAGATAAATCAGTGGGTCCGGAGCTGTCCTTAATTACTAGACAGCCCTTCTGGAGCTCCTTGCCAGGAAAGCAATTAGAAAATTATCTTGGTCACAGAAATGTGGAGTTGTTATTATTTTCAGCTTTGATATTATTGCCACATAAGAAGTGGGAGTGAGTAGAAAAAGACTTAATTTGAAGAAGTTTTACACTGTTCCTGTATTTTTTTTGTCCTGATCCTCTTTTTTTAGTGGGTGTATTTTTTTTTTCTCCTTGAAACACTTCTTGGCTAAGTTCTCATTCCTGTTCTCCACTATTGATCATGGTAGCATGTGACAGAGACAACACATAGCTCGGTTTTCTGTGACTGAGCCAAGAATGTGGTTGTTGTCAGCTATACCAAAAATTGTGAGGAATAAGAAGAGGAACTGTAGTTCAGCTTTTCCAGGAATAATTTTCTGATTAGAAACTCCTGTACAGTATACTCCCCAGTAAGTTTCAGTTAATGATCGCTTTCTGAATTGCAAAATGTATTTCGCTGTACTGACTTTTAATTTGGGTTGAGGAAGAGCATTGTGCACAATGGAAGAGAAAGAAGAGGGAAGAGCTTTTAGATAAAACATATTTGATGCATTCAAGATAGAGATCATTTGAATATAAACACTAGAGGTGAATTAATATTGGGAGTCACTACATATAAAATGCAAGTTTCCCTAAGGTATGAGAAAGAAGAATGAAAAGAGCAATTTGTTATTGCCGATACAAAATCTCTAGTAAGGGTTTTTTTTTCTTAAACAGTAATTAGAGATGGTCAACTCTTGGAAATAATTCCATCCATCTGGATCACAGCTTTGTTGTTCGTTTGTGTTTCTGGACCTGCTTCCAAGTCTGTTGCTTTGAAATTTTCCAATGCCTGTGGAAGAAATTCCGGGTTCCCTTGTCTTCCTTGTATATTTGTGTGCCGAGCTTGTCACTGGTCCTCACTTGTGTCTTTGGAAAGCTCCTGTGTGCCACATAGCAGTGATTTTCTCCATTCGCATGTCTTCAATTGCTCTTGACTTCCTAGTGTGAACTCAGAGATCTGCATGTTGCTTCATTCAACTTTTATGTGGCACATTCCTTTTGTTTCTGTTTAAATGTTGTGTGTCTTTCTCTATCTTTCTTCTCTTCCACTCCTTCTCTCTCTCTCACCTTTTTTTCTTGTCTGTCCTCACTGTGTGCTGTTTTTCTCCTGGCCACTCATTTCCTGCTGCCTTATAGTATCCATAAAGTGCAGTCTGCTGACCTGAGGAGAGTCTCGGCTCCCCCTGATTCCTTCACTGTGTGAGTATCTGGCTTTTTTCTATTCTTTAAGTTCCACAGCCTTTTGTTATACCCTGTCATTCAGCCAAGAGATGGGGCAGTAAAATCCAGTAACAAATTGGAAGAGGGAACTCAGATGACAGCATGACTGATGGGCATGGGATCTTGCCATGAAGGACTCAGTTCTGCAGTAGCCCAGTAAGGTGAGCAGGATGTCTAGTGATGGTGACCAGGTCCAGCCATGAGTCAGCTCCCTAGACATCCATAGCAGCAGGCACATCTGAAGTTTGATGCTAGGCACCATTCCTGGAAAGAATTGAGATGTGATCTTTTCAATTAAACACAGGAGGTTTCCTCTGAACATGAGGAAAAAATACTTTTTACCATAAGGTTGACAGAGCACTGGCACAGATTGCCGAGAGAGGTTGTGGAATCTTCATCTTTAGTCATAATCAAACCTGCCTGCACAAAGTTCTGGACAGCCTGCTCTAGGTGGTCATGCTCGAGCAGCGGTTTGCACCAGATGACCTCCAGAGGTCTCTTCCAGCTTCAACCATTCTGTGATTCTGTGAAATTTCAGAAAGCTGCAAGTACTTCATTGTTATTTTGCAAACAAGGAAAGATTCCCAGTTTGGTGTGCCTTTTCTGTGGGTCCAGTTTGCTGTATTCTGCTGAGAAGCATAAAGGAATGAAACCAACTTGTCTCAACAATTAAGCATCTAAATCAGCGTCTAGAAAAAAGTTGAGGTAACCCTTATTTCTTCCACAGAACATTGAGCTCTGTGTCTAGGAGAATGAGTACTATGAGTATTATTTCCAAGCTCAGGGATATCCCTTGGAAAATGACCTCCAAATTTTGATGCAGTTCATTTTAATGACCCATTTGATATCATTTGTCAGAATAAAGCAGGGAGAGAAAAACTTGCAAGCCCCAAACTAATTTGAAAGTCAAAGATATTTGTATCTTAAAATCTGTAAAAATAGATTAAACATGCTGCACTAGGGCTGCCAATTAATGTGTCTGGCAAATTAAAATAAGAACCCATGAGGTAACAGGGAAATTTGATTTGGTTTATGATGGCTTTGAGATTCAAATGTTCTTTTGTTTTTTTGTTGAACAACATAGAAGCAGACTGAGTTCCAGTTAGTACTGAACAGCAGGACAGATCTTACGGAGACCTGGTGATGAATATAGCCTGTCTTAAATAAATGTCAGGATTTCTGCAGCATGAGATGCATGAGAATTTGGAGCAGCCAATTATTAGGCTCGAATAGTGGTTTTTTTTCAGAGATAGTAGAACTGTACAGTCATTCTTTGCGAATGCTTATACAAGGCATGTAAATAAATACAAGTGTTGTATTTTTGAGGAACTTTCAAAAGGAAGGTAAAGACTTGCATTTTCCTGCTGGATGTTCAGAGATAAGAAGATGTACATGCGAGAGTACATTTGTTTTGTATGGTTGATACAAAGGAAAGCTGAACAAATTAAAAATTTGAAAAATAAAATGCTTGCATAGCTCCTACAGTTCTACAAGTGGAATAAACACTGTGGGTAGTTTGTAATTATTTTTTTCAATTACAAAATCTGCATAAATGAAAATACAAATATCACTGTATTGGTAAATACTCCTCCTTTATGGAGTTTATGTGGTAGTGATTGCAGAAGAGTATGTGTATAAAACCTGTGTGAATAACAAAAGGTTAATAGAAAATAATGTTTTTGCATTTAGAGGTCCAAATTCCAAACAGAATCAACTTTCCCAGGCTGAATACGGTTACTGTCTATAAGAGGAGAGTCTAATAGAGAATAGTAGGAGGCAAGGTGTAAGGGAGAAAGTGGTAGAAAGTGAACTGTTCTTCAAATGCAGAGTTAAGGATGAAAATGCTCATAGATACCTTCTCCTTTTTTAAAGGAATTGAGTCTCATTGTTTCTTCATCAGTTTTTCCTGTTTAACATGTGAGTTTCTGAATGTGAAGCTGTCCCATGTTCTCTGGCAGCCCAGAATGCCAGCCATTTCCTGGGCTGCATCTGAAGCAGTGTAGTTAACAGGGCAAGGGAGGTGGTTCTGCCTCTCTATTCTGCTCTTGTGAGACCTCACCTGCAGTGCTGCATCCAGCTTCAGGGTCCCCATCATGGGAAGGATGTTGACCTGTTGGAGTGAGTTCAGTGGATGGCCCCCAAGGTGACTTAGAAGGATTGGGCACTCTCCTATGGGGAAAGGCTGAAAGAATTGGGATTGTTCAACCTGGATAACAGAAGGCTTTGGAGAAACCTAATTGTGGCCTTCCAGTGCCTGAAGGGAGCCTCCAAGAAATATGGACGGGGACCATTTGCAAGAGCATGTAATGACAAGTGGTATCATTTCAACCTGAAAGAGAGTAGGTTTGGATTAGATATTTGGAAGCAATTCTTTATGGTGAGGCACTGGCACAGGTTGCCCAGAGAGGCTGTGGGTCCTCCATTCCTGGAGGTGTTAAAGGCCAGGTTGCATGGGGCTTTGAACAACCTGGTCTTGTGAAAGGTGTCCCTGCCCATATCAGGGGGGTTGGAATTAAGTGATCTTTAAGGTCCCTTCCAAACCAAAAATTCTTTAATTCTGTTTAGAGGGATTATTACTTATGGAGAACTGGCTGTGCTTGGAATGGTAAAGTGTGAGAGAACCACAGTTAGCATGCAGGAGAAGAAAAGCAAGTATCAGGGTTCTACTGGGAACATCAGCATGTGTTTGTACTTTAAGTGTCTGTGTGGGTCTAGCCTCTACAAAGCAAAGTGTGTTTGCTGAAACAGCTGTGAGACAAGAAAGTGCCAAAGAATTTACTACAATTGGGTTAACCTGATTTATCTGGAATAACAATTCTGTTCTGGTTTTGGCTGTGACATGGCTAATTTTCTCCCTAGTACCGAACTCTTTTTTGGATTTATGGCAAGAATAATGTTTTGGCTGTTGCTCAGTACTGTTTATCCCAAGTAAAGGACTTCTCAGTGTCTCACACTCTGCTCTGAGGAGCTGCGCTCAGTGCTGGTAGGGAATGAGGCCAGGTAAGCTGACACAAACTGGCCAAAGAGATGTTTCACACCAGAGAAGATCATGCCCAGTATGCAAACTGGTGGAGTTACCTGGGAGGAGTCTGGCTTCTGTTTGGGGATATGCTGCATGGTGAGCAGCTGTATCATGCATCACTTTTTTCTCTTGTGTTTGTCACTCTCTCCACCCCCTACTTGTCATTACAATAATAGTAATAATAATAATAATATACTATTTTTTCTATCATTGAATTCTTATCCCATTTATGAGGGTTATCTTTTCTTTCCAATGCTTCTCCTAACCAAGGGAACTGTCCTTTGGCCCAGCATTCTATAACATGGCTGCTCATATAGCTCAGATTCCCAAATGAAGATATAAAATGTGGTAGAGCTTATAATTTCAAGGGTATGGTTTTTTTTAGGTAAAGAACTTGGTAAGAGCCTTACCTTAAAAGAGTATGAGCTTTTGTGAGGTACTGAAATTCATCCATAGAAGAGACTTAATGAGTCTGTTCAGTTGTGGCGGTTCATGTGTTTTAAGTAGATAGATGCTGTCAGAAACTTTTTTTAATGTATCATTTCCAAGCTCTGTCAATGTGATCTTGAAAGTAAAGTGAATTCATTTTTCTTTTGGCTAAAGCTTTCCTCTTTCCAATTGCTCTAAACACTGGAACACTTAATTAATTTTTCATGTTTATTTCTTCTCTAGGAGACAGGTAATTCCTTAATCATTCATTGTCACTGCAAACATCCCCTAAAAGACTGATTTTTTTTACGCAAGTATTTGTTGTATGGGGGGAAGTAGGTTTCCTTTTCAGTTTACTGAATCACTTTAAAATCTGTTTGTGTGTAGGATGGTGTAGGCTGTATTCTTAAAGATCTATCAGAAATTTGTCACTGGATTCTGTAGACTTGTTGGACTGTTTATATATTATTCCTTTCTCTGTGGAGACATGAAGTGTAAGAAATGGTTCGCTGGGTTCATAAATAATTGATATAGGGATTAGCGTATTTATAATTTACAAGTGTGTTTTCCCAGCTTCATACCAAGCAGGTGGGATGGCAGAAATGTAACTGGTTGCTGAGCAGGAGCACCAGGCTTGAGTAGGACCCTGCCTGTGCTCTTCCCTGGGTGATTGGAGGCAGGACTGCGTTTCCTAGGAAAACCAGCTGTGGTCCAAGTGACCTGTCTGACTTCCTCTCACTTGTTGCTGGATGATTAATAGGGGTGAGAGGAGGAAGTAATGACTTCATCAAAAGCTGAGTGTGTTTTCTAGGTGAAAGGTCTTGGAGAAAATTCATATTTAGGTTTGTGCTCAAATGAAATAATTATAAATAAAAACCATGAACAAATAGAATGTTTTAGTTGACCTCAGTCTTTATTTACATCCTCATGGGGCAAATGACATTTAGGATTTAATTCTGTGGATTAATGTGTTTGTGGAATGAGTTCTTAATTAGATTCTTTAGGAGGTAATGGACTTCATTCAGCTGTACTTTCAAATACTTTTTGTTGACTATGTAATACACCATTTTAAAAAATAATTGGTAAGAGGTAAGTAATTTAAGTATTTTGGGTTGAATTTAAAGTGCAGCAATCTCTCCAAATTTATTTATTGCTGCTTTGTGTGGAAAACTTCTCTTCCCCTCTTTGTGGTAGGAGCAAGTTGTTTTACACAGTATTCAAAGACATCTATTTCTATTAATACTGTACTACTGTTTGTGTTCAGTGAAGTTCATCATGCTGTTATTTGCTTTTACATGGATATGCTTATGTAGTTAATCTTTCTGGTTTTTGCATATACTGAGTATGTCTGAACAAAGACAAATTAATCTATTTGTATAATAATATGGATTATGATGCAGTGTCTATGAAGACAGCAGTAGTGTTGATAGTGGAAGTATTTTGCTCAGCTGCATTAAATAGAGTTCTGTGAATGAATGAGTTAATTAGTTTGACTGATGAGGACAATATACCCTGGTGTCCATTGCTAGTCTGATAGCACCAGAAATGAATATTCAAATAGTGAGTTTTAGAATCAAATTTGTTTTGAATAGGTAAAAAAATTTAGTGACATAATGTGTCAGCCAATGGCTATTCTAAGAGAACAAAAGGTGTTTGCAAAGAACTGATAAAGAAAACCATAGAGCTTCAGTTACTGAATAAATGTCTCCTTTGTGTATGTGTCAATACAGATTTTTAGAAATGTGTTATAGTAGAACCCCAGCTGGTCTGTGGGTTAGAGAGGGTTAAGAAATGAGGATTGTTTTGAGAAGTATTTTCTGACCAAGGCTGTTGGCATGGAGACTAAGAAGAGACAAAGGAGAAAAGAAGATAACCAGAGAAAAAAACTCCACAGCTGTGGAAAGTATTTTTAGAAGAGTTCTGGGAAGAATAGAAGAATAGAAGAATAGAAGGAGAATTTTCCACCAATTACTGCTATGTTGACTAATTGTGACCAATAAGAAATTGTACACTATATAGAGACTATAAAAGATGGTGCAAGATTGTAATAAACAGATAGTAGCCTCCTGAAGTATAGTGCGCCTTTTGTGTGTTGCGCCTGCCTATACAGCAACAATGTGTATATATGTTTACTTGTATTATGAATATGCTACTTGTGACTGGACCTGACTAAGTGTATAAATTGCTACTCTGTAGAAAGGAACTCCTGGCATTGTTATTTCTGATAATAGTTTATTTTCTATGGAAAACTACCGTTTCTAAGGTTACATTTTTTTCACTAAGATAACTAAACTTTTCAAATGGACAAGAGGCCAAGTTCTGTTTCTCTCCAGTTGTATGTTTTAGCACACAACCTGCTTATGTAGTGGTTTTAGTCTGTCTTTATAAAAATGGTGTGAGAGGAGGGCAGAACAGAATATCAAACTCTGGTACTTGCCAGTTGATTGCTTTCCTACACTGGATCTGCTCCTAATTCTCCTCAGAAAATACATCATACTTTAGATGGTGTGCTTGTTGCTCCTGCAGAAGCAAAGTCAGAGATATACAATGCGCCTATATATATTAAAAAAATATACTTTTTGCAAAAGCATGAGAAGTGTCCTTTTAAACATTTTCCAATTAAAAGAGAATTTTGGAGAGTGTGTGTGTGGTTCCTGGAAGAAAAAAATATATTATAGATTTGCTCTTCATTTTAGATATTTTTCTTCCTTCAGCTCCAAGCAAAGAAAAAGATCTTGTTCACTTCTTTTCAGGTGAAAGGACTAATTTGACTCAGAAGGTGATACGGTGCATGCAATAGGTTGCCATTGGCTTCAAGTTAAGAAATAAGATTTGTTTTTCTTCCTTATATGGCATTAGGTAGTGAGTGAGCATATCTACAGAAGTCAGTGTTGTCTTTCTCTTCCCTTGGTGTCCAAACTCCACCCTGTTCTCACAGGTAGGTTGCAAGGGAGGCAATTAGCCAAAGTTTGGCAGATGTTGGAGTGAGGTCATCCTGTTTCCCTGTCTTTCCTCTCCTGCTTTCATGAGATATCCAGATTATTCTTTGTGATAATGAGTTTGAAATGAGGCCCATTGTGATAGGACATAAGTCTACCATTGATTAATTGATGACATTAGTGAAGAAAATTCACATTTGAAGCAGTGTTTAGAAATGAGGTAGCACAGGTAAAATTTGTGAGATGTGCCTTGTCCTTCACTAGCAATGCAAATGCTGTAAATCAAATAGTTTAAAACTGAGACAAAGAAACAAGCAAACCCATATATTTATGATAGTACACAGCATTTTGACTTTCAAAAGTCAGTGTGTATTAGTAAATATCACTGTAGGCAGAGTCCTGTTATAAACAAGATTAAAACAGAAAACAGTCTTTTGGTGAAAGCATAGAATAAGTAATCTACTTTTAACTGACTGAGTTCCTATAGGACAGACATTTACTATGTTCATTATAATGCATGGATTGTCTATCTTTCTTTAAAAGTGGAAGATGCAAGTGTGGCTAAATTGATTTGCGTAGCATCCAGCTAAACTTAAGAAAATTTAAATAATAGGTTACCTTAGGGTAGAAACTAGCGTGAAATGAAGAAGAAAGCTTTTCTGGACAAATTTCTACCAATATATGAACACATAAATTTCTAGATACTGACTTATTGAGTCTTTCAATAGCTGAGGTATCTAAATCAGGCTGAAATCTGTAAAAGTCAGGTTGCCACACTGCTACTTGCTTTTAAAAGTCCTCCTGGGTTCTGAGTATTAGACTCACAACTTTAGAAATCTGGTTCTTAGCCACATTTTTGTTGACTGTTTCTCAGACCTGAGATGCTGGATCAGGATACTTCAATAATGTGGTGTGGATGTTCTAATGGGCAGAGGTTATTCTGAGTGAGATGTTTTCCAAGAAGCATCTTTCCATGTTTTGAAATTCATGTTGGCAGCTCTGTCTACTGGCTGTGGTAGGGCTCTAAGAAGGTTTACAAAGTTGAACTGGAGAAGGGCAGGGTAGCTACATAGGGGTGTAAGAACTCAGAAAAAACCTTTGTCTAAGAAGCTTTCTCCTTTTCTTGCAGTCCTCATTCCATCCCAGATCGCCTGCGGATCAGAGTGAACAGGATTAATTTACAAGAATATGAGGGGCTACATTACGACAAGGAAAAACTCCGGGAAGCTTGTAAGTTGGAAAAAGCCAGATTGTAGCTGCTCTTGGTAGAACATTCTGTACAAATCTTACATTGATCAAAACAACGCCTACCCCAGAAATAACGACAACAAATCCCCAAACAAAGAGTCAATCATACATTTTGGGATGAGTAATGAGAGTATGCTCATCTATGTGTGCATATGTACAAATGTGTTCCCTCTATATAAATAGCCTCTATAAGGATCATGTATAGACATTCTACCTGCTTTCTTATTTAACGATGTTTTGCCCTCTGCTTACTGTAAAATAAATGTTTTTCACACAGGGTATTTTTATTCATATATTTCTGTTGATTCTGCTGGGTTTCTAGTATATGAAACTGTACCAGATTTTATGATTAGAATCACATTTCAATCTGAGTGGAAGACCATGATATATTTGATACTGAGAATGTGCACTGACCTGGAACATGGTTCTTGCATAGGTACATTTATCTTGGGGAACAAATCTGGGTTCCCCAAACCCTTATTCTTTACCAGCCTTCAGTTTTCCATTTCAGAGAATAATCACTGTTTTGTTTCCTCATTTAATGGCTTAATTACCATATTTAGGGGTAAGTCAAAAGCAGACAGTGGTTGCTTTGGCAGCATTGATGATGACAATCTGAACTTAAAAATGGAATTCCTTTCCATGGTGACACAGAGTCATTAATCAATGAGGGACAGGGCTGCTTGTGATAACAATTTAATAGTCTTGTTATGCATCTGGCTCATTATTCATATTAAATTACAAGCATGACTGTTGTGCAACAGAGCTTCAGTTCTCTTTGCAATACAGAGTGCTCTGGTAATTACAGGATGACAATCCTTTTAATTGGTTTGCTTATCCTATTGTTAGAAGATAGTTAAATTGTTTCCATTTCACTCTTTTAGTCCCACCCCTCCTCAATCTACCATCTCCCCTTACAAGAAAAGAAATTAAATGGCTTAAATTTTAATATAAGTCTAGACAACCTTAACTGAAGTTAGTGGATTTTGGTCATATTTAAAGTAATCATAACCTTCTTCACTGGACTGAGAAAAATTTTAACAGGATCAGGATTATTCCTCACTGGAGGAGAACTTTCTTCAAGTTTAAATTCAGTTTGACATTGAGTAGATTTCAGGCCGCATTGAACACACTGTCAGAAACAACTTGGTTCATTTGAGGATTTCCCATCTGAGGAGACCTATCTGCATCCATCCTTACTATGGATGTAAATTTTGTGTCTGTAGTTAGCATGTATTTTGTCCTTAGGAGCCATTGCATGTTCTGACATAAAATATACAACTTCTTACACTATTGTCACTGCAGTGGTAATTGTGTGTTTGTGTTGTTACCTGCCAAAATTCACAATGATAACACTATAAGAAAGTGCCACCAACTGATCTAATATCTCAGGTTTCGTAGGGATGTGATCACATATTAGGAATGGCTTAAGAAGTTATCATTCAAAAAACAGATGTTTGTTCATCAAGAGTTAAAATGATTGTTTTTGGATATTGATGGGTCATTGGTAATAAAACCCTTTTGTCTCTTTGAAGTTAATGCATGTCCACCTTGATAATATAACATAGTTGGACTGGACTATTCTCCCCAGATATTTTTTCATTGAGTGTTTTTTCCTACCAGTCCTCTTTTAACTGTCCCAGTAATGCTTGTGCATTGCTGTTAGTACTTACTGTAAGGATAAGAGAAAGCAGATATCCCCATTATCCTAAAAGAAACCAGAAAAGATACTTCACCTTAGCCTTTGCAGTAGGAATGTCCTGTGAGAGGGCATGTAACTTGCACTATACACTGGTGGTCATAAACCTACTTCTATATTATATAACTTTAAATGCCTCTTTTACTGAGGAGTTGTTACTGAAGAGGTGCTGGTTTCCTTCAGCAGGACTGTAGCTCTTGTGTCTCACTAGATGCTTGCAGGAGACCAAGTCTGTGTACTAGCTGAGGCTTTGGCAGAATACCTATGACTGAATCCAGAATGCTACACTTAATATATATTCTCCATCTGCAACGATTATAAACACTTCGACCTGCCTAAATAATTTGAGAACAAAGCAGAATCTCACAGCAATCTGAACAGGAAAAGGAAGCCAGTTAATAAGGAGTTCTTCCTGAAGGAAAAATAGCAAAGAACCCATTATAGTTTTTGCTTGTTGCATGTCTTCGTAATACCATTTTGAAAACTCTGACCTCAGTGTAATAACCTGGATCATTTTTACTCACAGTAAATACGTTAATCCCCCTTGTTTGCTTGAAACACTGATTTGAATCTATCAACTAATTCACCTGAGATTGCACTTCCTGAATTAGAGGAGCTCATGATACAAACTGTTCCATGAAGATTAATCTTCACTCTGCTGGAGGTAGAGCTCATTTTGAAAGCCTCCAGAAAAATTAAAGAATGTCATTTTGTCCTTTGAAGGGCATGACTGTCCTTAGCTGATTCTCCTTCTGTTGTTTTCTGCTTTTCTTGTCAATGCAGCTGGCATTTAACCAAGATGCTGTTTTGAATTGTCCCTTTCTTCCCTCCACTTGTGCCTTCTTTTCTCCTGTCAGCATCTCAGAATTATTGTGTGGGAGATGATTAATGATGGCACAGAGGATGCTTATTGATCCTTCAGTGAGGAGGGCTGAATGCTTCCATGCAGCATTTTAAGAACGGGATATATGTTGGCATTTTAGTTATGTTGTAATGTTCTTCACTGAAAATGTAGTTGTCTTTTCTAACACCTCCTTATTCATGTCCTAAGCACTTGTCACCTGAGTCACAAGCTTTACCATCTCTGGCCAATATGAGAGTTGTACATTACAATGACCATAAGTAAGATTATCTTACTCAAGAAATGAGCTGGACTGATGTTTCTAGGTGGATAGAATTTAATTCTGCCTCTGTTGCTTTCTTATCTTGTGTGCACTCTCTGGCTTCCTGTTATAGTGGGAATGTGTGACCCAAAGCAGCACTGTGGGTTAACAATTTAGTTATTTTTAGGACAGTAAAATCTTTCTGTGTGACACCCTATTTTCTCCTTTCCAATATAACTAAGAATTTCCTGGCAGTGGAGGCATATGCAGAAACTAATTATGTTTTTTAAAAAAAGGCAACAAACCAAACATAAGGAATCTAGTGACCTAGTGATTTTCAGTGCTTCTTACTTCTTCCTAGCAACACCATTTCAGATTTGCACCATAAAAAAATCAGAGAAATAACTCATCATAAGCAGTAACTGAACAGTTATGGAATTTTTAATAGGGTATGTCAGCCCTTACTGCCCTGAACTTGTTGTGTGTGCCCTAACCTGGAGAATAATCTTAGCTTCCTCAGTACCACTAAGATTAAGGAGGAATCATACCCAATTGCAGTGATGACAGTATCAGAAATAACTTTCAGCCCTGTATCAGCTCTGGGTTTCCCACACTTACTTTTACGTAGAGGCAGCTGCTGTTTATGTCCTCTAGAATAAAATTACACACTAGACTCAAAAGAAATTTTGAGAGAAAATTTAGTTTCGTGTGTATAATGATTGGACTGTCTGTAACCTAACAATCCTTTTCTGTGCAGGCTCCTTGCTCTGTGTGTGTGCATGATCCATGTTGGGATCTTAACCTTTCGTTCTTGTCTCTTTGATTATCTGTAGCTAAATGTCTATAATGTGTGTGCTTCCAATATCTGTGGGTTACCTGAGGGTTTTAGAGTAATTCTAGGAGTGCTTATCAGATACATGGGGGTACACAGAGTGACTAGCTTGTGAGTCATTGTGATGTGTACAAGTACAGTGATACTGTAGCTTGCTCATACCAGAAATGCACTTAGAAGCCTTGATCTATCAAAAGCGTTCTGACTCTTTAAAACTTAGGGATAGCACAAGTGAAGCTAATTTTGAGGCTAGTTCATGTGATTTTGAGCAACTAGCTAAGTAAGAAGGGGTGAACACTTAGGACTTGGTATTTATATCCTGATTATGTAATATAAAAGTCATCAGGGAGCAGAAGACTTCCTGATGAGCCACAAAGGAAATGTGCTTATATTGGGAAGAAACTTTGAGCTGGATGGACTTAGATGAGGCAGGCTGTGCAGCTACAAACTTTCTCTTTCATCCTCTAAAGGATGCACCAATGGGCATTTATTTGTTAGGTGATGTGCTCTTTGGGCACATGGTAGAAGTTCCATAAGAGACAACATTGCCTTCCCTCTGCTTAGAAGTCAGTACCTTGCTCCAACAACTTTGTTTTGTCTGTATGTGTTGTGTGCACATTAGCTGATTTAGGCATTTCTTCATCACAGTGGTTTCATAAGGCCTGAAACTGAGAGGGGTTGGATGGATTGCTTAAAGCCTCCCAGCAAAGTGAAAGCCAGAGGATTAGAAGTCCAGTAGTGAGTTAAATATTGGAAATCATTATTGCCTGAGGTTGGGGGAAGAAGTAAACCCAAGCCATTGAAATTTCATATCCTGGAGTTATAGAATCGTAGAATGATTTGAGTGGGAAGGGATCGTTAAAAATCATCTAATAAACCCATTGTTATGGGTAGGGACCTCTTCCACTACAGCAGGCTGCTCAAAGTCCCTGACCTTGAACTCTCCCGAGGATGGGACATCTACCACTTCTCTGGGAAGTGTCTTTCCACTCTTGTTGAGAATTTCTTCCTAATATCTAATCTAAATCTATCTTGTCCTGACACCTCATAGGGCATATTCAGTACAGTCCTCTGCCTTTTGAGCTAGTGGGAAATTGTCATGTGCTGTCATCTTCTTTAAACTAGATGAGATGGGCAGTATTTCAAATTTATATTTGCCTTAGGGAAGGGGGGAGAAGCAAGAATGTTAAGTTCCTTTTCAAACTTTCCAGGAAATCACACTATAGTTTTCTTTTCTTCATACAGGCCTTTCTGTGAGGTTCTTCTATCCATATTCTACTTGTGTGTTTCCTTAGTTCTTTTCTGATTTGATTTCCTCTTACTTTTTCAGTCCTGGTTGTTGCCTTTGGATAACTCATCCCACAGGCATCCTTCCTGCCTGTCTTAGTCTGTCTCTGCAGACCTCACTGCTCAGGTTCCTGTTCTTTTTCTTTACCCTAAATACTTATTTGTTGTTTATCCAGATCTCTGCTGTCAGCTCTTAGTCCCAATATCCACTCCCAGTTCTTCAAATTATTTTCTATAATCTGTTCTTTTTTTGTGTGGTGTTTGGCACAGGTTCCTTTGACTTGGGCAGATTTTCCCTTTTGGCAGGGTATTGGAGAAACCACTGAGAGACTGGAGTGGATGACTGCCTTTTCAAACATGGTCTGGTTTAATCTGATAACTTCAACTGTGTTTTACCTCCTTATATGTGAGGATTTTGAAAGTGGGCTGAAAAAACTAGTAACCAATGAACCTAGGGAGAATTGGGTCTTGTCAGTGTAATAAGCAGAAGGGATTGGAAGAGACAGATGGCTTAGATTTGTGTGGTAAGAAAATCCTTTTGTACAAACTCAGTTTTATTAAAAGCACAGTGGCGAAAACCAAACCTCTTAAGATGTCAATATTTTATAATTCTCTACCATGAATTTTCTTCATCCTTCATATTCTTAGTATCAATGGAAGCCCCTCAGGAAAATGACATTCTTATGACATATTTAGTAGTGAGGATCCTTTATTTGTTACATTAAACATTTACAGTCCAGTGTCTCCTGAGGTATGTCAGAATTAGAATGAGTTTTCCTCCATTCCCATCTACTATGATATTCTGTCTCAAGGCTGTTTTGTTTGGGATTTGAGTGGATTAATTATGGTATTAAGATCACAAATTGAATCCTTTCATAACAATAAACAGGAAAGTTAAATGAATTTTATAATATATGTAAGTATATTTGGGCTTCCTTCATTTGTGCCCTCAATACTATTGAAGAGTTCACTAGCTCTAGGTATTCAGCATAATGGGCACTTAATAGGTGGAAGATTTGTTTGTTGTTTATGAATTCCATAGCTAATTTCATGAGGACTTAGGAAATCAGTCCTAATCTTGCAGTTCATTAGAACATCACTCTGGCCATACTGTTGCATCTGCCCAACCCTCCTCCTACTAATCCTTAGTTTTAGTTAGTGTTGCTAGGAACAAAAACCTTTCTGCAGTACTGGTTCAGATTATGAAGCAACTGTCTTGCCTGTCTCATTTCCTGGGGTTCTAGCACTGCTGCTCATCACAGCTGCCTGGACAAAATAATTTTTCATCATTCAGGGAGCACAAAGGAACTGGGAAATGGAAGCAAGTGGCCAGAAGAGCAGACACCTCAGGAGAAAAATATCTGGCACTTGAGTGCTGTGGCTTGTCTCATGATCTGAGACTATCCCTTATTTTTGGCATATTCACATGTGTGGGCTTATCCATATATTCACAGGAGTGGACAGTGTGTGGGTACATGGAAAATAGTTTTGTAGTGCCTGTGCTCTTAATGTGTTTGCACACTCACCTCTCTCCTGGCATATCCGGTAATCCCTGTGCCCCACAGCACAGTTCTGTACTGTCCACATCCTCATCCACACAGCAAATGCGGAGGCTCCTTTAGTCCTGGATGAAAGTGCCCACAATATACGTTGACTTGACCTTTAACTGATTTATCATAAATTAACTCATTTTGCCTCTATTGCATGGTATTGCACTATTTGTAGAATGAGCAGCAACCTCACAGTTTCTATTGTGAAGCACTTTGCAAGTCTTGACTGTGTGGTGCATTTTGATTGTTTATTGTGGTTTATGATAAAAATGAGGGCTGTGAACATTTTCCTTGCTGAAAGCCAATGAGTCTTGCAAAAGGAACCAACCAAGCAACAAACAAGCAAACAACAACAAAAATTGGAAAGCAACAGTTTAGCATATACTGTCGTGTTATCCAGTAATGACTTTAAAGGTTTTTTAAAGGCCATGAACCATATGGAATGGAACCACTTGAGACCCACCCCACACATTACCTCTTAGCTAGCCATTGACCCCAAAACCATAGATCATGCTAATTCACAAATTGTTTCCAAACAATTAAAGCAATGCTTTTCTTTTTAAGGACAAAGTCACACAAGCCCAGAGTTTCAGAATGGTTCTTTGACCAGTAAGAACCACTATGACAATTTAATTAAAGCTGTGAATCACTATTTCTTCAATCATTAGATGTGACTCGCAAAGTATCACCACTAAAATATCTATTGCATGCTAGCTTTTTCTTTTTAGGTATTTTGGTGGATTTCTTAAGAATTACAAATTTTTAAAGATCCTTCTCTTTTGGTTCGTCGGGAATGGTGATATTTAAGGATTCCAATTTTGTTATCTATGTTGTTTTGTCAGGTCAAGGCTTTAGTCCCCATTAAGTGCATAGAAGAGAGAAAAATCTGTGGTGACAATCTGTGAACCAGTGCTGTAACTCCCTAGTGCTCTCTAGCTGTTGGAGGTGTAGCCATGCCTGCTACAATTCAGTTTTTAGTGCTATAAATGAATGTAACAAACACTTCTTTCAGTAAGAGTTGGAAAGGGATCTGCTCAATTGAAACTAGATAGCCATTAAGAACTCTCTGCAAAGAGCTTAAGAGACTCCTGCCGAGGCAGGTTAAGCAATACTAAACATTAAGCAAAGAGAATCAGTCTGTAACCCAGAGCACTGGAGTGGGTGAAGCAAGTCCTGTCTGTGACCTTCCTTCTACTCCCTTGTCTCTCAGTCTCTGTTTTGTAGTGAAAGAATCTGGGAGGTCTCCACGAGCACTGTTTCCACCTGGCCCTTCTGAAAATATGCAGGGGGATTGTCATCATTATTGGATGTCAGTGTTATTTCAGGAGATGTGTGGCCTCTTCCTTCCCGCCTATTCTTTCTTTATGTTCTTGTTCTTATTCCAGCATTTTCCCCCTGCCTCCTGTTTTCCTGGGTCCATAGCTCTTCTGCTGTTCAATTTGCTTTCCAAGCACAATTCTGGCAGCATTGTTGAGCCCTGTACTGGCCTCTGAGGTCCAAAGTGACCTCGAGTGCAGTAGATGCTCCCCAGCTCTTCTCCCTGGAAACCACTGAGCTCCTCTTTGTGCTTCAAGCCTTGGTGGACTTGAAAAATGGGAGCTCTCTTCCCCAATATCTTTTAGCACTGTCTTGCCCTCTTATCAGAATGAAGAACTTGTCAGTATTTAAATATCTCTCCCTCTTAATCAACTTCTTTTCAACAGCAGGAAGGGTTGCAGCACAATTGTGTTTTCTGTTTCTCACAAACCTTGGTGATTTTATGTTGCTGCTTGTTATCCAGTTATCAAAATTGTTTATGAGTTGATATCCTGATCTGCTTCTGGAATATTTTATACTGAGATTTAAATATGTTTCCCGCTACTCCCATAAATTTTTGGCCATTATTTGAATCAAGACACTTCAAGGAGAAAAAAAGAAATTCATTGATTCACTTTCACAAAATCAGGTGCTCAAGAGTTTTCACTTGTTTTCTTATTATTTAATGAGATCTTAGTAGGTGACTCTCGTGGTGCCTTTCTTGTGGACTCACTTTTTTCTCTTTTATTGTATTATTTATTATTTATTTTTCTTTTTCTGAATTTGTTTTGGACTCTTTTTGGTGGCAAGAACAGAATAAATGTGGGAACCTCAATCTCCTGTTATTAAAAATTTGCCCTAACCTGGAAGGTTTTGCTGTATTTTCACGAATTATCTTTTAAATTTTTTTTTTCTGTCTGACTAAATAAGAAAATATGTCAATTCTGTGTGTAGATGGAATAATGTCTGTTTTGTTTTAAAAGCAGCCTTATATCAAACCAACCTGGCGTTGGACAATTTTCCCTGAAATCAGGCAGTGACTTCCATTGCTTTAAATCTGTAGTCTTTGGATTCTGAGAATGAAATATCACTCTTATTTCAAGGTATAAAGGTGCCCCCAATAAATCTTGCTCTGGGGTATGTTTTGTTTTGTTTTACAGATAATATTTGATCATATTTGATGTTCAGATCTGAAAATTAAATACCCGGTTTAACTGGATATGTTTTAGCTTCTTTCATGAAACTATGAAAGATGGTTGGAAATTAAATATTTGATAATTATAAATGAATGAAACTAATGATGAATAATATGCTCTTGACTTTACATAACTGTTAAGGTTTAGAGAGTAGAAAAAATTCATGAGGATATTAAAAAAAAACAAAGTTGGAAACCATTGCAACTCTGTGACAGTTCAAGAGACTTCAGTTAAAGAGGTTTTTCTTTGTTTTTCATTTTTTCAGCTATTCCCCTAGGAATCATAGTTGTACGAGGAGATTGTGACTTGGAGACTTGTCGTATGTACATTGACCGTCTACAAGAGGTGAGGCTTTTGTGAATTCAGTTATCATTTGCAAACTTATTTTATGCTTCTTTCAGTTCTGAATGCAGAGGTCAAATAATTGCAACAACCATGTATCAAGAGTATTGCAATTTGGCTACCATTGAACCCAAAATTCTAGAATTAAGATGTGATAAGTAAGTACTGAAAAATATCCCCTAAACGGGAGATTAAAAATCATACTGATACCTTTTAAATGATAACAGAATTGAAGTGGACGAGTGTGTTTACTTCTTCTTGATTTATAAAGGAATAGTAGGACTTTCCACATACCTTGTTGAAATTACATAAGTTATGGATTAGAAAGTGTGTTATGCAAGGATAAACACTGTGGCATTTGAGTGGGTCTAATTATGCAAAAATCGTTCTCTAATTCTGTCATGGAGTAATCTGAGACACCACTAAACACAGCAAATATCAAGTAGATATTTTCAAAGACACAGAAACGGGTGTTCATGCAGCTAACAATAGTTTTGCTCTTATTCTTGAATACCTTGCTTCATGAGAGTTCATTCTACAATACACCCAGGGAAATGGAGACTCCAAATGCCTCATTACCTGAATCATCTTAAGTATGATAAACTTAGTGATAAACTTTAGTTTATCCCTTTAGTGATAAACTAATGGATTTTCATTAATGTATTGTCTCTGATTTTTTTCTATCTCTTAGTGATAGCTTTCAATAATATTTACAAGTCTGATGGCATTACATTTATAAACAATTTATATATTAACATTTATAAAAAATTATAAATTGTTGGTCTAGTTTATGTAGGAACTATGAACCTCATCTCTTCCGTTGAATTCTTTGGGAGTCATTGACTTTCCACAGATTTTGGAACTCCACACTTGCAGTCTGATTATGAAACTTAGTATCTCACTACAAGCTTTCACTTCTTTGCTTTTCAGCCAGGATTCCCTTCATCAAATGCACTTTTGGACATTCCGACCTGGAGTTTGACTATTATTATCAGACATAAAACCATATTGTAAGGTGGTGCATATTTGAAGTATCCAGAACAGAAAATTACAGTGAAATAATGATGATGATGATCTCATCAGACTGGAAATGTGATCTCACACTGAGTTCAGGCAGTTTTACATACAACTCCCGAAGGAAGCACAGCTAGATATTTTGGTTGAATTACCCATAGTAGTTACGGAAGAACTGTGTTTCTCCAACCATTTGCAGGGTTTGTACTAATTTTTCTATATGTGTGCTTGATTTGGCTCAGTCCCATTTGCTGGGAGCAGAGATGCCAAGGTTCGCATGCTGCTGGAGGGCAATGGTTTGCAGGCCAGCTCTTTAGTAGACTATGTCATGTGCTATAACTATTTGACAAAATCTGTTAAAATAAATTAGATGCCTGAACTCTGTTAAATGTCGAGATCATTCTGATATGACCTTCTTGGAGTGGGGTTGTTGTAAAATAGAGAGAACTGTCAGTGGTTTCCTTTAGTGCATTAATCACTCAGAAATATTTGCAAAAGTGTCTTAAAAATTTTTGACATATTTGTATTAATTTTGTTGCTGATATTTTAAATTCAGATAGTTCTCATAGTTCTCTTGGAACAAATAGATTTTTTAACGTGATAAAGATACATTAGTATAATCTCTCTCTTTTTTTTTTTTTTTTTTTTTTTTACTATTTTTTGGCTCAAATGCATACAAATCTAAACTTTGAGTGAGCTTTCCTTGACTTTTCTGTGGAGTTTGTTTCATATGCTTAAAACCAGTGAAAAATATTTGCAAAATTATTTATGTTTGCCCAACCACTTCAGATAGTAGGACTAAAAACAGCCCTTGTTGTTGCTTTAATCTTTTTCATCACTGCCATGTCTTTCATTCTCCTTCTAGGACCTACAGTCAGTAACATCTGCTACACAGAGAGTTCATTACCAGGTAAGATATGCTTTCCTTTTAGTATCAGAACAGAAAGGGGCTTAAAAATGGGAATGATATTCTGTATTTGAACCCATATGTTCTTGGGTGAAAGACCCATAAGTTAGATGAATTTCTAATTGTCTGATTATTGTATTTACCTTTAAAGATTGGAAGCTAGTTCTGCTTTCTCTTGGACAAGTTTTATGGAATCACCTTTGAAATTAGTGGAGAATGATGACGTGAGTGAAATTGCAGCAGCAGTGTTTTCCATATTGAAGTGAATGAGACAATGTGTCCTGTAGGACAGATGAAAAAAGTAAAACTGTTTCTCTGTCTGAGAAACTTAACGATGACATGCTGTATTGCATAGCTGTTGTAATAAAGTCTATCACTGAGGAAAAAACCAGTGCTTTAGCAGGCCCAACCTCTTAATAATTCTGTACAGGACAGTAATCCACTGTTACTTTACATAATCTTCAGGGTAAATTTTTAGTCCATCCTAAGCACGTGTATTTTCTTCATGAGATCAATAGGTTTTAGTTTAGGAGGATAGTTCTTAAAATTGGTCTCTTCTTGTTTTGCAATTTTATTCTACAATTTATGCAATACAGAACTTGTCCTTTCAGTTGGAAGTATCATTCAAGAATGCATATTTCTCTCAGTAAAACAATTAATTGAAGAGTGTGTAAATTGGAAGTAAACTGAGACTAACTCTACTGGCTCCTGAAATTATCTGATATTAGCATGGAGACTTGAACGAACTATGGTCAGTTGACACAGTGCTTAGAGTTACAGGACAAGTTTGCATGGTGTTGATAGGATTTTCCTAGAAAAAACAATGCAAGTCTTGTTGGATCAGCAGGAATTAATTCCTGCAGGAACCAATTGTGGTGAAATTGCAGATACTTTTTTGGGGGTTTGGGGGGTTAATGATTACTTGGGTGATACAGAATTCCAGTTTCACAAGAATGCCTATAGATGCACTGGCTGCAGACAATATAAGAAAATGCAATTTGGCATGTTTTCCTTGAGTTGCCTTCTTTATATCAGTTCATGGTTTGTTTCTTTCTTTCCCTGTCCAATGCTAACTTCATATTCTTGACATTTCCATCAGTCATTGCCTTGGAACTCAGTTTTAGAACAGTGTTAGTGTCTAGAAAATAAACCAGCCTGTATGAGTCTGTTCCACTCATTATAAATTAACCTAAGTGGCTGCTGACTGCTCCATGTGTAGGAAACTGCCTGAGGTAAAATGAAGAGATAAATCTGTATATATGGAGAGATGCACAATAGAGTATGAAATATCAGAAGTCAGCTCCATACTTGGCTCTAACCTCTGCAGTTACAGCAGTATATAAATTAGTTGCCTACTCATCTTCTCTAGTGCACAACAGTGTGAAATCCCTAACACACCATTCATTTTTTATGATGCTACATTTTAAATGCACCCCTCTGTGTTTTGTCTTTGGTACTTGTTTGTCTAGGATTCTTTTTTTCCCCTCAGTGGGTCATTTCTGCAAACTGTCTCATTAGGTTAATTTGAGGTTTGTTCCATATTTCTTGGTATCCTTCTACATATTACAGAAATGGAAAAAAGAGGGGGATAAAGGGCATGAATAGGGTGCTTTAGCTGATGGAACTGTCTTCATACCTCACTAATAAAGTCTCAGGGGTACTTTTAAGTCTCATAAATGCAATTCTCTGCCATGATTCCTCTGCAGTTCAAAACATAGAGGGTTAGCAGAAATATTATCAAACCCAGGTGCAAATGAGAAAAAATATACTGGAGTGTTTTCTCATTCTGTTTTGCTTCTCTAATGCTCACAAAATATCATGCTCGTGGACCTGAGACTTTGCAAGCTAGTTCTGTAGTTGAACTGTAATGAAGTCTTGGAGGGAGTATGTGACAATGTGCAATTTGGACTTGAGTTGACATTTACCAGCAGTATTCCTATCTGAATTTTCTCAACATTTTGTACTCTATGAATTTTACTCATTTCTCCTCTTTTTATAAACTACGTTTTAGTACACACCATTGGATGTTTTCTTTCTTTTCTCCTTTGTGTTGCAGTCTCCTCCATTCCATACAGAGTGAACTAGATATTAAGATACATAAAGCTTGTGCATGTAGATACAACAATGTCAGCAAGCCTAGTGGATTTCAGAGATCCTTGATTTTCTGACAAGCACTCTAGTGGCAATACAATCAAACCTAAAAATCCCACAAGTCTGTTTGTCCCTGTTAGACAAAGTTGTATTTTCAATCTGATTCTATTAAATCCCTCAGATGTGTTATTTGCTCCCCATGTACAGTTATAGTTCACTTTCTGTTATGCTGTCATTGTTTCCATCTCTGTGATACTCAGAGGGTGGATACCATAAGCTGTATATGAGAATAAGGTTTATGGTATCCAGTAAAACCCTCCCTGTTGCTTTTACTTTTTCTTTTCCTGCTTCGTAACTTGGCATACTACTTTGTGGTCTGTTGTCTGAAAGAGGAGTAAAGTTTAATCTTGAGCCAGCATGTTCCTGAATTTACAGCATTTACAGATGTGCTGATTGTAATGATAAGATGTGTATAAGGGTAGAATCCGTCTCTATAAAAATTGCGTGTGCCAAAGACCCATGCTACTGTGTTTTGCCTTGTGCAAATGTATCTGTGTTTAAATGTTATATGCAGCAGATTTATGAAGTTGATTGACCATTCACTGGCAGCATGGAGCAGAGCCATGGTCATCCCCTTCTCTCTTAGATCCCTTTTGCCTCTCCAATAAGGGCTAAAAACATACGGGGTAGCCTGTTTGAGTCTTAATTCTTAAGATCTTAATTAAGGTCTTAATTCTTCACCAGTAATTTAATTTAGTTCCTGGATTATATAGATTTTGCATATTGTGCAATGTCAGTAATGCAAAATGAAAAAGTCAGTCTGAAAAATAATCCTTTTTAGTGAAGAAACAGTTCGCTGGGGTTTTTTAATAATGTGAGTTTCATGCCCTATCCAGGACCAGGAAATCTCTTTCCCCAGAGTGCTTTCTGTTCAGAGGCTCTCTCCTAGATGGTGCTTCCTAGATGGTAAGTGCATCTCCCTTCTCCTGTGCCTAGCATACTGCCTGCTTCTTGTGTGCTTTGGAAGATACTTCTGAGTGTATTACTGGAGAGGAGTAACTGTTCTTTCTTGTTACACTGTGCAGGTAAAAAAGCAGCCTCCCTTTCCCCTCTAAAAAATGAAACAGGCCTTTCATATAACAATTAAAATATCTGCTGTAACTTTTTCATCCCACAGAGAGGCTTTCCCCTGAGGCAGGTTAGAAGCTTGGTTTATCAGGGTCTCTCCTGTGATGAGCAGACTTCATTGCATGCACTGCCCGAGCTCAGAGTGCAGCCAGTTGTGCAATTCATTGCTGCTGGTAAGGCTGAGTTTTTCACCCTGGTTCCTCTGCAGGTGTTCCTCTGCAGGTGTTCAGGCACTGCAATGTTTAGGTGACAGAAAGGCACCTCCCTTTCCTTGTAGCTCTGCATTGGAGAGCTGCACTTGTCTTTGACCCAGACTTTGTCAAAGCAGATGACTTGTGTGGGCTTTACATCAGGCTGCAGAGCACAGGAATTAGTAGCTGAAATGGATGGCATCTGGTTTTACAAAAGCTTCAGCATGGAGAGACTTAAAATTTTAATGCTTAAAACAAAACCAAATTCTCCTTGGCAATTTCTAATCACCCTTCCTTGTCTCTCACCAGGGACATTGATAAAAGCCTTAGTGAGAATCTGTTTGGTTTTTGGAGAAAGCTGGATGGATAGATGTGTTCAGTTTTTTGTCTTCAGTGTTTGATATTCCTGTGAAGTGCCAAAACCTTCAATGCTACATCTCTGTGCTCTTGTGTCAAAACTGCAGAGTAAATGAACCTGATTTCACTCACCCAAATAAATGCAAAGCAGATACAAAAAAATCGCATCTGATGATGCACACTCTAGATGATAAATACTTTTGGGTTTAGTAATATAAATTATTTGGGTATGACAAGATTCATAATATGTGCTTTGTTTAGTGAATCCCCCTATTTTCATGTGTTTTTCATGAGTAGCATAAATTTTCCTTTAACATATTGCTAATTCAGTGTCAATATCTGTAGCTGAGCATTTGATTTATAAAGAGCTCCCAGGCACTGTTCTTTAGATTCAGAATTTGAATTATCTCATTAGACCCATCAAATTCAGTATATGTTTGCTATACTCTCATCGGAACAAAGCAACTCTTTCTGTCACATATTTTAATGTAATCAGTTCTTCTTATAGGACTGAAATCCGTTTTATACATTTTAAAAATATTTATTTCAAGTTGATATTTTCAGTTACTACTGTTTCATTAACTCTTATCTTTAAATTCGGCATTTAATGGGATAGGAATATCACAGAATCATAGAATGTTAAGGGTTGGAAGGGACCTTAAAGGTCATCTAGACCCAAACCCCTTGCCATGGGCAGGGACACTTCTGACTAAACCAGGCTGCTCAAGGCCTTACCCAGCCTGACCTTGAACACTGACAGGGCTGGGGCATTCACAAGCTCCCTGGGCAACCTGTTCAACTATCTCACCACTCTCACAGTAATTTCTTCCTAATATCCAGCCTGAATTTCCCCTTTCTTCAGTTTGTACCCCTTACTCCTTGTCCTGTCACCACACTTCATGATGAAGAAAGAGTCTGTCTTCAGCCTCTCTGTACACCTCTTCAAGTGTTGGAAGGCTGCTTTGAGGTCTCCATGCAATCTTCTGTTCTCCAGGCTGAACAGCCCCAACTTTCTCAGTCTGTCTTTGTAAGGAAGGTTCTTCAGTCCCCTTATCAACTTCCTGGCTCTCCCGTGGACTTGCTCTGACAGTTCCAGGTCCTTCTTGTATTAGGGGAAGCAGAACTGTACACAGCACTCCCAGCAGGGTCTCACAAGAGCAGAGTAGAGGCTGAGAATTCCTTCCCTTGACATGCTGGCCGCTTTCCTTTTTACCGAAGCCCAGGACGTGGTTAGCTTTCTGGGCCAAAACTGCACCCAGCTGGCTCATGCTGAGTTTTTTGCCAGCCATCACCCCCTAAGTCCTTCTCTGTAGGGCTGCTCCCAATCACTTCTCTACCCATAGGATTGCCATGGCTCCTGTGTAGGACCTTGCACTTTGTTGAACTCTATGAGGTTTACACTGGCCCACCTCTCAAGCGTGTCAAGGTGCCCCTGGTTGGTATCTCTTTCCTCCAGCACATTCATTGCTCCACTAAGGCTGGTATGAGCAGGGAACTCACTGAGGGCACGCTCCATATCTCTGTCCATATAGCTGACAAAGATATTGGTTACAGTACTGACCCGAGTCACACCACTCACATGGACATAAGGAATTAACTCATGTTCTTGTGGAGCCACTGTGACTTCCCTGACACAGGGGTTGTTTTATGAGGTAGTGATGTTAGTGCAGCCCATCTTGTCCATGCAGTCCTGCTCAGCCTATTTTTGCTGTTGTTTCTCTGTCTTGCAGCAACTTCTGCTGATCGTTTCTACCGCATTGACAGATCTCAGGTAAATCCTTATTTGTATTTTGCTTCTATAGATTTCTTTTTTTTTTTTTTTTTTAAGTCTACATCAAATGCAGCTTAAAATGAATTATCTGCCATTCTTCCTATATATTGCAAAATGTTACACATGATGCCTCATGAGAAGTAGAGAAAAAAATTCTGGGTTGTTTTTTAGTTGATCTAATTCACATCTTGTATCTGCTGACCATCTGCCATTCTGTTTAATACCAATCTGATACAGATCAGAATTTTCTGCAATTGTTTTCCCTATCAAGTCTTACCAGAGGCATCTGTGTGGCACCAATGTATTTATATTTATATTTATATTTATATTTATATTTATATTTATATTTATATTTATATTTATATTTATATTTATATTTATATTTATATTTATATTTATATTTATATTTATATTTATATTTATATTTATATTTATATTTATATTTATATTTATATTTATATTTATATTTATCTTTTCACTGATGTTTATCTTTTCACTGATGTTTTTAGGCACCAGAATTCTTGATCCTATGTGTGTGTGTGTGCCATGAAATAGCTGTTGAAGTTGTTGTTACAGTTTGAGAATTATGAACAGAAACGCATAAAATATTCACAAGGAACCCCAAAACAATGTGTATCTCTGCTGGATTCAGACCTGTGGCATAGATATGACAATCTGAATATATTTCCTAAAAGACACTGAAAATTTTACAGGGCTTTTGGTGTTTCTGATTTCTAGCCAGAACAGGCCAATTAGTGGCTCAGCATTAAGTGCAAATTGTTGATTTCATACTGTGGTTGTTTGCATCTGGTCCCCTTGAGACCTGTGTAAGCTGTTTCTGAATCACATGGACATGTCACTGTTTCTTAGCAAAAGCACCTGGTGATTTAGCTCAAGTAGAAGGAGCTGTGACTTCAGTTCAGAGTTCCTATGTTCAGTATCTGCATGTAGATACTGTGGGACTTCTTTGCACACAGTCAAATAAATGGTTTGTTTTTGTAATCTAACATTGGGAAGGCAGGGGTGAAGAAGATGCTGCTACAGATTAAACTGGGCAATTTGTCTCTGGCTAATCCTACATTTCTCTAATATTTGACATTGTACTTATGGTCATTTTTAATGCCTACTCCTTCATCCTGTGATTCTGTGGGGAAAAAAATTAATATTATGTGTTAGTCCCTGTTGTAGCCAGGGTCGTTGTTGAGGCAAAGCACGTGAAGAAGCAGGAAGGGCCTTTGCAGGGGTTTCACAGAGATGTTTATTTCAGCCACGCGTGTGCACAGTCCCGGAGTTCGAAGGCAAAGGCAAAAGCAATGGTCTGAGAGTCTAGGTTAAGTACATGGGGGTTTTGGGGCGGGTGAAATAGTGTGAGAGACCAATTACCAGGGGGCATGGGGGTGCTACAAGAGTGGAATTGGGGCATGGGGGCCAACAAGGAAACAGGGTGGGAGTGACAAAAAGGCTGACAGACAGGGAGAGGGCATGGGTTTGGAACAAGACAGGGATTGTTCTGACTTGATAGAACAGGATTTGTTATCAAAAGGAGATAACTGAGAGAGAGGCCTCTCATATCTTTCTAACTGAGAGTGCCTTTCAAGGCCTCCACAGGTCCCAGCAGACAAACAGTTGCAAATTTCTTGCCCATTTGCCTACATAGACAGGCGTTTGTTTTATTTTGAAAAATAATAAGCCTTCAGTGTCCATAACAAAAATAAAGGATCGAGAAAGAGAACTTTGGTAACAGAAATGTGAAAACAGAATGTACAAGTAGTGGAGATCTGGATGAGTACACCCAAACAATGGAGAGTTCTGTCAACCATCATCAAAGAAGAGACCTCAGGTGTTGGTCCTCATTTCAAAATGCAAACCTCAGTTTTATGGGTAGACCTCTAGGTTTCATCAGAATGGCATAGTCATCACGTAACAGCCTTTAAAGCGGTGCTGTGAGGGTGCAGCTAGCTTGTGGGGAATCTTGTTTGGCTTGAAATCCACAACATATTAATTGGTGACTTCTATGGCGTTGATTTTAATGTGTGTGTGTATATGAGTACACACTTAAATACACAGAGTCCCTTGAATATTCTTCAGAGAGCCTGACATGCACTCAGCTCATTCTAGGGCAGCTGGGTACTCTGAGAGATCAGTGATGCTGCAGGTTCATTATTTGTTGCTTGTGTCACTCCAACAGGAACATTTGCACTTTGTGACTGAAATTTCGCAGGATGAGATTTTTATTCTGGACCCAGAGATGGTAATGTCTCAGCAGGTGGGGACACCACCAGGAATGCCTGACCTGGTAGTGGAGCAGGCAACTGGGTGAGTGCTGCTGGGATCTGATTTTCAGCAGTTATATTAGTGATGGGCATCTCTTTCTGGTCCCCTTGTCTGAAGGATTAGGAGATGTGGGAGGGTGGGTATTAGGTAGGAACAAATCCAGCCATGGTAATGACAGGAGGACAGTAGTGTAACATCTATTCCGTTAGGCTTCCTAGAGCACACAGCAGGACTAGTGGACTTCAGCACCTTTTAACCATGTCACACCACTTGACCCTAAATCCTGCCATGAATCTCTAATGATTGAGTTACAAACTTCTCTGCATGGTCAGAGTTCTGACTCCACTGTGTAAGGCCCTGAAGCCCTTTGTGTTTAAGAATGACCATGCAGTGTCTCTGTTTCTTATCATCCTCTTTACAGGCCAGAAATGCTTCTATTCCTCTTCAGGAGCAGCATTGTACTCATAGCTAATTAATCTATTTTAACTTGCTATGGGCTCAAAAATGCTGGGAACCAATGGGCATAAGAGAGCTTCGAAGAGTAGCACACAAGGGGTGTGAATGCCTTTCTCCTTCTCCTTCTCTCCTTAGGATATCAGATCGGTGGAACCCTGCAGTTCGAAAGAGGATGCTGAGCGACAGTGGCCTTGGAAAGATTTCTCCCCACTACGAGGTACCTGACAAACAAAAGGACGCCAGCCAGACGCATATGCTGCAGTAAGAGCCCTCTGTATTTCTCTGCTTGATGATGCATTGTCCCTGTCACCACAGACAGCCCCTAATGTCGCCTTTAAGCTTAATGAATTGTGCCGACATGCTGGAATTATAAATACTTTTTGCTACTTCTCTTTTGCTTCTCCCTTCTGTTCTTCCTCTTTGCCCATTTTTTTATGTTCTTGCCTTTGTTTCATTCTCTGGGGCACCCTCCCCTCTTAATAAACCTAAATCCAAGTTTTTGAAAGAAAATACCTTATTTTAGATGTCTGAAGCTCCAGTCAAGAAAATCTTGGCAACTGGTTTGGTGAAAGGTCAAAGCATTCACCCTCAAGGCAGCTCTGATGCAATGTGATAAAGCAGAAATCTCTAGAACTGCTACTTTCTATCAAAGATGTAGGAAATGGTTTTCATATAATCTTGAGCCATATAGGATGGCTGTACAGTGGTTTTCTTTTTGATAATTTCCCCATAAAAGAAATTTTTATCACCTCAGCACTACTATGTTCAGATTGATTTTAAAAATATCTCTTATTCTGGTTACCTATGTTAGAAATTTTTCTCACCTTTTTGGTTATTTCATTTTAGATTTTCAAAACCATCAGTGGATCACTACCAAAGATTATGTGGGAAACATCTGTCACAACTCTATTTCTGGCTTTGTTTTTTGTGGTTCTATTCGCCCTATCCCCCAAGTATGCATAATTATGTTTCTAGTTCTAGTGTATCACCAACCCTATGGGCAGGTTTTAAAACTTAGTATAGAAAAATTAGGAATAGTGACAATGTGGCATTTTTTTCTGATTTTTTTTTCTATCAGGATGTGTGTGGGAGAGAGCTGCAAGGCACAGAGGAGGTGGAGCCTACAGCTCCAGGACAGGTGTCGTGTGGATGGCAGGCTGTCTAGCCATGAGCAAACTGGAAACTTTCCAGCTAACTGGAAACTATTCTCAGGAGGAGATGTCATGGCAAGAAAGGGTTATCAAGGTAGCACTGCCAGGAGAAAATTGCCTGGTTTTCTCCCTGGGGGATTCTGGATCAGTTCTTTATATACTTTGCAAAGTGAAGAATGCTGAATTCAGGTTCATTTTTCCATAGATAGGAATGGTAGGACCCAAAATCTGAAGCTGACAAAGCTGTGAGAAAAATGATGCTTAGACAGTTTTAGGCAGTGTGTAGAGATGGTGAGAACATGTGGACTAATTTCTTATTGATAAGAAGAGTGATTTTGTTTACATCAGCATGACTGGAAATGTTTGCTTAGCTGTAACAATTACATTTTGTAGATTTATTAAGTACAAAGTAAGCTAGTAGCATTGCTCAGAGTAAAGTGTCCCTGTCACTGCCTACTATGAGGAATTGTTTTCTTTACAGTTTCTCCAAATTTTGTTTTGGCTGAAATTTTTCACGCTAAGATTCAGTCTATGACTGATTCTTTTTCTTTTAGTAAAAACTTTAACAAAACAGCCAGTTTTTTCTGAAGACAATATTTGTGGGAAATGTGCTCCTTTAAATGACCTTATTTCAAATAAATAAATCCAGTGGTTCTTTCCTGAGATGTGTTAGTGCTGGTAGTGGAATGAACCTCATTGGAATGAAATTTTGGAAGCTTGACATTTAGTAAAATGTCATCATAATACCAGGGAGACATCTTTTACTGTCTTGAAAATTACCCCTGAATTTGCCCTGCTGATGAGGTTGTTCATGCACTTTGGAGACACCTCAGATTTAAGAGCTTTGCTTTCAAAAGTTTCTGTCTGTACATGCTCACAGAGGAATTATGCTCCTCTGTGCTTAATTCATGTTGCAGATCTGCCCACAGGCTGAGGAAAGAGGGACTGTGCTGCTCATTAGCTGATCTCCAGCAGCAAGGAGAAAAGGGATGCAGTAGTCATGGTCAGATGGAGATGGTCAGGTGGCTGTTTCTCTCCAGAACACAGAATTCTGGGTTTATGCAGGTTATTACATGGGTGGGCAAGCTCTGAAATATATTTAGATACTGCCTCACTTGCTACCAAGGTGAAAGGTATATGGTAAATGAGTCAGGGGAACCCCAGTGGAAGCAGCAAGGTATTAAATTTAAGACAGCTGAATGATGCTCTGTGGGACTGGCTTCTCTTTTCAACATCCATGACAGAATTTCTAAATGGTGAAGATTTACAACAAACTTTTCGCAAGTGTCCGGTTAACCACAGGCTTCTCATTCTGTGCATGTCCACTGTTAAGTAGGTTTGGTTACTGGGAGGCCACTACAAGGAGCTTTCGAAAGAGTGTGGAGGGCTGGAAACTAAGAAATAGGATTTCTGTTGCCTCAGGTTGTCTTACTAAAATGAATGGAAAGTTTGTGCCTGCTTTCCCAGCTGCAGAATACAGATAATATTGCAGCCTCATCTTAAAGGAGCACAGTGAGAGTAAATTTCATGGTAATGAGAAACCTAGATACTATGGGGGAGACTCTCTCAGAGGTGCTTAGCAGGACATGAATAATTTTACATTCTGTGCACAATTATGGCAGTGTGGAAGAAATAAATCATGAGGCTGTGCAGTGCATATACGGGAGGATATGCAGATTTCTACTTAAATACTGAGGCAAGACTGCAGTAGAAGAAAATAGAAAGTGCCAGTGTGCTAAAAGTTGTCATAACATCTGAGTGTGACGGGGTTGCAGTATGATGTGAGATCCCAAATTTCCAAGCTTCTGGATGTTTGATTTAGCAATCTTAAGAAGTCTCTCTAACATGGCACTTTAAAGAAAAAAATAAATGTTTTAGAAAGCACTATTATATTTTGACAGCTGAAGTTGCTCACAGGTATTTTGCAGAGATTTGTCCCTTCAGAAATTATTTTTCAATTAGAACTTGAAAAAACTATTTCAGCAAAATTCCTAAACAGGAATATGGCAGAGAAGAGAGGAGTCAATTCCTCCTGCACACAGAGCTCTCATGGATCTTCTAAAAGTCATCAGTGTCCAATGTTTTTTATGTAGTCAGAAATACTGTACAGCTCAAAATGCATTATCCTATAACCTGGGGCAAATGTCAGGGGACTTAGTGTGAAAGTGTCACGTTGGCTCTCTGGGAGTGCTTTCTCAGTGGTCATTTTTCTCCTAAACAGGGTATGAACACAGCTGGTCATAATATAGCTTCAGGATGCTTAGAATGTATCTGTTATCACTATATGCACACATACAGATGTGTGTATATTCATATATATATGTATATATATACACATATAAAACTTATTTAAGACTAAGTAATTATTTCTGACAAGTGAGGAATGTAGCTACAAATTCAAAGTTGAACAATCCCCTATATTATTTCAATAAATGAAAGCAGAGAACAGAATACATGATCTAAAAGTAATGATAATGTTAGGTGTTGCTTTTGATCATAAGCTTGTTTGTTTAAAGCATAGTGTGAATATAATAGCTTTGAGGCAGGAGTGTTTCTGAGAGAAAAATTATGCTTCTGTTTCTAGTTAACTGAACTTCATGTTATTTTCGGGTAGCTGTTGGTTAATAGTATTTCATGTTTTGTTCCTTTTGTCTCTTTGATCTGTGATGGATTGGACGGGATATGAAACATATCCTTGATGCAGTAGCCAGGAGCTGGGGGAGATTTTAGTTTAATAGGAACATCAATTAGTGTGAACACTGCATTAAAAAAAAACCACATTGGGAAGACAATTTACTAGGACTAGTGGTGCTTGATCTTGAAAAAGAGAAATATTCTGGTCTGACTGCACTGATACAGGTAATTGGACCCTTCCTTTGTACATGAGTGGGTTCATTCTGTGATTAAATGGTGCAGTGAGATACAGAAGACCTCAGTGCCTGTTATGTGTTGTTGGCCATATATTTCTCTTCTTAGTTGTTTGCCACCCTGTTATATGACGAGAGCTGGAAAATTCGAGAAAATTAAAACCCCAACAGCATACAGAAATGAAAAAGTGATTGTATCTTGGTAGAGGTTTAATCTGTATCTTTTAATTGAAGTCATTAATTTTCCCACTATTGGGGACAGTAAACAGCACTTTTCTAGCATCTGTCCAGCTGTAATGGTAGTGTGTTTTCCAAGCTGCTGGCAATGTGTTTGCGTTTTCTGAATCAAGCATGGCTTGTGAAGGGTGGGTGAAGGTTGGCCAGGATGCCATCTGGTCTTGTCAGGGAGAGGAAGAAAAAATGCGGGTAGGTGCTGGAAGATGGCAGCCTTTTCCACTAAATAGACATTAATTAGCTAGTAGTACTATCCAGGCATTGCTTTATGAAGCAATAATAACCTAGTTTCTCAGAGGGAAGAATAAAAAAGCTAAATGCCAAGTGTTTAACTCAGCCACAAGAATCTGATTGTTGCCCAGGAAATCCATGTGACCATGCAGATGTTACAAGGTGGTTTAGGGTATTTTTAAAGAGAAATCTTCGTGTATTACAAGATGAGAAGAGCATCGGAGATACAAATTTGCATGTAGAAAGGAGCAAAAATACTCATTTAGAGAAAGTTTAGAAAATATAAAGAGGTGATTCAGAACATGCTAAGCAGGAACTGCCTAGTGACAGTAACTCTTTAAAATTTCAAAGGTTGGTAAGGACTTGAGAAATCCAAGGGTTTGCCTGAAAAATATTGCATTGGAAAACTCAGCATCAGCCCCTAATTAGAAAGAGTAGTCTCCCCTGGTATTTCTGACAGCAAAATCTGAATTAATTTTCAGGTTCAGCTTTAGTTCAAGCTGTATTTATAAAATTACACTGCAAGAGTGAAGTGCATATGTCTTAATCAGGTATTTGTACCCCTGTAAGAATTGCTTTCCATTTTGCAGATGAGGCTCCATGAGTACTGATTGCTTCAAACAAATCTTATTTTAGTGAAGGCATAAATCACCATTACCTTTACACTCCTGTGTAGTCCTTATAATAGTACTCGAATATAACAGAGTGCAGTGTCTGTTTTTTGCTCAACTCTCTCTTTTCTTTCTCTTCTGTTGTCTTGGATACTTTTACAAAGCGCTTGCAAGAGATCTCTCTCACTCCCTAAAAGTGGAGCATGAGAGATTTGCTTGAAACAACTCAGCCTCTCACTAGGAAAGTAATGTCAAAAAGGTGGGGTTGTCACTGGAAAGGAAGATGTAGACTCAAATAGGGAAAGAGTTGTAAAGAGGACTTAGAATTATTCAGAAGGTAAACATGGTTTAAATAGGGAAAGAATTTTGAAGAAAGCAAAGAAAAATAAATTATAAGAATACAGCAGATGAATAAGAAATTGTTTGGAGGGAAAGCAAGTTCCCTGCATGAGACTGAGTGTGAATGAAGTGATGCATTTTGATGCATCTGTTCTGTATTTTTAAAGCTTTTACTATTTGATAGCATGATGCAGTCACAAAACTTAAAATTTTAGACGCATCCCAGATAGAAGCTACAATTTATCCACCATTAGGCAAACCTTCCTTCAGTTCCTCTATAAATCTTCCCTTACCCCCACTTGTGAAGAATTCTTTGACAAGGATAGCACCTGTTAATTTTTTTAATCTAGTGCACAGGTGTGGTAAACAATTTCACGTATTTTAAGCTTCTGTTGTGAATATAGTTTCTGTATATACATCAAGTTCTTAGCCACGTTCATTGTTTTGGGAGATTCTCAGTGGGGAAAAATGCAAGAATTATTCTGGGACTCGTGGCCATATCTGATTAGTAGACACACCTTGATTCAGCTGTAGAAGAAAGGCAGAGTTGGGAGAGGAAAACAATGCTAAAATGAGAGAGAACGGAGAGGAATGTTCGTATTAAAATAATTTTGCAAAGACTAGCCTGCATGAGATATGGTCTTAATTTATCTTGAGTGGGTAAAACATAAGAACATATGCTCTCAGCTCAGGATTCAAGAGGCTTTGTGCTACTTCAGCTGGAGTGGTACCATCTCAGGGATGGTTCTGGGCATGGAAAGATCCTGGCATTTAGTTCTGATGTCTGAAGGCACAAAAGCAGGACCAAGGAAAGTGTTGACACATACAAGCCCTTCTAGGTCAGGGGGATGAGCCATGGCTTTGTGGTGTTTCATGCACTGGACCCGAGGGACCTTTGCAAACACTGAGAACTAGATGGTTCTGGAAACTATTCAACATAAACTTTCAGCAACTTCTGGTGTTACTTTAAGTGATTGCATACAGGTAAAACCTTATTTAATAAGCTCTTCTTCTGTTTTGATTAGTAGAATTTTCATGTCACTACTGTCAAGTAGTGGCTTGTTTACAGAGAACTGGGCTGTAGAAGATTCATGGGTTTTACTTCTTAAAATTTTCTGCAACAGTCATTAGTAATTGGTACTTACACATCATCCTGACAACTTCAGCCCAGTAATACCGAGCTTTAAGCCACAGCTTTTGCTTCTGCTCTTGTCAACCATAATTGGGAAAAGAAGAAATCAGAATTTTGTTTAGATTTGTATGTCAATAACCTTATTTGTGTATGTGAATGCGATGCAAAGAGTATGTGTTTTCTTCAAGACTATGTCCCCAGCCTTTGCTGTTAAGGCAAAGGGGTTTTAATAACAGTAGGCACTGTGAGGTGGGTTTGTGCATCCACCCCTTCGATAGGTAGCAGAAATAGAGCACATCCTGTACTGTATCCTGTACAGTGTTTTTTTTCTCGTCAGTACTTATTACCAATGCATTTTATCATTCAGCATTTATCTCCCCAGAGTGGGATTTTAGCTTCCTTTTTTCTCACCAGTCTGCCTCCTCTTAATGACTTTTGTGGTACCTCAACACCTGATGCACAGCTGAGGAAATTCACCATGCTGACAAATTATTTTGACAGACAGTGGTATGCAAAACACTCCCACACACGATGAGACTACAAATTGTCTTCTTTAGAGAGATCTTGCTTCTTGACTGGCATCCCACTTTCCAAAAGGGAAATGCAAGCAGTCCATCTCTCCTCCTCTCCTTGTGGCAATTTCAAGCAACAAAATGCACACGTACTTGACAAAGGAACCATCTTACCTGAATGCTATAAGTCAACTACTATCTAGCTTGAAAATGCCTTCTGAATATTTCAAAGACAAAGGGGCAAAGCCAGGTTTTCCACTTGGAATTTAAGTTTTTATTCTGAAGTGCATCTAAAGGATAAAAAAATTATTTTGTCAAAGTAGAGATAGATGGCCACCTTGGTTTCCTCTAAGAAGTTTACCATAACAGCTATTAATCTGCTTTCCACTCTCTGGCTGATAGGCAAGACTGAAGCAGTAGAGTTTCTTTCCTGTTTTTTTTAACAGCTGTGTTTGTTTCCCCCCTTTGCTTCCATCCTTGCTTGCCTACTTTAGTCCTTTAGTCCTTGGTTTGCAAAGCAGAATCTTCTATGAGAAGTAAAACAGCTTTACAGCAAAGAAGACAGGGATATATCAAGAGAATAACTTCTCATAATCTCATTTTCTTTTTGTCTGGGTACAAGAAAATGACATTTGATAATTTGATTTTTGGGGCCTACTGCTTTTCCTGAAAGCATTGGACAGGTGGTAACTGTACATAGGAGGAGCAGGGTAGCAAGAGGATCTGACAATGACACTGTAGAAAGTGAATATCCCTGTCTCCAGCTTTATGGACTGGATACGGTCCCCAGTGACCGTATTGAAAGTGCAGGAAAAGGGGATGAATGGGTTTACTGGGGAGATAAAGGATGATTGACAGAAAGAGATATTCTTCAGGGTATACTTTAGGCACTGTTATAAATATAGGTAAAATATTCTCCAGCATGGCAGACTTACAAGCCAATCAAGTTTGGAAAAGTTGTGTACCTTGTAGTTCTAGACATATATGTCTGTATTTATGTGTACTTACTCATTTGTAAGAGTTGATGGAAGAAAAAACCAACCAAAACAACAAAAACCAAAACCTAAACCTCCCAGTCCTAGTTTTCTGAGCATTGCACAGGAATAGCAAGCCTGTGTCTATGTGTTCTGCCCCTGCCATAAGGAGCTACCATCTGCTTGGAGAGGAGGTTGGTTATTAATGTGTTCTCACTCAGTACCAAGCTGCCTTATCAAAGCCAAAGCTAGTGAGCTTCAGAGCCCGGGGAAGAAACGCAGTCCTGTACATGTATTACACACAGACTGGGCTACATACTGTGTTCAAGCTTTCACACCTGGACATCTCATTATATGCATTCAGACTGTATTTCTATTCCTGTTCATATCCCTAAGTTTAACAGGCTTTCAAACAGAATAGAAATGTAGTTTGGTAAAATAGGTGCTCTAAACTATCACACAGAAGTACTACTTTGCCTGAGTTGACTATGTTCAATTCAAAAAACCAAATCTTTCAATAATTCCTCAGATATCTTCATGTTTGTATTTCTGCTCTGGCTAAAAACTGGGAAATGTCAAAAACACCATGCAACAAAAAGCTAAAGACAAAGGGTAGTTGTGTGAAAATAGCCATCTTTTGAGGTTTTCAGTGGAGTATTTTAGACCTGCAAAGATTAGTGTTTGGGTAAGGCTGGGAACGATATTCTGACATGAGCCTTCACTTTACTCATGGAACAATAGTGAAATTCTTCACTGGGGCTGCTTGGAATGTTCATTGTTTCCTAGGTTGTGTGTCTTGGCATGGCTGCTCTGCAAGGGGCTGCCCTTTCTCTTCCATGTCTAGTGTCAGTGTCTGAGTCCCCTGGCTCTGTGCTTATGTGTCAGGGTGTAGGAGGCACAGTACATCTTTAACATGCGTGCCAAAGGACTTCGGTGACCAGAGAAACTTCTGAAAGCTTAAAAACATTCAATTTTTCCCTGCTTGCCTGCTGCTCCTCTGCACTAGGAAGGGACCACTAAAACCCACAGCTTTGTCTTGGTAGTTGGAACAGTGTTTAGCAGTGCTTGGCACAGAGGTGTGTGCAAGGAGGGAAATACAAGGGAAGCAAGGCCAAAACACAGAGCCTTGCTGAGGTTCTGGCAGTGCTGATACCCATGGGCAAGCAGGGACAGATGGGCCTGCCTAAATTATGTCTAGAGCTGAAATCAGAGAGCCAGAAGTGGCTTGGAGCCAGTGTAACTCTCACTCCTTGTTTCCTGTTTCTGTGCTAGACATCTAAAAGTGCAGCACAAAAGCCATATCTGAAACTCCAAATGGAAGTTTTATTCTCCATCAATTAGTCTATAGCAGGGGTGTAAATAGCTCAGCAGTTTTGCTCTGCCTAATATCTCTGTGTTATGCATATTAACAAAGGTGATTCGTTAATATTTAGATATTTAGATTTATTATCTTTTAAAAGATGGCAAAAAAGTGAGGGTTTCTTAATGCTTAGCATTTGTGAAAATCAGGCCACTATTCTTTAACATAATTGCAGGAATCTGTTTCTGAGAGATTCGTGTGTTTCAGGAACAAAATGCTGTTTCTCAAAAGTGGCTGATTTGCACTGTTGTAACAAACACACCATTTAGGGTAGCTTCTGGATTGTTTAGAAACCTAAAGTGGCCTAAAACTATTTGGGTAATATCTCAAGACACCAAGCAACTTATGTGCTTCACCTCCATCTAGCCTGAGGGCCAAGTGGAGATGTATTTTATGAACCAGGTTATACCTGATGTGCTAAAAATTGGGCTGCCATGGCATTGTGCTTAGCAAAATAATTTCTTTCTCTGGGTTAAATAAAAGTTGTAGTCCTAACAAAGTGACCTCTGCTTTAATCTTTTCCTGGAATTAAGTAAAAGTGCACTGATTTATTGTTGAGGAAAAACCTGATGTTTTGTTACCTAATAGATATGCTTAAATTTTCATGTAGAATGTAAGGAAGTGCATAAATGTAGCCACTTCGGGTCCTGTTCCATGTCTTAATAATGACAAACAGCATCCAATCTCTTGACATCCAGGTTGTTGTTTCACTAAAGCATTACATGGCATGCCTATATCTTCTATAGGTCAGTGAGGATTTTGAAGATTTAATTAAAATCGGGAAATGGAAGAAGAGCATTTCAAAGAACCTGGGATAAGGCCCTTTTCAAAATAATTTTCATGCATTCCATTGAGATATTTTGGTGCCATATGATGATAAGAGAAAGAAAGGCCAAATATTTATAAAAAGACAAAACAAAAAACCAAATCCAAACAAACTGTGATTATCCTACAGTGATCTTGCTGCTTATCTGGAAATACCTTCTTTTTCAAGTAAATACCAAGCCAGCTTGCTCAGGTCATGTTTTGATGTGGAACTGTCTTATCCAAGATGAATTTAATAGAACATTTCTCTATCCTTCTTCTCCTTTTAAAAAATTAACGATAGGAAAGTTTGGGTTTGTATCTGTTTTTGCAATAAAATCTTCTATCCCCCTTTTAAGCAGCAATTCCCAGATAACTCCTCTGGGTGTCAGTACAGCTTCAGGGACAGCTGCATTGTGGTGTTAAAAGTCTTCATTAAAACATTCCACAGTGGACAGAGGAATGGTAAGAGAGACAAAGTTAAGCAGTATTGAAAAAAGATATGTGACAATTTAGGGGACACTGACATGCCTAAGACCCAAAATGGAATACATCTGAGCTGCCCTGGTTTCCCTGAGAAACACCAATTATTTTATGTTGGACTGCATGTGGACAGCCTGAGGCAGTGATTGCTGTGCAGGTAGAGATGGAGACTGCTGAAGGAAGTTAGAGATGCTAGAATTGCTATTGATCTTGCCGTTTAGCAGCATTAGGAAAGAATATTCTCTCTAGTGTTTGTCTCTAGATTGTCGTTGCAGGTTACAGGACAGGTCCAAACAGATTCCTGCAAACTAATAAATAACTTGAATGGAATTTCTTAGATTCTGGGGGCTTTGCTGGTCAGCATTTTCCCATGGGTGTGAGACAGTGTGGCCATTGTCTATGAGAAATATTTGAGAGGAAAGAATGACAGGAAAAATCAGGTAGTAAAACCAGAAAGCTCTGTAGAGAGACTTAAAGAATTGCAGAAAAACTTGGGTTGGGAAGGACTCTGAATGAATGAATGAATGAATGAATGAATGAATGAATGAATGAACGAACGAATGAAATCTTCAGAATAGATCCAGCGAGATTAAGTTCAGAGCATTTTTCAGATAAGTTTTGAACATCTGAAAAACTGGCGATTCAACAATCTCTTTACACAGCGTGTTCTTCTCTTTGATCATCCACCTGGTAAAATTTTTTCCCCTGACATCCCATCTGAATTTCCTATGTGCCAGGTTGTGACTGTTGCTTCTTTCTTCATGCAGACTCTGTCTTCTCTATCCTTTCTTGTTTAGTAGTTGAAGGCAGCAATTCAATTTTGCCCAAACCTTCTCTTCTTACTGAACAAACCCAGCTTCCATAGCTTGTCCTCCAATGCCCACACCATTTCTGCAGCCCCTTCTGGAACTCAGTCCAATTTGTCAGTGTCTGTCTTGTTCTCAAGTCTCACAAGCACTGAGTAGAGGGTCAAAAATCACTTCCGTCTGCTTTATGGCTCTGCTCTAGCAAATACAGCTCAGTGTGTCATTAGACCTTTCTATCACAGGGAACTCTGCTGACAGATGTTCAACTTGTAGTCTGCTTGACATCAGGCACTCTTTCTGAAAAGCTGTTCTCAGGTGTTAGACCCCCCAGCCTGTCCTGTTGCATGGGTTTACTCCTCCTGAGGTGCAGGACTTTGCCTTTGCTGAACTTGCTGTACGACTCCAGCCTCTGATGTTCACTCTGATCTGGGAATGTATAGGTTCAAAGTGAAAGTGTGGGGAAGAAATCAGAAATTCTTAGGCTTTTATTTTTCATCAAATGCCATGGCAGAAAATGGTGATGCCCAGATTGAGCATTATCTGGTCAGGGACCAGGAAAGCAAGCAGAAACAGTTCTGCATTCCTACCAGTACAATGATGTCCTGCTTGCAGCTGGGACTGCAGGGGTCTCACAGTTACAGAGGTATCAATACAAATTGCTGAATAAGCGGGTTTCTTCACGTATATTTTAAAAATACTTGATGTGCTAAAAAATTTCTTCATTTGCAATCAGAGGATATGTGAATAAATCCCAACGGGGATGCCACTTTTGGTTTTGAAGAGATGCACTTGCAAAATGAGAAGGAATGGATTTAATTTGACAGCTCTTCCTCTCCCCTCATCACAGGTAGCTGTTAGATTGAATTAGAAAGTTTGCAGAAATATATTCCTTAAGCAGGAAAAAAAGTGGAATGGTCATAAACCCCAGTAGAATAGGCCTGGTGCACATGGTTTCTGCTACAGGTTTATTGATTAAAATAGCTGCTTTACATCAGTTCCAAGTTTGTTTCTCCAGAGGCTTTTGTCTTCATGAATAATGTACTCATTTGCTTAATTTTTGTTAGAATTAATCTCCTGGAGTCTGGCTGTATATCTCTAGGTTCCTTAGTCTCAGTTGACTAGGCTCAAAACTGTGACATTCCCTGCACTTCCCTTCTTAGAAATGAATATTCCTTCTTCTACCCACCTAGTGCTGAACAAACCTAGCGTTTGCATATTGCTGAGTGCACTTGGAAACAGCTCTGATTGTTTGGCTCTTTGAGAGAGGCTTGTATGATACTGAAGGCTGCTTTAAACTTATGATTAGATTTCTGCAGCAATTCATCCAAATCCTGCAAGAGTGAGTGGAAAAAGTCCAGTGAGCTTTGGATCAGACAGTGAACTTGGAGGCCTGTCTCGGTTTTAGGTGTGCAGGTCTCATGCCTTCAATATTGTAAGTATTCCAATTTATTGGATGCATCTAGTGTATGTATGTATGATCAGGATTTTTTACACAATTTTTATGGCTTTTTAGTGCATTTTTACATATGTGTACCTGGATTTCTGGAAGATGCTTGCGGGTTTTATGTAAAGCCCAAAGGGTATTGCTTTGCTTGTGTAAGGGGTGGTGGAACAGACCTTGCACAGCTTCCCCTCACAGGCTGAGGCTTGCTAGTTCTGTTGTCCCTCTAAGCTGAGCTTGCTACTCTGCAACAGAACAGGACCTGTAAGAAAGGAGAGCTATGAACAGCATGGAAAGCAAACAGATGTGATAAGACCTTTCTTGACAGCATGCTTTTCCTCCTCCTCCCTTCTAATCCTCTACCCTATCACAGAAATATGTCTTTAGTTGAAGTATCTGCTGCAGCAATAGATGTTTGTAAAACCAGAGCAGGAGGAAAGTCAGATTGAAGCCTTTGGTGAAAATACCTGAAATCACGCTCCCCAGTTTCAGTTATGCATGGGAAAATAACTGTTGGTAGAAGAGATAATTGAATCTCATTATTCTGGAGATGTAGCCAGTCACAGATAATCTGGCCTTCCTTTACTCTCTTGAGGAGATGGTGACCCCTTCTTTCTACAAGTTAATTTTACACCAAGGTAAAACCAGAAGAAAAACCCAGTTGATGTATGTGTGTGTATATATATATATATATATATATGTATATTTATATAAAGAAAAAAGTTATTCCATTCTGAAGTGGCCAGGAACAGGATATTGCAGTGCCTGAACCTTTTCCTGAAGACTTTTTCTGTTTTGCTTAACCAAATGAAAATCTCAAGATGTCATTTGGCAAAGTGTTTTGACCCAGTTGAGACCACAGATCTTGACAGTATATTGGTTTTCCTGAAGTATCTCTGACTTGTCTCTGATTTTTTTAAGTCATGGAGGCTGTGAAGATGATAACTTGCTTCTTTATGACAGTAAAACACATAGCCAGAATCATACTGAGAGGCTAGCTGATATTAGACAGATGGTTCCTGTGTGGATGTAAGCAGATGAGAGTCCTCCTTTCTTGGAACACCTGTCTGGTGACCAGTGCTGCCACAGTATATCTCTCACACTTCTTACAGACCTGAGAGAAAGACGTGTGACCGACAGATGAGCATCTACTGGATTTTTTTTCGTGTCAGGAAAGCCCCCTGTGGCTGTGGAGTGAGTGGATGTGGTGTAGAGCAGGTCATTAGGCTTTCTCTCTTTCCTTCCTTAGAGCCTGTCATAAGCATGGGGTGGACGAGTCAGTGCATAAAATGCCCAATTCTATTTAGTGTGGAGGTTTTCACAGTCTCACCTACTTCCATCATAGCTACAAACAAGACTCGTCTTGATGTAGTTGGGACAGGACTTGAGCAGTTGGGAAAGCCCCCCCTTCCTAAATTGTATGGCCTGGAATTGTAGGAGGCTCCTGAAAGTCCTCTCCACTGTTTGCCAAAATACTTAATGTCAGTAGTGGAACAAAGGAAGACCGGTTTATTTTGGTTGAGCCTTTGGTATCTCCAGTGGTGGAAACTCTCATTGAGGCTTTTTCTGTGGCTGGGATATTCAAAACCTTTCTTCATGACATCCGAAAAGTTGAGCTTATGCTATTTTGTTTCCTGCTGTGTGAAAGCAGGAATTGACTCTCTGTCAATTAACAAGGGATGAAATGAGCCAACAAACTCAGAGTTTATCAGGGTGAGACAGAGAGGTGCGTATGTACACATCAAGGTACTGATATGAACCTGATGAAACTGATATAAATGAGGTTTTATGAACCTTGTTTTCTCAGGATACCATGCTACACAATTATTTACTGGATCCTTTCAAATAAAAGCACTGATAGTAGCAGCAGTAGTAGTGTTAAATTTCTTACAAACACTGTATTCGAGGCATGCAACAAAGCAAAAAGGCAGTAGTATTTTGAAAAATATATAGTAAATTTAGGGACACAAAATATGCATAAACATATTTTTCATCCTTCCCTTCAATAAATGTCTTAATTTAGAAGGCACTGGTATTGTAATAGCATCTCTTCTGTTGATGCTTTAAGGAGCTAAGGACATCTGTTTTACCAAGCATAAAGAAAAGCCAAATTATAGGATAATCTGCATTGTTTATTTTATTGTTTCAAAGAAAGAACTGAAAGGTGATGAAACTGGGCAATTAAGAAGCAAAACAAAGGAATAAATTCTGCTGATGCAGTGGAATACTGCATTAGCAATGGGTGGAGAGTCAGGATACCTGAATCAAGGAACCTTGCATGACTCTTGCATGTAAAAATATTTTCAAGTATTTACACATTTTCACCTCTTGATATGACCCATTCTGCATTGTTTAAACTTGTAGAAAATGCAGTGGGTTTTGATCTTCAAAAGGGGTTCTGCTAGGAGTTAAGGACAAAAATCTGTAACTAACTGGTCAAAGCAGGACTGTTCTAGTGGTGCCTGCTAAATCCTTTGAGTTACCTGCATTCCTGCTGTATCTCCACACACGTGGCTGAAGGTTGAGGGCAGAGCTGGCCTGGCTGGCAGCAGAGCAGGATACATGCTTAGAATGTTAAGCAGCAATCAGAGCCTTCAATGGGAGTAGAGGATTAATTAATTCTGATCCATACAGACACACTTGCTTCTTGTGCAGCCAGAATCCTGATTAGGCAAATTTTTTCCTTTCACAGTGACCATTGCTCCAGCTGAGCTCTAACTCTTTCCTCTCTTTATTTGCAAATCTCTCTCTATTTTACAGCAAAAAAATTTACATACTTTGGCAGGAAAGCTTCCTCCTTTCAATTTTTCCTGTTTGCATCTACGTATTTGCATATCTGCTTCTGATGTCCTATAATTTCCCAACCTTCATTTTCAAACCCTTGTTATGAAATGAGATCATGGCTCGTTCCTCAGCTTCTTTACTCCTCTAACCCGGGGTTCCTTCACTTCTTTTCCTTTCCTCCAGCTCTCAGGCCCTGCTGACTCAGTTAAATATACATATGCTCTTTTCTCCTTTGTTCCTTCTTTTCCCTTCATCCCTCTGTGGCTGCTTTTCTTATGTTGGCTTTGATCTGTTTGCTGGCAACACTAACATTTTAGAATCTTTTATAATTTGTTATTTTTGTACATTGTTGTGAAATTAAATATCTTGGAAAGGAAATAAGGGGTGCCCCACTCACTGCAGGAACAAACACATTGTTACTTGGGTGAGAAGGCTGTGTAGGCAACTGGAATCTGTGCTGGGAAAGTGCTGAGGAGCGGTCCAGTCTGGACTATGTGATGTCAGTCTGGTCTAAATAATGAACGTACATCCCAGGTACAGCTCCATGGTTAGCCTCAGTTTTGCTAAGCCACACTACTGCAGCAAAGGGAAAAATGGAGGGGCAGTACTTCTGTGTTCCTTTGTTCTAGGTGATGACCAAAACCGTGAGGAGTGTGATCCTCAGTGATGGGAACTGTGACATAAATCCCTGGAATTCACTGGGATTCTTCTCTATCAGCAAGGACACTGAGAGGGCACCTGTGTTTTAATAACTCCTTCCCTCTCTTGGGGTATGTTTTAGTTTGAAAAGATGTCTGCTAAGAAAGGCTGGAGTTTCTCTTTGAAATGGAGAATGTAAACTCCTCCCTCCAAATTATTATAATTTTGGAATTAAGAGGCTCTCAGGCAACGATATGGGGGTAGGAATAACAGTTCTTTACTGATATATTATATATAATATGTATATATAACTAGGCAAACAAAACAACAACAACAAATATGAAATTAACAACAAACAGAACAGAAACCCGGTAACAGTTCTCTCTGTTGTGGACACCTTTTCCCTGTGGTGCAGTCACCGTCCCAGCTGGCAAGCAGCGCCGGCCAGCTCCCGATGAGCAGGGGGAGATGCAGTGATCCCACGTGGCTGCAGGGACACTGGGGGTGATGGCGGCTGCGTTTTAGGGAAGGGTAGAGGACAGGCCCTGCTCATGGATTCTTGGGGCAGTGTTGGTCCCGATACTCTAACAGGATGCGTGGAGGTGGCGGGCTGAGGCAGGAGGGCGTCTGAGCAGGGGCTTGCGGGGTCTCATAGCCGAGGAAAGGCAGCTCCGGCGTTGGGATGGCAGCGCGAGGTCTTTCCAGTGGTCGTTCCTTTCCAAGCCAAATGAGCGAGGGCGAGAGCAGTTGCCCCCAACTTCTTTTCCTGCCCCCTGATCTCGCAATGTTCCCTCCTCTTCCCCGCCCTGCGAGAGAAACTCCAAAAGGAACAGGGAGTCTTCTTCACCCCCCATCACTAGCCGTCTTAGCATGTCGATGGGAAAAAATTCCAGGGAGGAGAGGGGAAAAACAAAAAGAAAAACCGACCCCTAACAGGGTATTATGAGAGTCCTTATCCACTGGTTAGAGTATTCTACAACTCTTGTGTTGCTGCTGGTATGTTGCTTTTTTCAGTACTTACAGAAATTTTTTTTTTGATCTGTCGTGTTACTTTTGGGAGGATGGCGTGAATTGTTATTAATTATAACCTCTGTTTTATGTTAACCAATACATTGATTTATGGCAAAAACATGGCCACTGTAATCACTATGAGTTCCTGCCAAGATGTTATTTCCTTGATCACCCCTAGTTGTGAAGTTTTGTCCTGGCAGTGGCAGTAGCAGATGAGTTTCTGCCAAGTATCTACAGATCTACAGACAGTCTTGGCATCAGTCCTCACAGAGGTGGCTCCATATGGTCACTCTGGCCTGCAGAATCTGCTGCTAGATAGCCAGTTCAGCTCTTTTTTTTTTTTTTTTTTCCCTTGGTCAGATGCCTTTCAGTCCTTTCTTCTAAGGAATAAAGAATAAAAACTTCAAATTGCTCCATATCGCATTGCCCAGACTGAGACTAAACTTGATTTGTGACCTTTTTTTAAACCAAAGATTGACTGGATTTTGTTGTTTTATTCCAGGTCACCGGTTTCTTCAGAAGATCAAGGTAAGATCTGCTTTACACATAATAACAGCATGTTAAAAATGAGACCAAAGACTAGCAAGTAAGCCCTGTTTTAACACGGTTGTGATGGAAAAAAATGTTTTTCATAAAAATGATGATGAAATTTTGTTCAACCTTAGATATAAGTGCTTGATCATTTAGTTAGTTTAATTGGGACTGACAGAAGTTGTTATTTGTAAAATGAATCTTGCTTACTCAAATGGAAGTATTGCAAGAGTTTAGAGTTTATTCATCCAACTCTGTAGAGCTTCACTTGTGGAAAATTATGTGTAGCTTAAAGGATGGTACATGTTTTTTGTAAAGATAACCACACCTTTTACGACTCTCATAGCACAGCATCTTTGTCACTGAGAGGAGAGTGCACTGTGTTTTAAATGCTTGAACACACATTATCTTGGGTTACCAGTAACCCAGTCAGTTTAATACAGTATGGAATTCAGTGCAGCTAGGTTCTTCTACATGGAAAAATCTCACAGCTTGAGTAGCAGGAGTTGCAGGTTATGACAATATGCTTGCTGTGAGGGAGACTTGAAGGATCTGATCTTTCCCTATGGACGAGAGGCAGTTTGTGGTGACCAGCTGCTTAATTATGTGGCAAACTTAAGTACATTTACAGTACATCAGTAAATGGCTACATAGGTACTGAAATCCAGAGTGTGAAGGGGTGGTAATTGCACTGCCAGAGTTGCACAAGAAGTGAGGAACAAAAAAAGGGAGACTGCCTGAGAGGAGAAAGTTCATCGTGTGGCTCTGAACTGGGACTACTATTGTGGTCCAAAAAAGAAATATCTATTTTCTTCTGGCATCCAATTTGTATGCAGTCACACAATCAGAACATTTTCTGGCCAATACCATAAGCATTACTCAAGAAAGTTCACTTGGAGTGTGGAGTGGCTAGTTAGGTATCAACCGACATTGTCCTTGGCTCCAGCCAAGGTTTTCGGTCCAGTATAATGGATGTCAAACATATTGTCATTAATAAACTCTCTTCAATCTCCTTGGCAAGTCCTTTCTCAGTAACAAAAGTTGTGAAGAAAGCCATAAAAAAGAAGAAACACACAAGACCAAAGATATATCTGGCCCATCTAGTCCATTCCTAGTGTCTGGTAGCAGCAGACCCTGTGAAAAGTAAAAGTACGAGACTGGCAGAGTATACAGGTTTAATTTCCTGGTGTGCCCTATTAGATTTTTATGATTTACAGCTCATTGATTTTGTGAACCAGATGGAGTTTTCCTGTTTAATAGTTCATCTGCTTTTTACTATGACCACAGCTTCTAATCTGCAGTACAGGACACTTGTGAGAAGTTAACATGTCTCCAACTCTCAGAAGAGATTTGAAATCATTATGGTTTAATATACTATTTCAGGAACTGGATTCAAGCTGCATCTCAGTACATAAACTTGTTAGCGATAGGCTGCTCTTGCTATTTCATTTCGCTTGCATTTACTCTATTGCTTCATCTTTATCTATTAATGGAGCAACAGATGGTATATATGCATTTCCTTGTGTATCTTTAAAGGTTAGTATTTCATGCTGTCAAAATGCTTTCCTTCTTTCAACTATTTTTGTACTATTCTAGTTTTTCACAAAACCTTCCTGTTTGCCATCTACTATCTGCTGCTGTGGTTTGACTTTTCAGGTTTGATCAACATCTCTGAATAGCCTCTTCTTCCCTTTCTCTCACAAGCGATCTCTTCTGAAATGCAGAGTGAAAGGCCTTGACCAATTAGTGACATGATAGTGCCAGTTATTAGAAATTTTGTGACCATGGAATATCTAACTAGGTTTGTCATCCATATAAATATGTAGGAGCTTCTCTCAAGAGCAAAAGGTTTCCCATTCTCCAGTGACTTTTCAGAAAGAAGGGTCCAAAACTTGGATTTCTCCTATCCCACTATGCCAGCTACAGACCATGGTAAATGGGCACAGTACAAAAAAGAAAATGCAACAGAAGTGCTGCAGCACAAGCTCTTTAGAGTCTAGAAAGTTCTCAGTCTACTGAGACTGCATGTGCAGAGACATCTCAAATTAGCCTTAGATCTCAAATCTCTTATCTAAACAAAAAATAAAGTTCATGAGAGAGCTGAAAACTTATCTCTGAATTGCCTGTCCTTTATAGTGTCTATGCAAATGTCTCCTGACATATTATTCTTGGAGTATGTATCTTGGAATCAGTTTTGAGCCTTATATGTTCATTAATAATCAGTACTCAGCTGTGTATCTATTCAATATGTTAAACATTCGGGGTTTTTTTTTATAAGGCAATAATGCTTTGGGCTACATAGTGAGGAAATATGAATATTCCAACAGTGGAATAATGTACCTTCATTGTATCTACATTCTGTCCTGTATTACTCTTCCCTATTATGGACACCATTCTAGCACTGATTTTCTGATGGTGATGTGTTGATGATTACGGAGAAAAGGCTCTTTCTCTGTTATGTTAGATCTTTTGTTTTAACCCTCCTCTTGGTTCCTGGTCTTTGTTTTGTCTGCTTTCATATTCAGTTGTCACTTTCTCTTCTTCCATTTTTCCATGGGTTTTTTAAAATCATCTTCTTGCTTTTTAAATTACTCTTTCCCATTGACCACAGGGTTGCTTTCTGCATAGATTTTTGCATTGTGCTCCTCACCGTGGTTTCTGAATGTCTTGCTTCTGCTCCAGTGTGGACTGACTGCTACAAGCACTAGTGGGAAACAGTAGCTGTAGCATCTGTACTGTTCTAACAGACTTGTACCAGAATTAGCATCTAATGTGAGTGGCACTTCCATTAATCCCTGACAGGACAATGCATTTGGCAAGTGGGTGAAGATAAAGCACCATCTGTCTGGGACTGGGCATCTATTGAGCAATTGTAACTGCACACAATGCTCCTTCTTGAGGACACGTGTTAAAGGCACCTGTATCAGTTACAAAGCAGAGCCATTTTAATTGGCACAGAAAGGGAAAGAGTACTGCTAGAAAATCCCAAACTTCAAAAGAAAAATACCCAAAGCCTCTTAAAGTTTTTTTTCTTTGTTCTTGGTACAGGTAGCTAGGAAATAGATAACTAAAGAGTGAAACCCATCATATATTTTTTTTTCTACTTTTTAATTTTTTTTTTTATTAAAAAAAGGAGTAGACAAAACCCCTAACCCCCCAATGCTCTAACGGATTGAAAAAATGATACAAGCCAAGTAAATCCTAAAGCATGCTTGTTTAAACAGGGGATTGATGACTCTGAAGAATGACCTGTTTGGTCAGGTAGGCCCTGGTGCAGCTGCATGCCCTGCAGCCTTTGAAGTCAGTGCTTTTCTTTGAGTATTGGGATTAGATGAGACTCAACAATGGGCAAGTGCCAGGACCACAGGAGGCCTGATAGATGTCATGATAGAGGGCCAGGCAAGTAATCTCTTAATGAAGGGTATCACCTGCTATATTTTTGCTGCATAAAAAATGCTGGTGATATGCTCAGGAGGTCTGATACTGTTGGATGTTATTGCACCCATTGTTTCTTGAACAGGTATGGTAGTGTGATGGGAATGCAGACTTCTAACACATCGTGTTGCCACTTCACAGTGATTGTCTGGCTATCCAGTGCACATTTGTTATTATTAGGTGAATGGTTGAGGTTTACCAAACCCTTCATTCACCCAGCACCTTTCAGAGCTGCACTGTATTTTGTGTCCACACTGGATCATACCCTGCCCACCCCTATTTACAGCCACCCTGCAGAAATCTGCATTAAATATTCATATCTGTAGTTTCATGTGGCCAAATTTGCATTCTCTCTACTATTCTTTGTTTACCATGTATGTTTGAGTTGATTCTTCATCAACATGCAAGCAATTGAAGGAAATGGCCTTAAAAACAGTACAATGAGTTCTATTTCCATTTCAAGTATTCTGAAAAACACTCAGCAAACTCTTGACTGTTGCTCTTAATGGTGTAGGGACATTGGTGCGTTATTCATGTCATGGCAACTTTGAGCTGATGCTGCTCAATATTTGTGTGTCTAACTTCAAACAGAGGAACTTTGCCTTTGATTCAATTACTCAGTTTTAAGTAGCTATACTAATGCACCTCAAGTATCAGTCAACCAGAGCTTCATCCTTATGCATCTGAGTTGCATTCTGATTGGGAGACGAGGTTTCAAATATTAATGTCACTACTCTCCTACTAATTTCTTTTTGCTTTATTTGCTTCCAGCAGACATGGTTTTGCTGCATCAGCATAATTTCTCTGATTTAGGGTTTGTGGGTTTGGGCATTTTGTATGTAATACATTCAGAATTCATGAGGGAATAGGAGATAATTGAGAAATTAAGACAAGAGAGAAATACATTCAGTGGAGCAATTTTGAAGAGAGATAGTTATTACAAAGTAATAATACTATACAAGAGATTAAGATAAAGAATGGGTTTTCTGCTTGAAAAGACAAATAGCAACACTCAGAGGTCTTTCAGATTCTGCCAGATGCTGGCTCCGTGCTATGGAGTCATTCTATGACTTGGAGTCATCCAGCCTGGATATCCTACACCTAGGAGGGATTTGTGTAGAGCCAGGAGTGCATTAGAAGTGAATTTAGTTTATAATGGTGACTTCTAAATTAGTCTCTGTTAGAATAAAATTTCCACAGGGATTGCTTGGCATGGGTTCAAACTGGAAGTTTTAGGTGGGAGATGTAATTCTGTCTCTGGATATCCCTCTGAATAGAAAGAACTACTATCTGAATAATAAGGAAGGGACTGATCATGTGTGTGCAGGGAAGGCAGTGGTGGCTCCATCCTACACAGGAAAATGATTTGTTATGCAGTATCTGCTCCTGCCTTGGAGGCAGAATGTACTGTACACTCTGGTATTTGCTCCAGCACCGTCTGCTCTGTTAAAGAGAGGAAATTTAAACACATGCAAGGAGGACAACAGTTGCAGGAGTCCCAGAAAATAGCATAAGAAGGAATAACGCTTCCTGGAACCTCCAATAGATAGGGTTTCCTGTTGCCCATGGTGACCTGTGGGAACACAGACTTCACTCTCTTAGCCTCCTTTCTTCTTCCTGGAGCCACTCTCCAATAATCTTGATAGTCACAGTCTGCACAGGGATGTTCTCCAATAGAGTTTTGAAGCAGTCTACCATACTGCTTAAAAGGATGAGCAGGATGCTGCAGATGAATCCAAACATCTCAGCACTGGTAGAATTAAAAAATAAAGATTGAAAAAAATGGCTATTTTGTACACCAGATGCCTTCAAAAGACAGAGAGGAGACACTGTATTCTTCATGGTGATGCTGCAGCTGTTTACTCATCAACAAATTGAGATGTCTTGGAATGCGTTCTCTGTACAAATTAAACAGAGTATGGGCGGGGTTGAAGGGAGGCTTCCGAATGCAGGTATTTGTCGTGATTAATTAGCCACTTTGGGAAGCCCTCCTGGATAGTGTTTTGAAAGCATCTGTGGCCAGCTGAGCCAATGATACCTTGGGCATCTGCTCTGGGTTTGTTCATTTGCTTCTCAGCTCAGCAGAGGCTGGTATTGATGCGGACCCAGGGTCCCCCTGGCAAGAGAAAGCATTTTATGAAAGCACATGTATAGGGCTGAGGGAGGTCCATCATATCCAAGCAGGGGGTCAGCAGGCAGCTGAGATGAGGGGAGATGTCTGGCAGATTTGGGCATCTGAATCAGTAATAGATGAAAACAGAAAGACATTTATTTCACTCTGTCCCCTGCCATTCCCCTTTTCCCCACTGGAGGAAATATGAGTAAGGCATATGTTGTCTGAATCTCAGTGCTTGTTTTAAAGCAGAAACTCTGGGTAACCTTGCAACCTGCTTTGCTTCTGGTGTTTTTTCTGATGAAGGTTGCTCATGGTCAGATAAGAGTAGCAATCACCTCACCCACTGAAGAACTTGGCTAGAAAAAAATACTCTTGAACTGAATTTTGGACGATTTAGTCCTCCTGTGAAGCCGTAGCTTTTTGAGCTAGGGTCGCTTAGCTATTGCCAGGCAAAGGCACTCCAGCCAGTGTTGCAGTGACAAAAACCTGAAGGGAGCGTGCTAAGAGTGCCTGTGATGGTAATGATCCACAAAGCCAGAGAAGAGGAGCAGTGTGGTCCACAATGCTTCTTTTCTGCTGTTCTATTTATTTTGAAATTAAAAATAAACCACTGCTTAATTATTTTACCTAGAATTCTCTTTCTGCCAAGGTAGTGCCACTCTGTTGATAAAATTACGACATTAGTCAGCCAAAGTTTTCCCTGCCTTTCGTTCTCACTTCATCACAGACTTTTTCTTCCACTGCATCACTTTTGAGAATGACATTAATTATTGTCTTTGCTCAAAAATAAAAATGGTAGAAGGGAAAAGGAAGGCAAAAAAGTGATGCTGTGAGCCAGATGGTGCTTAGTCTATCTGCGACTTTTCTTTGGGATTCTGAACTATTTACAACGGAAGTTTTTTGGTTTTTTTTGGTTTTTTTTTAACCATAATTTCCTTTTGTAAATCGGAGTTAAAAGGTCTTGCAGCAAAACTTCAACATTAGGGTCTGAATACTTCCACTCCTATCAAGTGCACTCTCAGCTCTGCACTAGTGCCACATAAACAATTCATGTTGGACTCTAATTGGCATCAAAGTAACTTTAAACTAGTCTGAGTGAAAATGCAGCATTAGAGGCAGCTTGAGTGTAATTTACACCTCCTTGAAAGCCCCTTAATCCTTGCAGGGATGAAGGGACTTCTGGGTAAGTGAGAATTTAGCCTTTCTTTCCCTTCAGCAAGCATGTGTGGCTATTTTTGCCGTTCCCCCTCTCCTTCTCTCTTACAAGTGTTGTGGTGCAGTTGTTTGAATTTAAAATTCTTAAAATTCTTAAAATTCATAATGCATATTCTAGCCACCTGAGTAATGATTGATTTTTTTCCATGTTAAATCTTTTTCTTATTCACAGTTTAGGCAAACAGGTGGAATCAAAACTACGTCAGTTCTCTAAATCTGCATAGGATGCAGTGCTTTTGTAACTAAAGGACAGCCCTCAAATATTTAGAAGGGTTTTTTACCTCTTTGTGAAATCCTAGAAATAGATGTTATTGAGGCATGACTAATTCAGAGAGCCAGCAGACTTCAAAAGTGTCTCTCCCAAACCACAAGCGGATGTGTGCTTATGAATGTTTTCCTGTCCAGATGACAAGATACTGTGTGAAGGCCTTCTTAATATCCCTCTTGCTGAACAGTCACCAGATCTATGTGTGCGTCTGGCTGCTGCTCTGCTGATGTGCTTCTGAGCTCTTGGTTGCAGCAGGTTGCTGCACTGTCAGTTTTCTTGGTCTCTTAGTGGTGTTTTGAGCTCTCAGGCACTTGTTAGGTTGTCTTTCATGGGAATAGGGCCTCATAGTGGAGCTGTTGGGAGCTCCCTAGACTGGTGGCATTACCTTCAGGTTCCATAAGAAGCCTAAGATTTTTGTCAGTCTGAAAACTTGTGGAGAACCCATGTTTAACACCTGTTTCTTTAGGGCAGTGGCAGCAAACAGATACGTTTTGGAAAAAAAAATAAAAATCAATGAGTCCTTGCTTTATTCAGCACAAGAGATATTATGATTTAGGCAGAACACCTCTAAACTGCATGTATTTTTTGCTGTCTTATTTCCATCATGCTTCTTATGCAGTCTTTGGGCTGAGGTAGAACTCCTCTAGCAAGTTCAGGAACCTTTTTCCATTTCCTGTTTGATGTAAAGTACTTTTTCAGTGAATACAGAAGAAGAAGTAATTTTACTATTTCTTTCTGGATTTTTTTTTTCAATTTTTTTTGCCAGCATCTAGAAGACCCCTTAACCTGCAAGGTTTAATTTATGTTTAATTTTTTCATGGTCTTCAGTTGTCACTTCTACTACTTGCAGGTGCATAAAACGCATGAAGAGAGACTGAATTGCTCCTTTCACTCAGCTTATCTTCAAAGGAAATATTTAAGCATCATCATCTTTAGTGAGGCTTGAGATTGTCTGTAGATCTAAGACCTGTGAGCACACAGTCATTCCAACAAAGGTTATTAGTTTTGTAATTTAATTTCTCCGTTATGTAGAGAGTTTGGCATGTGTATTTCATAGGTGGCTTGTGCTTCTTTCTGTAACTTTAAAAGCAGATAAAATGTTGGAAAGAGGTAAAGTTTTTGCAAAAGCTCAAGAGCAGAGATTTGCAACTTCTCTTCATGGATCCCTAGAATTGTTCTATGGGACTGGCGGGCCCTGCAGAAACACCAAGTGAATTCACTGCTCTTTATCTTAGGTGCCTGTTTCTCACAGTCCTCTCAGAAGGGAAGTAATCCACAAACCAATTCCATGTGGTACCCCCACCCCTTTCATCTGCAGGTCAAAGCTGAAGATCATGGCTAGAGTAGAAAAAAAATCCATTCTGTACATTTCTGGGTCAGTTATATTACTGCCAGTTTATCATAAAGCTTTTATGAGCAAGTTGTTGTTTACAGAGAAAATAATGTATTTCTGAATGATTATCTATATGGACTCCAGTCTTTTGAGAGCATAGCTTTTGGAGTGATTGAAATAGAAGTTATCATTTATTTCTGTAAAGCTAGTGAAAAATAAACCCCGAGGGCTCCTTTTGTTATCTTTTCTGTAATGCTGATCTTTAACAGCTCAGAACACTCCAACTGTGCATAAGTATTCTTCTAATCAGGTCAGCTTTTAGCTTCTCAATGTGTAAAGCAGTAATTACTTTAAATTTCTGACTCTGTGAATTACACAAAGACTAAAACAGCAATAAAGGGTTGGAGATGTTCTGGAAGCTAACGATAGTCCAAATTAAGTTTAATAACTCTCAAAAATCTGATGACGTCACCTTCTCCTATAGTTTCTTCTTCATTATCAGCTCTACAGGGTCTGAACAAGGCAGTATTTTATGAGGTATTCCTTAAGAGTTGCCCTGAGCACTCTAGTGAGAGATGGTGGTGAACACCAGCACTCTAATTCTGGGCCCTCCACACCAAAGCTCTCATTTTTTTTATTAGCTGCCTCCAACCAGCAAGAAGCATTCAGCACTGAAATGCTGATAGCATATCAATTCCAAATGCTGGATCGGTGCATTAGATGTGTCTTAGAAGGGGCTGGACAGATGCAGGCATTGTCTGTTAAATGAGATTTCTGCAGAGGGCTGATCAGTTCAGATTATCAACTGTTTTACTGTGTCTTCTGAAAGAGCTAAAGGTTTTGTGACCCCTAATTCTGCTTGAGATCAGAGAATCATAGAATGGTTTGGATTGGAAGAAACCTTTAAGATCACCTAGTTCCAACTCTCCTGCCATGGACAGGGATGCCACCCACCAACCAGTTTGGTCAAAGCACCCTCCTCCAACCAGGTCATGAGTTATGGTAGCTGAATTCTGCCATAATTTCCTATGTGCTTAAATATTGTCATACTCTGATTAGATGCATTGATACCCTGCTATTTTTTAACTCATGGTAGTATGCATTATTGCAAATAATACTCTGCTGTCACACTGCATTTCATTCATAGATCTATAATTGCCTGCATTTTTATCATGAATGTGACAACTTTTTGGTGTGTGGTACTTATACTTTATAAAATAGTTTTAAATAATTCTGCTCCCTTCAGTCACAATTTTTAGATCTTCATTAAAGAATTGCTTTTAAATGTTGAAAACTTCGAAGTTGCTGTACATTTTTATCAGCATTCCTTGTGGCTTAGTTGATACAGAAGTAGTGGGTTCAAATATGGCATTGGAAGAGTCAGATCAGGTGGGAAATCTGACTAATATCTGGAGGTTATTTATGATTTATGCATAGTTTTTACTCAAGTGAAAAGACACGTTACCCCTGTAGTGCTGACAGTGGCAGGCTGTAGAACTACCCTATTCTTTGAGATTCTTTCCAGTGCAGACCATCTCCTCTTACTGTCTCGCTAATGATTATTCAACTGACTTACTTAATATCTTCCATGTCAACCTACTTTAAGCAAAGAACCTTGTGATCCTGAGGTGTTACTTACAAGGTTTTAGAAGAACCTTTTTCGTCATGTTCTTTCTGAAAGTGTTTTAGCAGCAAAGTTTCTGGTGTGATAGTAACCTGGTGATGAGCCCTGTGTCTGTCCTTACTGTTAAGATGATCAGCAGCTTTGGGATTAGGAGAAAATTTTTCTGCAGGGCATCCAGGAAGGAGTAGTTGTTTGAGGTTTTTCCTTGCTTGTGATTCTTTGAATTTTCATGGCTTCTGAACTGAATGAGTAATGACTTCTGCCCCTCTCCTGCTGTAGTCTTCTGATGTGCTGCAGTTGTGGTTCTGTCTTTGTTAGCCCTTACATTTATGAGACATTCTCATTCTGCGCCTGTATGGTATATGATGAACTGAAATTTCCAAGACCATGGGCATTGCCTGGTGCTAGCCAAGCACCTTGGCTATCACACCTTGGAAAACCTTAAAAGAAGACCTCCCATTTTGCTCATTAGGTTGCCATTTCTGGAGGTGATCAGACATGTCTCCTGGAATCATACTAAGGATCTGCACTGTTTCAGTTTGACTCTCAGACACTGAAAGTTGGAGATAATTTTCTCTAGAATTTCCTTAGTCTGTGGAGCATAACATGAACTGTTGCAGGGCAAACCAGGTTATTTTCTATGGAGAGTTATTTTCTCTTCTGACCATCCAAGAAACCCTGTGAGACCTCTCAGGCATCTTGCAGCCTCTGAAGTTATGGATATACTTCACTCCTTCTTTAATGACTGATTTTGCAGCTCTTTTAATGGTGGTGGCTTCACATGCAGAGCCAGAGAGCAACCGTTATTTCAGAAGTTAATTTTGTCTGGGAAACAAAAATGTTTATTGTAACTCAGTGACATTAACATAGATTTTTAGAATATGAAATAAAAATAGCTGTTTCCAATGGACACGAACGTAGAAATTAGATGAGGGAAATACATGCCCTAGAAAAAGTATTGTTTTCAGCATGAGTGTGTACTAGTAGTTGTTTATCCTGTGTCTCAAGCTGTATTACCTTGCAGCATTACCACAATTCAATTAGCAGCCTTTTCAACATGGCTTTTTTTCTATTGGTGCATTATCCACTTGTATCTCCTCAATATTAATTTATAAATCAGGTGTGTGTATGTGTGTGTGAGAGAGAGTTTGTTTTGGAGTGGGTGGTTTTTTGTTTTGCTAGTCGTTTATTTGTCTTTGCTGGCAGGCTGGGTAGGTGGGGTTTTTTTTGTTTGTTCGTTTGGGTTTTTTTGGTTTTTTGTTTGGTTGGTATTTTAGTTGTGTTTTGTTGGGGTTTTTTTTGTTTGTTTGGGTTTTTTTTTGTTGTTTTGCTTTGGGTTTTTTTTGTGGTTTTTTTTTTTTTTTTTTTTTTTAATTGAGATTCTTTTCTAAGTTGGGTAGTTAGAGCTTTGCTGAGGAGACAGCCTGGGGACCAAGTGCTTTGTCATTACATGAACAGAGCATTCCAGTCACCAGTTTTGCCGAGATATCACCTTACATCAGCAATAAAGCTACTTTCTAAATAAATATGAAAGGTAATAAAACACTTTTACTAGTAATGAGAAGTACTTTTCTTGGGATAAATTGAGAAAATAATGACTTGATTAAAATATTAATTAAATCAAGTAATTTTGAGGTGTCTTTAAGACCTAGAGATATATTATATATGGTCAGTAGCGTAATTAATTTTATATATTACACTAGTGGTGCAGTGTTGCTTAGAAGAAAGAAAGCAATTCCTACTTTAATGTTTCTAGTTTTAAGCTAGCCTGGCATTGCACGTTAACAGCATTTTTTTCCACTTCTCAGTCTGCTCACTCTTGCCATCTGCTTGCTTGCTTCACCACCTCTTTAACAACCAGGTGATTTTTGCCATCTTCACCCTCCTCCTCAATATGCCCAGCAGTCCCATTTGGGTTTATGGGGTTAGTGTGCTAAGCAACATTCATATATTTATGCCAACATGCTCTTGATTCTAAAGAACCTTTCTCCATTTCTAGCTCAATAGTTTCTAAATCTTCCTGTGTTGGGGCGTATAGCTCTGAATTATTTTACTGTAGTCTAATCTCTTGTTATGCCAGCTGGTTTTGTTGATCTGTAATGTATTCATTTATGCAATAGATTCTGCTCTAAAAAAACACTTAATTTTAAGAGTGTAGGTAGACTTGGTGTGAAAAGAATGTAATTAGCTCAAAGCTAAGAACTTGCCTAAATGCTTTGCTGGATTTGAGGCTTAGGAAAGAGATGAAAAGATTGGTCTAATTATGTTGAATTTGTCTTAGAGCTGCTTATCCTAATAGTCTTATCACCAGAGCAGTTCTGATTATGGATATTCGGCATAGAAGATTTTTCTCGTCTTGTCAGGCTTTTCATAAAATCATAGCTCTCTCTCCTGTTTTTTTGAACTGTAATCTTCAGTATGGCTTGCATAAGAAAATGTATCACTGACTCTTAGGAAAGTGATTTCAGGGAAGCCATGTCTTAAGAAATTGGATGTAGAAAGCAATGAAAACCTCATGTCACCAAATCATTTGATTTTCACATGCGAGGAGTGCAAAATATTTATAGAAGTCCAGACTGTAGTAAAAAAAAAAAAAAAAAAAAAAAGAGGGAAATAGATAAAGCAAATTACATGAGTTAAATTCTGCTCTGCTATTAATAGGAACTGAGCAATTGTTAGAATTATTGGGAAAAAAAGGAAGGATGTAAACCAGTGAAAATAAAAACTGAAGAATTTTCTAGCTCTTACCTGTTGGTGTTTGCGTTCTTCCATTCCTAAAACCTGTATCTCACTCTCACAGATGCCAAGGGGATTTTTAGGATTTGATTTAACTTACAGTCACTGAAAAACTGCCTTAAATCTAAAATTGCAAGAATTGCTGTTACTGTTTCCTCAAGACAGATCTTACCTGGACTGGAGTTTTGCTTTTCCCACTGCTGCATGGGCAGGGCATGAGGCGTTACCGAGACCGGAAAACCACATAGCCTCAGGTGTTTTCAAAGAAAGGAACATTTGTTGAGTTGCCCTTGAACATCTTTCCTCTTCTGCAGTGTTTAGCTTAGGTGTATTATTTCTGAAGGAGTCACAAGTTCATAATGGAATTCCCACAGTGCAGCTTCCTGTGTGTTATTTTTCAGAGGTAGGACTGTACTGTGGTTCTCTTTCCTCCCTTGTTTCTGCTACGTGAGCTTTTGGCATCTTTATCAAGGGTGGCACTTGAGCAAACGCTAAATTTGATTGCACTGCCTTGATGCAAAGATAGAAATGGGTTTAGACACTCTTGAAAAAGTGTGAGTCAGATGTTTGGTGTTTTGTAAGATGCAAATCATGTAAGTGCTTTCTCAGAAAGATTACTCATCATTGTTTTTTACAATATGTATCGTGATAGGGAAAAGGAGGAGAAAAGAAGGAGATAGCCACATAGTGATAGGTTTGTAACAGCTTCTCTGGGCAACAGATAGTGCCAGGCTTTTGCCTTCCTTCTGTTTTTTAGTGGGCTCTGGGCAGGCAATAGTGGGTAATGAGAAGCTCTCAGCTGTTTGCAGTTCTGTCCTGCCTTGTTGTGAGCTCTTGTCCACCTTGTCTCTTTTTCCTTCCATGTCTGTTTAAAATACAAAGGCTGACAAGGTGAGGACTGGCTCTTGCTCTGTTTTTGACCCTTGCTGCCAAACCCAAGAGACTTCCTCCCCTCTGGCATCTCAAAATGTTTTTGTAATACAAGTAATCCTTAAGAAATTTCTCTCTTGTCACTTAATCATCTACAATTTAGGATTCTTAGTTTACTGGGGACTGACTGACCACTCCACCATCAGTATGACAAACTCTGACAGGTCTGTAGATAGTTTCAGGTTCTCTGAGCAGATAACACTGGTATTTTCAGTGATGGTTCAAGTACTGGAGACTTGACCTTGTCCACCTTGTGGACACTGTTAAAAGGTCTCAGAAGTATCCCAAGTGAAAAATTCAGACAGAAGCCTGCAGCTCCAGGACAGCATTGTAAATAATGCCTTGATGTCCATACAGCTTTCTATACTGTGGATTGTCTTTGGCCTTTCCAATATGTGTCAGTGCAGGGTTTGCACAGGTTCTGGTAGTACATGAGAATGCAAGTGGACTGAGGGATGTCTTCAAGTCTTTCATGTTCTGTGAGCTATGTCCTCAGCTGTGAAGCTGTATGCATAATGCTTTCTGTCTGACATCAGTTTTCTTTTTGTCTTTTGCAGCACTTTTACAGGCAGTCATATCTGGTGATCTACTGAAGGTAAGTACAAAACACTGAGTGTCCACTTATTTACAGTTTTTTGCTGGTCAGATATACTGTAAATTTTATCACACCTCTGTTCAAAACATAAATAGGCTGCTGTAGGGACTGCTGACAAGTGCCATTTTATCGCCTTTCCAGGAAACCCTGAATACTAGGGGAACACATAATTCAGGTGAGGTGTGAAATGAATAGGATCTGATGTTTGACAGCGCCTTTTTGCCCAGGTTTCAGAGCCCACTGTGTGGAGCAATGTGCCAGTTACTAACAGGAAAATTACTATACTAGCAGTGTTGAACAGCAGGGTAGTTCTGACACAGCTTTACACAGTAAAGGATATTTTACACCAGTGAGGTTGGTGGCCAAGCCCGTAAGTGCTAGCTCGCTCGAAGTCTACCTAGGCAATCACCAGACCAGGTAGAACAAACCTCAGCTGGTTATTTTATCTCCTGATGGATGTCTCAAAGCATGCAGTGCCTTGGTATAGTAAGTTTGGGAGGCAAAACTGCTCAAGCAAAATTTTTTGTGCCAGTGACTGAAGTCCACGTCAGACAGCTATTCAGGCTGCATGTTTCAGTAGCCAAGTCAGGATCTGAAAACTTGCCCTCGAATTTGGATGAGGACTGTGATTAATGATGGCAATTTTATCTGTGAGAAGCCAGCTTGGAAGCTTGGAGTCATTTGTAAAAATGTCAGTGCTGTAGACCAACGTTTTGCCTGCAGGTACCCCTTCTATACCACTGCCTCAGCACTTGTGGCTGCAGCATCTAGTGAGCAGTCCTTAAAGCAGTCATAAAAATATTGTCTCCTTTACACTTCTCGAAAACTTTTTGCCTGAGCTGGCTTTGATGGGGAAACTTCCTGCCTTTCTTCAGATGTACTGCATCATAAATGAATTCTCTCCTTTTTCTGCAGTGATCTGCACTGCAAATCTCACCCCCTCTTCCCCAAAGTTTTCAGCATTTCTGAGACCTGCCTGGTTGCTGTTCCCCTCTCATTCTTACCCCATGTGGTGCCTCCTCCTCAGACAGCTCTGAACAGGGGGAACTGTGAGAAAGAAGGTGCATGACAGTCACCTCATCTCCTTGTGGAATTTTGTGTTGGACTTTTCTGATTTAGTCAGAAAATCTTTGACTCCTGTGCTGAGGAAAAATTTGAGTCTTCAGCAAAGAAGCCAGAATTTTCTATCAAGTACATCTATTTTATATATCCCAACAGTGTTGCCAGATGTGGTTTGGAAGCATTCCTAGCAAGCAGTAAATCATGACCAGTAGAGTAGCAATGTCTCGTTGTTTAGGAAATATGACTGTTCTCTTCAACCCATATAATTGTCAATACTTCTGGTTTCAGATGTTTTATATCAGGGCCTAAAATCTGGCTTTAAATTAATGTTTTATTTTATTCTATTGTATTTTGGTGCTGACTTACAATGAGAACCAATAAAGAATTTACTAACATATTTTTCTGCTCCTCCCATCTTATCCTTCTGTATGTTTCTTTTCTCTCTGTTCTTTTTTTTTTTTTTCCTTCCAGTTCATAGAATGTTGTAAAAAAGGAGCCAATTTGTTAATCCAAGGACCTGATCACTGCTCCTTGTTGCACCATGCTGCCAAGACTGGGAACAGCGAGATTGTGAAATACATCCTGGAGCATGGTGAGTCCCAGTGGGCAAATCCACAGAGAACTGTACTTCAGCCAAGTGTCAGTCAGGCAAAACCACACTGGGCTGCTGGAAGTGACCTCACTCGTCTGTGGTGTCCCTCAGTGAGATGTCCACCTGCAGCGTGTGTGAGCAGGATGCTGGGAATGGGGTAGCAATGAGGATGATGGCACCAGATAAAGTGTGAAAACAAGAATTAGAATGGCTTTTAAGGAGGATGGTGTTTTTACATTTGCATCATCTGAGGGGCTGTGAAGAAGAGTGTGAAGCTCTAGTTAGAACCTCTGGCACAGGAATCCTCTGAACTGTTTTTCGATTAAAGCATATGTTATAGAAAGCATCTAATCTCTATTAAAACATTTCCAGTGACAAAGAGCCCATACAACCAGTGCTATTATTTCAGCATTTAATAACACACTAATCAAGAATCTGCTTACTTTTTTCTAGATGAATTCACCCAGCATGCATTCCAACCTTTGAAGATTATGTCTGTTAGATTCAAGACCACTCAACAGCAAAAACTTATGATCTACATTTTGTACTCATAGACTGTGATCATGCCATTTCCCTTTTTTCCTTTTCACTCTTCTTATCTTTGTCAGTAGCAGAGACTGCAGGCTATCCAGCAATTTTTTTGCTGAGGTAGTCCCGTTTAGGAGCTTCTGCCTGTTGAGCCACTGTAACCTTGTACCCTCACTGCTGGAGAGTGGTAGGGTAATTGACAGAACTTCAAAATATTAATGGCTATTTCGGCTCCTGAATGTCAAAATCAGCTACATTATTTCAGCAACAGTGTTAGTGTGAACACAGAGACTGCCCCTGGCAATTAGAGTAAGTGTTAGCTAATGCTCCAAGGTATTGCACAAATTGTACAGAGAGAAGTAAAAAGCACAACTCCTAAGAAAGGAAGAAGGAACAATGCATCTCTTCAAGCATGACTCCTAAGCTAGGTGTTAACATATAGGTGCCAGGTATTCTATAGATCCGAGTTCCTGTACTGTCAGCAGCAATCTGTGACTTAGTTCATTTGCCCTGCTATGACAGAGGCACTTTTGGTGGCAGATGGAAGTGGGGAGGGCATCCTTAATAGCAGCAGACTTTTAGCATGACTAACTCAAAGGAAATCTTAGTCAATGTAGTCATTGCAGTCCTGAAAGTGATTCAGGCAACAGTTCACATTATTAACTTAGGTAAACATAAATATCTAAGGTCATTCGCCCTTGGATATCCAGGACATCTGCTTGGTTCTACAAGATAATGCACAAGGCCCAGAGGAGGTCTGACCTGCACTGACAGCCAAAGCCCAAGCAAGCATCTCTGTCATTGCAAATGCATCCCAAGTCTTGCCCTTAGGTATATCAAACGACACAAAATATCTGTGTGTGGGCAACTGAACCGTGCCCCAAAAATCTGACTGAGAGGGTCTGAATTATTCTTTTACTCCTTTATGTATAGGTACCTACACATGGATAGGTCAGTGCAGTTGGGCTTATATCCAAATAATGTCTGGTTTTCTCACCAGTTCTAGCAAGCCTTACCAGTGCTAACTCTGCCTCCTATTTAACTGCTCTGGATTATCTCATTAGTCACAGTGCACATATGTGCCACTGAATTCTGAACACAGGCATAATTTTGCTTTATTTTCTTACTGCCCCAGTCTCTTTTCACACTGCACATGACCTGTGCCATTTCACCATCATAGATGCTTCTCTAGGATTTTTGTTAGACACATATACTTTAACTTAGTCACAGTCTGACCCAGTTACTGTTCTTTTGGTGAAGGGGTAAAGTGAGATAATTTAAACTGATAAGAATGTAAGCAGGGAATCCATGGGAATTTTTGAAGTAAATAGAGAAATGTGAGCGATTAAGGACTGTTAGACAAAGACAAATCAGAGGGTTGAGCAAATGTCAGCTCAGTTCCTCTCTCCCTTCTTTATCCCCAAGGATGGCAGGAAGCTTTTGCAGCTTTCCAGACATGTCCTCTGGGCTTCTCCAAATGCATTGTTTGTTTAACATTCTCCGGGGGTCAGGGAGTGCATGGGACAATGCACAATCTAATAGAGGCCACCTCTCTTCTCCCACCAAGCAATTAATGAAACTCATTTCTACTCTGGGCACTTTTCAACCACAAATGAGCTCTCTCTTGCTGAATCATCCTCATCATCATGTCCCTGTTTTTCTTTGCATTCTCTAGCATTTGGCATTTTCTCAGCATTAATTACTGTATATGACCTGATCCAATGCTACTAATATCTAAGGTTTCCCTGTGTGGAGCTTCTTGTTTCTGCTAATATCCACTCATAAAAAATTCATAAAAATGAGTCTTACTTCTGTTCTGGCAATTACCTCTGCCCAGTCACACTTCCTCTGGAGTCTGTATGCTTCCCATACATGGCTGAGGATAGTGAATGATAATAGCAGTTCCACTGTAAAATACCCTCAAGCACACAGCTCAGAAAATCTATTATTAACCACACAGGGAAAAATCTGAACATCTCTAAAAAACATCAGCAACAAAGGAAGACAAAACCCACTGCTCCAGGAACTTTAACTGTCTAGTATGAAAAACAGTGGGGTGAATCTAATGCAATACAGGAGTAGCACCCATAGAACTAGAATTACAAAGAAAGGAAAACAGTGTAGTGGTGCTAAAGCTGTTGTTTGTGGAGATGGTTTTCTGCAAACATGCAGGGCACATTTATATGAAAGGTTATTCTGTGATCATGATCAGAATGATTTCAGATGTTAAGCAGAGAAAAATAACCTATCCTAAACTAGAAATAGCACACAGGAGGACTGCTGTACAGTATTGCCTGATAATTTGCAGTGGCCCAGCACAAGCCTGGAATAGCAGCTGAAGCACGAATGTAGTAGGTGTCAGGACAACAGCTGCTTGCTGCTGTGGTAGGAGTTATACTGGCTGCTGTTCAAATAAATCAGTTTGTCTCTATTCCCTGTGCAGGAAGGGCAGATACACAGACCTATCACTTGTTCAAGATTGCCCAACTCAATCAGGAGTCTTTCGCTTTTAGTAGAAGGGAACTTGTCTGTAGCTGAGTTAAGAAATGCTTAGCTAGAAACTGAGGGCCAAACTCAGTAGGTATGAGAACCACAGCTTTTGCATCACATCCTAATGCATGTACATTAGAGAACAGTTAACTGTGTACTTGCTTAACACAAGCAGAATTAAGGAAGGCTTAAGAACCTGTGTTAGGAAAAGAGCCTCCTAAATCATCTGTATTTGGTATCAAACTTAGATTGGAATCTTTATCTGGCAACTGTGAAAAATTTATAATTTATAAACATTGTACAAATAATTCCATTTGCCTTGTCCTTGTCTTCTCTAGACATTCAAAAAACAAGCAAGAATTTTATAGTTCATCTAGGGTATTTTAATTTTAAACAGAAGAGAGGAAAGATGTTTACAGTTGCCTTAGGAGTCTGTGGTGGTAACTTCTGATGCAACAGAGAGTATGTAGGGCATCCCATCCTAAACATTTATGTGTCCTCAAACCTCTGTGTCCTTGCTCCACCAGAAAGCATTCCCTGATAACAAATAGATGATGTTTTCATTAATCTTAGCACTGCAAAGTCCAGAGTTAAGAGTCATCAGTGAATCTGGATTTGCAGCCTGACCAGATTCAGAAGTTCCTTAGAAGGCTTTGGGAAAGCAAATTTTGCTGTGACAGAGATGTGTGTCAGGGACAAAGTTTTAATAATCGTCAGAAAGTAGCACTGAATGAGAGTGAGTTTGTATAACACTTGTTAGTCTGTCTAGATTTGTGGAATGTTTTAGGGTAGTGGTCATTTGTGAGGGGCCTAGGCAGAAAACAGTTTAGTTTTTCTAGAAGGCACAAGGTATAACATAGTCTATTTTAATTTCAAGTCTACCAAATTTTAGGGCAACATGGCTGACAGACATGTAGGAAGGAATGCTCCCATAACCTGACTAGCCCCTATATTACAGTGGAAATTCTGAACTAAAAGACACTAGCTGAAAAAAACACTGTTAATTTTCACATCAAGTAAAAAAGAAGAGTGTGGAGTTGGGGAAAAGCTAGAAATAATTCTCAGCTTTCAGTTTACTGTTATTTTAAAAATATTCCTACTTTGACGATAGGTATCCACATCCAGTTTTGTCCCCCAGATAATAACCTCAATCAGGTTATTAAACAAAGAGGGTTTTGACAGATAAATATCCAGAGATGTTGATAATGATATTACTGCTTCGAGTAAATACTCTTCTTCCCCAATTCTGTGAAGGACTGACAAGACATGGGACTGGCAGGGGTAAATATCTGTGGGTCTCCTGTGGGTAACTGTAACTACATCTATTGGAAAGGGCTATGCTGTGGGCTCAGAGGCCTTTCAAGAATGTGTGGTGCTGTATCTTTTGGAAATGCCTCTGAAATATGGGTGCTTAAAATCTTTGTTTTTGTAGTGAGCTCAGCAAAGGAGCAGCTGCTTTTGAGCGTCTCCTTGCCTTCCCTCCTCCCATACCCAGCTCGGGCTGCTTTGCCTTCTGAGAAACTGGAGAAGGGCTTTGGTAGAGCAAAAGAGGGCAAAAGGAGAGAAGGAAAAATGTTAATAATTCTACACAGACAGTCTATGGGCAATACTGAAGAAAGAGAGTGATCTCAGCTGGGCCTTCCCCTCAAGTGCATCATGCTTTTCAGCTCTTTTCATGTGAACTTCTCCCCCCACCCTGTCCCCCATCCCCATCCTGCCATTCTTCAGCCCCTCAGTCTCTTTTTCCCTTTCTCTCTCTTTTTTTTCCCTCCCTCCACCTCTCCACACATTTCTATCTTTTGTTTTTATTTCCCCCCCTGCTGTTTTCCTTGATAGAAATCTCACTCATGCATTTCCCTTCCGGATTTCTATTGGGTTATTTTGTCCTCTTTCTCTGTGCCTTGGTCCCCTTTTCTTTTTCTGCCTCTTGTTCCAGAGTGAAACAGCCGCCTCCCTGCTGGGGCAGGATGACAGTGCCGTTAGCTTTCCCAGTGCCAGCCCTTCCCACATCTGTGCAGCTTTTGTCCCCGGGCAGAGGGGGATTTAGAATGGTTGGTTGGCAGCGCCAGGGAGACTGATATAAAAATGAGGTCCAAAAAAGAGGGGAAAGGGAATTAGGAGGAGGGCGTGAGATGGTTTAAGAGAAGCACAAGTGAAAGTAAAATAAAGAAGGGCACAGCTCAGGCTGTGAGCTTCAGAGATAGGCCAGAGAGAATGAAATTAAAGAATTTTCATACCACGTTGTGCAGCTAATTATTAACCCCAGTATCTGGCCCTTATGTACAACTTGGATGGAGTCAGGGCTCTCCCAAGAAATGCTTAATTTGGGACAGTATACAGGAGAGCACCCTTCGCACTCAGGCAGGGTGTACCTGTCATCTCCTCAGGTCTGTACTCAGACTGTCCTCAGGGTCCTCAGCACTGAGCTCCTCTGTCCTAGCCCTGCTACTTCTTCCTGCTTCACACCAGTTTTCCTTTACCCTTGGCTTCCCTCCAGACCCACTCTGCAAAGCTTTCTTTTCCCTCTCAGATCATATTCTGCTAACTACTCTCTTTTACTACCTTTACTTACCTTTTGATAGCTTCTTCCGCTTACCTGGACAAGTATCTCTATGTCCCATAAAGCCAGACCTGTCACTCTGTTCCACTTTGGCAATACAACCTTCCTTGCTCCAACCATGAGCAGAAATAATAGGTGTCAGTGTCTTCTCTAACACACTGCAAGCTGTTCCCGCTTACCTGTCACTGGGATGTGGCATTCCAGGAAGCTATGAGGAATTACCTTTATTTTTGAGAGAACACGATTTTCTCCTAGGAAATGTAAAGGACTCCTTTTCTTCATATGTATTTCTTTAATTGTCTTTTTAGTTTCTCAGGCATTATCTTTTTTTCCCACTCAACAAGAGGTTCTGCTTATCCCCCTTTGTCCTTCCTCATGATCCTAGGAGCTCAGGGATAGTGACTGATTCTTCTTAGGCAGGAGTGAACACACAACTGTCAAGTGCAAAGATGAGGATGTGTGGCAGTAGAGTCAGGGTGCATTAAATAATTGAAAGTGGCTACTGTGTTTGAAGAACTGTCATGACAAGTATGCAGTGGTACTCAATGCCCTGTGCACTGAGGGCTAAGCACCACACTTTCTCATGATGACAGAAGATGAAGTGAAGAATCTGCCTGCAGCTCCAGGAGCCCCAGTGATACTCCATGTGTACATTTGAAAAGCAGTGAGGTAAAGACAGGCTACTCTGATCCGTTTTGACACACACTCAGAGTAAAAGGAGTGTAGAGAGGTTGTGTGTAGGCCTTTGTAAGCAAGTAGCGTGAAATTCCTCAGTTTCAGGTGAGATTTGCTGTAAGCTCTTGAGGACTCTTGGGTTTCAAAGTCACAGTGTGTTGGAGAGGAATATTCATGCACAGGAAGGAAAAGTCTTGTAAAGTTTCCCTGTTCCCCTTGGTAACTGCCCTATACCATCTAACACTGCACTCCAGAGCAGTGGAGAGAAGAGTAATGTGACAGACTGCAAAGGAAAATTTTTTTTTTCGAATTATATCCAGATCTTAGCCTTTCCATATCACTGTAATTCACCGATGGAATTTGCTGCTACAAATATCTGCCCGTAGTGGTTATCAAGGACAAAAGGACATTAACATAAATGTATTTTTTTTCCCACTTAGCAAAAATCTTTTCTGTTTTTCTTAATCTTACTTTCCTGATCACTGCTAACCAGTGGAGTACAGGATTTGCATGTCAATATAAAGACTGCTGGGAATATTCCACCCTGATCTACATTTTGTATAACGCTATTAAATGGAGTAGCACAGGGATGTCACTCAGGATGGAATTTGGCTAATTTCAACTTCCTAATGACATTTTCCCTCTAGTACCAACAATAGATATTAACTTGCAATATATCAGGGTTTCCAGCATATCTGCATTTTTAATGTACTGTACTTACGTGAACTACTTAATTGAGCAAGGTGAAGAGTGAGAAAATAAGCCCCATGAATATTCATTCCCTGTATAATTTAGAGACTGCTACTCCCTGTTGCTGACACTCCAGCAGTGCCTGTGCATTCAGAATTTTATTAGTGCAAGGGCTCACACAAGCAAATATTACATTGAAGTTTGATATATTTGTGCAGATTGAGCTTTCACTTGGCTTCTTTGATATATTTTTACTGGGAATCTTCTCCTGGTAGACATATTTTTAGTCTTGCAGACAAATGCTGTATGACATACCTGACTATCTTTTGCAGGTCCATCTGAATTACTGGACATGACAGACAGTGAAACGTAAGTACAAACTACTTTGTCCTTCACATTATGTGTGTTAAACTAGCAAACTCCTCTTGGTTTTCAAGTGCAAACTGTTAAATAGGAAAAAGCTTGTAAAATGGCATACCTCTTCAAAAACGAACAAACAGAAGGCCCCCTACAAGCCACACATCAACCACCTCATATCTGGCTTTCTTGCCTCAAACAAACATTTCTTGGATTTGCAGGGGACTTTCTCCCTATTGCTTCCCATGCTTCCTTAATCTTTCTAGAGAAATAGAAGCCCTGCTTGTATTTTGATGTTTCTGGCCTCCAGCTACTAAGAGACCAACCTGAAGAGTAAATTCCAAAATTCAGGAAATTACTTTTCTTGCTCTACACCTTTTTTTCGGTCCATTTTTGATTCATCCAGGGTGCTCTGCCTTAGCTTTCCCAAGTGGCCAGGACTTGTGCAGTTGAAGGTTTCCATCAAGTAGTGAAAACACCAATCAGCTCTGCTCTTATAGAAAAAAAATAGAACACAACCCAACCCAAACAAATTACTTTCCTTTCCAATGCCCAATTTTTTTACACCTCGTTTAACCTAAGTTTCACAAAAGTATGTAAGGAAAGCATGAATAATCCTGGAAAATATGTGTAATACAGGTGAAACAAAAGCAGTCTTTCTCATAGGGATCAAGCCTACCTTTCTCATCTCGCAGTGCCCTCCTGTGCTAACAGAGAACACCTTTTGCACAAGGTGCATCAGTGAAGTCCAGAGGTTCTTTTCATCCAGGAATGTAGCACAACCACATAAAGTGTCAGTGAGCATAGCAACGAGGGCTTCCCTTTAGAGAGGTTCCTCTACCTCTGACTCTTGGAAAGGGAAGGGTCAAGCTGAAACTGGCAGTATAAATTTGTCTTTTGGTTCTCAGGGGGAAATAAGATAGTATCCAATTCTGATACTATCCAATTCTGGTACTAGTTCTCATGCAGCAGCAAGGGCATATATATTACAAGGTTGACTCTTAGTATTTCAACTTCCCTGTCATGAATGGGGGCTGAGGTTCCTTTATGCACTCTGTGTAGGTAGGTGCAAGATTTGTTTTGCTACATGTATTTCTTGTCATTTGTTATTTCACAGGTTATGTAATGGCCCTACTTGTTGGATACTGGTATTAAGGATTCCTTTTCAACCTACTCAAAGCATACTTTCCTCTTCTTCCTAGGCAAATCTAGAAAGATTTCTCTACTCTCAGTAAAGAGTAAGTCAGTTTCAGAATCCTGTCATACTTAGCTTCAGTCTGAGTGAGAAACTGCAACAAATGTGCTCCCACTACACAATCTCCTCTTCTGAAAAGCATGGATTTAATCTTCCTCAGTAGCTTAGCAGTCTAGTGTTAGAAAACACATGAGAGTTCTTGCTCTCATATGTCCAAGAGAGCACGATATCAGAACTGGGGCAGCAAGTGAACTAGTCATAGCTTTGATGGGTAGGATTTTTCTAGGATGACTCCAAGAATGAGGTTGAGGAAAGAAATTGCAGGAAGAAACAAACCCTGTTGCTGTTTTGCCTGCTGTGAAATGAGAAGGTGGCTAGCTTGCCTTTGCAGCAGTTAACAGAGCTGGTGGTTGGATGGGAATGTCATCTGAATAAGTAAAATCTGTGCATGTTTCTTGTGCATCTCTCAGAAGTTCTTCGTCTGCTATTTGTGCATTGTAGGGTTTCCTCCTGAGTCAAAGGATATAGATGCTAAGGGAGAGACTACACAAGTCTACTTCTGCCAACAAGAGGGAACCTCGCAGAAACGAAGCATCCTTCTATGTCTATCCTCTGCACCTCATGCTTCGTAAATGTACATTGGTGTGATGTGTCTCACTGCTGGTTTCTGTACTTTGGTCTAGGGGTGAGACAGCATTACATAAGGCGGCTTGCCAGCGCCACCGTGCCGTCTGCCAGCTCCTGGTGGATGCGGGAGCCTCTCTGAGAAAGACAGACTCCAAGGTAACGCAGCTCCATCAAACACTTACAAACTCCTGCAGCCCGAGCGAGACCATCAGCATCTGTCCCTGATGTTTGCATGACTGAGGCTTCCTTGTGTGTGAGGAGGGCAGCTCCTTTTAAGCAAGCTATTTTTATAGAGAAAACTGTATTGATTTAAACAAGTACAAGAGACTTCAGTCCCCATGGCTTGTTGTCACCATTGTGAGAGTCTGGCCTCAAACTATTCAGTGCATTGGGTGTGAATGAGACATCATGGCACAGCAGTATCCTCCTCCATTGTGGTCAAAAGAGAGGCCTCTGGGCAAGCACTGCCTGCAGGAGCCTTAGTTTCTGATTGCACAGCATATGTGAGGCTTGATTATTTTGACTGACCTGCTTTGTGAGGATGGCTAACTATTTTCTTTTGCCCTAGCTTGCTCCTGTGCTCACTGATGTGACACTAACCACAGCACTCTCTTGGTATAAGCTTAACTGAGAAAGAAATGTGGGAAAAAATTAAATCCAAGGAATATTCTGTCATTACAACGATCTGATTGCTTAGGAACATGGTCCAGAAGCTGCCTCTCTGGAGTTTCTGAGCATAAGCACCCTGTGTGGTCAGCAGCTGAGACTGAGTTGGTTCTCTGGACTCGAGAGTCAGAAGCACCTTTGCTGCAGCCAGGCAATCAAAACCAATTCCTACCTTCTTGGGCTCTATGAGGTAGCCTATAATGGGAAGAGAGATCAGCTGTGATTCTATGATCTCTTGTTCAGATGACAGAATTGTAAGTTGCAAAAAGCTTTCTGAAATAGATGACATCCAGACAAGTGGCTTCTGACTTGTTAATCATCTTCTGCCTAGAAATCATCTGTTTTTCTAAACGTGTTAGCGCAAGACTTTCTCTTCATGTTTCTTATTGCAGGGTAAAACCCCTCGTGACAGGGCTCAACAAGCTGGTGATCTGGATCTGGCCTCCTACCTGGAGAGCCGACAAAACTATCAAATTTCCCACGAGGATCTAGAGACAGCAGTCTGATGTCTGAAAATGTCCAAGAGGATCCCTGGAAATCTCGAGACTGCACCTGAGGCACTCAGGCATCGTGTGAGGAAGAAACTGATGGAATCCACATGTCTCTCACTCTCAAGGAAAATACCTGAGGACATGCCACCGGTTTCTAAGGGCTATTGAATCTTGCCGTGGAACGGTTATGTTCCATAAGTTAGCCCATGATGGAAGAGCTGGGACACTCAAAGGTCTGTGGAATCCATAGGCCACAAAACTTTACCTTTATTGCTTCCAGCAAGTAGCATGAACTTCTCCCATGTTCATCTGTACAATTTATTAAAAAAAAAAAAAAAAAAAAAAAAGAGGGTGTGGGGGAACAAAATCCAAACTAACTGGTACATTAAGCCACCCACCAGCCTCTCCTCCATCTTTACAGTTTCCTGCATTGCTTTTATTCTCCTGCTCCCCTCACTTCTCATTAGTTAAATATTACCTATTATCTCTGTGTTGTCTTCACAAATAGTCAGGCAGTAGCAAAATATTTGAGGAGCTCTGGATGCCCTTAAGAAATATCCAGTGTTTTTGCCAGCTACATCCCCTCTCTTGCCATCCTCTCAGAAGCTGTGTTGTCAATACTCAGCCACCATGGAAGTTCCTCGCTTTCAGAGAGGCTGCTGCTTATTGCCTTGTTTCCCAGGGTGTGGGGCATAGTTTGATTTACAGCAGTGACAAAACCCAACCTCATCATTGCTGGGCATACGGTTATGGTATCCTCATGAGACAGGCATTTGTATGGAAAGGATTTACATGGGATGTACCATATACCATATATACCATATACCATTTCTGCTGAATAGCAGAGCAGAAAGTCACCAGGAAGGTTTCTCATATCAGTTTTGTGTGTGTAATGGCTGACCCAGCTCTTCTCAGGTTTCAGGGCTGCCGAGAAGTTGATAGCTATTCTTTACTTCTGAAAAGATGGGTTTTACACTGGGGAGAGATTTGTGCAAGACTGTGGGAATTCTGATGGACTGACTGGCAGATCTAGTCCACTTTGCAGCGCAGCCAGAGGGAGGAAGGAGAGCTGGAACATCAGCAGCCAGCCTGGTCGCATTGGGAATGGGAAAACTTTTGACTGAACCTGTAAATCTGATTTTTCAAGGGAACAAAGTTTTGGGGAGTCTGTCCCTGGAGAAGGACAAGCTCTTTGCCTTGTTACCCACAATATGTTTGAAATGTAAAGCTTTGCTGCTGTCAAGGCTAGCTCTATCTTCTGTACTCATCTGTTCTCTGTCTTATAAACATAAGAGAAAGCAAACAAATACACAAGCATAAACAAAATGTTTCACCTTTGGGTTTCCAATTGCTACAGATATCTCAGCTGATGAAATAGCAGAGCTCCTGCCTCTACTTTGTCAGACCAATGCTCATGGCTGACTTTTGGCAAAACTCTTGCAATACATTTTCAAATTTTGCTTTGTTGTTTGATTTGAAAGATCCACCAGTGTTTGTTTTCACATGCCTTGCTCGGGGTAGCTCTCTGATAGATGGTGATCATTGGAGTTACAAACACTTTGAAACCATGAAAATAACTCAGGTTGTTATCCAGAAAAGTTTTTCTTCTTTCATAGGAGTGGAGGAAATCAAATGAATGCAATTTTTTTTAAACCATGAATGATTGTTGTGGCAGGGAGGGGGGAGCTGAAAAATATATTTTAAATTTTTTTCCTCTTTTCAAAGGTTCATTTGATATGGGCAAAATATTTCTTTAGTATTTCTTCCTCTGGAAGGAAACGATATGTATTTGTAATCTATAGATCAATGGGGACATGAAATGTATTTTGTCTTATTTTTTGTCTTTACCTTTCTCATTTAAAAAATAAAATATGAAAGCCAAATTACTTCCCTTGATAATTATCCAGGAGCTCGTGGAGAAAATAAGTATGTGTATATATTGCAAAATAATTTGGCAACTGTTAAAATAAAAAAATCAGAATATAGTTTTGGTGTGTGTGATATTTCCACAAGGAAAGATCCCCACACTATGGTTTCATGGTAGGCCTTGTATTATTTCCCAGTTGTGAGAAAAGACATTACTGTAATATTTCTATACATTTGATAAAACTAAGAATTATGTTACCATCACTTTAATCTTTTGGTTTGCTTTGCTGATCTGAGAAATGGAGAAAGTTTCAATAGCACAGGAGCTTGGCTCTCCTGTGCTGAGGCCAAGCTGAGTATGGTCACTGAGCCTGTGACAGCTCCCTGATCCTTTAATCCCATGAAGCAGGTGGAGCAGTAAAGGCTTGCTTTAATCACAGGTAGCCTCCAGAGGCCAGATGCGGATTATGATAAGGGGGCTGCTTCTGGTCCCTCTGTCCCCAGTTGCCTTCCTCTTGGCAGCTCTTCCCTCATACCCAGGAGGTGCCTGCAGCTGTGGCTGGCTCTGGAGCAGCTTGTCAGGATGGGCAGACTTCCCGAGCAATTTTGTGCCATTTGGACTGCTCAGAGAAACCTGGAGCATAAAAGAGACCGTGGCTTGGATTTTTCACTGAAAGCTGGAGTACGATGATATGATCCGAGTGAGCCTATTGTGTCTCTGGAAAGCTGCCCATGCTGTGTGCTCAGTAGGAGACAGCTACTGTATGATAAAAATAGCGCCCAGCACTGGAGGAAGGACAGGAACTGGCTGGATGCAGTGCCTTTATTATTCAAGGTGTCCTAAAGCACTGCACACGTGATGCACTAGATACTGGTGATGTTTTGTATCTGTAGATAACAGAGCACATCTATTGCTATCTACAATGGCTCATGCTTGGCAAGGAATATCAGAAGTTGGTTCACTGAGGGCAGTTTGGGACCAGGATGCTGCAGGACTATTCCTTACACTTTTCAAGTGTGATGGGATTACCAGAATTAGGCAGATTGCAGCAGTTAAAGGGGTCACAGAGGCATTGAATCTCTGGAGCACTTGAGAACTAGATTAGTACAGTACAACTGTGCCTGCGCTGGACAGAGCCCAAATTCCTGCAGCTGGGAGTCCACTTGAATTACATGTAATTTTGATTTACTAAAAGCATCTATTCAGTGGCTGTATCTGTTGATGCGTGTATATTACTATATATATGTATATTTATAAATATCAGTATGCATGTATATAGCTGCACACATACATATGCAAACACACTTGAAATTGTGCCATTTGAATGACAAAGTCCCTAGGGATGTTCAGTTACTGAGATTGCTGGACTGACAAAATGTCATTTTCCATTTTGATTTGTTATTAAAGGGAACATTTTTCAGTTGAACTGAGGAGCTTCTGAATTGTTCCATTGTACTGGTTTTAGTATCTTGTTTTGCAGTAAAATGGAGGGAAAGAAAGTATAATGTTGATAAAATAAACTTAATTTTGTAATTTAATAGCATCAGTTACTCTTATTATTTCATGTTTCAATGCTAGAGGTATCTTTTATGTGTTCTTCAAGGCATGATGATGTAATATATTTTTAATTTATTGTAGCATAGAATGGCAATGGACAGGACACTTTGCACTGGACCAGGCTGCTCAGAGCTCCATCTAAGCTCACCTTGAACACTTCCAAGGATGGGTCATCCACAACTTCTCTGTCCCTCAATACTGTGAGATCTGAGGCTGAGTTTTTGCTTATGTAAAACAGGAATTCAAGGCAAATTTTGTCTGTTACAAAACAGGTGTCAGACTCCAGTGGCTCTTTCATCATTTCACGTGGTGGCTTGCTTCTCTATGTTTTAGCACTTTGGGATGTCCATATTGAGACCTGTCACTCTTGCTTCTCCCCAGCAGCAGTAGAATTGCTCAGTCTCAACTCATGGTGCTGTAGCCTGGAATCAGTCTAAATGAGATGTCCCCTGCTACATGAGGACTGTCATACAGATGAACCATAGACAAAGAAAATAGAACAAAATCAATATTTTGTTGCCCTGATCTTCCCAGGTGTATTTGCTGAGCTGGTACTGTTGTGTAAGAATGGGTGGGGCACATAGTTTTTCTGGCGGTGTGGCTGTGGGAGGTTTGTTACAGTTATATTTCATGGCATAATGAAATATTACTGAAATATTACATCTTTGGCTCATGTTTGTCTTTGCTGTGATGGTGAAAAGCATGGTAGTAGAAGTTTCTAACACAAATTCGTCTAGAAGGTGGCTGTTTTCCTTTCAGCCATCCCAGATCCCTTCTGTGGGACATGCTTATGTGTTGACCCTCCCAGGATGACAAAAGCATGTTGACGTGATTTGTCTCTGGGGTATTAAATGGGCAAAATATAACAGTAGCCTCGGGTTTTCTCAGAGTTTAATGGTACTCAAGAAATGTATGGGCATGCCAAAAATTAAAATGCCTTGGAAAAACCCTAAGGAAATTCTGTCATTGCACTCTATGTACTACAAGAAAGAGCAGTTCCTTGTGCTGATCTGTTTGAGGTGTATCATTTTCTTTCTCCCACTTTTTGCTTCTTTTGCACCAAACTAACATCTATAGAGAAGTATTTTTTAAGACATGTTTTTAAGCTTGCTAAAAGTAACATTTTGACCTCCATTTTACCTGTTCTTTTCCATTCATAAGATATTGTTTCATCTCTTTGTTTTCCTCAGTGAATCAGAGCCAAAGTGACATTGGGTTATTAGCTTCCTAATTAGTCTGAAGCATCAAATGCGAGTATCTTTAGACATTTCAGCAGTCCTGGAAACAGCTTATATTCCTGTGCCTTTCTGGATGCATAGGACACAGTATTGGAGTGCTCACTGTGGTACTCATCTCATTTTGCTTTCTTAACAACTGTTTTTCTTAGCAATGGATTGCTGCATTGCTAAGCCTTAAATTCCATGATCTGCCTGCCAAAATCTGTTGATTGCAACAGCAACTCAGAAATATGCTGTGAGTTGCTCCACGTGACCATAGCAAGTGATCATGGCTGCTTTTACTCCGGCTCTGCCATGGAACTAGACTTCTCTATAATGCTTGCCCAGGATCCCCTGCAGGTACCAGAGCTCAGGGCGTGTTTTCAGCACCGCTGCCCGTGGTGGTATCCACAGAGAGTGGTGTTCTCTCATCCCCTGTACATGTGCACTGGAGCAACACTCCCTGCCTTGGCCAAGGAATTTCCTGGCCCAGGTATGGTGCCATTTGTGCAAAAGGGGAACATTCCCTCCCTTGTGCCTTGATCACACCAGTAAATTCATTACATTTGACATCAGTGATTAGGCAAGTGTTGGGGGTTGAATTGTTCCCTTCTCTTTCTGTGGAATTTTTCCCATTGTTATGCTAAGTATTTGTGGCTACACCTTAGCAGCAATAGTTTTCTCTCGCAGGGGGCTGGGGGATAGGGGGACACCGGAAAAGGAAAAGTGGGACAGGGGTCTGTGGTGGGCTCTGGCTCTCTCGCTTGGCTCTTGGAGTGAGAGGAGGACGGCCTGTGCTCTGATCTAGCATCTTCCCCGCCATCCCAGTGCTGAGAGCCATGTTTCCTGCTGTCGGACACCGCTCTGCTCCTCTCCCACTTCATCCTACTACCTCTGGACACTCTGCCGAGCACCACGACCGACACTGTGAGGGGGGAGTCACTTCTCCATCCCTCTCACCCCTGGGCCGCTGCCGCCATCACCCAGCCCTCTTCGACTGTGCAGGACCTGCCCTGCCCCCACAGCACCGGGAACTGAGCGCAGAGAGAGGGAGCCTGTGGCCAAAAGGGACTGGAACTGAGCTATACTGTTCTGTTTTGTTGTCAATTTTTATAGCTGTTGTTGTTTCTACTATTTTGCCTTGTTAGATATCAGTAAAGAACTGTTATTCTTATCCCCATATCTTCTGCCTGAAAGCCTCTGATTTGAAACGATAATAATTAGAAGGGAGGGGGTTGCACTCTGCATCTCAGGAAAGGGTTTCTCGCCTTTCCTTAGCAAATACCTGTCTTTCAAACTGAGACAGATTTTGGCGCCCAGAACGTGGGGCATTGCCTGAGGGCATTGAGAGAGGGGTAGAAAAGGGAATAACAGTTCTTCAGTTACCCAAGCTTGTGGTAGGTGACACCATGCTGTCCAGCTTAGCCTGTTTTGGCCTCCATGTGGTCACTGTTATATCTCTCCCATTTGCAAGCCCTTTTTTAAACATGAGTCTCATAACCAAGGTTACTGTGGCTATTATCTAGTTCATTTTGTGGATTGATCAGTTGAGGAATTCATGGATTTTTAATTTTCTCTGGAAGATGGCCACATGGATTCACAGCTACCGCACTATAAGTGTCTGTTTCTGGGGCTATTTCAATAATGTTACTTAGTATGATGAAGTGATAGCAGGTGATATTTTCTCCCAACCCATCACGTAGTGTTTGAAGTTCACCCCACCAGTCTTCAAGGGGTTCAAATCCACTCTAAATGCTAATGACATTATACTGTGGCTGGTGTTGCTGATATCCCTGTTAAACCTGTTCTATCTAACATTCAGAGATAAGGGAAGATTGACTTGGATAACAACCCTGATACCTACCCCAGGAAATAGTGATGCTGCCCCAGAGCCTGATCCTGTCCAAGAGACTAGGAAGGTTACCCCAGAGCCTGACCCTGTTCCAGAGACTAGGGATATTACCCCAGAGTTTGACCCTGCCCCACAGCCCACCTCAGAAAGGAACCACCTGGAATGGGTGGGGTTTCTAGCAAAGGACATACGTGAGATGGGCCAGATGCTGAAGGAGTACCTCTCCCCAGCTGGTGAGAAACCCTCCCCCTGCCTTAAAGAGGGAGACTCTGATGGTGCAGCAGTGGGACCCACAGATGTTACATCTGTCCAGGTTCCAGCTGAACTGCAGGGGCACTCACAGCCAGCAGCAGTTGCCCCTGTGGAAACTAGGAAGTCTAAGATGAAAACAAGGCACCTAAATAATAAGGGTCAGGAAGGGGGCCCCTCACAACCAGCAGGGGAGCCAGAAGTTGAGATCATCACCGAGTCCCTGTTATACGAGAGTCTCCATAACCTGCGAAAAGACATTGTACGATGGGGCCGTGAGCCTTTTACAACCTGGTTACTGTGGGTCTGGGACCTTATGGGTACAGGTGTACAACTGGATGGTACTGAGGCAAGGAATTTGGGATCCTTGACCCAGGACTCAGGTGTGGACCAAGTATTTGTAAGGGAGCCAGGCCTCCTTTCCCTCTGGGAGCGACTTTTAATGAGTGTGAGAGAGAGGTTTGTCCACAGAGAGAGAATGCAGGAGCACCACCATAGAATGCCCTTGAATGTTGGAATACCCTTGAGGAAGGGATCCAACAGCTGAGAGAAGTGGCAGTACTGGAGGTGCTCTTTGGGAGTGATGGACAGCATGACAATGAGCCTGACAAGGTCTGATGCACAGGGCAGATCTTGTGGAATCTGGCAAACCTGGGCCCATCTCAGCATCCCACATTTATTGCAATGATTGATGCTGATACCAACCAAGTGACAGTGGGTTCTGTTGCCAACAGGCTCAGGAATTATCAGAGTATGATGGCTGGCCCAGTGCAGGCTCACGTCTCTGCTGTGATTAAGGAACTCAAAGAGGAGTTTAAGGAGGAGATGAAGGAGATAAGGGAAGAGGTGAGGAAGATCAGTGCAGCAACAGTGTGAGGCATGGACCCCAAAATTAGAGCCCAACACCCCCCAGCTAGGGAGAGAGGGTACACCCCACGCGCTGACCTGTGGCTTTTTCTATGTGACCACGGGGAAGACATGAGAAGGTGGGATGGGAAACCCACTTCTGTCCTGGCAGCATGGGTGTGTCAACTCCGGGAAGGAAACACTAACCAAAGGAGCTCCACTAAAGTGAAGGTAGCCTCAGCCTCCCATGACCAAGGTGCAGGGTATTACAGAAGGGAGGATGATCTGTCAGATCCTCTTGAAGGAACCTCCAGTATGTATGCCCAGGAGAGAAATAATAACCAGGGCTAGAGGGGCCCTGCCTCTAGCCAGGGAGAGGCACAGGAAAACCAGATCTTTTGGACGGTGTGAATCTGATGGCCTGGCACATCAGAGCCACAGGAACACAGAGCATTGGTTGACACTGGTTCACAATGTACATTAATACCATCGGGACATGTCGGGGAAGAACCTGTTTCGATTGCCAGGGTTATGGGGGGATCTCAGGAATTGACTTTGCTGGAGGCTGAGGTGAGCCTGACTGGGAAAGAGTGGCAGAAACATCCAATTGTGACTGGCCCAGAGGCACCATGTATCCTAGGCATAGACTTCCTCAGGAACAGCTATTACAAAGATCCAAAGGGACTCAGGTGGGCTTTTGGAATAACTGCTGTGGCAGCAGAGGGCATTAAGCAGTTGAACACCCTGCCTGGGCTATCAGAAAACTCATCTGCAGTGGGACTCCTCAAGGTGAAAGAGCAACAGATGCCAATTGCTACCTCAACAGTGCACCGCCGGCAGTACCGGAGGAATCGAGATGCCGTGATCCCCATCCACAAGATGATCCGTGAGCTGGAGAGCCAAGGGGTGGTCAGCAAAACCCACTTACCCTTCAACAGCCCCATCTGGCCTGTGTGTAAATCTGAAGGAGAATGGAGACTGACAGTGGACTATTGTGCATTGAATGAAGTGACTCCACCGCTGAGCACTGCTGTGCCGGACATGCTGGAACTGCAGTACGAGCTGGAGTCCAAGGCAGCCAAGTGGTACGCCACCATTGACATCGCCAATGCATTTTTCTCCATTCCTCTGGCAGCAGAGTGCAGGCCTCAGTTTGCTTTCACCTGGAGGGGTGTGCAGTACACCTGGAACCGACTGCCCCAGGGGTGGAAACACAGCCCCACCATCTGTCATGGATTGATCCAAGCTACACTGGAGAAGGGTGGAGCTCCAGAACATCTGCAGTACATTGATGACATCATTGTGTGGGGGGACACGGCAATAGAGGTATTTCAGAAAGGGGAAAAGATCATTGAGATTCTGCTGGGAGCCAGCTTTGCCATTAAAAAGAGCAAAGTCAACGGGCCTGCCCAAGAGATCCAGTTTCTGGGAGTAAAGTGGCGAGATGGACGGCGCCAGATTCCCAGTGAAATCATCAATAAGATCATTGCAATGTCTTCACCAACCAGGAAGAAGGAAACACAAGCTTTCCTAGGTGCCATAGGCTTTTGGAGGCTGCACATTCCTGAGTACAGCCAGATTGTGAGCCCTCTTTACCTGGTCACCCGCAAGAAGAACGATTTCCACTGGGGCCCTGAGCAGCAGCAAGCCTTTGCCCAGATCAAGCAGGAGATCGCTCATGCAGTAGCCCTTGGCCCAGTCAGGACAGGACCAGAGGTGAGGAATGTGCTCTACTCTGCAGCCGGGAGCCATGGTCTGTCCTGGAGCCTGTGGCAGAAGGTGCCTGGTGAGACGTGAGGCTGACCACTGGGATTCTGGAGTCAAAGCTACAGAGGGTCCGAGGCCAACTACACTCCAACGGAGAGGGAGATCTTGGCCGCCTATGAAGGAGTTCAAGCTGCCTCAGAGGTGGTTGGCATGGAAACACAACTCCTCCTGGCACCCCGACTGCCAGTGCTGGGCTGGATGTTTAAAGGAAAGGTTCCCTCAACCCACCATGCCACTGACGCCACATGGAGTAAATGGATTGCCCTCACCACACAACGCGCCTGTATTGGAAACCCGAATCGCCCTGGGATTTTGGAGATAATTACCAACTGGCCAGAAGGGGAAGACTTTGGTCTTGCCGACGAAGAGGAACAGGAACAAGTGACCCGGGCCGAAGAAGCCCCACCGTATAACCAACTGCCAGCAGATGAAACATGCTATGCTCTTTTCACTGATGGTTCCTGCCACATCGTGGGGATGAACCGGAAGTGGAAAGAAGCCGTATGGAGCCCCACACGACAGGTTGCACAAGCTACCAAAGGAGAAGATGGATCGAGTCAACTTGCTGAACTCAAAGCTGTTCAGCTGGCCCTGGACATTGCTGAAAGAGAGAAGTGGCCAAAGCTCTACCCTTACACTGATTCATGGATGGTAGCCAACGCTCTGTGGGGTTGGCTGGAAAGGTGGAAAAAGGCTGACTGGCAACGTAGGGGAAAACCAATCTGGGCTGCCAATGAATGGAAAGACATTGCCACCCGGATAGAGAAGCTGCCTGTGAAAGTCCATCACGTAGATGCCCATGTCCCCAAGAGTCAGGCTAATGAGGAACACAATGAACAGGTAGATCAGGTGACACAGATAGAGGTGTCAAAGATAGATTTAGATTGGCACCACAAGGGAGAGTTGTTCCTGTCTCAATGGGCCCATGATGCCTCAGGCCACCAGGGTAGAGATGCCACATATAAGTGGGCACGAGACTGAGGGCTGGATGTATTTCTCAGGTTATCCATGTCTGTGAGACGTGTGCTGCCATCAAGCAGGCCAAGCGGGTGAAGCCCCTCTGGTATGGGGGGCAATGGTCCAAATATAAGTATGGGGAGGCCTGGCAGATTGACTACATCACACTGCCTCAAACCTGCCAGGGCAAGTGCTATGTACTGACCATGGTGGAAGTCACCACTGGATGGTTAGAGACCTACCCTGTGCCTCATACCGCTGCTCGGAACACCGTCTTGGGCCTGGAGAAACAAGTTCTTTGGAGGCATGGTACCCCTGAGAGAATTGAGTCAGACAACGGGACTCATTTCAAGAACAGCCTTATAAACACCTGGGCTAGAGAACACGGCATTGAGTGGGTGTACCATATCCCCTACCATGCACCTGCTGCAGGGAAAGTTGAACAGTGCAATGGCCTGCTTAAAACCACCTTGAAGGCACTGGGTGGGGGAACTTTCAAGAACTGGGAGATTAATCTACCAAAGGCCACCTGGTTAGTGAACACCCGAGGTTCCACTAACCGAGCAGGCCCTGCCCAATCTGAGCCCTTGGGAATATCAGATGGAGATAAGGTTCCAGTGGTACACATGAGAGGTATGCTAGGAAAAACTGTTTGGGTGAATCCTGCCTCCAGCAAAGACAATCCCATCCATGGAGTTGTATTTGCTCAAGGACCAGGTTGCACCTGGTGGGTGATGCAAAAGGATGGAGAGACCCGATGCATACCCCAAGGAGACCTTGTTTTAGGGTGAAATACCTATGGTACTGTGAAATGGTTTTAATTTGATATAGCACATTAGTATGGGAAAAATTCAGGGGTGGATAATATTGGGGGTTGAATTGTTCCCTTTTCTTTCTGTGGAATTTTTCCCATTATTATGCTAAGTATTTGTGGCTACACCTTAGCAGCAATAGTTTTCTCTCGCAGGGGGCTGGGGGATAGTGGGACATCAGAAAAGGAAAGGTGGGACAGGGGTCTGAGGCAGGCTCTGACTCTCTCGCTTGGCTCTTGGAGTGAGAGGAGGACGGCCTGTGCTCTGATCTAGCATCTTCCCCGCCATCCCAGCACCGAGAGCCACATTCCCTGCTGTTGAACACCGCTCTGCTCCTCTCCCACTTCACCCTACTACCTCCAGACACTCTGCCAAGCACCACGACCGACACTGTGAGGGGGGAGTGGCTCCTCCATCCCTCTCACCCCTGGGCCGCTGCCGCCATCCCCCAGCCCCTTCAGCTGCGCGGGCCCTGCCCTGCCCAGAGCACCGGGAACTGAGCGCGGGGAGAGAGGGCCTGTGGCCAAAAGGGACTGGAACTGAGCTATACTATTCCGTTTTGTTGTCAATTTTTATAGCTGTTGTTGTTTCTACTATTTTGCCTTGTTAGATATCAGCAAAGAACTGTTATTCCTCTCCCCATATCTTCTGCCTGAAAGCCTCTGATTTGAAACGATAATAATTAGAAGGGAGGGGGTTGCACTCTGCATCTCAGGAAAGGATTTCTCACCTTTCCTTAGCAAATACCTGTCTTTCAAACCAAGACAGCAGGCTTAGAGCTGAATAACCTTACTGTATTCAGTCATCAGAGTGCATCTTGTCTCCCAACTTATAAATAAGGTGCCACATTCCAGTCTCAGCTGCAGTTTCTTGTTTCCTTGACTGTTTAAAAAAACCCCAAACTCAAACAAACAAAAACAAAACAAAAACCCCCAAAACTAATTAAAAAAAATCCCACAGCCCAAAAGACAAAAAACAATCCATCCTATGCAGTACACAAGTATCTAGTTACCCAGAGAGTGGGAGAGACAGGCAGATAATTTTAAAATCCCCTCATTCTGATATTAGCACATCATGACTTCTAAAGTCTGAGCAGGGGGATGTCTTGCAACAAAAACATTTGTTTCAATATTAATTTCAATGTTAAACCTTGTTAAAACAGTCAGCTTATGGTCTTAGTTCTCCTATGTGTCAGAGATTTGGGAAATCTAAGGAGGCCGTAATTCTCTTGACAGGCACATAAAGGCAGGTGATTGCCCAAAAAAGCAAAAACCCGCTTTCTTCAAAAATTTGTTTCTATTTTTCTGCCCTCATCCACTAGAATCAGAACCCTGACTTGGGAATGCTTTTTCAGAATTCATCAATATTTTAACAGCCTCAGCATTCATAGGCAAAGTATATAGAAGCTGCAGCATTTTGAAATGCAAGAAATAAAGCACTATTTCTTTGAGCAATATAATACTACATATGTAATTCCCTCGTCTCTTGCCAGCATCCTTTTGCTGAAGTGCCACACCTGGTTCTTCAATTAGTCCCTGTCTGGGGGGCTGCTTGATGTGTAACCCAGTATGCAGTGAAGTGTGCACTGTGGCAATCCAAAGTGCTGCTGCAATTATCTAACTCCTAGTGCATGAACCACATGCAATTCATTTCTTGGTGTTACACTTCATTTTAATTAGAAAAATGGCCTTCTGATTCCAGCTACCTTAGTGACCTTCAATTTCCACTATTTTCCTCAACCTGTGGTCAAGAACAGGTAGAAGGTAATCTTTGTTCCTACAGAATCCAAATCCTGTCTAGGAACTGTACAAATCAGTTAGGTTTGTAGGTATGGAGAAGAAGCTCAAGAAGCTCTCGAGCCTGATGATGAGTGATTTCTACTTGGCTAATTAGGCTTTAATAAGCAGTCCCACTTTTCTAGGGCTGCTTTTCTTGTGTGACATTCACATAAAAAATGAAATGACAGAATTAGAAAAGCAAGGTTAAGCTGGCCCCTGGGAAGGGGGAATTCTACAGAATGGCTTCCACATGCATTGCTCTTGTCTAGATAGGGAGTTGCAATGCCACTTCTTGAATAACACTCTAATGAGTAATTATGTAACATAATTGGATATATCTAATTGTGATATCGAGGTGGGTGCTCACTGTGTCCAAGAATTATGTCACCCAGATGAAGAGGTATTCCTACCCCTATAAGAGATCACCAGGCAGTCTGGAGGGGGATACCCTTCTGTTTGCAACGCTTGAGGCTTTGTGAAGTGAGACACGAGCCCTTAGGTGCACAAGGACACCCCTCCTTGCTCCTTAGCCATGCTGGAGGTTTTCCTTCCAAATGAATGGAGGCAATGCCACGTCAAAAAATTGTTTGCTGTAGGTCACAAAATGAATAGCTGTCTTTCTTCTCCTGTCCCCTGCTTCAGCACTTTTCCAGAACCATTTTTTTCCCTTCATCAGAATGGGAAATCTGTTGATGAATGGGAAGTCTGTTGATGTGCCTGTTTTAATAGAAGATGGGTGCAGTTGTGGTTTTTGTCTGTGGTCTTGCTACTGTTGTAATACTCACCTTATCTGCATGGCGTAGGGGAGGAGTATATTTATGTCAAAGCTGAGGAAAAAAGTGATCTTGCTGGCAGCTAATGACAGGAAGGAAATAGAACATAGTGTTATTTAAATTTCATTTAAAATATTATTCAGTGCTCTTTGCATTTCCTTCCTTTCCCCTCCCTTTCAGAGTTTCTGTACAGAAGTTGTTAATCTTTCATCACCTCTTCTTTCCTTAGCTCATCCTACCTTCACTTTTTGACTTGTCCTGCTCATGTGCATACCCTTGGGACACTTCTGCTTGACCAGTCACAGATGGTAGGATCTACTCTGACCATATACAGACATGGGTAGGGAATGTTGAAATTATCTGTACTGGGAATGAGTTGGATCTGCAGTGCTAAAGGCTCCTCTGAGAGCAACTGTAATGCCCAAGTTTTAATCTCAGGATTAAACAGATGGGAAGTATGATGGACTTGGGTTTTTCATACCTGAGGGCTCAATTTCAGCCTTTCCAGACTTAGTTTTAATATCAATAGGGAAATTCTTAAGTATTTTTTTTGTCTACTCTCACGTTTCTTCCCTTTGTGATTTTCCTGTTAAATAATATTTGCCTGGGCAAATGTAATTGTATTGGTCTGTACTTATGCTTGCAAGAAGCCACTTCCAAATGGCAAGCGAGTGTGCTGGTGTGTCATGCAAAATGGCTGGCTTTGCTACTGTACAGTTTTCTGCTCAGCATGTACCTCACAGAAATCATAGGGAGATGGCAGGAGCTTATCAGGATTTTTTGTTCCATTTGCATGTCAATGCAGAGTGATTCTCTTCCATCTGCCTCCTTTGATCACGCAACAGCTTTGGGAGAAAAGAAAAAAAGAAGTGGCTGAGCCTTCAAAGCACTAAGCAGCTCCTGGGAGCTTTGTCTCTCCCTAGCTTGCTGTTGCACCTCAGAGCTGGGAAAGGGGAAGCAAAAAGTGCAAAGATCAATCTCTCACCTTACTGGCAAAAGTAACAACTCTTTGAAGGTACCTATTCCCAAGACCCACCAGTGCCAGGTAGAGTGTAAAATACATATGGACATTAGCAAGCCTGTAGGAGCTGACTTCCTTTCTGAAGGGCTCTTCCAAGCTCTTTTTGATTCTCTTCCTGGTGTCTCAGAACAGGGATTTCTGCCTGTGTCTTCCCAGAGCAATCATCCTGAGAATGCCCTTTGTAATGGGTACCATCTTGCTGTTCTCACATCATGTGTTACATGTGCTCTGTGTCCTGTAACTATTGGAAAATGAAATAATCAAGAGTTAAAATCTCTTTCAAAATGGACTTGGGAGCTTCCAGCATGGACCACTGACCCACCAGGGTGCATTGCACTGGGGAGGGAAAATGGAATGGAATATGACTGCCCACATTTCTCTGTAGCAATCTCCTCAAGGTGAAATGCACTTTCACATTGGGAGATGAAGGTTATTTTTCTCCTGCCCATCTTATTTTGTGTTGCAAACCCTGTGCCAGTCATTTTGGATGCAGACAGCTTTTTGGAAGCAGGAGGCTTTTGAAAGATTTTTGAAAGTCTAGCCAATGATAAAGCTGAGGAATTGTGTTCTACAGCTCCCACACAAACCTTCTGGCAGTCCGTGGAGGTTTCAGTGTCCTCTCTGAGTCAGTGAGAAGAATATTTTGCTACAGGCCTGTCTTTGTGCCACTGCTATTGCTACTTTGCTTCTGCACAGCTTTTAGAACAGCTATGATTTTGCAGCCTTGCACTGGGAAAAACTACAGTGGTATGAGGGAAAACAAGTTTTTCCTATGGACACACACTCCTCAAGATACAGTTTTGTGCTAATGAAAATGCAACTTGTGTAAAGCCTGACTTTGATTTATGAGACTCTCACAACTAGCTTGGTGAGGATTTATTTCCAGCAAGACCTGACCTGTTGTTTTGCTGCAAAACAAAGAAGATTATGCAAAAAAGAATCACTTGGTTTAATGGTATGCTTCTGTCTTACAATAGTGAACAAGTCTGTGTGCCACATGGTTGTATCACAGAATAGGGAATGTATTTGCTTTGAGAATTTATCAAAATTCTCTCTGGAGGTACTGGAGTTTAAGAGATAGGGCCAAAGGTAGCAAATCAAGTATTGGAGGTTGTATTCCTGCCACTTCCATTGAGTCCTTCTGGGTAAATCATTTAGCCTTTCTGTGCCTCAGTTTTCTTATCTGTAAAATGGGGATAATATAACCTTCCCATACACAGACAGATAAGGTGCTTTGTGTTACAAACCCAAAATACAATGTATATTAACTATTTTTGAATTGTTTGGGGTTTTTTTTTGTTTTGTTTTGTTTTTGTTTTTTTTAAAGTGTGCCTTGTAATGTTACTTGTCTATAGAATCCTGCTTCTTCTGGAGCTATTTTTTGAGAGACAGTGCAAGTAGCCCTGTCCCATTCTTTTTAGTTTAACTGGTTTGAGACAGTAAAAAGGGATGGAGAACGACAATTTTCTAATGAGCTATTTTGCACTTCTCATGCTTGGTTTCCATGTTTAAGCTATCTTGTATTAAAAGTTGTAACTCAGGTAATATTTCAAGTCAATGAAAGCATTCAGGTGGTCTATCTCTCTAAGAGAAGAGTATTTTGCTGAATTTTAGAGCAGCTTTATTCCATTGTCATTGAGCACAGAATGTTTCCTTTGGGAGTGCCCATCTCAGAAATAACTCTTTCTGTCACCTCTCTGCTATTATGCTGGTATGGCAGAATATTGCCTACGAGTTCAGAAATCACCACTTTAGTTTGTTGATGCAAAAGGTTTTTTGAGGAATGGACAGAAACATTTGAGAGAACAGATTCACTGGCGTTTCAAATTAACATCTCCTCTGGCCACGGGGCAAATGGGAGATGAAAACTGGTAACGAACAAAGACAAGGGTTAGCAAAGATTTAGGGAACTGGAAAGTTCTCATGCGGAAAAGAAGAAGGCAAGGAAGGAGTCATCAAGGCTAGGAAGGAGTGGGATGGTGATGAACAGACTCTTGATGGAAAGGTTCCATCAGGCTATATATATCTAGAGGGGTGCTTCTTGGAGATGGTGGAGAAAGGGCAATGGACAGATTCTGATCTCCTCTGCATCAGCTTCACTCCTGGTGAACCAAGATGTGACTGAGATCAGAACCTGGACCACTCCAAGATGTGTTTGGCCCCTGAACAGAGCAGTAAATTCAAGTAACAAATGTACATTTTTAACCAACATTTTGTGGGCATCCAGAGTTCCAGTATTTGTACATATCCTATTATCTGAACCCACATCTGTTCCAAGAGATGTAATAACATCTCAAAGGGCTCTTTTATACTACCTGACCCCAGCATAACGCACTGGAACATATTGAGGCTGCCAGCTGGCAAAATGAACCCAAGGCATGCTGCAGTACCCATGAAAGGAGGAGATAAGTTTAACAGAGAATCAAGGCACGGCTAATCATCAGTGAGGGAGAATAAAAGAAGGTGGAGGGGCTTTTTGCAACAAAGTAAGAAAGTATTTTCTTCCATGATTTTCTTGCATTTCCTATTTATACAAGATATCTTGATCACTGTGTAGCTAACTAAGGAGATTTTAAACTGGGGGAAGGAAGTAATATGTATACAGTGAAAGAGCTGGTTACTATTCCCTTTGGACACTTTCTCTGTATTGTGACTTGTATGGAAATGTACAGAATAAAAAGTGAAGAAGCTCATGCCTTGGCTGGGCTGAGTTTCTTTGTGTTATTTGCCAGCAGAGCTGGATTGCTGTTTCTGGAAGAGTGGAAAGAACAGTGTGGCTTGGAAGTCGTGAAGAGTCAGGGGGAGTGGAGGAAAAGGATCCAGGGGTCAAAATTCTGCATGTGTGTGTATGATAGTGTAGAGAAGGGAGTGTTAAGCCTCTGGATAAATCAACTGCAAGCTCACGGTAAAGAAAAAGGTTAATTATACCTTTAATATTTCCAGGAAGACCATCTCAGTCCCTTAGCAATCTCAGATTTTCAGCACAGCATTCAGTGTGTGCAGAAGAGATCCAGCAGAAGTTAGTAGGGCTGTAATGTAGGCATGTAGGTCACCTCAGAATCTTAACTATGCATCTCAGAGGAGTTTCTCCAGTGCATTCTTTGGTTCACCTCCATATTATCTCAGGATTAACCCATGAGCATATAATGAAACTCTGCTTGTTTCTGCCCAGCTGTGTCTGAAGAATTTTTGAGAATTTCATGGCCATTGCTCATTTTCTGGTCTTCAGCAGCTCCCCTCCCTGCCTCACTCAGGAGTTTCTGTGCCATTTCTGACACAAAAGTTTTGTAACCTCTCTTCTGTGCAAGTCGATATTCCTAACAGCTCCCCTGCCACAGCTGTCCCACCCTGAAACTGTATTTCTGAATCATTTTGTGATGTTTCCTTTGTCCTGTCTCTCTGGGACAGTGTCTGCCCCCAAAACACCTCCCTCACACATGGTTCTGTCTCCCTCCACTCCAAGCCCTTTGATGCTCACTGCTATTGCCAGCAGCCAGCTGTGTGCTTGTCTCTTTTAAAGGATGTCTTAAGCTCCATTTTCCTGCTGCCTCAGACAGCCTAAGGTTATTATTATTATTAATGAGAATAGTGCTAAAAAGGCTGACTGTTCTGCCTGTGCAGGACTGGTTGGGGCTGGACTAGGATGGAGCCTAGTCATGAGTTACACTGCACAGCAAGGAACAGCTACCAAGAACTGCTTTGACGTCCACAAGCCCTGTGGTACAAAGCACTGACTCCTTTGGGGTCCTTCACAGCCACCAGCTGCACCAAATGGCTGCCAGCTGCTCTCTGGAAACGTCTGTGGAGAAGAGGTGCTTTTTGATGTGCTTGGGGCTGCCCCCACAGCAACCTCTGGAGGTGTTCTACCACCTGCAGGCAGAGCTGCTCAGTGGTGCATCTGAAAAAAATGAGAAAATAGCTTTGCATCCTGCTGGGTTTGCACCCCAAATTCTTGAATGTGTGTGGCCTTACATGTGTGTGTAGTTCTGAAGAGAGTCCAACTGCTCTTTTTTAATCCATTGTAATTTGCCCTTGTTACTCAGCCTTTCAGCTCTGTTAAGTGTTTCTAACACAGGGCTGTTTCTTTCCAACTTTCCCTGCAAAATTCTTTAATAGAGCTGGTGAAATTCATATATATTCATATATGCACACATACATACATATATATTAAAATACCTATCTCATAGGCTAATATACTTCAGTGAGGAATTCCCTTTTTCATGCAACATTTCTTTACATTTGAAATGTAATAATGTTTCTCTAAAAAGCTAAGGTTTTCATAGTAGGAATGTAACTACCATGAAAACAATAAAACCCCATTCTTGGGAGGAAAAAACCTAGTCCTGACAGGCATCATTTGCTCTGAAACCTTTCCTCCTCTGTCCCCCACACCCCTGCAGCTTCACCACAGTCAAGTGATTTTAGTATTTCCCTGCAGTTAAAACGTGGTTCTCCCGAACAAGGTCCCTAACAAGGGACCTTTTAAACTAGGTAGTGATGCTTGTAAGACATGTTGCCAAGGTTGTTAAGTCTAAAAATAGGTAAATATTTGAAGCAGTCCCATAATTTCAAGGTGTTTGATCACATTCAAGGCTTGATATTGCTACATGAGAGTTGTATTTGCAGCTGTATTAGTTCACAGCAGCACAAGAAAACCTTCAGTGATGCACCCTCTCTGCTCCTGCCCCATCTATCCACAATTTTAATTGGCACCAGGGATGTGTGAGCGTGTGCTTGTCAGGAGCTGTTGCTATGTGAGTGTGGAGTTAAAGTATTAGTGAATTAAGTGTGTGGATTCTGCTGCTCTCGTTCAGTAAGGCACAGAGTTCTGGGGTATTAAAGGTGAGCTGTGATTTCCAAGACCCAGAAAAATGAAGGGTTTGTTTCCCATGGGTTAGAAACAGGAGTTGGCTGCTGGGTGTTAATTCAGATGGACAATCTGTAGATGATAGGAAGCCAGGAGAATGGTTAACGCCTATAAACATTTCGCTATCAGGGAACTAACAAAAATCAGTAGTAGGACTGACTGTCAGAAGAACTTCTGACTGCAGCTTCTATTGTCCTACATTTGCCTCCAAAGCATGAAACACCTTGACGGGAAGCCACAGAGGTTTCAGCTTCTGAATGAAGCCTTCTAGCAAAATTAGAAGGAAGAGGAGGCTTCTCACCAAAGGATGCGTGTAGACTGGCTCAGGAGGAAGTTCTGTTACTCTCCACAAAACATGGAAGGCATGGAGTAGTTGGAATCTATTTTTGCTTTTGTTGGTTGGCTTTTTTAAGGGTGATAAAGGAATGAAGAAGTGCCTTAAAATTGAAAGAATAAGATTAAAAATGTAGTTCTGAGTATTTTGGATACCGGAGCTCGTCCAACCTGAGTGACCTTGAGTAGGTGGTTCAGACTAGTGTTTGGCGTCTAGATTTTGGGGGTTTTGCTCCTGATATAATCAGCCATCAGACTGAGGATTGTATTTTCTTTAAACAGTGTATGATTACCTGTGTCTTTTTGTTAATGCATGTATGTACCTCATAATTTTTTTTGCTGACAGGGCTGATGATATTCTAATAAGCTCTGGTCTTTGTCAGTCCATACTTAGCTTCAGGAGTATCTGTGTTTTGCTAATGGGCTTCACTATCATCCCTGAGGTACATCCTAATGGGATGCAAGACTCCATATAAATATAAGGGGTTATTATTCTGTCTGTTCCCTCTTTTTCCTTGTTCCTTCCTTCTGCCTTTTATGAAATGTATAATGAAAGGGCATATTTGAACAGTGATGTCCAGTTCAATTAGATGTTTGTACAATAAAGGGGTCACTGGGTAACCATCAGTTTCTCCATGTAACACTGCTGTTACTTAAACAAAAAACTTAAAGTTTTTTTTTGTAGCTTGATGTTTTCCCTAATACAAAACAAAGTGAGCAGTATGTCTGACTCAACAAGTCACCCTGAAATTCTTATACTGGATTTGTAGTCAAACTGATTTTTTATTTGCAGTGCCCATCTCTAAGAAGTGACCTCCTAATGGGAGAGCTAGGTCAGTATTGCAGTGCTCTGGGCATCATCTGTGGCTTTTTTTCACCCTTTAATAATGAAGGAGGTCCAGTCTGTCGCTAGAAATGAGGCACCTTTGTGCTGATGTGAGGGAAAGAGAATAAGGGCTAATTAGGATTATGAAGCACTCTTTAACTTAGAATGCTAATACTTTCTGACCTTCTTATTTAAGATTTCTTTTTTTTTAAGTTTCTGTAATTTCCTTGAAAATTTAGTAATACAGGATCTGATTATCTTCTTTTTGATTATCTTCTTGTTATTATTAGTAACAAATACTGAGATTAATCTTTCCAGAATCCAATAAAAAAGACATCTGTAAAAATGGCCATATGTATGTGTAATGTGAAGGGTCTGGAGCAAGAGTGTTAAGAAGAGCAGCTGTGGGAGTTGAGGTTATTCAGCCTGGAGAAAAGGAGGCTCATGGGAGACCTTATTGTTTTCTACAATGCCTGAAAGCAAGAGATGGTACCATAGGGAACGGCCTTAAGTTGTGCCAGGTGAGGTTTAGATTGGGTATTAGAAAAAGTCTCTTCATTAAAAGGGTTGACAAGCACTGGAGCGAGTTGTTATGGGATGTGGTTGAATTGGTACCACTGGAGGCATTTAAAAACTGTGTAGATGTGGTGTTTAGTGATGTGGTTTAGTGATGGTCTTGACAGTGTTTGGTTAATGGTTGGACTTGATCTTAAAGTCTTTTCCAACCTAAATGATTCTGTGGTTCTATCAAGGTCTTGGATTCAAGGACTTGGGAATGGTGGATAATTCAGGAACTTCATTGTCATTGGCCGTAGTTAGTTTCTCTGCTTTAATTCTTTCTTACTACCTGTGTCTCTAGGAAATAAAACTTTCTAGTGTGAGAAATTAACCTTCTGTTTCCAGACTGTGATGCCCAGCTCTAGGTGTCTCAGATCTGAACTTTGGTCCTACCCAGGCATATTGAACCTTCCTGTTGCTGCTGCCCTTTTTTCCTAACCAATACGAGATTTATTTGCTCTTTGTCATTCTTCCTCACTAGATTACAGATTTGTGTACATTATATAACCTATACATATATATAGAAATTGTATGATATCAATGTAAACTAATTTATGTTGATGGGGACATCTGACCCGGTCTTGCACTCAAACCAGGGTCAACTTCGAGGTTAGGACAGGATTATCAGGGTTGGATCCTTGAGTTTAGGACTATTATTTAGGTCCTACCAAGGCCTTCCTTGGATTTTTATAGAAGCAGAAGGAAAGAAAAAAGTACTTCCTATAAGGAACAGAGAATATGAATTGACAAATAAAAACAAAAAATGTGTATGATTTCTAGAATCAGGTGCTGAACACACCACAGACAGCTAAAGAGAGGCTCCTTTATTTAAAGTCACCCAGGAAATCACTGCTGGGTATAAAAAGTAGACCTGCCTGACTCCCACTATGTTAACCTCACATCTGGCAAATTCTATTGTACTGTGTGTCTCCTATTGAATTTTTTAGTTTCTGAAGTGTCTTGAGCTGAAGGTACTTTCATGAACTTATGCACTTTTCTTTCAGATGTTAGGGTTTGTTGTGTTTTTTTGTTTTGTTTTGTTTTTTGTTGTTTGTTTGGGGTTTTTTTGTTGTTGTTTTTTTTTCTCCCTGAAGCTAAAAGTTGCATCCCTATTGTGCAGAAAATAGAAAACAGATTTGTTCTTCTCAAGTGTGTTGGGTCTTTAAATGGAAACTGGGAGGAGAAGGAGGGGACAGCCTGCAACCCTGTCACATTCTTTCCATTGATACACATGGACACCAGGAAAAAGTCTGATTCTGATCCCCTAAAACAATAGATATGGAAATGTTTTCTCTTTTGTTTTATTTTTCTTCTGTCCATCTTAATGTGAGTGTAGCAGTAAAAAGCACTACAGGGCCTGGTCTAACACTTGTCTTCTCTGTTAGTCAGTAGAAAAAGAGAAAGCTGCTTACTCCACAGGTTCAAATACCACTGTACTGGCCAACAACAACAACAAAATGGTTTTATCTCAGTGTGAGCTGAATGTAACACTTAAAAAATTATCTGCCTCAGGGTACAGCTGTATTTGTGCTTACCCAAACACAGCTGTGGAGGAGCACTGTGTTCGACTGGAAGAAGGACACAGAATTTCCAGATAAGCAGGTAGGTAACTCCTCATCTTCCTGCCACAAGGGTATGAGGTGGAGGTTCCCACTGAGGTGTCAGGATGTAGATACAGATCAGCCAACTGACTCAGGCCTCGATGACCACTGTCTTTCAGTCCTCTCCTTGTCATCATTTTCTTCAATAACCATGAAGAAAGGGAATTGGATGAGGTCTGGTGCAGCACAGGACAAAGAGCAACCAGTGCCAGCATGGTTTGTCCTGGATGGGAGAGGGCAAAATGCATGGGCTGAAGCTCCAGCAGCAGCGGGGTCAGTTCCTGTCTCACACATACCCACACAGAAGCCAGCCAGCATCTAGAGGCTTGAACGTAGCATTTATTTTGCTTACTTAAAAAAAGGCATATACAGGCTTTAACTTATCTTACCCATTGGGATAAGCACCAGTATAGAGCATGCAGTAATATCGATGAAGCTTTCAGTTCTCAGATGAAATATGCTACAGTTTTTAAATAAAAAATGAAGAAAACTAATCATCCTTAAGGTAGAACTACTGTTCCAAACCTTCTTTTTTTCATTGGCCTCAATCTTTCAAACTTACCTTTTTGAAACAATTATGCCTGTTCTTAGCTGTTGCTCTGAAATATTAAGGAAAAAAAAAGCAACACAGGAAACTACAAACTACAATAAAAAAGACTCAAACCTTGACCAAAAGTGACTAATTTAATCTCCTTCATATGTTAATTACACAAAGGCTTTTAAGAGTTCATAGTGAAAAATTTGGCACAAGAATGAGGGTCAAAACCAGCAGTTCAGTCTTGCCCTGTCTCAAGTATTGATGAGACGTATCAAACAAGACCTCTTCAATCTGGAGGACATTTGGTTAATGACTTTTACAGCTATGAATGCTGGAATTTTAACAGTGTTGGTCAAGTAATTCTGCACAAGGGTAACAGGAAATCACTTTCCTGTTTTTTTCATTTTCTTTAATTCATCTTCATTTTTTATACAGCCTGAGCTTAAAAATGATCTGTATTCTGAAGAGATTCCAAATCCAACACTCTTCCTCTTCTCAACCATTCTGCATAAATGAATGCTAAAACAATATAGTTGGCTTCTCTCAAATTCTGTTCAATAATCTTAGTAGGTGAGATTTAAATTTTGAATGGTTGTAATCAGAGGGAAGTTTGAATCAGTAATGGTTTTGAGACACCTCGGGTGATACCTTGATGTTCTGGAAATTGTGATCCTGGAGTTTTATAAACATATTTTATTGCAGCCTGAGAACGTGTAAATTACAATGAATTAACCTGATCTGCTTTGGTTTTTTTGGTTTTGTTTTTTTTTCTCCCTTTAATAACAGTAAGCCCAGCAAAATTTGCCTTGAATCCCCTTCCTAGATCAATTCTTGTAGCAAAGTACTGGGTAATATTTCAGACTCAGTCACACAGCTGGCTTATTGTGTTAGTGGGGAAAATCACAGGTGAGAATCAGCTCCACAGTGAGGAGAGCCTAGATGCTGTGTGCCTGCAGTGGCATCTGGGCATTCCTTACAGGATGAATCTGTTTTCTAGTCAGGCTGGGGCAGCAGGGGAATCCAGCTGTGGGGGTTCATCTAGGATTTAATAAAAAAGTTTATCCCTGTTAATAAACCTGTTAATAATCCTGTTAATAAACCGGGATTTCACAGAGGATGACTTTTTCCTGTCCGGATCAGGTAGTGTATTGGTTTGCATGGATTTCACCCATCTTCACTTTTTAATTTCACGAATAAACAAACCCACAAAAACCAGGCTTGCTAAACTACTTCATGAATTCCTAGCACTTCTTTCATCATCAGAACAACCAGGGAAAAACACTATATAAAGAGCATTGAATTACATTTGTGACCTGGTCCTATGCCTATGCTTCAAAATTAGGTGTTTTTCATTGTTTTGACCAACACTGTAGGAATAATTTGAAACATAAAGGGAGTATCATTTTACAACATTCCAAAACAATATTTCATCTGGAAAAGATGCTAAAGACAGGCAACACAGCTAGGAAAGTGCTCCTCATTTCCAATCTCAGACAGCTGAAACAAAACAGATGTCACACATAGAGGAAAAAAAAATGAAAAAATTAATCAAAATCTAAAACATGTCACTAAAGAAAGAATTCAGGCAACAGTGATACAGGCTCACAGACTCATATGAACTCCTTGTTAAAGACTCATGTTTTCTACCCCCTGAAAAGATATGATGAAGGAAATGTAGATAGGCAAATTGTACCAGAAACATGGGAATTTTGTTAAAAATTGGGAACATTCCATTAAATATGATATTGCCTTTAGGCAGCTAATGGTAGTTCCTAAGACAAATCTGGTAGTGTTGCTGCTTTCAACTCCTTGCAATTTCTAGATGTACACAATCTATGGTGTCCTAATCAGATCTTATATTAGCATTATTTAGACAGAGAAGGATGCAGGTTATTTAAAGAGAGAGGGATGAATGCTGAAAGACAGAACTCAACTGTTTGAGAAGGTCTACTTTGCAATATCTTAGCATTTAGGCAGAATAATTAGAAAAAAGAATAGCCTGGAGAGGTAAAAACAATTCTGAAGGATCTCATGTAGTGTTGAAAAGCAAATTGAAAAAGCAAAAATATTGCTACTGAAGTACAAGTACATATATCCTCTCAGGTTCTAAATATAATTTCATCAATAATGTCATATAGTAATTAATTAGCATTAATACTAAAATTAGGACAAAAGGAACCTTAGACAAAATTGCACTCCTCTGTTTTAAACATTTCATAAATACGCCTAAAAAAAGGTGGCATTTTCAAAAGGCCTAAAGTACTTGATGGATCTTAGGAAACAGGATGAGACCCTGTTCCTATTCACTTCTTGGTAGAAATAATAAGACTAATGACCAAAAGAGCTGTGGACAGTACAGGGTTACCCTGATTCTTCCCTCTCCTCAAAGCAGAACCAAACATCATTGCTCAGATCTAACTCCTTTTAAAAACTCCATAATTTTACTTTGGAAATGAATGGTAAAGGCAAAATTATTACAAGCAATAGGTGTAGTGATTTTGTCGAAATGAGCCTAAAATTAGGATTTTTTAAGTGGTGTCAGAAATTATTCTGCATGGGAAGATACCTTGCCATGTGTTCTACTCCCTGGATATAACCAGAGGAAATATCCAAAAGAACAACATGTGTGGCTATTTTCTCGAGTCTTTCTCACTATGTTGATGGTTCCAAGTATTAAAAATGTGAAAAAACTCCCACCCACTCTTGTGAAAAAGGCACCAAATGTTAAACATTTATATGTATTATATATTATAATATAGAAGTTTATGATACACAGTTTGACACATATTCTGAGAATTTTTATTAACTCTGTTTTTTTTTAACAACGTTTTGACATTTATATTCTGAGATTTTCCTATTAAGTATAAGTGGAAGAATCAGGACTTTCTCCCCTATGTTTGCACATTTTACTGTTGAAAACTGTGTGTCTAATGCAATCACACAGTGCTGGGAACTAGGTCTTTGGGGAAAAAATTCACATCATTTAGCAAGAAGTGCCCACAATAATCCCCATAATTTGACATCGGAATGAAATTTTTAATTTGGATGTTAAAAGGTTTTAATGTGCACATTTTTTAATAGCAGCTAGTCCAGGTCTAGGCCTGTGAATGATGATGCCACATTTTGTTAAATTCCTGAGCATGACAACCTAGATCAAGCTGACGTTGAAGCCAACAGCATCCCACAGGAGTTTCCATCAAAGATATATTGTGCTTTATGAGGGCCATGCAACTGGCTCAAGTCTCAAGCAAGAAATTGCGAGTAAGTTAAGAACAGATGTACCTAATTTTGTTCTTGTGGGCAAAAAAAGCCTGGCCATTACATTAACTAATGAGGTATTGCACATGTGCAGGCTATAGCTGTTCTTCCTCCAGTTCTTATGTTTTAACAATAGACTTTTATGTAGGTTTCTTGTTTTCTCTGTATGTGATATCACCCAAATTTCCCATTTGTCACAGTTGTTTCTGAAGAAATGGTAGTAGGGAAAGAGTACCACATGACCTTAATACAATTTCACTTTTTTATTTTGTTCTCTTGTGAAAATATATATCTATTTAGCTAGCTCCTAAAGTGCTTTGCAACCCTATCATCCTCTGAAGCAACCATTTTCGGGCCTGAATTTTATTATGTCCTACTTAATGGATGAGTTGCTGTCACTTCCACAACTGTCAGTCTCAGTGCATGCTTGCCTTTACTACAGTGACTGCTACTAACTAAAGTGAAAAAAACCCCCTTCTGTTAGCATGTGCAAGCTTGTACTGTAACCACTGAAATTTGATGAGTTCAACTGTGAACTAAGCCAGCAGAGTCTTGGGAAAAACAACTATAAAGAACTCTCAGTAATGGTATTTCTGAATATGTTTGATAATTATTTGTCAATATTATTTTCTCAGTGTTCCTTCTATTGCTGTGATTTCACTCAGATTCATAACCAAGGATTCAGCTGCCTGTTCTGCAGTGGCTCTGAAAGAGAACTCTTATCATTTGATTGTGCATAAGAACAACTTGTTAAAACCACTTATATTTATCTTTAAATGTGAAGTTTAGCATCATTATAATTACATAGGTGAACTCTTTATAAATTGACAAACAAATCAGAAGGCATGAGAACATTTTTTAAATAGAATTTCTTCTTTGTTCATACATTCAGCTAAGTTGTGCTGGTTGCATCACATTGTGGGTGAAAAGGGTGTTGTAATGGTTGCTCCCCAAAATACTATCAGTTCATCCTAAAGGGGATATAGTAAGGAATATTTTTTTGACAATATAGGCACAATTGGATTTAAAGTTAGTGATTATGTATTTCAAAACGTGGTTACTAAAGTTTTAAGTGGGAAACGTTGTGTGTCATGATTTAACTCGTAAGGAAAGGATCAGAATACTTCTAATTTTCTAATCACTTGCCTACTATGGAGTTAGAGCCTCTAATCTGTTATTGCTAGCTTGGCAAAGAGTAAAATGGACCATTTCAGTCTAGTGCCTAGGGCAAAGCTATTTAGTACTGAGTATGATCCTAGCTGATTGCCTTAATGAAGCATCAAGAACTGATTTGGTGGGATTATAAATGCTATCTTCTCTACTTCTAAAGCCAGTCCTGTCATAGAATAGTTAGGCACATGGGTATAGTGCCTTGTGAAAAAATAGCAAATCAGGTTCTTCCTGTGAGAAATTGAAAGGGAAATTTGCAGTCCAATTGTACAGTAATTTTCTGCAATAAGTTTGAAATCAACTAAAAATGATGATTTTATTGGTTCTTAAAAAAAAAAACAAACAACCAAACATGTTGTTTCTGCATTATGCTTTTATTTTACAATGCATAGTGACAAACCCCCAGAAAACAGAACAGAAGTGGTAGCTGTTGCTCAACCTTCATAATAAAATGCCATTTTCTGTTGGTTTAAATATCTCCCTAAACCGAAAAACTAGAATGAAATGAACATGTTTGTTTATGGGGAAAAAAAAAGTGATCACGTACTCAAAGCAATCTTTTTTTTTCATCATAGGTAAGGTGTTTTACTTTTAATGCAGTAGGCTTCAAATCCTGTGTCTGTAGAACTTCCATTCCCAGGATTGCCAGCACGAACAAAAGAAGAAAGTAGTGAGAGAAGCCAGCATATGAAGAGCAACCTTTTAAATGCTGAGGATCTGGAAAGGCCTGCTGTGTTGCATTATATTTGTGGATTTCAAACTGCAGCATGCAGATGTACGCACATGAATAATTTTGAGCAGAAGAGCTTTAATCTCCTTGTAGAAAATAGTCAAATGTGTAAAGTTACAACATGTATTCATGGTTTGGAGCTTAAGATCAAGTTCTGACTTTGTTTTCAAATGTCTTAAGTTTTTAACATATGTGCATGTAAGAATAACTCTTCTGGGTTCATGCTCTCAATGTCATCTTCCACGTGCATCTGGGAAATCTGATTTTTTATATCCTGGATTACTTTAATACTAGAGAGTGAGGTATGAATTATTATTTCTGAACGCCATGGATTTTTCTACTCCAATTATAAGATTGATAGTCTCTGTGATGATAGTGTGCGGGCTTGAAATGAAAGATAGAGTGAGAGGGTGCACAGCTCAGAAGTAACTGATTTCAATCTTCAATGCATTCACTAAATAATTCAGTATCACTAATGGAAATCTGATCTGAGTGTGGGAGTCGGGATGCAGGGCACTCAGTTGGCCAGGGTTTGGCAGCTCAATAGCTCAGGAACAACAATGGAGCAAAAGGTGAAAAACCCTTTAAACAGTGGTGGAGTTCTCTCTGCTTTCCTGGAATCACATTACGTTTTCCTGGAGCTGGAGAGGGTAGGGAAAGAAATTGATATTTACAGTGGAGCTGAAACAAACAAAGCAAGCTCAGCTCCAGCTGGCCTTCTAACCTACTCAGCAGTGGGACCAAAACCAGGGAAGCCCTTCTTGAGAGAAAATTGCATAAAGCCTTGTCCTCTGACTTGCTCTCTGAACTTTAGAGTCAGAATTTTAAGGCCATCTTTTGAAAAAAAGTACAAACTGCTGTTAGAAGCTTCAGCTATCTCCTTCAGGTGGGTTGTGAAATTATTACCTAAGAGTAACAAAAAACCCCAGCTACAAAGAGAAAATTTGGTGTTTATGTTTTTTTTCAAAGGGACGAAAACACCTAATTAAAGGGAACTTATTATGGGTGCTTTCTGTATTTTGGCAATAACTGCATCCAAACTTGGGAGCTTCTTTCCCCAAAATTGTCATAAATTTTTACTGATTGAATTGGGATTCTAATTGGGATCCAAGACTTTTGGACTTTTATGAGACCATTTGCAGGTGACATCAATCAAAGGTCCTTTTATAGCTTGTTTTGGTTCTAACCTTCACTTTTCCTTTTTAAGAGATATTTCAGACCTTTCTCACTCATTAGGTTGTGCATTTTTGCTTCAGGCAGCAAAGAGGATACATGAAAACAGAAACTGGACTTCTACAGCTGCCAGTCCATTCCTCACCACTGTTTTTTTGATCAGAGTGGAAACAGCAGCTGTAAACAAATGTTAAAGATTTTAAAGATAAGTATCCCTGACAATCTGTGAGCAAAGTCTCTTTTCTCGGTTACCTTTGTGTTCAGAGTAGAAAAGTACTAGCTGAAAAGTATTTTTTCAGTAGGGATTTTCCTATATGTCACAAGAAATGTTGACTATTCTGCAGTTCCAGAAATCATGTAGCAATTATATCACTACCTGAGAAAAAAAAAAAAAAAACAAACTCAGGAGAGACAAAACAGCAGAGAAGATCTGGAGATAAGCTTCTTCAACCTTAGTATCCTTTTATTAAGGAAAACATCCCTGTGATAATAAATGGTCATAGCTCACCTTCCATCCATCCCTTTTCTCCATGCTGTATTGCTGTTTCTCACTGGGAACCAGTGCCACAGGCACTTTGAGGCTGTGATTAACATATAGATGGCGACATTTTCCTGGCAAAAGAAGTTACACTTGTCCTCTCAAGACTGCTGTATTCACTGTCCCATCGTCTTCTCTGTCCTAACAGGTTCTATCTCAATAGCAAAAGTTCAGTCAAGAAATTCAAATGTTATGCTCCATTAATATCAAATGTATCTAACAGTGAGCAAATTGGAGCAAAGAATATTTTTCCTGTATTTTTACAATGCTTATTGCAATGGGAACCTCAGTTAAGCCTCAAGATGCCATTAAAACAAATAATATGAACATTAAAACACATTTATTTTTTTGGCAATCAAAAACTGAGAGACTCCCTTTTTCAGTCACAGATGCTTTGAACAATGATCTATCCCCTGAGAAGCTCTGCTAACCTTGTTAGCAGTTTTATGTTGGAGATTCTAAGTCAAATAACCCACAAAACTAGTCTCTGTGCATGTAAACCCAGTTTCAAGAAAATAACATCTGAGCCATGAAAAACTAGGTATGGAGAAAATCTGGGAGCAAATTTAGTCGAAGATTAACTCTTGACATTTCTTCTAAATTTAGAGGCCAAATGAGGCTTCTAACATCATGTGCATCTTTGTGAAAAGCAGTTGCTTTCTGCAAAGTTTCCAGTGTTCTATGAAAATACCAAGCTTGCAGTGTTTTGGCTAAGACTCAGATTTCTGTGAGAAAAGTAAGAAATCTCTTGGGCCATTCTGATGCAATCTGTTTTGGTTTTGATAAAGTTGAACTTTAGAGCCATTGTTCTCTTTCCTACTTTGTTACTCAGAAAGAATTGATCATCTGTAATGTGCTATAGTGGTTGTATGGAGAATTTCTTGGGTCTGCAGTGTCAACCACTGCCAGGTGTTTTTTGATGGAAAGTTTCTTTCTCTAGATGATTGTCATGCTTATCACTGTGCTTCCAGGATTTCACTGAGAAGCCCTCAGGAAGGTACAAGCATTCATTCAGCCTTGCATGCTCTCAAATGCTCTTGAATGCTCCTTTCAACTCATCAAGCTGCTAGAAAGGATATTCTCTCCATCTCAACCCACCACTTTACACTGCAAATCAAAATTGTTATTTTAAATTACATCACTGTCATTAAACCTGCTGGCGGTGCAAATCTTGAACAGCCATGCCAGGACTGAACATATAACTATGTGATGAAAATAAGATGCCAGAGTGTGGATGGAAAGGTTTAGTTTACTTTACTAAGAAGGACTCCAGGTGAGTGCAATTGCCCTCGCTGGGAATGGCTGTACAGTGCATTTCATTGTCACAGATGGTAGGTGTTAGATGATGCAATGTGTACAGTGCCAAACAAATTACTTTTTTAGCTCATTCCCCTGGAAATAGGAGGGGAATCTGAATTGGATTTCTGTGCAAACCTAGAGCAGGAGCTGCAAGCTGCAAACCCACCTGAGACCTAAGCAGTCTTTCGAGTGAAGGCACAGACTTACTCTGGGGAGAGGGAATTACACAGGAATTGCCTGGAGTTTGGAACAAGTCCACTTAGTTTTAAATTAAGCTGTGGCTTGGGGAACACTTTTATTCAGTGCACGTAATGAACCTAAAAGTTCGAAAAGCCTGCTTCTAAATGAAAGCCCTGATACAACTCCAGCAACTGCTAAGTGTTAGAATGGCATGGCAAAAGTTGTTCTCATAGTGCTTTTAGGCCAAGTTGAAATTAAAAGCTGGGGGAGGGGGGCTGGGGGGAAGAAGAGGTCGGCTGTGGGTTTTAAAGTTTTTATTTATTTATTTTCTTGTTTCCCACTCCCTGGCAGTATTTCCAGCCTATCACTCTCGTGGTCAAAATGGCTGGAAGCCAGCGAGGCCGAAGTTAGAGCTCTCTAAGCTCTGACAGCCAAGGGCTAAAGCTGCGGTGGACGTTTGTACCTGAAAAGGCAGCTGAAGCCCCGCACTGGCCGGGCTGTAGGGCGCAGTGCGTCTCTCTCTGCCTGGGGGATGAAGAGGAGGGCAAATTGCCCCCCAGCAGGGACTATCAGGCGAAACGCGCTGCAGCAGCTCCCTGCTGGGCTCTCCCGGGTGAGCAGCGGCCGAGCCGAGAGGAGATGAGGTGAGGTGAGATGAGATGAGATGAGATGAGATGAGATGAGATGAGATGAGATGAGATGAGATGAGATGAGATGAGATGAGATGAGATGAGCGGCCCCGTCCCTCCGTCCCGCCCCCGTCCAGCCCAGCCCAGCCCAGCCGCAGGGCGAGGCTGCCCGCCTGCTGACCCGCCCGGCGGGCGCGCCCCTTCCGCATCACACGAGGGAGCAGCGCGGCCACTCGCTCTGCCCCGGCGCCCGCCTGCCTTCCCTCCTCTCGTCGCGTCGCCGCAGCCCGGGTTCCACTGAGTCAAAGCGCGGATCAGGTTCCCTGCCTCCAGTATAAAAATCTCGGCGAGAAGGCTCCGGCGGGAGAGAGAGGCGGGCGTGAGGCAGCGGCCGGCGAGCCCGTTCGTGGGGAAGCGCAGGGACGCGCGGCGGCAGGACCAGCCGCTGCTCACCGGGGACCGTCGCGAGTTGCCCCTTTTAACTGCGGGAGAAGAGCTTTCTGCCGCCCGAAGTAAGTCCGAGGCAGCGGCGGGGTCTGCCCGCCGGGTGGTACCCCCAGTGGGTTCTCCTGGGTCTGCCCGAGGGATGGTGCCTTCAGTGCTTGTTCCTCCGGGACAGAGTGGGAAGCGCTTCCCCTCGTTCCTGCGGTGGCTCCGGGGCACTTGCCCCAGCAGGACTCCGCAGAGGGTGGCCGGCCAGAGGGATCGCGGGGCTGGGTGGGACAGGGGTGCCCCTGAGGGAGCCACCTGAGTCCCCGGAGACACCTGGCCGAGGGGCAGGCGAGGGTGGGTGAAGTCTGGGAGTGCCGAGGAGCAAGAACGGGACCGCGCTTTGCCGTGAGCGCTGCCGCGGAGCTTCGGTCCCTGGGAGCGCTTACATGCCAGCACTGGGTGATGGGGACAGGGGTTGCAGTGGCTGACGTGACCCAGCGGGGAAGGGAGGCAGGAGTGTTCGGTCAGGTTCTGTTTCCAGAGGACAAAAGGGCATCGGAGCGGCAAACTCCCTGCGGGTCCCAGGTACCCTGTGCCAGGAATGTTCCGGCTGAGATTCGGGAGTTTAAATTGTACCTTCAGACCGAGAGCTTTGGCTGATATTTTTCTTGGGACTTTGTCTTCTTATCCATAGTTTACTTCTGGTAAAACAACTAAATCTAGCAGGTTCTTATAGATCTATCTAAAACTGCCGTTGCTAGTTTGTATCTTCTCCTTCCTCGGGAGGGATAGGCTGGGGGAAAATCTGAGTTAACAATGGTGAAAACAGAGTTTCCTCTGTTGAACTTATACGTTATTCTGCAAATGTTTCCAACCGTGGTCTCCAACCTCGGTGCTTCTAACTCCTTACATTTTTTTCTTCTCTCCTTTTTAAAAGTACTACTTTTCATAGGGGAGAGAGTCTTCATTCTGGGAGAGCTTGTCTGCTCCTTCTACATCTTCCACTTGGCTGTCGCACCTCTCTTCCACGCTGCCAGTGGCTTTGCCATGGTGGTGAATGTCTACTGCTCTTTAACTAAGTGGAACCCTCGGGAGCTGGCTTCTAGGATGTACACCTGTGAGACTGGTTGGTTCTTGGGAGCACTGGGATAATGTTTGTGACAGGAGTTAGATCTTCCTCTGTGAGCTAACTCTGCAACTATGGATAGTGGTGCTTTAACTAGATCCTGTTTGTTTGTAATGAGTTGCATTATGGTAGAGGAACATTTTACCTGTGGCTCATCAGCTTTTGAGCTGATGTTCTTCCCTTGTGTTCCCTTCAGGCACTGATTTTTTTTTTTTTTTTTTTTTTTGAGATTTAGCAAAGCTCAGCTTTTTGAACAAGAAATAAAATGTGTGTGTAACTGACTATATTAGGGAGAAGGAGGGAAGGGATGGAGAGAGAAAGAGAGAAGGAAAGTAAAAGTTGCTAGAAAAAAATACCTGGGTTTTTAGGTGCTCTGAGCGGTGTTCTTGAGCTGATTACAAAACAAATGTAATGTTTCTGTGTGTTTGTTTTGTTTCATTTGTTTTGATTCCCTCCCTGCAAAAGAATAAGAATTAAAAAAAAAAGTCTGAAGTTTTGATAATGAGAAATAGTTTGAAGGGAAAAAGGAACCAGTGTATTTGTGACAAGATTTGTTAATTTGCTGCAGGAAAGAAAATTTAGAATTGCATGGAGAGAGTACTTCATTGGACTAAAAAAAAAAATCAAACCAAACCCCCATAACTGACCCCAAAAAGCAGCAAAACTAATTCTTGCCGCATAATTTAGCGAGTTTTGCTAAAGAGAAGGTACGTGGAGGTGTAATATGCTCCTGTTTCCAGGCTAAGCTAAACTCTTCAGTGTTTTTTTATGTATGAAGCTTTGGGGGAAACTGAAGGACAGAAACTCACCGACTTTACTCCCGAGTGAGCTCTTGGGTGGGAAAAAAGAAGCCAGCAACAAATCTTTCTTTTACAAATGGTAAATATTCGTTTATAGTGTAGCAGCAGCCTAAGAAAAACTGTTTTTTTTCAATTATCTAGATATCTATCCCCAGTTATTTGAGGTGCAGTCTGTGGCTGATGCATCCTTGCCAGCAGAGGGTTTGTCTTACTATAGGATTACAAAACATAGTGCTGCTATCCCAGTACCATATGCCTGACACTGGGACACTTTGGAGGCTTATCTTATTCCTGATACAGCTGTACTGATGGATGTTTTGTGTAGATTAATTTTTCTGTCATGAATGTGAATATTATTACTTAGTGAACTTCCAGGAGTCGTGGCTTCAGCAAGGTACTTCCTTGACATGTCCTCTATTTCTTCTTGATCATTCTGAGAATGGTTGTTCCTGAGTCCTTAGATAACAATTAAAAATAATTATTTACAGGAGCTTTGGAAATGCACTCACTTAACTCATACTAATTTTTTTTTTCTCTGTGTGTGTTTGTGCGTGTTGGGTTGTTTTGTCAAGGAAAATACAATTTATATAGTGTTCTGGTATAACAAGTGTTTTAGTGTAAGACTAGGGCATTAGGGATGGAGTTGGCATGGCTCATTGCTTCTGCTCTGTTCAGGCCCCCTCATTACCTACATTCCCAACTGTGGCGTTTTCTGTGGGAATTGCTCTTTAACAATGTATGCTTCCATATTTACAACCTCTTGCTGATCAGTGTATCAAAAGCATTTTCATTTAGAGGATGCATTTCAGGACTTTAATTGAGGAAATCTCTTTGTTTCGAGGCTCCATAATAAACCATACAAAATGCTGTCTTTGAACAAACTAGGTCACTGTAACGTGTGCACACATAGAGGGATTCTCATCTGCTTAGGGTAGCTGACGCTCACTTGAGCCATATCCCTGGTGAGCTTGTCCCTGATTTATCCTTCTTGGACTGGCTTGTTCACAGGGAGCTTATGCTGAAAATTCACTGCTGGAGGTCATTCTCCATTCTTGGCATCACTGGCAGCCTTAAGCTTAAATTGCAGCCTCATTTTCTATCCAATCAATACCACTCTTATGTCGCTGAGTTTCCATGGTGCCCCCAATCTTCTGTCTACATATTGATGTCTGACAGCAGGAGTAGCATTCTGTGTCACTATATATACTTACTAAATCTGTCAAAACTATTTAGGATCTGTCGCATTAATTTATATCCATATCCTGATATTATTTGTATCTGTTGAGCTTTGACTGATGGAACTTGCTGCACTAAGGAATCGGCCCCAACAATGCACTCCAGGGATGGCTCAAGGGATGGATGTTTTGAGAAAGGGGAAAAAGACTCTTCTAGAGTAGCTGGGGCAGTCTAGAATCCTTTGAGCACAATAGAGTCATTTTGAAAACATCCAAGTCTCAATGGCTCCAAGTTAATGCTTTGGAAATCATTCTTCATTGTGCTCCTCTGAATACACAAGTTCCTCTCCAATGGAGCTGTGGAGAGGAAAATAGAAAAGTGGGCATTGTCAAGGGCTCAATGTGTATTTGAGGGGAGTTTGAGGAAATTTGAGTCAGTTGTCTGACATCAATTTCTTCAGCAGAAGCCCTGTGGAAAAATGGAATTAGAGGAGCCAGCAATGTCTTCTGTAATGTGGATGTTTTTGTTTTATTACAATAACCCACAGAACAGAGTCGTGGTGTAAGAAATGGTGTGGTGTGTCTCTGTGGACTGACGCAGCAGCAGCGAAGCCAGATGAGAAAAGGCACATTTTCTGTGTATCACTAAATTTCAGGGCACTGACTACTTGCTACTCATGTCAGCAGTATTAGGCACTAAATAAAGACCGTATCGAATTTTTTAAAATTTAAATATGCTTTGCAAGCTGTTGATTTTAGATTGAACAAAGTGGTCATCAGCTGAAGAAACTCTTTAATCCCAGTATCTTTAACATGAGCTTGATCCAACCCATGAAATAAGAGCTGGCAGTCAGTATGGAATTTGTTTCTTAGTATTTTTCTTGTTCTGAGTTGCCAGAAGAGCTGATCTTATGATGCCAAGTTTGTCAAAACTTTTCAGGCTCCTACAGTTTTTTCCTGCAAAAAGTAAGGACCTTGAAGACTTAAAAGGACCTGTTGCAGGTGCTTGTATTAAAGTAGTTCAGTTTTTACATCAGTGTTTCACCTTACCATGGCAGAAAGGGTCAGCAGGACTTCACCTGACTAGACACTCTCTTGGCCAATATGTCTCACCTCCTTTTATTTCAAGGAGCAGAATCACTGTGCCATTTAAAATATCTGGCTCTAACTTCTGCAGTGGTGCTGTGATGATTTTCTTATTTTTTTAACTTGTTTCCTTCCTTGTCTATATATGTGGGAGTGACTTTTGAAAAACTGTAGTCATCTTGCAGACTGCTTTTTCATGTCTTTCAGGCTGAAGATTGAGCTGTAGGCAGTTTGATGGGAGATGAGAAGGGGGAATGGGAATGTAATAGTGAGCTGTATTACTGATAAAGCCGGGGGATTTTCACCCTCACCATCCCTCCGCTCCAAAAAGCCCTTCCTAGCTTCCCCCGGAATGGCACATTCTGGTTCCAATGGGGATGACATCTGGAGGTAGGGAGTTGAGCTAACTATATCTGAGGCAAAATCCAATTCCATTACATTAAGAAAAATATATTAATGTGTTATTTTGGGCCTTAGGAGCACATTGCTTGGCAAGTGCCACTGATTGCATGGCAGCTGCAGCAGAGGGGTAAAGGCTTTTAGAGCAGAAGAGCATTACAGGAGTTGGGTATTTTCTGATAAAAATAGTCTTTGAAAAGAAATAGTGCTTGGGGTTCCAACACACTGCCATTTAGTAAACTGCAAAGTTTAGTTTTGAACTGTGCCTTTCTCCTTTGAGGCCTGCCAGCACTATTTCAGAGCTCATTAAATGTTTCATGAGAACATTATAAAAATCTTCCTTCCTCATTAGTTTCTACAGTTTCAGCGTAGCTTGGACCTTGTAAATATCCCCTATTTGCTTGTGTATGAAACCATCATCAAATGGCTGTGGGGAGGGAAGAGAAACAGGAGAAATTCTCTAATACCCTAGCCTAAATCCTTATTTTGACACTGGTCTACAGGTAGCCAACCACATTAATGAAACAGAATTTTTGCCATCTTCAAACAATATTTTTGGAGGAATTCTGTATCTGTACAAAAATTCTCCTCTCAAGAGGACAGAGGGATTGGGAGGGAAGATGAGGCAGGATGCCCTTTGCTTTCCTTCTCACAGCCTCATCTACAGACATGGGCTAATGCTGAGATATTTTAGGGAGGCTGGTCCAGCTAGGTGGAGACAGGCAGAGGACTGTGAGGTGGAGGTAGACTGTTTCTCAGGCTTGGGTGCAAAGTTAGTCTTGATCTTCTGAGCTCATTAAGGCACAGAGGCAACTTTGAAGTTGTCTTCATCATCTGACTTTGCTAATTGCAGCTACCTGTTGCCTTTTCTGTCCCTAAAGATTAAAAAGGAAGAAAACCATAATTTGATTCCATGGGTACATAGGAATTCCTTGTGCATTGACACAAACAGTAAATAGATATGTATCTGTGTCAGCCAAAGTGTGCCTGCATAGAAATAACTGAGTTAACGTCTGATTCAGTTCCAGTAGCTATCAGGCACAAAATTTCTATTTTTCTCTTTTTTGGGGGGTTGGTTTTGGCCTCAGAGCCATGCAAACAGTGGCATTAGATTCAAAAGCAACTAAAGATGATATGACTCTTGTATTTAAGGCTTCCTTGTTTCTACTGGATCACTGGAACAACAGATTCATTTATGTATGCATTTATTTTTTTAGCTCTGCTACTCACACATCATGTATCTTGAAGTGCAAAGAAGCCTTAGTAGTGTAGTGCAAATGTATGCACCCATCTGTAGCCAACACAGAAGGCTCACAGTCTGTAGCATCTTTTCTTCTGTGACAGGAGCATCCAAAATGTGCTTAATACATTGTGTAAGGGTATTTGTTATAGCAAAAACTTTGTTTTTAAAGTGAACTATTTTAGGTGTTCTGTCTTTTTTCTTTTTTTTTTTTAGCAGGTTTATGGCATGTGAGCAACAGTGGAAAGAGTGACATTGTCTCAAAATGCCCATTTTAACATTTCTGTAATGCTCATTTAGGCACTTTGTCAGATGGCAAGGAATGGATCTCTTAAGAAAGTTTTGTTTTCTTTGAAAGTAAGATAGGAAGGGATTTAGAAATAGCCTTGGTAGAAAGATGGCAGTTCTAATACGGTGGTGTCTGTACAATGGTGCTACAAAGTCACAGCTTGCTTTCAGACAACCAAGCTTCTTCCATTTCAGTATTTAGTTCTTTTTCAGCTCCCTAGAAATCATGTTCTTTCTGTCTAGAAGCGATTAATATTTAACCAGGCACATATTCTCCAAACATTATTCAGGCAAAGTTGATGCTGCAGCAAGAGCTTAATCAGAATAAGGAATATATAATTCATTCTAAGATTTTGAAAGAGTACCCCCTCCTTTGTTTGGGCAACAAATTCTTCAAAATAAGACACAAATGTGCTATAATGCTGCTAAATGGTTGCGACTCTTCTTGTGCTTCTTGCGGGAAATTTCCATTGATAGCGCCTTTGGACTGAAGCATCTTTTAGTAAATTAGAGATAATAGATTGTTCTGATATTCTGCTTTAAATCTGGTAGACAAACTCTTTGTTCCTGTAGTTAAAACAATAAAAATTACATGTTTAAAAGTGATCACATTACTTTTAAATCACCCCATCACATTAAACAGGAATAATTTGAAGTTCTTTTTCTGCCTAGGATGGTTTTACCTGGAAAACCAGTCTTATACTGTAGGGATTTAGCTTGCTTTTTGGTGCTGAAAAGGCCCTGAGATACCATTGTTGCTTCCCAGTAACTTGTGCCACCTGAGTGCCTGGTTGTTTGCTTGGATTGCTGCCTTCCCAGAGGCCAGAAAGCTGTTTTCCTTTGTACAAGAGTCACTTGCTTTTATTAGAAGCCTGTCTGTCTGCAATTGATATATAGTAGAAATGGGGGGATGGAAAAAATGTACTAGCCAACAGATAGGATTTTCAGCAGTCTTCCAAAAATGCTGCAAGCTTTGATTCAGGAATTTCATGTCATTTCACTTACTAAATCCTCACTTTGCTAAACTGCCCTTTCAGCCCATTTTTCTTGTCCGATTTGCACATTATCAGATGCTTTTGCTAGTCTCTGTAGTTGAGGTTTGCTTAAGTGATTATTTGGCAGGAGTGTGTGAGCAGGCGTGTGTATGTGATTGCTGTTGGCATGGCAGTTGGTATGATATGGCATTAGCATACTTGTTCCGTGCTCTGGGCCTCCTCCTCTTCTAGGCTTATTTATGTAGCAGAAGGACAAAAAAAACCCAAAAAACCACACCAAACCAAAAACCCCCACAAACCAAATCAGGAACCCATGTGGCAGCCAGTTATGGTATGATTATGATCCTCTGGCCAATTTGACCAGAAATCTGCAGAGTTCAGAGGAACCTGGAGGTTGCTTTCATTTTCCTTCTAGTACTAATCCCAAACAGACCATTCACCAGCAGAGGATTTGTAAGGAGCAGCAGGGATTATGGTCTGGCTAAGAAGGGATATCTGCATTGAATCTAGTCTTTGCTGTGCTTGCAAATACCATGAGAAACTGTATTTATAGGGTGGTAAAAAAGAAAAGGAAAGACCCTCTCCTTCCATGTTTTTTTTAGCTTAAGAGCCTGTCATTAAATAGGTTTTAGTTTATATTTTGGACTCATTAATACTGAGTGGTTATTGGGATTATACGTGTATGTGTTTTAAGAGGTGCCATTCTCTTCTTTCCATTGCTTCTAGTTTGAGCTATAATCTTTGCTTGCCTCACATGTTGTTGGAACATCTTTATGGGCTCTGAGTTGCCTCACTGAGAACAGTGGGATTTACTTAGACAAAGTAAATGTAAAAATGTGTGTGAAATCTTTGCTTGATCGTGCAAACTTCATTTATAAGGCCCATCCCTTTGTGAGTGGAGTGGGGATGAAAGCTCTTGTGATAAGTTTTATAGCAATATACTTACTGTGGAGCCTTTGACAGCTTCACTTGGTATATTTCTGGACACCTGTTTACGCATGAACTGCTCTTGTATTAATTTTGATTTTTTTTAAGTCAAGCTAATGATGAGCTGGGTTTCTCCTCCACTTTCCTATGTAAACTGCTTCTGTTAGTCCATGTTCATGACCATACCTTTCCAAGTCAGAGTCTGGGCCATGCATAACCTCTGGCCAAACCTTTCCCTGAATGACAAGCTGGTGCTGTGAATGTTCTGAGTTTATCCTGATAGTGGTGGAGGCTGCCATCTTCCCACTGAGATCAACCCCTGGTTTTGTCTCTGAAGGGAGAACTCTTCTGGGCTTAACATTTGAAATGTTTTGTAAAGTTGGCTGAAATCAGAAATGTAGGAGAAAGGGTGTGCTGGTTACATCAAACTAAATCAAGACACAGGGGATCATTTTCTCTCTCTGTTTGTAACTACCTGCAAAATTGGTCATGTTTTCATAATGGAAAAAAGTCCAAAGTTCAAAAGGGGATGGGTAATGGAAGGAGAAGTGTGGCAGCTTCCTGTTCTTACTCATAATATTGATTTAGAAAAGTTATTTTGAAATAGCTGAAATATATTTATAGGCACTTCCAGTATTTTGCAACTCAGTTAACATTTACAAGCACCTCTTCTTACTTGGGTGTCCTACATGGTCCTGGCCTTTCTTTGGCTGCTCCTCTGTTCGCCTTTGTACTGATTTTCCTAAAGGGTGAGAGCTTTTGAGAACAGCAGTAGGTTGAATAGTGCCACACAAGAAAAGGACTTAAAAAAACAAAGGTGGCATCTTACAGAATCTACTTTGTTCATTTAATTGCTATGTACCATATTTTAGTTTGAATTATTTATGACTATGGCTGAAAGTCCTTTAAATAAGAGCCCCTCTTTCCTGTGCTAACCACAACTGTAGGATGAATGGGTATGGCAGGCGTGTGCTTTTGTAGAGAAGAAGAGAGAGATGTCTAGAGACTTTGCCCTGACATCATGCTTTACACACATAAAAAGCAAGTCTCTGCTTGGAGAAACTTAAAAAGATGTAGGGATGCATAGCAAAAATGTGTTAGATAACTTTACACTTGCCAATTGTGCAACATGTACTGTAAATGACAAGTTCACATCTTTATGTATTGACACTTCCAGCATGTGCAATAAGTCTGATTCCAGTTGGGATTTTACCAACTGAGATTTCTCAAGTAATTGTGGGTGGGAATTTCTTGTCTTATTTAAACTGCAACAAACAAAAAACTCAAAATAGGAGAAGTCTGTGAAGTGTAAATTATCTATCTTAAGTCTAGAAAAATTAGGGTTGGAATATTTCATGTAAGGCTTATTGAAATGGAAATTTTGGAGTTACTGAATCCATGATTTCTGTTCCAGGTCAGTGGAATTTTAGTTTGTATCTGAACACTTCCAACACTTAATGAGCATTGAGAGGATGGAAACAAGAACTTAACCTGCATATGAGATAGACACATTGGCTACAGTAAGCTCTTCATGGTACCCTGTGATATCCAGCCCGTGCTCTTATTAGGGCATTTTTATGATCATGATGTGTCAGAAATAAGTGCTATAGAATACAGCAGTGGGCAACAAGGAGCATTTTTTCAAGTTTATGCTTTCCTGATCAATTTACAATTTTCTTCAATGCATACCTTTGAGAATTAGAATCTAAGTGCAGTATTTGTAAACATTTTAAAGAGTTGTGAAAATTATAAGTTATCATAAAATTGTCTATTTACAAAATAATTGTGAACAGTTGAAATAATGTGTAATTGTTATTTACAATTTTTACTACTATTATTGTAAAGTTGAACAAAAATAGAAGTTTTATTTCATCTTTCCCCCTAAAACTTGTGCATGTCCTTTTCAATTGCTTCACAGGACATGGTGTTTTGATTTTTTTTTTCTTTTTATTCTCCCTGTATAATCATAACTTCTGCTGCAAAAAACATTTTAGCCGTTGATCAGTGCCCTTAGCAGAGAATAAGCTTGGTTTTCACTGCCTGATGCAAAGTGTGATTTATATTAAATGAAAGGGATATTTTTAAAAATCTCATTTATATCTGTCTTCTGTTCCTTCAGGTTTAAAAAATATGTTCTAGGCCTAAATACCTTTTGGAGTAGCAGAACTTCCAAGATGCAGCTGCTGATCCCAGGTGAACTCTGGTTTTTTTGCTCAGATTTCTGTATGGTCCCAGCTTTGCTGCCTTGCAGAGCTAAACCATGGAAGGCAGAAAATGCTTCTGTAGCAGCAGCTGGGTCAGTCTGTGAATTAGACCTAGCTTTTTCCCAGGCATGGGCCACGCTCTTCAGTCCAACTGTAAAAGATATGAAAGTGGATGGAAGAGCATGGGTTGATTTCTGTAAAACCAGGCTTATGTGGATTTTTTAAAACTTTGCAGATAGAGTTCATCTTCCTTAGCTTTAAATGTGGACAGGTCTGAAAGGGGTTTTCCCCCAGGCAGATAAGCCACAAGCAATATGTTTTGCTTTTGAAGATGTATTTTCATTACTCTGAATAGCTGAGGTTTCCTGAATCCTAATTTTGAATTCATGTGTCTATAATGTCCTTATTTTCATAACCTCAGCTTGTCTTTGCTTTAATCTCTCTTCTATTTAAATAGTGCAGTAGGTCACCTTTCATAAATATTACACATTCTCTCGTGTTTCTCATTTTCAGTAGCCTTTTACGGCCTAGGTCTAAATCAACAGAGTATTTCAGTTTATTTCTAAGTGTGCTCAAAATTCATGCCCTTATTCTAACAATTGCATTTAGTAGAAATTTAACCCAGCATTCTATAATTTTAATTTCCACAGTCAAATGTTTTTTTCATATTACAGCTTGCAATTTTACAAGTGCTGTTCTAAAGTTTTATCTACTTTGAAGTGACTCTTTTGCTAAGCACAGTGATGTGGCATCATCTATGTCCAGAATTTTTTTTATGTCTATAAGTTATTTCAGTAGTCACTAGTGTGTAGTGGTATGGAAGCAGATAAATATATTTGTTTGTTTGTTTGTTTGTTGTTGTTTTGGTTTTTTTTTTTCCCCATTAGACTTCAATATGTCTGTGGTGACTTTTATCTGGTATTTTTATTCTCCAGTTGCCTGGGTAGTTATGAGGACAAGGACCCCCATAGTATTGGTTAACACCACATTATATAGGCAGCGTGCTTTGTGGCCTTGTTTTCCTTTTCCTTTCTTTCAGATGCTTCACTAATACCTTCTGCAACACTGATCCTAGGCATGACTTCAGATGCTAAAACATTTCCCTTTTGTATGAAAATAAATATTATTCTTATCCTGGGAGTCTCTGTTCCTTGGCCAATATTGAAAGAGTGACAGCACCTTTCCTCTTGTCCCAAGATGACAAAGCTCTCCTAACAAAGTCTTTGAAAATCTGAACAATTTACATCTAGTGAAAAACAGCCAGGATATGTTTTTAAAGCCTTTTTGTAGGTTAGTGAGTTGTCGTTTGTAGGTTATGATTTATCATTGTGAAATATGTGGTTTCTTAGATTTTGCTAGTTTGTGGGGCTTCTATTTCAGCTGGTTTACATTTGCCTTTAACTGACTTTTCTCAGTTCTGGAATTGCAGTTAATTAAACCAAATTTCTCAAAGTAGTTTCTCTTTTTTTCATTTGCTTTATTTTATTTCCCCTAACTCTGTCTGGCAGTTCTGCCTCAAGTTCTTTACTTATACAACCCTGGGGCAAGCATCTCCCTTCCCTGAAAACTGAAGCAGGGGAGCCATTTAACTGCTATACAATCTCCTTTCTGCCCTCACTAACTTTGCATCAGGAGAGTCTGCAGGATCCACTGGCTCTTTCTGGGGTTCCAGTCTCCCGTGTGCTTAAGGAATGCCTTATTACTTGTCACTATGCATTTGCTTCCTTGTTCTTCAGCCTTGCTCTTGGACCTTTTAATCTCCATTTTACATCTTACCTGCCAAAGCTGTTCGCTTCTATTAGTTTCACTTGGGCTGCATTTCCATTTTCTTTCTCTTAAAGATATTCTATGAGTGAATAAATTCTTAAACTACATTTGTGAAGTAATTTTGTTTTATCATCAGTGATTGACTTTGGCATCATTTCAGAATATCTGTGCTCATTCTTGGCATGCTTTTGAAAGGACAGCTCTTAGGGAACAGAAAGAAGCGACTCCCAGATTCTGTGATTTTTAGAATCTGATTGTCCTAGCACTAATAATGGCCTCCCAGTCATACTCCCATAATCAGGTGGTAACTGTGGTGTAAGGATTTCAAATGACTGTGAGAGAATTCTGTGTTTACATCCTGCGGAAATGTATCTGAGCTGTCACAGTCCTCACTTTGGAAATAAGTCTAGAAGCAGCCCTAATCCCTTAATCAATTATTTTTCATTGTTTGGGACTTACTCGGTGTAGATTTTCCTTCTGCAATCTTCAAACTAACTGCCACCATGTGAGTTGGTTGCACTGACAAAAAATCGTTGATAAAAATTATCACACTTTCACCTTTATAGAAAATGGTAATGTTTTAAATGGTAATGGTAATTTGATCACCAACTATTTCACATTGATCAGCCCTGGTCTGAATTGGAGCTTTGTATATTGTCATTCTCAAAACTGTAACTCAAAATTTCCAGTCGGAAACTCTCACCTACTGTCCCTCCCTGCCAGGAAAGCCTGAAAAGTCCTATTTGTCTCTCTGACTTCTTCTTCCTTAGCTGCTATATATGCAATATTGTATGTTTTTCCTTTTAGAAGAAATCCCTCTGAGCATTTTAGCTAAAAGCCTGATCTGAACTATCTGAAGGTCCACCAAAGTAACTAAACATATATGTAAAAGTAAATGTATATATGTATATAGGCTCATTGTGATTTAGAGTGACTGTATAATTTAGCAATTTTTGTACTCCTGCCTTGTTGGGGGGAGTATTTTTTTTTCTTCCTTTTTTTGTTTTGTTTTGTTTTGTTTTTGTTTGTTTATTTTGTTTGGTTTTTTGTTTTTTTTTTTTGTTTTGTTTTGTTTTGTTTTGTTTTGTTGTTTTTTGGGGTTTTTTTTTTGTAATTAACACCTGGGAAAACTGTGCTCCAGGAAGCTGTTTGTGATATTAGCAATGTGAACTAGTAAACTAATAGCATCCATGTACATCTAATTTGTTGCCCTGATGCTTTTCAGCGGTGGTAAATGCATAACTATTTGAAAACAAATATGTTGTCAGAAGTGAAATATACTGTGCAAACTACCCTTTTTCCCTTAAGTCTGACTGTGTTCAGTTTATCTGATGCTGACTTAGTCTCCATGCATCTCACAGAAAATTATTTTAATATTAACTTCTCATAGTAGCACTTATACTATCTAAAATGTCAAAACTAAATGTTCATTCAACTCCTAGAATTATTTATATTATTTGCAAAATTGATGTTTATTCTCCCCTCTTTTTCCCCTGTCTGATTCCTATTATGGAAAATCAGGTCTTAGTAAGTTGAAGTTGTGGGCACTTTAATGTTACTACCTTTTAAGCACGGAATCCCAAAGCAACTATTTTTTAAAAAGAGGAAGCTTTTGTTTCAGCCTTCATTTTGGAGCTATCCTGCATGCTCAGCAGTGGTGGAGAGGGCAGGGCTTGGACATCTGCCACTGTTCTTGCTCCTCAGCAGAAGGTCATGGGCAGCCCTTTCCTCAGGTTGCATTCCTGTGAACAGATGGAATGAGAGAGATGGGACAGTAGTGTTTTATCACTAGGTGATGTCACAACAAGCAGTCTCAAAACATCTCTGTGCATTTTTTTTTCTATTTTGATGTATGCCACCGTCTTTTCAGCAGAAGAAAATCAACTTATACAAACATATGCCAAGAGCAGGAACGGAAGGCTATTTGATCAGGACGTATGAAATGGGCTTGTCTTTAATGGTTGGTTTTTTCCTTTGTGCTACTGGAACAAGATTTATAATAGTGATTAGTAATCACAAGGTCACCCAAGCCATTTTAAATTCCTATTTTTAGAGAAAAGCATATGTAAAGGAATATATATAAAGAGTCAATTATGAGCCTGAGCTAGACAGCACTGACTTTTTAGCAAACTGGTGTGTGCAAGTTAGGTGCATTGCCACTTGTCAGCTCTGTCTCTCAGCATTTCCATATAAGCCTGTTAACTGGATTGGGTTGAATTTAAGAAAGAGCTCATTCCTAATCTTGATGAGCTCAAGTGTTTTTTATAGAGGGTGCTGTGTATGGGCACAAGGGCTTAGTGTTCCTTGTCATCATGTGAGCCACTAAACACATTATAGGTTTTGCTGTGACACACACAGCACCAGGAGTGACAGAAGACAACTGAGGCTGCAGATAACCTCCTGCTTCTAAAGGTGGAGCTTTTAGAACGTTTGCCTACCATGCCTCTGAGTGTGGCAAATGAAGGGGTGACAGGAAGGTTTTATTTAAAGTCGATCATTGTTTAGGTGGAAGTGGAGGAGAAACATGCCTGGTTTGAATGGTGCTCCATTGTGCAAAGGCTTTGGAAATGAAATAACTTGACCTTTCTTAATAGCACACCTGTGTTTGACATCTAGCTGCTAATGCCTCTGCACTGAGCTGCATGGTTAGAGGATTTGTGGGGGAAGGAGGAATTTAAGTCTGCTGATCAGAGTTCAGTGGGAATGTTTTTGTCATATAACAGGTAGAAACAAGGACTGCTAGCCTCCTGGGGCTGGAGTGAGCCTTCAGCTTGGTCTGGTGGGATTGGTCTGTGGGATTTGGTGGCCCTGTTAACACAGCAGTGGTGCGTACTCTGCTGCTCTGGCGTTCACCACAGCTCATGCAGCATCCATGACATTGTCTTATGGTTTGCTTTGCTGGCTTCCAGCAGCTCTGTGAGGTCCCAGAGAAGCCTACCATTGATCCCATTTTCCTCCCTCCCTGTGGAGCACGCAGGATGTGTGCATAACAGGCAAATCACAGCAACTGAGGTCAGGAGAAGTCAAAATGGTCTGGACAAATCAGTTTCTCTGCAATTGAGAGTATTTCACTGTAAAATGGAACACACTGTCCTTTGAGCTTAATAAAATGTGCACATAGAAAATTTGGAAATGTATGGTAACAGGAGGCTGTCTGAGAGCAGTTTCTATTTGCTGCCAAGAATGCTGAGTGTTCATCTTTTAACCCAGTCATTCCAGGATAACTGAGCTCTAACTGTGATCTCTACGGCTTGTTTGGTGCACAGGGACTAACCTAGTTACTGTGTGCTTCCAGTTATGACACATTTTGGTGTCAGAATTTCCAAGTGAGAATTGGGTGTAGTGGCTAAAATGTGCTTCACCCCATTTGGTGCAACTTCAGCATCTGCCTCTTTGGAGGCTGGGTTGGTTTGGAGCTGGGGAGGCTCTTGAAGAGGCAGAGACCTCTCAAAACATTTGATTTTGTGATTCCTAGAACATAGCTGTAAAGGCAGATGAAGATGGTGCCCAAGAAAAGACCAAAGAGGATTGATTGCAGGGTGCACTGACACAGCAGCCAGAGCTGCACTCACTTTGCCACTACGGTCCCGTGCCCAGAGTGGGTCACACTCCAGGAACAGGAAGCCTTGGATGTGGCTCGAGCTATGGCTCCATGGCCTTCTGGCTGTCAGATTGCGTTTGAAGGATGCAAGGAGGAGGAGGAGGTCTTTTGCATAGGATAAAAAAGATTTATTACTTTGGGGAATTTGCAGGGGTAAAAGACAAAAATGGCAAAGGTGCAATAACTTAAATATGGGGGAGGTTCAAGGAGAAGGTACAAATTCTTAGCAAATTGGAGAAAATCTGAGGAGGGATAAAGGTAGGGTTTACAAAGGCATGGTCCAATGAGAGAGGTAGGGGGGAAAACTAGGTCACATGCACTAATGAGAAGTAGAATTTTAGGGGATTTCCAAAGAGGAATTCCAAGTAGGAGGCTGGCACAAAGCAGGAGTGACAGGTAGTTTAGGATAGATTGACAAGGTGGGTGGGAGGGTATAATTTTGGACTAAACCATTAGCTTGGGCAGTAACAGAACATACCATTAACAAGAAACACACTGCAACAGTGCTCTAAACCTGAGGAGAGGATTTTGATGTGCTGTGACAAACCTAGACAGGACATGCTGGGAAGCTCCCAGGCCTAACATTGATTGGAAAACAAGCTGGATTGTTGTGCTCTTAGACCTTTTTTCCAGGGCCAGGATTGGGACAGCTGTTGGAATGGTGTGGCTCCCACACCATGAGGAGCAGTGGATGCTGCAGGTAGTGATTAAGAAATTATGTGAGTACAGGGACACCAAGGACTGCAGTAGCAATGCATTTTTATTTTTTTTTGCATTCTTGTGGCTAGAACAGGACTGTGAATACAGAGGAAGTGCTGTAGGATGTCATGTTTATATGGAAGACCAGGGCAAGAGAAATGAAATGATGCACTGTGAAATACTTTGGCAGCGTTGCATGTAGGAAGATTACATTTTGCTTGTGTGCAGCAAACTTGGTGTAGTTAATAGTATTTAATGCTATTATTTGGGGGTTTTTCTGAAGTTTTCTTTTCCTCTCTTTTAAGCAATGTATCTACCACGTAAAGGAAAACAGAATGTTATTCATGTATGTCATACCTTCCACAGAATTGAGAGGAGTCCAGAGCAGTTTGCAGTTGACACAGATTTTTTTATTCCTAGCTGAAAAATCAGTTCCTGGGATACTTCAGGATAGTCAGGCCTGTGATTGGACTTCCATAAAATTCCAGCTTCTTGTGTCATACTGTCCATTCAAAAGATTTCAGGACATTTTTAAAAGTTGTCCTGATCTGGGCCCATGTATGATTGTTCTCTCCGATTCTCTTTGCTATCCTAACTACTTTTAATTCACAGTGCCTGAGCCTTGAGGAGAAATCCCATCACAAATTGTGTGGAGTCTCTGCATCTTTTACTGGATACAGGGTTCAGATTTTCTCCTGCTCTTCATTGGGAAAAAGGAGAAAAAAATCTATTGCTGAAAATATATTGGGTTAAGAAGGCAAGATGAAATAAATACAATTTATGGCCCCTGAAATATAAGGACAAGTGGGTGTAGTATCAGGCTGCAAGGGAAATCAGAGGCAGAGCTCCTTCCCCAGGCATGAGCTGGCTGGTCTGATGGCAGAAAGTTTGCAGACTCTTTGAGGAGGTTGATGTTCTGGTGCTGGTCAGAAGCCTGGGTGTTAAATAGCATCCCTTCCCCATTTTCCAGTCACACGGCCGCATAAAATAAAAGCTTCTTCGAACTCCAGGACCTTGGATCGGTCTTGTGAAATCCAGCCAGCCACTGTGAGTGTGGTTAATTCACACTTGCCACGGAAGACAAAATGGATCTTTGAAACAAATGTGGTGGTGGGGGTAAACCCATCAATCATGTGAATGCTGCTTTACAGTAATTCACAACTGCAGCTTTTCTCTTGGGCAAGGGCTGTCCCAGTCTGATCAATCCCTTGGCTCTCAAATAGATCTCAGCAGGCAGTAGCTTGCTTCTTGTGGGTTTGTATGTACGTGAAAGCCCACTTTATAGTAACTCTCTGGAATAGTATTTTTCCTTCTCTCTAAACCCCTTAGCCCTGATTCAGTATAATTATACTCATTGAATACAGTACTGACAGCCCCACTCCTCCCCCTTTCCTGTCAGGATATTTGCCTAAAAATTGCTACATGAAGAAAATCCAAAACAATGATGGGGTTCTTTGTTCTGGCCTTCTGCATAGGTTTTTATTATTTTAATGTAACCCGATGGTCATACTTTCCAGTATTTTCTTTAAAGCTGAAGATAGAAAACAAGTTTTAATTTTTTTTCTTTTAAAAATTAATGAAGAATTAGACTTTAGTCCATAAGGAAAATGTTAAATATTGCAAAAGTCATTACTAACTGAGCATTGGAGTAATTAACAGTCTGAGGCTGCTGAGGACCTCTTTCTACCTTTCTGGAAAGAGGGAAAGATGTCAGGAAAAGGCAAGGAGCCTCTTTTTGTGTCTATGTCTGTCTTAGAGTTGGGTGACATTTTCCCTGTCATGTTTCAATGCTGAAACTAATGATGCAAATGGCTTAGCACAGCATCATTTATCACAGATGTTTTAGCTCTTTCTATCTCCATATGTATGCATGAAACTTACATAGTGGAAAAATCTGGAAAGCCATGATTAAAAAGGATTTTAGGTGGTCATAGGAGGCAGGAATTGGCAGTGGAGCTCTGTGTGTAGTGCTGTGGAGAAAAGTCTAAAACCAAATCTTAGGCATATGCCTGAGAGGGCCAGAGCAGGGTGAAGACGAAGATAGCAGTATAAGGCATCCTGTGTTGGTGTCAACATTTTCAAAAGATAGAAAAAAAAGAAAGGAAAGCAAAAACTCCCCAGCAAACTAGTGTCTGGAGAGTTTGCTCTGCAGCTTAAAGAGCTTAATCTGTCTGACAAACTCAAGAAGAACAGATAACCACATTATAAATATCTCATAGGGAAGAAAAATTACAAGTACTGAAGGCTTCTCTAACTTTCTGGGGAAAGCTATGATAAAAAGAATTCGATTACAGACTAATTTACTATATTTACTGATGGTGGGAGGCAGGATGATAATTTCACAAAGGCTTTCCTCAGAAGGCAGTGGGTCCCTCATCTTACAAAGTGTAAATGGCAAATATGAAGTTGTGGATACCATAAGATTGGTACAAGGAGCTAACTTGAGGCTTTCGCATAAGGACGTCCATTTTGTCTTGACAGAAGAGTTTTTCTCAGCTTCTCAGAGGTGAAATGTGGGCAGGTCAGGGAAGCAGAACTTGTGTTTTGAAAGATAGCAAATGTGTCCTGCTTTAGCAAGTAATTGAGTTCACTTTTAAACTGTAATATGCAAATACTGTAATTTAGGTGCCAATTTGCTTCCTACAAATGCTGTGACGTTGCAAGTCACACCTCTTGTGCTGCCCTTTATCATATCAATTTGTAACTTGGCTCCTGTAAACCTAGAGAAATGGAGTCAAAGATCAGGTGAAAAGCAAAGGGAGCAGAAAAATATGCGTCATAGAAACTAAAAGGGCTGTGTTGGGAGGTCATTTACTAACCAAGCAGAGAGATGCTTACTCATTCCTTTCTAAGCATGTATTGGTTGTTGGTAGTTTTTTCTGTTTTCTTTCTTTTTTTTTTCTCCTGCTTACCTTGGCTTTTTGAATGCTAGCTAAGTGCATGCTTTCCTTTCCAATCAAGAGATATTTTCTTGACAGCAGACAGGCAGGCCATAGCCCTTATTCCTGAAACCCAAGTCCTTAGGCACAAAAGGTCTCCATCCAAGTATTATTTTCCTCTCTTCAAGTCTCACCTATATGAGGCCTCTTAGAAAGGCGAATCTAAATGAAGAAAAACATTAATTTTTGAGATAGGTGGATTGTGTTTAGGTGGGGTGGAGGAAGTGGAGTAAGTATTATAGGCTTCCTTTGCTCATGAGAGCACCACATGCTTTTCTGGTCATGTGGATAAGCCAGTTCTGTTTCCAGAATCAAGGGAAATGCTGATTTTCCTCTCATTGAGAAGAATGAAACAGCTTAGCAGCTTTGAACTCTAGTTCAATTTGAGCACGGGCTTTAGCTGTAATAAATTGCTGGCAATATTTAAGAAGATTCTGAAACATCAAATACCAAGCAGGATTTTCCCAAATGGGAAAATTTGTTTGTTCCTCTCTCTGAGAATATGCAACTGTGCTAGTCCTTAAATTGTGTTATACAGCTTGAGTGGGGAGGACAGGGGAAAAGAAAGCAGAAGTTGTAAGCTGATGGTATGGAAGGTGGTTATAGACTACATCAGTTCCACAGATCTTAGAGCAGCTTCTGTTCTCTTTGTCCTGCTTTGTTTTGCACAAGGCTCATTCTCCCCAGTGAGCATTTGGACCCATTACCTTGTGTTTTGTCTCTGTGATTAATTTTGCCTGTTTTGATGATTGTGTTGATATAGTGGAACCATCTGGTTATTCAACTTTAAGAGGCTGAAACTTTAGGCTGAACACATTGGATAGAACTGCCAGGATTGGGCTAACCTGGGTTCTGTGGAGTGGCAGGAGAGTAATTTTGGATCTCTAGAGCTGATGAGATATTTACTCTCAAGCTTTATTCAGGTAACTTCTCCTGTTGCTACAAAAAGTGTATTCAACAAGTTGTGTTGTTTAGGCCAAGGAATCTTAATTTTGAACTTTCTTCTGTGAGCAGTTATCCAGATAGCAAACTTTCTAGCACAAGAGAGGACTTTTGTTTAAACAACACACACAGTAAGTGTTACCAGAGCCAGATAACTACAGGTAAGCAAGCAGCTTGATGAGATTAGAAGGGCAGCAGTGGATACCATAAACAGAGGCATGTATACATTATGAGCTATTCTGATTAGCTCCTATAATCTTTAAACAGACTTTACTGAACTGTACATGGTTGAATTGTTCTCTCGTGGGACACTGTGCTTTGATTTGTGTTGCTGACACAGAAGAACTATCCATGCTAACTTTTGAGTAATTTTGAGCTGCCAAGGCTGAGAGTTCAAAGCCTGGAGCACACTGAATTGGGGAAAGGCAGCCTGAAGCTGGTGCTCTTGATGAACAGATGGTGACCCAGAAAGCTGCCTGCTCAGCAGTAAGTATTTAATGACATGCAGGTGTCCTTCATGTTTGGAGCACTGAAGTTTTTAAATTTACTGTAGGAAGTTTCTTTGAAGACCAAATGAGGCTACCCACCTCTGTGGAGCCCTTTGTGGCACAATTTGCTGCTTCCAAAATCTGTCTGTTTATGTTAAACAGATGTGCAGCACAGAGCTGACCTGAAGTGCCCTACAGCAGGAATTAAGCATGGATTAACCAGAGGCATCTTCATTCAAGTCAATTCAAAGCCTGAGGCCGCCAGAGAGAAGAACCATTTAGAGGGTAACTCCTCACTAAAATATTACTGATATCTGTTCTTAACAGTGACACAAGTTTGTTATGCCAGAGCTGTGTGTTTGCTCTGTCTCTGTGGAATAGCATCATCCTATTAACTTTTTCCATGCCCTGAATAAACTGTTTTTTTCAGAACTAGCAAAACCTTTCCTAAGTGATCTCTTTCCCTTTGCAAGCCAGCTTTGAATAGACAAAGCTACATGGAGTTGGGGAGAGGGGAAAAGGTCTGTGGATCAGAGGCCTGGGGAAGATGAGGCAAGGTGTGAGGATGTGAGGAGCATCATTGTTGGGTTTCTTGGTCTCTTTCCCCCTCAGCTGTGCTGCAGTGCTCTCTCCCTTCTGTCCTCAGCCTACTTGTAGCTACTTGTAGATTTTCCACATTAGCAGAGCTGCTTCTCATGAAGGACAAGGCAGAGGGGTAGTAGCAATTCTGCATTGTGCCCCCAGTGCTGGCATCCCTCTGTATTGAGATGTGCCTCACTAGCTTTAATAGGCAATACCTGTGGTCTTAGCAAGCCTTTGTATGTTTAGAGGGTCCCCAAGAACAGGGGGTGAAGGTAAAACACCATGTCAATAGTAGGCATTCTGCAGGTTAAAAGGAGTGGTACCTGTGCCTACTTCCATTTTTGATAGATATATTTTGATAGCTGTGGAAGAGAGATTTGGAAGCAGTGGAAAATGCCGGCTTTAGTTTCACTTAATTTGTATACAAGTTGCCAGTTCTGTTTTTCTTTATTCAAAAAGCTTTGTGTATATACTGGCTCCCCCTTACTGTGATTCCCAGGCTGTATATTCACTGAAGTGAGTGTTTCTGCTTGTGTGCCTGAATTTCCCTCCCCGAGGAATGCTCAGGCTAAGGCAGGGTATGAGCCACCATGAAGAGTAACACTGATTAACCAAAAGCTGAAGCTTAAGTATGAGCAGTGGGTCTGAGCTCACTGGCCAGCAGAGGTGCTAACGTCATTCCTAGGAAGCTTGGCTTGGCATCCAGTTCACTGAATTAACACTGAATAAAGTTTAATGGTTCCTGCCTCTTGGGTGATACCTTTTCATTTGAATGCTAAAAAAAAGGAATTAAATTGTGGCAGAAGGATTGGAGGAATGAAAGAGAACCATGCCTGATTAGCTTTTGGAAGAAGGAGAAAAGATGTCACAGTTCAGAATGGTAGTGGCTCTGCAAGGGGCAGCTATCTCCTGGAGTTATCACTTAATTCCTAGATAGGCTCTCTTCTGAGTCATACTAAATGGGTAAGCTTTGGACTGACCTTCACTGAAAAGGAGAACTGCATTGTTATTTCTCTGTTGGGATAAGGCTGGAAAGCAGTCTTAGGTAAGAATTTGCCTCTTACTGAGATCTGCCCTTTACAGCTTTTCTTCCATAACCATCCTCAATGGCCCTGCTGGCTTCTGCCTAATTTTTGGTATGCTTGAGATGAATTTTGACTGGTCATTCTGGAAGTCATCAATTATATAAACATCCTAGTATAATCTATGACACTCTTACCTAATACCTTTGCAAAAGGTTTTGGGTTTAAGGGATCACTTGTCACAGCTTGTTGCCTTCCTTCTGTCCTGCTTATCTCTTTTCAAGTGGTGCAGGCAAATTAAGTTCTTTGGAGCTGCTGCATTTCAGACTTTTCCTTCTGTCCTTCTCGTTTTTCTTCTGTCACTGGCATCAGCAAGCTCCCTCAGCTCTGTAAAACAGCATGCAGTCGCACATTTCCCTTAGTCTGATGTTGGGATATGTGTTGTCATTTGGCTGTGTTTTTAATTATTATTGCTTTACTGTGTACCTGGTTCAGATGCTGTGAAAAGAAGGAGCTCTTTGCAGTTGTAGTGAGGTTGCAAGAAATGGGGGAATTGGAGGAACACACCATAAAACCAGTGCTATGTCTGAGTGAATTAAGCTATTGATTCTAGTGTGCTTTACTCCCTAGTGCTAAAAATTGCTTTGGTATTTGATTGCTATCACATATGAAGACAAATCAAACTATGCGATGCAGACGTGATGGGGAGGAAAGGCAGGTGTATGCATTGGGAGAAAAATACTTCCTTCTAAAGTAGAAGATGTGCTGAATGGAATTTAAATACTAAAAATACAGCTTTCATTTTAATTATATTTTTTCCTTTCCATGAGTGGTCCATCCTTCAGACTTTCACTGAGATTTCTTTTCAGGCATTTCTCCCTTCTCCCCTGAAATTTCTATCCTTTTCCTGGTAATCCTTTCCTAAGACATTCTGTCTTGGAAAGGGGCTGAGGAAACCACCCCTGCTCTTTCTTGGTGGAATCTAGTTTTTGCAAGTGAACTGTGTTCCCTCACACCTCCTGTGCTTTTCTTTTTCAAATCACATAACTTCCTGCATGAGGTAACCTTTTCTATCTCAGGCTGTCTCTCTCCCTTGCTTGCTCTGCCTCTGACTTGCTCTCTGGGTCCCTTGCTCAGTGATGAATGAGTTTCATTCATCTTTCTTTTGGGGGCTCTGTGAAAGGCTTTAGACTTTGCCTGCTCCCATTTTTTCGCTCAGCTATTTATTTCCATGGTGATGGAGAAAGGAGGGGGGTGGCAGAGTGGGTGGCAGTGGGGCCAGAGGTCAAGAGTGGCCACTTTCTGAATTAAAGCTTTGAATGCCATTAAAGGTGACACGTTGTAACCTGGAGTAACTCTCCAAGAGCTTGGCTGTCAAAGTCGTCAAAGCAAAGAGAGAGGGAGGCAGGAAAAAGAGAGAGATCAGAGCAGGAGGAGGGAACCAAGAGCTTGGAGCTGCTGTCAGGATTACATGTGGTGACTTAATATAGGGGTAGTTAATTTGTGTTGCCATACACTGTGCTTCAGTGAGGCCATGCTTCAGAATCTGTATGTGGATGGGGTGTGTGAGCTAGAGAGGATTCCCCTCATCCTTTGATCAACAAATGTAATCTTCGGATTGAGTAAACAGCCCTTCTCCTCTGAGAAATGGGAGGGGGAAATTGAGTTTAGTTAAGAATCCCAGGTACTTTGGCATTTCACTAGGTTATTTTTTCATTTCTTTCAAAGAGGTTCCAGGAGGACTTGCTCACAAAGATGAGGGATGTTTTCTTGGCATCATAGAAACAGTCCTTGAGTGAAAGTCTGTGTCCCAGAAGACAGCATGTGAAGTATCAAAGTGTATCAAGCTGTTTCCAAACATCCAAAGTTTAGGTGTTTTAAACATATTCTTTTAAGAAACTCCCCAATCCCTATATTAAAAAAAGGCCAACATGAAACAACAAAAAGCAGAAACTAAAAAAAAAGTGGCTGAATTTTGACATTTGCAGATGTTTTTTCTCTGAAGGTTGATTTATACAGGGGAGTAATTGGAAGGAGGCACCAGGACCTCATGCCACATGTGTTACATTCTGAATTCACATCCCCTATGAATCAGGGGTCTTACCGTAGTGGTAATCAAGTCTGTGCTAAGATTCCCCTTTTTTAATTTCTGTGACCTGATGAGGCAGTGGTTCAAAGCAGAATTTTCTGTTAGTTTCCAGGTGTGGGATCTTGCTTCTGATACTATTGAGTTTCATACCTTGTTATCTCTCCATTTCGAAGGTTTCCATTTCTTCTTGTATGATGACCTGAGCCTAATATGAATTAGCAGGAAAGCCTGCTAATTGTGGAGTGGAAAAAAACATTTGTCATGCTTGATTTCTTGAATTTTCTGTAATAAATGAAAATGCAAAGTTTGGTGCTGAACTCCTTCAGGAACCTGCTTGGAAACCTTGCCCCAGCATTATGTTTCTCAGCTTGCTAAATCTGTCTAGATCCTCGACTGGGCAATACTGTTCTTGCCAGTCTTGAGTGTGCTGCTGTCAAAAATTATGCTGTGTGATCAGCAACCAAAGTTTATAAATTTCTCTCCGTACTCTAAATCATACATGATATGAAGCCTTCAGCATTCAGGCCAAGTTGGGATGTCTGGAAAGACCCAGTTCCTTCTCAGTCAGGGCACTTGACACTTCTCAGAAAGGTTTTTCTTGTAATTATGGTTTTTCTGCTTATTTTGCTACTCACTAGCATCCCTGAGCTTCCTTGTGGCCCTGTAATGAACAGCTTAACCTGTTGAAGGTAGAGGAGGATTCTGAGGTTTTTATTTTGCTAGAAAAGTGTGGCTTTTATTGTTGGAGGCTGTTAGAGTTCTTTGCTTAAAGTCGACTGTGACAGACTCTTTCTGTTGTATTTTTTATTATTATGCATTCCTTCATATACAAAAATGAATTCTGAAATCTTGTAAAATAATGATCTTAGTGCTTCTTTTTTGTTTTCCAAGTTTGTATTTTCATGGAGTTTTTTTTTTTTTTTTTTACTGATGTATGGTATCTAAGACAGTATCAGCCAGTAATTGGTCTAGTGATGTAACATATTTTTTTTTAATCTTAGGTGTTTCTTCACTTGTTTTGAAAGCAATAATGAAGGACTTGTAGCAAAAGGAACACTGGATTTTTCATACTAATTTGCACAAACCTTGTATCTTTTCGATGGAGTAAAACTAAGAATTGAGGCTGTATATAGTAACTACAGGAGGTAAAAATGAGGCTCTAGTAAAGTTACTAGAAAAATGTGACATTCATGTGCATTTTTTGTTTATTTCTTTTGGGCTATGGAAGATAGGGAAGGGATAGCTTGATTTGTCAGAAATACTCTAAACTGACAAGTAAAGGCAGAATGGAGGCTTACCTTACTGAATGAATGCGAGTTTTATCAGTCAAAGGTAACTCTAGAGATGTTAAAATTGCTCTGATGAGGGAGAGAATCAGCTGTAATATTCATTATTCCATGCAAAAGGAGAAACTTCTGAGAGAAAGAGCTCTAACTTTGGAGAAATGCTGCAGCTAAACCAGGCAGGGAAAGAAAGGGTCAAAACTGCAACAGCAACCACTGGTTCAGAGGTATGCAAACTCAGGCTGAGGGGAGCCCAGAAATAGGCCAGAAATAAAGTGGAGAATAAAGGCATCGGAGGTCTTTTTATATGAGAGCTAGAAAGAGGCAGTGCAGGGACTGAGAGTGAAGTTTTTTGTTAATAAGGAAGACATTGGCCAACTTTAGCATGCTAAGACTCCATTTGGCAGCACATAGGAGGGGAGCTGCTGTCATGGTTTTAGTTGTGACATTTGATGGGAGGTTTCTCTGTATCTACAGGATGTCTCAGAGAAAGGGTGCTGTGAGCTATTATCATTTTCCTCTTAAGAGATTTGTCTTCTATTTTAATCTGCTTTTGTTGGTGAGATGCTTGTTTGGAACAAATCTGTCCTAGCAGGATTTTAGGTTCTCTTATTCCTCTATTCCACTCACCTGAAACAAACAAAAAACTAAGACAATCGAAGAAAGCATAGAAATTTGATTTGCTGCAGAGACTGGATTTATTTATTCTGCTCTCTTTGATCCTCCTTTTCCAGGTACAGTTTCATTCGTGACAGTCTCATAGTTTCACCCTCAAGGGTGTTGCCTTGCTCAGTCTTATTAAATTCCTTTGTATTTTCATATCTGTTTGGAATACATTCTTCCTCTCTCTGTAGCAAACCCACTTGTTAATGTTGGCTCTGCCTTGAAAAGCTAGTGCTAAGAGAAAGCTGACTTAATTGTGTGTTATCTGAGGAGAGAGAGTACAATGCCTGGCAGAAGCTGTAGTAGAGCTGATTGGGTAAAGCACTTGCTGTTTTCTTTCCTGTCAAGCCATTTTGAGAATCAGAATGCAGGAATACAGCATTTTGCAAGCTGTAATAACCGTACCTTCCATTTAGAGGTATGTCTTGCTGAAGAGCAAAACATTAAATTACAGGTCTTTTGCCTCGTTAGCTGGCTGGATGTTGACTGTAAAACTTGTTAGCATGGATGAGGTGAAGAGAAGGGCACTTGCTGTGTGTTATCTTAAAAGAGAAGGGGAAAAATGATACTAAACTAGCTTTTTGTTTGTAGGAACTAAGAGTAGCAATGTTGCCACTTCAGCTGCTCTCTTAGTCATGTGGAGACACTGACATCCTGATAAAGTTTTGTGTCTTGCTCCTTCAAAGAGACCTAATTGCTGTGGAAGACAACCAGGAGCTGCAGGAAAACTGGTCCTCTGCTGTGGTTTGTATCATATTAACACTTTAGACTGCAATGTTTTCTAGGCACTCTGTGTGTCTTTGGTCATGGAGTCAGGAGGCCAAAGTAGCCAGGGGCAGAATTTAGTAGGAAGCCATCTAAATGGGAATTTTCTTTGCTTTGGAGGGAAGTCCAAGCCTCCAGTATATGCAGAAGAATGGTTTGATGATTTGTGCAGTCTGGGTGGTGTGAAGAGGTCCTGATCACGTGAACTGTTTAAATACAGCTTTCCTGAAACCTATGAGGATGAATTGCTGCTACGAAAACTAGTAGGAGTGCTTTGGAATGGTCTGCTGTCAGCTGGCCCCTGAAACGGCTTGAACTCCTGGGATGGTTTTTGTCCCTTCCTGCCCCCAGTCTCCACGCTTTTTCACTAAGCCATGCTTTTTATTTCTGCGGTTATTTCTGGGTCAGTGAAGATCAAGATATAATTCTTGAGCCTTGTGAAGTAGTTACCTTAATCATCCAACCTTCTTCTGGCAAGAAGAAGTCTGCTTACAGCAAACCTATGCTGTGGCAGGGAGAGAGGTGGAGTGAGAGGAAATAAGGTGGCCTGGATCACAGATCTGGAAATAGATGCTGGAAATCCCACTCTTCTGATATAGAACTCCCATTGTTAAATCCCCTGACGGCTCTGGCTTATGTAAATATTTATATGAGGGGGAATCAAATTACTCCAATCTTCTAGCAGTTGGAAGTTTGACATCTATGGGTAATTGCTTTTCACTTAAATTCTATAAGGTTTAGTAGTAACAGTTATTAAATTCTGTTTCCATCCTTTGAAATCTTACAGGGTGCTTTTTAAAAATCTAACTCTTAATAGGTTCCAGTGTAATTAAGCTGTCATCTTCTTGGCTTGAGAAGACAATCTTGGGAAGGATTAATTTTTCTCCAATTTCTTCGCTGAGTTTCAGGGCACACAAACTAGTTATCTGCTCTCATGTGAGCTACTACCTCAGTTCCAGTGTCCTCACCCCACCTGGCTGGGCTGAGCTTCATATTCAGAGACTTTCTGTATCAGCCTTCCTCCTCAATTCACAACCTGTTTGTCCCTATGTCTCCTGGCCCATCCCATTCCTGATTGTCATTTTTTTCCATGTCCTTTCTTGTTCCATTGGTTGTAGGCCTTTGCCATCTGCGACACAGTCATCTACCCTGAAAGGTTTCAGAGTCTTTTCCTTGAGTGACAGAGTTGGGACTGATTTCTGTGCTCAATGTATCTAACCTGTAGCTTTTCTGCCATCCCCGTCAGCTTTTGGAAACTGTTTCTCATAAGGTATATAGGCAATATCTGTGTGCTAGGACTTTACACTCTACCTTCAGGAATGAATTAGACCGTGGGTGACAGGTCATGTGAAAATGCAGTGATATAATATATTTGCTTTTAAAATATATATTTAGAAGAATTAGTAGACAAGGGATACAGACAAATGTAAATCATTTGTCCACTTCTCACTGTGTTCATTGTGACTCAGTCATGACTTTTCTCCTTCTCTGGAAAACTTCAAACTGGGCAAATGTTGACTCTGAAAATATCAAGCAAATGATTTGTGCTCTTCTTTGGTTTGTGCTGTTGTAGTAGGAGGGTAGATGAATTGAGTGAATCAGAGGCTGGCTATCTGCCCTGATCCATAAGGAAATATGGTCATAGAAGTAGAGCAGGGCAGTGGTAAAAGCAGTACTGCCTTTATTCCATCCGTTCCAAGGGCAGACTGTGGTTATGGGCAGTCCTGGTCCGTGTGGTAGTGAGAATGGATTGCAGGTTGCTGTGCATCTGGGCATCACAGCAATCAGCAGCACTTCTCTGGGAATTTAGGAAGAGCATCAGACTAATTTTCTCATCACTTTTGGCTGATGTGATTAGCAGTTAAGGCTAATTAACTGCAGGAACTCTCCCTCTTGCCTCCCTGAATCCATACATGAGAAAGCTGGTGTTCTGATCCTTGGCACTATAAGCTATTCTTCCTCTTTTCTGTCATAGATGAAGATATAAATATTAATGAATTTAAGACAGGGTAATGCATCATCCTCTTTCCTCAACTTTTCTTCTTTCTGTCTTCTGTGTAGTTTTGTTTCTCCTGTTCTTAGAACAAGGAATGACTGGAATGTTCTCAGAAGCAATCTCATATGCATACATCCATTATGCAAACTGATACAGGTTCTCTTTTCATAGCAAAATATAAAAGTAGAAAAGAGCCAGCAGGTTTCTATATACCCTCTCTATCACAAACTATCCAGAAGGGAAAAACTAACATGGCAAGGCTGTATTTTGGTGTTTGAACCCTTGACTCCTGTGCTGGCACATATCACTGAAGGTGCATTCAGCCTTATTGAGCTAATTGTTCAGAAGTGAGATTGAGAATAGTTGAGATTGATGTACAGGGAGAAGGAAGAGTGTATGGCTGAGATCCATAAAGGCCTGCTAACTGAGTGATAGCTTGGGTGCTGAAGATTTTCTGGCTACAGTAATGCAAAAAGATAATGAGGTAAGCTAGCTTTTAATGAGCCCTATGTAGCTAGAGATTTTCAATATTCTAGCTACTCAGAATGGAGCTGAGCTGCAGTGATATTTAGCTGTATTTAAACTTCACTGCCATCTGAGAAATTATCAGCATTTGCTGAGCACTGAGCAGAGGTATAAAAGACATACATTTTGTGAATCAGGTATCTCACACACCAGTAAAGTCCCAAGTCCCTTTAGGACTGAATATGCAAGCATTTACCTGATTAACCCTATCAGCACAGTAAGTTGCCAGAAAAAAATAATGAAGTTTGTGAGATTGACACATTCATTAAAGGCAGCAAGTTCACTTAATGTGCATTTTTACTTTCTAAAGCATGCAGCCTTACAGATATGAACACATGATCTTGTAGTTATATGTGAGAAAAGATCCAATGCTAGATCCAATGAATGTTTTGGGCTTTGTTTTGTTTTGGCTTTTTTTTTTAAAGATTATTATTATTTTTATTTTTGTAGAAACTGAGGTGAGAAGGGAGGATGAATGCATGAATTTTCCAGTACTTTAGGCTTTGTTTCTAAATGAAACAGTTTTTGGCTTTGCTTTCTCTTGGCATTTGATGAACAATTACAAATAGCATAATTTTCAGAAAGTTTTGACAATGGAAGGTTTTTTTTCTTGCCCTTCTGTCAGCATTACTCTTTCATTCTCCAAATTTCATCAGGAGTCATGGTGCCACGAGGTCTAAGTTGAATGTAACTCTTTCTGCTTGGACTGTGCTACCTTACTCATGCCTTATTGCAGTTCAACCCTCGTAAAGATTTTCTCTGATAGGGACTAAAAGTCAGTCTCAGGAAAGCTTAAATACACTGTTTCTTTTAGGCAAGATATTTTGAAAACTACGCTGGACTTTTTCTACCTTCTTGTTAGCAATAATTTCCAAATTCAATTATATGGTATAATTATAAAGAGAACAAGCTATTTTTCCCCCTTTCTCTATTGGCATTTTAATTAGAAAGGAGGCATGTTGCCAGAGTCCTCCCACTCCAGTCCTGTCCTCCAGGGACTCTGCATGTTGCTTTGAAATGCGCCAAGACCTTTTGGGACACCCTCACCCTGAGAGAGAGAAGATTAGCCATATGATAGTTTCCCTGCATTGATTTTCTGACATTGCTATGAAAAGTATCAGGGGTATACTGTCACTATTATATTTGTGGCCATCTAAAGCCTTGCAAAATCTTTTTTCCCTTTGATGGTTGTTCAGGACAGGGCAGTAGTCACATGGAGATTTTTTGCATTTTGATATATCATAATCACCAAGCGTTTTCCAGTATAAAATATGAATAGCTACTGTCGTGGAAAAAAAAGGTTAATTTAATCATTTAATAAAAAATACAATCAGTCATGAAGTACATTGTGCCCAAAGATCAAGAACAGTCTTAAGTAAAGTTTGTCTTTGTAACTTATATTTTAAGCAGCAATGTGTTTGGGTTTGTGTTGTTTGTTTTTTCTTTCCATTTGAATGGTTGTGCTTTAGAATGTAAAGTAGGAAATGAACCTGAGTGTGATACATTGAGAATTTTATATACATTGTCTTGCACCTTGGATCACTTTGCTGAAATATTTGCATTGTGATTTATTCCCTCAGTCTTAAACTGGAGCGATCATCTTCATCACTGGCTGTAGTGACCACTGATCGTTAGAAAACAGTTAATAACTGGTACTGTTTTGGAATTGTTGCATGTTTAGGTGTCTCCCATCATTAAAAGGATGATTTTATGGTTTGGCATGTTGGCCAGTCATTGGTTCAAGGTGAGTATAAAACATTATTGGATTGTTTTGTCTACTCATTTGAACAAGGAGAGATAATTTTTAAAAAAAACCAAAAAGCAGTGAAAAATTAGGCTGATGTTGTGAATTGTGTTCTTTATTATCTTCCTGGTCCATAAAAGTCTTTTTAGCATCTAGGTAGACTTTGTATTTAAGGACTGATTTCTAGATAATGAACCTTATTATCTTTTTTTTTTTTACTATGTATATAATTCTTCCATCTGTCACTCTTTCACTACATTCTTAGCAATTTCATGTCTGAATGCTTTCATATGTAATACTGCTGACTTTTAATTAGTTTTAAGTTTTCTACTTTGCACAGTTTGTAAGCTGAAATCACTAGATTATTGAACCTTGACCTGTGGTGCTAACTTCTTTCTAGAGATCAAACAATGTAGGCTTTGATTTTTGTTTTTATTTCATGTGGCTGGGGTTGAAAATTTTTGAGTTAAGCCCCAGCAATTGCTCTTGGCTTGCCAGTACAGGGAGAAAAAAAGAAACAGGAAAAGGGCAAAGTACACTCTGATACTTTGGAAATGCAGCACAATGAAAAGGTGAAATGTTATGGCGGCAAAATTTAATTAGCTGTAAGATAAGAGAAAATAAATCATGACATTTATTTTTAGGAAGAAACCTCCTACAGAGAACTGTGAATACCTTGCAGGGAGAAGCAGGCTAAAGGGGGCTGTTTAGGGTATAGATATTCTCATTAAGCAACGAAGCAAGAAAGTATCTTTAGAAACTCAAGTTTTTATTGTTGTTGTTGTTATTGCTATTAAAAATACCACCCATAAAGAAAAGTGGGTTTCTCCCACAGCCGCTAGTGACATAAGAGTTGGAATCCTAAGAAGGCTGGGGATATAAGAAGCTGCTTTTGCAGACTAGGTATTCCAAAGAGAATATACTGCATGTATTTTTGGTGGAAGAGGGAAAATAAGTAAAATGGTAAACTGAGATTGGAATGAGAGAATAAGGTAGAATGAAAAGGGGAAAGAATGGTGGGAAAAGTGCTGTTAGAAGAAACAAAATGAAGGACCACTTAAGAAGTGCAAGGGTAGACTCTGGAAATTAGTATAAATGGAAAAGAGCTTTCTTTTTGCATTTCTTTTTTTATCTGAAACAGTATTTTGCTAACTCTCAGCTTCTGGTATATTAGTCTGAATTAGCAGATGTCCTGATTCTCTGGATGGGGTCCCATTTTTGTACAGTATCAAGCTACAGGATACAAAAGGCCCTGCTGGGTCTTTTACATGATCAGCAAGAATAATAGCTGAAAAAATACAGAAATGGGATTTGTCTTTATTTAGGTCATATGAGTATAATCAACCTGTTGCAGGCAGCTGTGTTCAAATAAGTATTTGCATATATAGGCACATATACCTGTATATGTGTGTGCATTTGGTTGGTTATACCAAAAAGTCAATAAGACAGGGAATAGTCAGCAAATGATAGATGATGAAAAGCAGGAATGGACAAAAAGATTTGCTTTATATCGTAGTGCTGCATCCAGTTTGCTCTTTGTCATGGTTTAACCCCAGCTGGCAATTGAGTACCATGCAGCCAGTAACTCACCTTTTTCTCAAGCTGGATGGGGAGGATAGTTAGAAAGGAGGTAAGACCCATGAGTTAAAAACAGTCTAACAACTGAAACAGAATATAATACTTATAATAATAATAACAATTGTAATGGAAAGGAAGACAGCACAAAAGAGAGAAATAAAACAGAGAAATAAAACAAAGAAATAAAATGCCAAGTGATGCACAAAGTAGTAGTTCACCACCCACTGACTGATGCCCAGATCATCAGAGGTCCCAGAGCAGGGGTAGGTCCTCAGTTTCTCCCAGTTTTATAAACTGAACATGACATTCTGTGGTATAGGATAGCTCTTCAGTCAGCTGGGGTCAGCTGCCCTGTTTGTGTCCCCTCATAACTTCCTGTGCACCTCCAGCCTGCTGGCTGGCAGGGAATGAGAAGCTGCGAAGTCCTTGACTTAGTAGTATAAATACTCCTAGTCAAAAGCAGGAGATCTTTCCTCATTCTTGTCCCACAGCTTATAAAGAGACTGGTAAATAGCCCTTGAGTTGTCATCAGGAGATGCCCAGAAAGATGTTGGTAGAAGTTGTATATAGCAGGAATGCTGTGTGTTGAGTAACACCCAGTTACATGTGACAGTCATGTGTGACTGACCACTCTTGTAGGTACCAAAATTCAGCCAGAGTTCACCTACAATTCAGTTTTGGCTTGTTTAGATGTTGTGTATCTGTGTGCAAGTCACTGCAATATTTGGGCTCTGGGGGATGCACAATAGTTTGTGACTGCTGCTGCCCTGGAGAAGGGCTGAATAAGTCAACACCGCCCCTTATCTGAAGCAGTGCTAGCCCTGTGGGGGAAAACAAACAAACAAAAAAGGCTTAGGAATAAGCATTGATTCACTATTGCATTCCTTATTTGGTGTCAGGATATTCCCTTATGGTAATTAGTACAGCATTTTTTAAAAAATCATCCTCTCTAGCTCAGCCAGAGGCAACTTTGCATGAGTAGAAAACTTAAAATCCAGCAGAGGGCAATGCTGTATTGCACCTATACAGATACTGCAAATGAGTCTGCCTCGAGGACCCTTGAGTTATCTTCCCTAATGAGAAATCATGCATTTAATTCATGACAGATTATACCAACCTTGTGGTTGGGATTTTGCAATAAAGTCCTGAGGTGTTTCTGGAAAAATCACTCCCATTGGAGGTAGGTGTGTTGCCAGTATAAGAGTGGACTGATTACATTGCAGGTTTGAGCTGTGCAGAAATAAGCCAGTAAAGACTTGTCATAATTTTCACTAAAGCTATCAAGAGTTAGCATCCCTCACCTTTTCTTCATTTCTTTCCTCACCCCTCCTCAGTACCTGCCCATTAACTTCAGCTATTGCAGTTTTATTGTGGCCTTTTGCCTCCATTGGTGTTTCTTGCAAATTCACAAAAATGAAAAATGACAAAACTCAGTAGTTAAAATAGACTATGTTCTTGAGAGACTTATTGAAACTGAATTCCTTTTTTACAGAAATTGTAAAAAAACATGTATACTACAACACTTTTCTGCTTATTAGACCTCTGGGAAGAAATTAGGAACAAAGGATCAATGGGAATTACCATTTGGAGTTAAAAATATATTCAGCTCTCTAATCCTTCTTGAAGAGTATAAAGAGTAGGGGAAAGCTTACAAGGTCTGGTGCATTTCTACACAGCTTCAGTTTCAGAGGTTTATATGACATTGATTTCATTTGAGGTGTATGGCACTCCTGTTGTCTCATGATTCTTGTGTGTGTAATTCTGCTCTAACTGAAGAATCCAGAGCCTTCTGGAGTTCTTTGCTCCGACAGGGGTCCCTGGCCCAGAGAGGAGCCCATGAAATTGGTCTTTCAGTCACACACTAACTCGTCTTTATTACCACTATGGCAGCTCACAGTAGTAGTACAGTCCCTGGAAAGCTGCTTTTGCCATGCTAGTCTCCAAATTCCTCAGTCAGCAGTAGCAGTAAAGAGTTTCAGTTAAGTTTGTGGGAACAGAAACAAAAAGTGTTCACAAGGGATTCTGTCTTGAGTAAATCACCTCTTTGAGAAACCTTGTGTACTTTTTCTATCCTCCCAGGCTAGACAGTTCTTTGGAGTAACCTGCAGAGAGGCTTGAAGCACCAAATGGAGAAGGATTTCACTCTAGATGTCCAAAATGTGTATGTGTTTTTATCACACTTACTATTTTTTTCCTGTTCCTAACTTCAAAACAAGTCATCAGTGACTTCCACATCTTGCAAGCCAATTTGTTCCAGGAGACTAGCCATGCTTATTAGGATGCAGGGTAGAGAATCCATTTTCTGTGGTTTGCATGTTTGATTATAATTGCAGAGAGCAAAGGAGAGGAGAGCATGGAGGGGATGAGGATTTGTTTCACTGGTGCTTAGCTCTAATGCGGTAAGGATGATATGATATTGAAGGACCATATATTGGAAGGGAAGGAACACAGTGCAAAGCCTTACTAATTTTAACTATGAGTGATGCACCTTTTTGCATTTAAATATTGTGTCTTGGAGGATCCAATTTGTACAAAGAGAACTTGCTGGAGAAGAGCAGACAGATGCCACCCTTCTTTGTCTGAGGGATTCATGCTGCTACTCCTGTTCTGGACATGCACCAAACAGAGACGTCCAGCAAAACACTGTGATTGATGGTTTATACACCATTGTTGTAAAGAATAGAAAATCAAGAACAAGTTAAATTTTAAGGGGTTTAGGACAGTGGATTACATGAGGGAGGTAGTTGTGAGTTTTTCAGTGACAAACCCTACAGTCTGGAAGTTATAACTAATCTCCAGGCAAACTGTTTTTCTTAATTGATCTGTGCAGAAATGAAGATTACCTAAAATTCAAAGTCTGGAACAAGTTCCCTCACAAATTCTGAGTGTGTGTGGTGTCCTGAGTGATAGAGACTGCCTGTTGCTTTCTAGGAGGACAGGGGTTCCTGGATCAGAGGTGTAAATCCCATGCTATACGAATAAGTGTCTCGAGTTACCTCCTCAGCAGGCAGGCACCAAGCCAGTGGAGCAGCCAAGTTGTGTCCCAGGAGGGGGAGCTGTCTCAGATGCTGTCCCCAGTCTGTACCTACCCCAGTGACAGCTTCAAGGTGCTTTCAAGGTCCTGTTTGTCCCCACCAAATCTGGCCTCAAGAGCAGATGTTAAAAATGGATGAGAAAAAGATATTGATTTGTGTAGTAAACAACAAGCTATAGGTGCAAAGAAGGGTGAAGGCAAAAAGACTGCCATGGCATTTCAGTGAGAACTAAAGCCTCCAAGTGTTGTTTATAAAACAAGTCTCAATATCCAGCTTTTCTCAAATCTTTAAGAGTGCAAATATAGCTTGCAGCCAGCAAAATTTCATTGTCTGCTCTGTGGCCAAATAAGGGTTTTAATTATATATTTTTTAAGGACGTTCGAACTGGGTCTCTGAATACCAAATCCCAGCTGAGCATGAATTCAAATGACTGAGGCCTAAGCCCCTGATAATAAGGGTTTATTAAGGAAGCACTAACAGAGCTCAACTGGAGTGGACTGAATGGCTAAACCAAAATAATGGGATGCTTGTGAACCAGAAAATGATTGTTTATTGGCATAATCCCAAGATAAACTTCTGCCAAGAGCACACTGTCTTTCCTTGCCAAGTTCTTCATATATACAGTACTGGATTTCTGCACATATTAGCAGTGTAGAAGACTGGGAGGAGGAGAAGTGCCAGTTTGCATGAGGAAGGGAAGAAAATGTACATTCCAAATGGTGTAAATGGTGTGATCCCTAGAGCTCCATTCAGCAGCAGGCTCTAGAGATCACCTGGGTTTCAACTTCATAGCCAGAAAAACATGGATTTGGCTATAGAGTTTTATCATTTGAATCTCTTAAGTATCCCCACATGCATCATGCAAAGAGCAGAAAAATTGGAAACGTTTTTCTAAAAATCCTGTCTCTACGATTGTTGAAGTGCTTACAAGCAGTTTTTTCACTCATGACAAACGGGACTGTTTTGCAACTCTGCTGGGAGATGCATTCTCAAGAAAATTCTGTTGAATAACACTTGGCAGTATTTTATTCACTGAGAAATGCATTTACACAGTGTAGCTACACATGACTGCAGGTTAAGTTTAAAAGTTTATGGAATAACTGCTGTTCATATAAGGAAGAAGAGAGGCTGCTCTATATCGTACTGTCTTGCCCTTTTCTAGCAGTCTTTTGAATATGATACTTAGTGAGGGAGTCCTGATTCACATTTCCTCTCTGTTGTGCTTGGAAAGATTTTTTTCAGCCCAAAACTGGCATATCTGAATGCCATAAATATTGTCCTATGAGGCACTTTATAGTGATAGTTTCCCATTTCTCCCGGGCAAGCTAAACATGTGTTATAAAATACTTCAATATTCCCTAGGGCATAATAATCTCACCTTCCAGGAAAATGCCTTGGAGGCCATCAGAAATATTGGTAGTATAAAACAAGTTTTCTGTATGGATGATTGTGATGCCCTCCTGAAAAATCTTTGAGCTGTAGCTAGAGCTATTTTGAGGAGTAGGAAACAGTAATCAAAACATAAGCTATCAATTACAGAAGAGAGATATTCCAAGATTTAAATTTTGATTTTAAATAAACATAACTGTAAATTATTTTTCTCTTTCTTTTACTTTCTGCTGGCAAATTAGCACTAAGTTTGTGTGACTAACTTTTTGTTCAAAGTGCCAAAGACTCAAAGAGCTTCATCAAGAGCCTGGTTGCTGAAAACCAGTCTGGTTTGCAAAGATGTGGAAAATTATATTGTCTGGGAAAAAAATCAATCAGTAGATTATCAAGAAATCTGAGCTGTTCTCAGATTACTTTTTTTTTTTTTCCTTTTCTTACTTTTAGTTATTATTGGATTTGGATATGTGGCATAGATGCAACTTTTAAAAATTACCTTATTTATATGTAATAAGAACTTAATTTGAATGAAACCTTCTTTCCAGCAATATTTCAACATCCTCCAGGTTACAGCCTCCCTTTGGAGGTTAAAAATGCCAACTTCATCCTTCCTAAATGCAGTCTTATCTTTCTGGTATCTCCTGGCTGAATCTATAATACTGTGATGCTACGCTATATCATTAGTATGACTTGTATCACACAAGTCTGTGCAGAATCTGGACACCATTCCAAAAAAAAAAAAAGGGGGGGGGGAATGGACTAAAATATCTCTTTAGCCATTATGGTTTGGAAAGCCAACTCTGTAGAAAGCTTTCCATACGTGACCTGTTGCATTTTTATTTGTGTGAATATTGAGTAAACTGAAAAGTAGTTCTCAGGTCATTTTGTTATTCTCAGCTTGCTATTAACTCTCTCCACCAAAGATAGTGGTCTTATATGTCACTGTTTAATACTTTTTGTCTTTCTTTTTTGAGTATCTAGTTCTCCTGTTTGGACTCTTAAGGTAATAATGGGTCTGGTTCTCCCTGTGTTAGATGCCAAAGTCTGCAGTTCTCTCCCTGAGATTTTCTGACTCCTACTTGCACATTGAATACTGAGATCTGTGGCAGATGCAAAATGAAGACAATGGGAACATTGTGAAATGTGTATATATTTGCCTGCCCACATTTTAAGAAGAGTTTCACCTTTGCATTGCAAATTTTGCATTAGCATTGCTCAATGAAATTTCAGTTTTTCATTATTGTTGTGTATGACCTTCCCATCAAAGAATCTGTTAAATACTTATTAGCATAAATAACTCCTCAAATTGTTCCCCTTGTGGTGTTGTTTTATGTTCTCCCAATGCTAGAAATTATTCTTTATGTCAGAGACATAGATGGAATAGAATATATGTCTGATTTTGGAAGAACGTAACTTCCCTTAGGTGACGTCACCTTCCAGTGGTTTGATGAATGCTACCTTCCAGTTTAGAGACATTTTACTTTATTTTATTTTATGTTTATTTTTTATTTTTTAATTTTTTATTTTTTATTTTTTATATTTTATTTATTTTATTTTATTTTTAAAATTTTATTTTTACATTTTATTTTATTTTATTGGTTTTTAAATTTATTTTATTTTTATTTTTATTTTTATATTTTATTTTATTTATTTTATTTTTTAAATTGTTATATTAGTCTTTTTTAGTTCTTTAGAGAGGACTTTGCAACCTGAAGCAGCCATAAGGTGCAGAAGAACTCATAAGGACATTCTCTTCAAAAATGTGTGTACAAGGATAAAGGAACAAAGAGAAAGGGAGCATTATCTGTGACTAGAGAAAGTGAGACTTGGAAGGGTAATTGAAAGGACAGAGTGAAATGGTGACTCTCAGTTTAGAGCAGAGATATCAGACGACAAGAATTTTTCATTCTGAGTTTTTGCACAACTTTCCAACAGATAAGGATGATAACAGAGAAGACTAATCAGCCATGAAGACACATTCCCGCCCTACTTGGGTAGATGAAAACAGACTTTTAAAAAATTGAATGTATTTTGACCTGTTGCTTTGCTGGAATGTAGCTGAGACACGGTGTCCTCTCAATAGTCATACAGCCTGCAGCCTTACTCTGTAGCTACCAAAATTTTGCTGCAAGTATGCAACTCTGTATTGATTTCCAAAATGGAAAAGTTTTTATGGAAAGTAACAAAAAAGCTCAACTGTCCAAAAGCCAAAAAGGCTACACTGAAGTCTCACCTCAGGTGTGTTGCATGCTGTACAACTTCATCCTTTATCATCTGAAATGATATAGCTACAGTATAATTTGATATCTTTTACCTTGTACAGAAAAATGAAACTTATTCCAGTAAGTTAAGAGCCTGGACAGGGACAAGGCTGTCTTCCTGGGCATGTTTGAAAGTCGTATTTTCTGTCTAGCATGTTTTCCTCATTAAGGTAAAAGACTATTTCTCTGAAAAAATTGCCCTCTGTCACACACATTTTTTTGATAATTACAAGCAAGTTTATTTATGTCTGTAAACCACAGTTTCTGTTCTGTCAAGTGATGATGATTGTACTTTCTTTTCTTCCACTGGCTTGCTTGTTTCTAGGACACAAGAAATCTCCAATGGATGGAGGCACTACCTTGTGGTGCTGACACCAGGAGTGAACAGCCTAAAGCTGCTTCACTCCAGCTGTCAAAAAGTTGTTCCTTTCTAGCATTGATGGTGAGCATTGGCCTGTCTCTAATAACTGAAAAGGAAATGGCAGTGCATCCCAGCTCATTTTTGCTACTGTTAAATTATATGATGAATGTTCTTTCATGAATTCAAGGGAGGGTCCAACTTACTTGTTTAAATTGCACTGGAAGAGGTGAGGCAGTTCCTAAAGTTCCAGCCAAGTGGGAAGGGCTATGAAGTACCTGATAGGACGTTGTGCTGAGATTAGGGTCAGTCTCTTCCCAAGTAATAGGTGATAGGATGAGCAGAAATGGCCTCAAGTTGCACCAGGGGAGGTTTAGATTGAATATTATGAAATATTTCTTCACTGAAGGAGTTGTCAAGCTCTGGAACAGGCTGCCCAAGGAAGTGGTTGAGACACCGTCCCTGTAATGTGAAGATGTGACACTGAGAGACATGGGTTAGTGGTGGTCTTGGCAGTCTAGGTTGATGGTTGAACTTGATGATCTTAAAGGTATTTTCTAAGCTAAAATATTCTGTGTTTCTATGAATCAGTTGCAGAACAGGAGGTCTGGGCTTTTGGCTTTATTTGCTGACTGGTGTCACACTGGAGGGCATATGTGCCTTGGAGATGCTATTTGCTGACTGGCAAAGATGAGATAACATGCCACACTGCTGTCCTGTCTTCTCACGGTTCTTAAAAATGAGAAGGATTTTAAAACACATTCTAGCCCACTGTCACAACAAGTCTGAAACACGGATTTCATTTCACATAGCCTTTGTTTCAGTTTATTTAATTTTTTCCTAATTCATTTTTGCATAGATGTCCCAATGCCCTGATGTTTGTCACTTGAAGCAAAGAGACAATTTCTCTGAAATAAAAAAAATGTAAATGGAGTCTTTTGGAAAGGTTAATAGAGGGCATTGGTGGGAGGCTCTGTGCTTTCTGACTGTACTGCATATTATGGAATGTCATCTGAAGGGAAAAACAGCAAAGGAGACAGAGTCGTAATGAATATAAGAAATAAAATGGGTTATTTTCTTTATGAGTATGGACTATTTCTGAGAGCTTGATTTGAAGTTAAAAAAAACGAAAATAAAACAGTAAGAATTCTGCAACCTGAGAGCCATCTCAGGCAAATCAGAACTCAAATATATGCCAAAATTTGTTTACTTTTGAGGAAAGATACTTATCAAAGATAAGGGGGTTCTGCTGAGTCTGACAGCTTTCCTTTAGCAACATGCTAAGCCACTGGGAGTCTCAGAGTGTTCCTGCTGCTCTCCTCTGCTTGAGGGAGTCTGGCTACCCTGATCAAAACCTGGAACCAGGCACGAGATGCAGGAAAGTAGAGCAAGCAGCAACTGATGCTGGCTGATAAAATTATCCCCTCTTCACATAATCATTTTTATTGTGGGTTTGTCAGTGTTCTTTTAAGGGAGGCAAGTGCTATTATCCCTGTTCCATAGACGTAAAAGTGAGGATAGTGACAGATGCTGTGATTTGCCTATTGCCATTGAACTGAAAATGTCTTCACTGGGGCAGAGGGAGAAAATGAAAATACAGTGGAGGCATCTGTTTGGCCTGTACAGTACAGCTGTTCATTATGCAAATCATGTCACAGCTTAAACAGTTCTCAAACCATGATTTATTCACAATGGTGATGTGACCACTGAGACTGTGGTGACATCAAAGTATATTTGCACACAGTTTGTGTCCTCACAGTATTAGTAATAATCTTTGGCTCTGGACTCAGTTACAAAAAATTGCTCCTTGATTGCTCCTTTTTTCTTTCCTTCCTGACTGTGATAGCCATAGGACATTGTTGCAACTGCAATGGACAGGAAATTTGGGCTTCATAAGCTTGCTCTGTTTCAATAAATGAATTTATATGAGTAAAGAAAACTTTCTCTTTGGTAGACAGGGACAGTGAGAGACTCTTTTCTGCAATCTGTTCAGCAAGTGGATGGGAATATGCCCCTCCTTACTCTAAAATATTTCAGAAGGTACCCAAATTAATCTCTGGCAGATGAAAACACATTAGGTAGCCAAGGAGGTGTCAGCAATATTCTTTATATCAGAAGGTTCTCTGTAATAGTATTCATTTGCCATTTTCTGGTCTTGTAGTGTCATGGCAGTGGAGTAGTTGGGATCTGGCCACTTATCAGAGACTTTGAAAAGCCGTGAAAAACTTCTTTGTGTTTTAACAGTCTCAGGCCACCAGAAGATCATTAGGTAAAGCAAAACCTCTGGTAGTTTGAGATGTGAAAAGAGGCAGAAAGAATAACTACTAAGAGTCTGTTTTCCCTCTGCTGTCATCAAGTAATTATATCTTTTGCATCCTAGGGGGGCAGAGTTGAAAGAGAATAGAGAGAGATAGGAGTGTCTATTCTTTAGTCCTGGAGAAATGAAAGTCGAAGCCCACTGTGATTTTGGTGATACTGAGACAGCAGCTGTGATTGTTGTGGGAAGAGCAAGGAGAGGGAAAAAATTGCAGCAACAAGTGGTTTAAAATGTCTTTTTCAGTTAAGATCTGAAAATATAGTTGAATGAACTGTAATAGGAGCTGATTTGGGTTTTTGTTTTGTTTCTCCAGCCTCTCAGTTGGAGAAGGTCAATAAAAGAGGCAGTTGCAGAACTCTATTAGTTACCAGTTCAGAGCCCAGACTTCCTCAGACCCACAAAGAGTGAAAGAGAGGAAGAAAATGTGTGTGTTGTGGAGAGCAACAAAATAAGGGCTTGGGGAATGAGAGGAAACAGATTTCAACAGCAATGTTCATTTCAAAAATCTCATTTCTAAGACAATTTTTGAAGTCCAGGGCTAAGAAAATGATCTCTCTACACTCACTGGGGACCAACAGAAAAAATAGCAACCACCCCTTTTACATTAAAGAAATGTAATGCTTTTTTTAAAAGCACAGCTTGTTTTTTCATCCCTGTATAGATATAGCTGGTTTCTTAACATCAGTTTATGATACTGAATGGTGGTGGGGGTTTTTTTGGGTTTTTTTGGGTTTTTTTTGGTTTTTTTTGGTTTTGGTTTTTTTTTTGTTGTTGTTGTTTTTTTTTTTTTTTTTTGTTGCTAGGTTGTTAGTTGGGTATTTTCTCCTTCTCAGTTATTACTGTTTAGAAATATTAGATGTGTTCCCTAGGCTGTCTGAAATATAAAATCACGTTTTAAAAGTCTCATATTGGAGGTCTGGAAAAAGAGAAGCATGGCATTTTTAATCCCCTTGAAAGTTTTGGCCATTTCCACTCCAGATTTTTAATTCTTTGGCCTTTTAACCATCAGTGCTGCTTGTTGTGTTTGTTTAGCATTATGTTTCCACTTACTACACTTTTCCTTTGAGGAAGGAACTATTTGCTACCATTATGTCTTGTTCACGACCATACTGCATGAATGCTAAATTTTGACCCCTGAAAATGACACCTTTTATAACTGATTAATTCTTCTTTGATCAGGTAAAAGATTATAGTGATCTGGTTTGGCAGAATTTTGCCTAAAACTTGCAATAAAGGAATTGCACAATTCTTGGTGCTCCCTGAGAGAGAGATGGCTAATGAGAAGTCCAAACAGAGTTTCAGATTTCTAGTTTAGATATTATGTTACAGAAGTATCTGTAGAGTCTGCCTGTGAGAAGCAGTAGGATCCTCTGTATAGCTTGTGTAAAATTATTTTTTTAATGGAAAGGGATGAAGTTGTATAGTAGTGAGCTTATAAAAACACGCATAAATTTCTTTTAATTCGTAAGAATGCTTTCAAAGAGTTGCTATCCTGTGGAAACTGATGTTGTCCCATGAAGCATTTTGGAAAAATGAAAGAAATGTTCCATCTGCATTTGTTTTCTATTTTCTTGAGTATTACACTAATCTAAATTATGCTCAGCATTTAAAGGCAGAATTAATGTACCTAGGGGTATCTGTTATAACTTGAACTATTCATTTGTGTCTGAGGAACTAGAAATATAAAATATCCACAGTATGTGTATTTGCCTTAGCCTCATATGAGAGACAAATATGCAATCAGCTAAGCAAAGATCAAAGATTAGGGGAACTGTTATCCATAACTGAACTTATTAGTTTACTTACTTGAACAAAACTAGATAGGAACATAGAGGTGGTTACACATTGAGAAAGGTTGTCCCTGAGCTGCACACTCCAATTTTTGAAATTAAGTGTTTGACTTGGACTTATCAGAAGGGTCATGCTATGATTTTTTTTCCTTTTAAGCTAACTGTTTAATTCTTGTTTTTTCTTATGGTACCCTGTGCTGTAGCTGAGTATAAATGCTAGTTTAAAAAAATACAGAAAGTTTGCCAAATATAATTTCAGCCTTCTAGGGCTTTCTCACTTCTCCCTGACTAATCTGTAGCCACAAACAGGTAGTTACACTCAATTTTATGTTTCTCAAATTTGCCACTATAGTGCAGAATAATTGCTGCTTACCCAACTCCTTCCGGCACTGGCTCACCTTGAAGCAATTGCCTCTTCCCTGCCAGCTGCTGCTTGCCAGCTTTTCCCCTCCTGCATAGAGGGAGAGCATTGCAGGAGCTGCTTCCATGTGTGGTGGCCCCTCTCTCTACCCCCAAATGGAAGCAAGGTAGAGGAGAGAAAAAAGAAAAGCTGAAAAGTGACTGTTAGTTGAAACTCCCTAATTCTCTTATCATTTTGCCAGGCAGGATGACTGGTCAGCTGCACTGGGTTGTGTGTTTCGAAATGGGGACTTGGAGGTTGTTGTTGTAATGCTGGCTCTGCTCCAGGGCTGAAATGCAGGGAGCTTATTTTCAGTTTCCTACATGGCTTTGAACTGTCTTGTTAGTACACAGGCCCAGAGTACTGGCATCCAGTGTTTGGTGTTAGCGATGGAGCTGCCAAAATTTCATTACTATGGGCCAAGAGGAAACCAAGCCCTCTCAGAAAAGTCACAGAAGTATGGAAAATGAGCACACAGGTTTTTCTTTTGGCAGTGGCTACAGGTCTCTGAATTAATATTTTTTTAATACAATGACCAACCCACTCACCCCTACCCACCCAAGCATAAAATATAATTTCATTAATTAATTTGCTGAGAAGAAAACTCGGTGTTTCATCATTATCCTAGTAGGTTCTCTTTAACAAAATCATTCTGAAAGATCACTATTGTTATAAATGAGATTAAGACATTGTTTTTCAGCCAGAGACCATTTGGCTGAACAGTCAGTTATTATAATTAAATGTTCTTTCTTTCTTTAAATCTCGACTCAGTCTTGGGCTTAGATCACTAAGACTGTAGTAATAGTTTTAAATGAACACAGCATTTCTTTGGTCCATAAATATGTGATAAAACGATGGAGACTCAAGATGCTGTGCTCTGAGAAGATTTTGGTGACCTTTACCCCTGAGAAAGCATACAGAGAAATGTATGCGATGTCTGTCTACTTTTCGTACTCAGGAAAGGAAAAGTAAGGTGAATAAAGATTCTGCATTGTATAAAGGAATGACACTACAGTGGCAGGGTAGACAAGACAAAGAACTAAATTATATTGTAAACCACAGTAGTCAGAATAGAAAGCAGTTCAGGAGAAGTTGGAACCTGCAACACAATAGGTGAGAATAGAGAGAAATATCAGGTGTGGGTGGCCTGGGAAATTAACTGGAGAAGCTGGAAAGAGGTGTAGTACTTGAAAGTTAAAATTATGGGATTAGCCCCCACACACTCTGTTATGGCAGTCATGACTGGTTAACACAACTTGAAGGTTCAGAAAATAGAGAAACTACAGAAAAGGAAATACAGCTGGAAATGAACAATATGCACTAGATAAATAAATAAATAAATAAATAAATAAAAGCTATTGGTATACTTGTTTTGTTCAGGCCAGAGAAGAAACTGAAGGGAGACCTCATTGTGGTCTTCAATGAGGTGAAGTGGAGGGGCAGGTATCACTTTACTCTCATGATCAGGGACAGGACTCGACAAACCAGGCTGAAGTTGGTTGGAAGAAGTTTAGGTTGGATATTCAGGAAGAAGTTTTTCCCCTAGAAGGTGGTTGGGCACTGAACAGGCTCCCCGGGGAAGTGGTGTCAGCACCAAGCCTCTGTTTGGACAATGTTCTCTGCACATGGTGTCATTCCTGGGGTGTCCTGTGCAGGGGCAGGAGGTGGAATTAATGATTCTGATGAGTCTTTTCCAACTCAGCATATTCCATGATTCTGTGATGCATAAGACGGTTTTGAGTCATATGAATCTTTTCTTGGAAGAGTATGGAAAAACATATGGAAAAACTTTGTATCATCCCAAAGTTAGATGTGGATAACTTTAGTTATAGGCCCTTGTGTTTTTATGCATAGCTAAAATACAAAGATACATTTCATTACAGAAGGGTTTATCTTTCAAAACTTAACTTAGAAGGTAAACCATGCTAACAGTATTAGGGGCTAAACATTTGTTGATGTGATTTCTTCACTGCCTACCAAAGGAATATAAAAAGTTGAAATACTTTAGAATTAAATTCAGTATGACCTTATATCTCGTCTTAAAGTTTATCCCTAAAAATAACCATTTGTATCCAGTATTAGCAAGCTGATTTGCTTTATGCTGTGTAGGAGTATAAACATAGATCTAAGTTTAAAATTTTAAAAGTTGGTTTCTGTGAAATTAAGAAAACTGGTTATGTGTGATGGACTGGTGCAAGATTTTTAATGAAGGACTAATTCAAATTTATTTGTATTAAAATAGTAAAAAAATTGAAAATTGTTTCCTCAAGAAAGAGTGGGAAAAAAACTGTACAGAGGAATTCCATATCTAACAGGGGATCAAGCCACTGAAGTGCTATTATGAGTTTACAGAAATTTTAAAAAAATGGTAGTAATCATCCTATAAAGTAATGTCTTAGAAGTCCAGAAGTGGAAAATTGCTGAGCCTCACCAAAAACTAAGCTGGCTTAAATCTTGCAAGGGAAACGAAGAGCAGATCTAGCTTTTAAATTTTATTTCCCTAGTAGTGCAAATAAAGACAACAAAAGAAATGTGTATATGTGCAAAGGAAGAGGCAACATGTTACAGCTGGAAGATTATGGCTCATAAAGGTCTGTCTCCAGAAGCATGTTAGCATTGCCTCAGATCTAAATGGGAGATCACGTAGGACACAGGGGCAAGCACCAGGGGGTGAATGAGATAAAGACCTGGAGAAGCAAAATATTCTTCAAGTGTTTCTGAAGTAAAACTCCCAAGAGCTAACTGCTCTTAATTTCTCTTTTACAGAGAAAGCTTGTGTTTCCATCTCTGACTATTGTAAAAATAGCATGTGACATTTCAGATTGATTAAGACCATTAAACCATGGACCAAATTTTATTTTCTCCTGTTGTGCAACTAGAGTTTAGCAAAAAAAAAAATTGCATTTAAGAAGAGAGAAATAAGCAGATCCAGGTAGCTGCAGACATATTCATCTGCCCTCGATGGACTGCAAAGTAGAGCACATTTTGAATAAGAGAATAATTTAAGAAGTGGAGTTAAATATTAAGTTTCATTAAACACAGCATGTGTTTACTGAAAGGAGACTGATGTCCCAAACTAGCTCATTTAATAACTGATTTTGTGGATGTGACTAATCTGGCACTAATCAAACTGTAATTTATTAAAGTATTTGTTGTGGGAATTGATGAGAAATTATTCATTCAAGCAGGAAAAAAAAAGGATTAATGCAAAAACTAGTTCTAACGTGGACAGGGAGTTTAAAGAGGACTCAAAATGAGCAGTGTTTTGAAGAAAAATAATGGGTTGCAGGAACTTCTTAAGTCTGCACATGGGCTGCGTTTTTATTTGTGGTTGTGGGATGAAAATAATATGTGTGAAGCTGGGAGTCATAGCTCAAAATATTGTTCACTGCAAAAGAGGAACTAAACCTTTTTTATATAGTTATGTTAAGCCAAAGATTTTAGTATAAATTTAAATCTTAATGGTCTAATCCAAGGATTGTTATTAGTGTGCGTGTAATTATTGCAGAAAAAGGTTGTATCTCAGCAGCTATTATAAATAATATTAACAACAACGCCACCACCACCACAATTAAAACTGTTATACATACACTTTTCCTGATGTTATGCTGACCCTTCCCCAGCTCTTCTTAGCCCTCAGGTTGGTGATTTCATTTCATGGGGCTGGTGGAGATGGTTATGGTGACCTGTCATCATCTGGAGGCCTTGTTCAGAAGAATGTTCATGTTGCTGGTTTCATTTTCCTTGCTCTAGGATTAACCTGGGGTTGGTTTTTTTTTTTGGTTTTTTTTTTGGTTTTTTTTGTCTTTTGGGGTTTTTTTGTTGTTTTTTGTTGGGGTTTTTTTGGTTGGTTGGTTGATTTTTTTTTATGTTTGCTGGCATGCTTTCATGCCTTTCTCTCTCTTCATTGGTCTGCAGTCTTGTTATATCGAAACTTCCTAGAGATGACACCTTTTAGGTATATTGGAAACTATTTCTGTTTCCACTTTCTTCCCCTGTATCCATTTTCGTCCAGGTCCATGTCTGAGTTTCTTTATCTGACTGTGGGACAGTTGTTTATAGCAAGTGTTTGTGTCTCTGTTGTCAAGCTGGTGCCCCATCTCATATCTTCCATGTCTGTACTCCTCTGCATTGTGTCTCCACTTCTGAAGGCCTTTGCTAACATAACAGCCCTGCATTTCTTTATATGATATTAGCATAATAGAGTCATAAAACCTGTTTGACTCCATACAGTGACAAAGAAAAGTAAATCAAATCAGCCATGGTTGGTCAATAAGAAAAAATGCTGTTGCAGCTAAAGCAACTATGACAAAACTGTGGACAGGCCAAGGAATGCTCAGAAAGGGCAAACCTCAAAAAGTCTCAGTGCAGAGCCCTGGCAAACTCACTACAAAGCCTGTGGCCCATCATTAGCAATGGCAATACCTTCAGTATTGCTTTTTATGCAGCTGAACAGTATCATCAACACAGCTGATGTTTGGCACATTACGCTGGAAGAGCTGGAGGATATGGGCAGGTTATTATAATAATGTGAGAAGACCTGATCATTCAGAGTGGTAGATTCCACTCATATGGACTAATAATGAAATACTTGCTTCTATAACTGGGACCTTGCCAGTTGCTTTGGAAAGAGCAGATGAAGGGAAGGGCTTGTGCATAAAACTTATTAACAGCAAAAAAAGCCACCTGTAAAAGGCATATGTGATCCTGGGATGTGTTGCATATGCCAGCTTCATTCAGGCCAGGAAAAATAAACACTTGCTCACCAAATAAACACTTGCTTCATCCAAAATTGTCTGCTTTGTTCTGAAGGCTTGTGTTTGGGAAAGACTTGTTCAGATTCAGGAGTACCTGGGTGTGAGTTAATTGTGTGAGTACAAATAAAGTCACTCTGGCAAGCTTGACTTTCACTAGCAGAGATCCAGAAGTCTGGGAAGAACAGCATGGAAAGGCCTGTACTGCCTTGGGCTGCCCACTTGAGAGGGACTGTAAAATGGATTGGGTTGGGGGTAGTGTGTGATTTAGAGTGGGAGGCTCAAGCTCTGCTCAAAAAATCTCTTAAACTTCAACCATGGAGTGATTTCTGCCCTATTCTCTTTCTGAGGCTCAACATGTCATTGAAACCATGGATGGATGGCTGATGGAGTCATTAATTCTCTGACTGCCTGCCCTTTTTAATTTTCCTTTCATGTTTTACTCTCAAACACAGATTGACTGTGAAATTAACTGTAACACTGAAGTAATTCCTATGCCTTATTTTTGCTGCAAGAAGCCACTTGCTATGGCATATCTCAACTGGTCTTCAATTCTCCCCTCATTATGCACTTCATGCCTTTTTTAACATTCTCTGGTATAGTGTTTAACTGTCATTAACCACTTATTCTTCTCTCTTTCCTGCTTTGGTGCCCTTTATGTGATTACTCACTCTCTTTTTCTCATGTTGTTCCAACTTGCCATTTAAACTGTTCTAAACTCTCTTTCTCTCTCTTTACCTTTTCTCTCTTCTGACGTTTCCTGTAGCAGCCCAAACCTCAAAAATCTCTTTTCTTTCTTTCACTTTTATATTTGTCTTTCTGTGGTTGTAAATACTCCTACCATTTGTTTAAATGCTGCCATCTTGCTCCTTTAAGGGCAGTCATACAGGATTTTAGAGATGCTTTCCTCTCATGGGACATGATTTACCTGTTGCGGTTGGTGTAGCCAAAAGGCTCATTACAAAAATAAAAATATCCAAGTGAGTCCACTTTGTATGCAGTATAACACTTTTTATTTCATTAGTATTAGCAGTTCTGTCTGTTCTTTAAATCGAAGGCTGAACAGAGAACGTTATCAAACAATCTAATAAAAAAGCAGACTGTCACCTTTGAATTTTGAAAAAAATAAACCAAAAAAGACACAGTTATTTTCAGTAGAACATATTGTTTGCAGAACCAAGTCTGGTCTGGTGAGTGAGTTTTTATCTTAATCTATCTCTTAACTGCCAACTAAAATATTCCCAAGAAAAACTGAGGATTAGACTCATATACTTGCTGGTAGATAGCATTTTCTGGCCTTTTGAAAAAAAAATACCTACTATTTTGTGAGTACTACATATGGACTGTTTGTAAATTTGCAAGAGCACCCACTTTTGCTGGTTATCATGTGCCAGTTAAATGGTTTTCTGTGGTCATACTGGTTACATCATATTTGAAGTGTTAGTGTGGTGTGAGGCAAGGTCTCTGTACATGGCTTTTCACTTGTAGGTATAGGAAAAGCACTTCAGGAGCAGCCTGGGTCTCTGCAGAGAGATGAAATATCTGTATCTCTGCAGGTTCAGTGTTTGCATTAGACATTTGGGCAAGTGTAGAGGAGTCTTAGGAAAACATACTATATTAAGGCTCTGTAGGGCTTTGTTTATAGGGCTTCTGGAATATTTCAGACTCCAAAACCTAACTATTTTCCCCATATGTTTTACTGAAAAGAATGTCAGTCAAATTTAAATTTGAGTCCCTTTCAACTTAATATGAGGCAACTCCCCTAGTAGGAGTTATCCATGACTCCCAGTGACTGGGGAGCCTCTGGGATATGTGTGACCACATCCCAGGTCCCTGGGGTGGGCAATGAGGATGTAGGAGGCAGCTCCAAAACTGTGACCATCTCTTGTATGTGGTGGCATCCTGTAGAATAAAACCACTAGTGCTGCTTTTGCTTCAGCTTCTGATACCCCTCAGACAGTGACTTGAGATATGAAAGTGTTTGGATATCCTGCTGTGTGTGCTTCCATGAAATCAATTAACTCTCTCCTTCAACAAAGGGTTCTGAAAAGCTGATTGGAAGAGATGAAGTGAGAAGACATATTATAGTGAAAATGGGGTGTTAGGGGATGTGCAGTGTTACTGGTGGGGAAGCTCCTCCAAAGGAAAGGGACAAGGGACTAAGTGTGGAGATTGATTCAAACACAGTTGTCATACTATTGAAAAATCATGGAATGGTTTGTATTGGAAAAGACCTTGAGGATCATTTAATTCCAACCCCCTGCCATGGGTACGGACATCTTTTTACTAGGCCAGTTGCTCAGCACTCCATCCAACCTAGCCTTGAATACTTTGAGGGATGAGGCTTCCACAACTTCCTTGGGTAACCTGTTCCAGTGCCTCACCGCGGTCACAGTAAAGACTTTTTTCCTAGTATCTTATCTAACTCTACTCTCAATTTGAATTAATTCCTCTTTGTTCTGTCACTACATGCTCTTGTAAAAAGTCTCTCTTCATCTTTCTCGGGAGCTCCCTTCAGGTACTGGAAAGGCTGCAATTAGATCACCCCAAGCCTTTTCTTTTTCAGGCTGCACAAACACAATTCTCTCAGCCTTTCCTCATAAAATAGATGCTCATTTGATTATGGAAAAGCAATTTGAAGTAAGCTGAGCTAAAAGGCAGGTTGCATATTTTATTTTTAATTGCTTATTTAATGTATTTATTTATCTATTTATTTTATTAATTTTCTGTGAATGATGAGAGGCTCTAAGTGGAAACGTAGCAAAAGAAAGGGAAAAACAAACCCAAGCTCTCTGGAAACTCACATACTCTACTCTGGGCTCCTTTGAATTTGCTGGAAACAATAGTGGTCCTTTCTTCTTCTTCTTTATGGGACATAATACTTCCTTTTGAAGTAAATGAAACTGGTGCTAATGACGTCTCTTTCAGACATTTGAATGCCAGGCCTCTTGCAGTCTTCAAATGAACTTTATTTCAACACACCTAATAAGATGTCTCATCTGACTTCTAGAATGATATTAAAGTCAGATACTTAAAAGTCTCCATGTTTGTGATTCCTCTCCTGTTTTTCATGTCAGTTATAATTATGTTGCATTTGAGCAAGAGGTTGCCAGCAGAGAATACTGGGGAATGCCAAATTAAATTTCAAATAAATTTTGTTCTTTGTTCCTGTTGAGAAATATTTCTCCTCCACAGTTGCTGTGCTCAGCAAATAAGATCAGGCTGCCATTAAAGTCTCTGTAAATATCAGTCTAGCTGAGTTTTAAAGACCATCTTAGTGGCACTGTTACACTTCCTCTGAAGGCTGGTGTAACATGAACGTCATGGGTCCTGGTTTGAGGAAAACGAAAAACAAAACAAAAAATGGCAGAAACCTTCCTTTCATCCAAGCTATGTCTAGTCCACTGTCTTGGTACCTGGCTGCCTACTGGAGAGATGTCTCTAGGAAAGGGGGAGGTTGCTTATTTTTAACATATGTATTGAAGGCCCTGTGTTCCAATAAACAGTGCCGAAATGAGACAATGCAAATTATAGAAATGGGAAAGAGCTCAGAATGACTCGGGTGCCTGATTGGTTGATGCAGCTCACCTTCCTCGCCCACTCCGTCTGGGCCCCCGGCTAGCTCCGGGCAAGTGCACGTCAGGAGTACCTCTCCCCAGGTACCCATAGGAAACCCAAGGTAGAGGTGTAGCTCCATGCTACCGCTTGGGCAATCCATCCGGGGAGAATGAAGAGCGCAGGGGAGACCTTTTATGGTTCCGAAGGAAAGGGTTTATTGGAGGAACAGGGAGGAGGTCAGCAGTCAGGGAGGAGAAACCGCAGAAGGCACAGAACTCACCTGTGCGCCAACTTAAATACAGGGAGGTCCAAGGGGAGGGTACAAAACATTGGCCAGTCGCGGTAACTTGGGGGAGGCACACAAGGCGGGGAAACTTACATAGTAAACCAATGAGGGAATACAAGGGCAGGAACGCGGATACAGCAACAAACCATACATCGGAGAAGGGATAACTGACTTGGAACATTCTAGAAATATGGGAGGGGCTAGGGAACATTGATAGGGCTCTGGGTGGAGTTTGTTCCCTGCCCATCTCCCCAGTCTGGAAGGTGGGGAGTAGGGTTGAAGGACAAGGGAAAGGCGGGAAAGGATTGAACCATTTTATACAGAACTCAGGGGAGTAAACCAAAAACAAACCATATAACATAGGGAAGAGACCAAACTAAACAACACACTGCAACAATTGGTGACTGATGCTTCAATCCCAAGTAAATGTATTTAATACCTTTTTGTATTTGAATATTTGCTTCCCAAATTCAGATCTTGGATTCATTAGCATGATGTGGATAGCCTCTAGGAGTGTGTACAAGTCCTATCTCTGTGCCGGCTTTGAATTATAATATAATAGAATTGTTTGAAATGCAAACAATTAATTTATATTATAAAGAGGCACTAATTGGAAGGGAAGGAAGAAGTATGTAGCAACATGCCAATGACAATAAAGATAATGCATCACATGTCACCAATATAAGTTTTTGTGAAAGAAGCTTTTTTCAGATGTAAGTTAAGCCTAATAAAAACTTCAGCCCTTGCAAGGTGGACAGTAGAGTATTCCCTACTTCGTATGAATTGGTAAACTGAAAAATTAAGTGTATATTTTGCTTATTTTTACACAGCCAGAGGTCAGAAAAGAAGAGGGGGGTTCCAGACCTGTCAGGATCCTTGATTCTCCAGCAGGTATCTAGAAGACAAGCAATAGTTACTGAGCTTCCCATGGCAAAACTCCTCCAATAGTATCAGTGATGTAGATTTAGTATACAGGCTGGAAAATAGTTTAAAAATCTGTATTCTCTCCAGAGTGGAGATAATTGCCCATTCTGGCAATAGCTAATTATTTTTGACCTGCTTGTGTCTTGTGGACCTGGAGCAGAGCTTCTCAAAAATGCTTTAGTTGAAGTCCCACTTTCTACAGTCTCACTAACCATTTTTTCCCTCTCTGTCACTGATCTGCAGAATGCAACAGCAACAACAGCAAGGTCGAATGTTCACAGCTGCCTTCCTGGCACTCATTTTCCTTCTGGCAGCCATGAGTACCACTGAGGCTGGCAAGAAAGAGAAACCAGGTAAGGTCCTGTCTAATTCAGAATTAATCCCCAAGATAGATTGCATGTGTGTGAGAATATCAAACACTTCTGGTTTTGTTATGAAATCGGGTCACTTGTTAATCTTTTGATGTCAGGTAAGATTTTTGGCTGTGTCATGTTGTTCTGTGTTAGACAGGGAAACAAAAGGGGTTTCCATGTCAAGTGGGAGCTTGAGAGCCCCAGAGACTGGAGTCCTTGGTTTATCACACAGTGGATATTGCAAAGCAGCTTAAAATGTTCTCCATGAATAGTTTCATGCTTGACTTAGGGGGAGCCAAACAGGAGTGATGAAAGAGCAGTTATGTCACTTATTCAGTGTTATATATGACAGTGCCACACTGATGCTGTGTGATGTGGAAATCCTGTGACAAAGAATTGTGCTAACTCGCTGTTACACAGAAAGCCAGATATCCAGCAGTACTTGTTTTCTGTCAGTGATGAACTCAGACCTCATTATAGGAGAAACTGGCCCAGGGTGAAAAATTCGTATGTGTCAAACGCAATTTTGACATTTTTTAAGGAACATATTTTTTTGTGGTTTTCTTGAGGTCTTATTATTTTCAGGCAACTTATACACCAGATAATATGAACTGTGAGTCTGTCAGAATTAGTGTTCCCAGTAAAAAAAAAAAAAAAAGGAACTTTTAAAGCACTTTGGCTTTGTGGAAATATGAGAAAATGCTAGTATAAACGTGCAAGACCTAGAAGAAAAATAATTTTATATAAGTATATTTATAGTTACTTGTGATGTTTTAGGGGCCAAAGTAATTATTTTTGTGAATCCTTGGGTTTGATAACATTGCTGTCTTTTCTTATAAAACTTGGGTTTAAGGAGCTAAATAAAATCATGATCCTTACTTTTTTTCCCTGAGTAACAAACCCACTTGAATTAACAGCACCTCGAGTACACTTTTCCATGTAGCTCCTTCATCTTTGAAGTTTTGTTCATATTCTGATATAAAATGTGACATGGTATAGCAGATCAAAAGTTGGCATCCCATGATTGTTTCCAGGAGGTGCTCAAATCCCCTGATACACAATGCCAGCACATACATTTCTCATTGTTTAGTGTATAGTGCTTCAGCTGGAACTGAGTATATTTGCATGCCACCAGCTACTGGAGACAGAGGAGTGTCCTTTCTGAGTGAGAGCCTTCCTGCATATTTTGGTCAATGATCCCTGTGAGTTTTTAGATTTCTGGAGATGAGAATCCACTTGAGAATATCCAAACAGAATAGTAAACATGCCAGTGGGGCTGAGTTTGTATGATGAGCCTGCTTTGGACTCAAAGGTATTGATTGACCTGTCTCTGCAGAATTGTGAAGAGGATGTCAGACGGTTTGCTTTTAACCAATTGTGTTATGAGTGTCTTCCTTGCTTACCCAGGTTCTGTGACTTTCGTTAAGTTTAGGCAACTTCTCCATAGGCTCTAGGTATTTACCACTTCTCTGGCTTGGTTCCTTGTCTTCATCCAGAGAAAAAGGCGAAGAAGTCTGACTGTGGGGAATGGCAGTGGAGTGTCTGTGTGCCCACCAGTGGTGACTGTGGCCTGGGGACACGTGAGGGCACTCGCACTGGAGCTGAGTGCAAACAGACCACCAAGACCCAGAAGTGTAAGATTCCCTGCAACTGGAAGAAACAATTTGGAGGTCAGCATCACGCTCTTAAGGGATTTACTTTGTTTTTTTATTTTGAGTATGGAGTAGGAAGCCTGTGTTTTCTGCTTAGTTCTGCAGATGTCTTGGTTAGACCTGTTTTACAGGTTCATCAGAGCTAGAATATGCAAGGTGTCAGAAGGCAGCTTCCTCAGAGCTCCTCTTCAGAGAGTTCCTATAACCTACTGCCTTCCTGCGTGCTGAATTCTGCCCTCTGTGGTGTTCCTCCCTGTTGAGGGCAGTAGTGCAAGTTTACAGCTGTGAACCTCTGTGATGGCTATCACAGGCTTTACAATGTATGATGTGGAGTGTGGGGGGCTGGCTGCCCATGTGTGCAATGACAGCAGTGAGTGAAGACTAGTGTATTTCATTTTTATCATTCAGTTCAGAAGGTTTGTACGTACCAGTTTGGGAAGATATGTCTGTCCTGGACAAGATGTCCATCCAAAACTCAAATTTGATTACTCTTGCAAACTTGCCTTTTTTTTTTTTTTCTTGTAAAGAGTTTGAATGATGTTGAAATTATTGTGACCTTACGAACACAATCGGTGCTGCAGTTTCAGACTTGAGAAGTTTATGGGTATACATACATTGTGTTCAAGCTTTATTTGGGCTGGGTTTTTTTTTTGTTTTTTTTTCTGTTCATACTCATAGCTGAATGTATTTCTCTTTATATGCCAAAAAATGCAATATCCATGCAAAAGCAAGAGGATTACATTTTAAAGCACTGGGGGGTGGGGCGGAGACTGCAATTACCATTGCAAATAATCTTTAAAGTTTTCTTGGGATTCTTTTCTTTGGTTGCACATCTTTTTGTCTGTAAGTACCAACTGCCCGTGATATCCTATTAGACTCACAACATTTTTGTTTCCACACTTAGTCATTGTGTTTTATATTTTGCTTTTTTTTTTTCCTCGCTGCAGCGGAGTGCAAATACCAGTTCCAGGCCTGGGGAGAATGTGACTTGAACACGGCCTTGAAGACTCGGACCGGGAGCCTAAAGAGAGCCCTTCATAATGCTGACTGCCAGAAGACTGTCACAATCTCAAAGCCCTGTGGGAAGCTTACCAAACCCAAACCTCAAGGTAAATTCCATTTGCTGAAAGCTGCATGATCGTTTATTTGAATCAGTGGGTTTGTAATGTCCTGCATGCTTCAGTGGGAGCTCAGCTGTACAGGATATTGCACTTTCATGGCCTTTCCTCAAGTCTGCACTGCTCCTGTCTGTCAGTGCTCAGGCAGGGAGCTGGATGTTCTTAGGCTGGATAGCCAAGGCTGTCTCACACTTGAAAAGTAAGCTGAAGATTAGCGCTCCAATTTTAACTTCATACCACTTGTACTGTTACCAGTTTGCTTACACAACTAGACTTCCAGTGTTGGGAAGGATGAATTAGGGAAACCTTATAAATACGAGTGCCTAGCAAAAGACTTTGAGAATATGGAAAATATAAGCGAAATAGAAATGGTAGCAATTTTCGACTGTGTGGCTGAAAGCAACTAAATGTCTGAAGGCCCCTTTGTTTAGATAATTTTAGATGCTGCGAATACCAAAAAACAAGCAGACATCCTCCCTAGGCATGGCAGAAAGGGTCCCAGATAAAATTTAGAGATAAGAAAAGCAGTAAAACATGGCAATATAGTGATTCCTATAGGTTTCATGCAGATATTAGAGAATTTGTATCTTGTATTAGATTGGTTAGTGGAAATTAGAATATTCAACATAGAAGAAGATTTAATGTATGGTAAATGGGAAAATCACTCTCTCATGCTCTTACTCTCTTCGTTCTTACTTTCTTAAGCTCTTTTAAGCTCTCTTCTTTTACTTTCTCTCTATCCCTTTTTCTGCCCTGCTCTGAGCTGCGGCTGCAGTTCCTAGCAGGGCCTTATATATACCCACGCCCTACGAAATAAACTGCAGACTTTAAGACCAGAATACAGAGAGCGCCTGAGTTTGTCCCGACCGTCCCAAAGCAGAGATTCCTCCATTCCAGAGTAAAGATTCTTTTCATAACTTACTTGTTGATGGGAATGTAATAATAATAATAACATGAAAAAATATCCATTGATAAAGACATCTTTATTTAGGTTTTGTTTGGTAATAATAACTCGTTGAAAAAAGGACTGCTTTCCTTCCAGAAAAGTAGCATTGAAAGGATATTCTTCTCACTGCACACTGAAATATGAAAATATTGTGCACCCTTGGGGCTGTTTATTCTTTCTTCAAACATAGCAGAATAGTACAGAATGTATGTGTTTATTTGACACTGACAGTATAATTCCTGGTACACAAAAAGATATGCCCTGCATTTGTGTTTCCAGGTGGTCCTTAGAAAAACTTATTTTCTTTCTAATCAGTAAAGCCTTTTAATGTACTCTTTTGTTGGAGTAGCAGATGTTATGTGTATAGGATGATTTATAGTGGGAGTTAAAACTGAGATCTTGTTTGAGATACAAAAAGTAATGTGTTTTAAGTAGATTATAAAAGCTATGCTACCCTGACATTTGTTTACTTAAAACCAGCAGGGTTTGACATATTCCAGGCTCTGAATACTTGGATAACAATGCAAATAAATGTGATTAGGTGTGACAGGTACACCTGGGGCAAGCAATTTTCAAACTGTGGGCTGTGGTGCACCATTGATCGGAGGACTACGTGCAGGTGGCCTGCTCTGCTTGAGCAACCAGAGAAGGTGCAAGCACTTTTTGTGTTTGTGTGTGTGTGTGTGCATCCATCCATCCAGCTGGTTTTCCTTGCACACCATCCATGGAGTTGTCAGACAAGTCTAGAACCTGTGCAGACAGTGACAGGCTATGAAGCAGCAAAGTTAAAACTAGATTTTCAGAGACCACCTGAGTTGGTTGAGCTGGAGACAATAAACATAATTTAAAGATTGAAGTGATTGGATGGTAATGCAGGAAGGGCTTTGAGATGTGTGATTTAGTTGTTTACCAGTTTGGGGGGCAGGACTTTTTTTCATGTTTTTGGAGCTTGGGTTGTTTTTGATTTTTTTTTTCTTTTTTTTTTTTTTTTTGGTGGGTTTTTGTTGTTTTCTTTTTTTCACTGAGTTTCCATGCCTAAGCCAGAAGGCCTCTTGAGCCTCTGCCTTGTCCTGCTTCCACTGACTCATAAATCTATATTCTGTCAATGGCTGTCAGAACAGAGGGAGAGGAGGACAAAGCAGAGCATTGATGCAGCATTGTTTTGTGACAGCAGTGCTCTTGGGTGCTACAGGCTCATTTTCAAGTTATAGCTGTAAAGGCAGAGCTTGAGAAATTGCTGGATTGGAGTCAACTTTAACTGATTCTAGAATCAAGGAGTGAGTTGTAGCTGAGGCTGAAAATTGGATTGGGACTGACTGCAGCAACCAATTGTGGGGTTTGACTTAATTATGAAACCTGACTTTATTTGATTTGAAGGAATGCAAAAAGAGAAATAGGTGCAAAAGTAGGTTTTTAATCATAGTAAGTGTGGGCAGTTCTGCTCTCCTGATCTGCATTGGAAATCTCACAGCACCTTCCTGCATGCCACCTGCTTGCTCATCTGCTGTTGGCATTAGCAGGAGCAGCAGCCATGGGAGTCACTCACACACAGCCTGCCTGGGCTCAGAGCTAAGTCCATATTGCAGATCTGCAGGTATGTCAGCACGGGAGCCACACTGGACAGTGTGTTGGCACCAGGAGGAAGAACTAGAAGAAGAAATTAGGTCAATCAGATTAGTACTGTGTGAAAAGTTTTGCCCCACTGAACTTTATTTCCGAGTTAAAAATTGGAGTGCTGGCATGTTGGCTGAAATGAGAGTATTTGTTTTCTTCCTGAAGTGAAGGAAATTATGGGTTGGAGATAAGTCCAAACCCACAACTAAGATAAAGGAAAAGATTTAAACTGCATTCAATCTGTAGCTAGAATCTCAATTAATTTCCTTCTTTGGAAATGAGAAGAACTGGGTTATGGCCTGAGCACTTCAAATGGTCTACAGTTATATATTAGGCTCCTTTTTCATCCTTAACTTTGCATTAGTGCCTCAAGACTATAACAAAAAAAGCCCACAATGCATTATTTGGAAGCAGCAGGTTATTTTCTGAAGTGTGAAAGATACTGATAGATACTGATACAGCTGGATCTGTGAATGCTGATCAAGGGCTTTCCATTCCTACTAGGATTGCCTGGCCGAGCAGGGCAGGGGCTTTCTGGCATTTGGGTGCTGTGACAGCAGAGTAGTCAGGGGTTTAGCATTTCAGGAATCTGTTTTACTGTGAGTGGTTGCTTTTCTGACTGGTCTTTGCTTCAAGAGGTGAACCAATGAATGTGCTTCTGACAGCAACAGGCTGAGAGTACTAAAAGCAGACGTGAACTGACTGAGAATATTGCACTGAAAAATACCAGTATATTCAGAAAAAAGTGTTGTTTTCCTGATTTTCCTGGCTAACTCCCTTTCCAATGAGGTGAAATTTTTATTCTATTAGATTGTATTTGCAATCTCTCTATTACATCAGTTTTCCTTTTGATTTCATGCTGTAATTAAGGTCAGTAAAAGCCCCTATTTAGTTTCTTGAATCAATGGTACTTTTATATATCTTTTTTTACTTTTTTGTCACTTGCCATCTTTTAAAGATTCTGACTTAAATATTTCTTTGTACAAGAATTTATCCGCAATAAGAATACTCACTACTGGACTTACCTAAGTTCCTTCTATTATTGCAGAAGAGTTTTTGTTATGAAGAGACTGGATTGTAAACAGTATTCCAAGCATGTCTACTACGGATCTGTGTTGAAAGAAAATATCGTTGTAATACTACCTTTATTGGTCATTAGGCCCACTGAATTAGCTAAATATAATTTTTATTTTGATCACTGCTTGTATGGGGAGAGAGATATGAGATCTTCAAAATTCTCCCTAATTTTTTTAAAAAATAATGTGATTATTTAAGAACCCCAGGAATTGTGTGGGTAAGAAAGGTTATCTTGTCATGGCCTGATTAATGAAGCGTTGTGCATTGACATGGCTCACCGTCCGCCCACTCCCACAGGGCACCCAGCTAGCCCCCCTGTGAGCCTGCGCCGAGAGAGGCTCCTCTCTAGAATCCTGAGGAATCCAGAGTAGGAGTGTAGTTCTGCGTGAGCTACGGCTTCAACAGTGCATCTTGAGACGAGTAAAGAGCACCAGGAGAGACCTTTTATGGTCCAGGAAAAGGGTTTATTGGATAGGCAGCTGGGGTCGAGGAAGGAGAACCACAAAAGGCAAGGAAAGATGCCTCGAACAAACTTAAATGGGGGACTTCCCCTGTGGGAGGGTACAACCAGTGATCCAATCAACACAAACAGGGGGCTTTACAATGGGTAGGGTTTGTACAAGGTTAACCAATAGGGGGAAACAGGCGGGGATACATACATCATGACAAATCATATCACAAGGGAGGGATGAGTAACATAGAACTTGCTAGAACAAGGGGAGGAGCAAGGGGGAACTGACAGCTCCGTGGGATAGGTTTAAGGTTACAGACAGGGTAGGTTCTAGAACTTGGGAGGGGTTAGAGTGATGGATAAGGGCTAGAGGTGGGAAGGGAACAAACCATTTTATATATAACTTGGGGGTACAACCTGGGAGTAAACCATATAACTATAAGGGGAGAACCTAAACAAGACAGCGCACTGCAACAGTGCATCAAATTTCACCTGACACATTTCCATCATGGGATATGGTGTCTGAAGTGCCTTTTCTGTTCTTTGATAAAAATGCCAATTAATCAATCATAAGTGTAGATGCTGCTCTAGTGTTGCTTATCCACCTTTCCTGCCCATCAACATATGGTACTTTTGCTGATAGGATGAGTCTCCCTCCTCTCACTTAGTAATTTCAAAAATAACTGCTGTTCATAGGAGTTGGATGTATTCTTAACATAAAGAAAAGTCATAGCCACAAAAAAATTACAGGGTTTATAAGTTTACAGATTTTTTTAATAAAATATAGTTTGGTTTTCCAGGACTTTTATGGTCTCTGACAAAACTTGTGCTAAGTTAAAGCAGGAGATGCTCATAAACTTTGGGAATCGATGCCTTCTTCATAAATTGATAACCTAAGTGTTTTTATGGATTTATTTTATAGTTAGTAAGCATTCATAGAAAAGTCTAAAACATTTTTTTAGCACTCTCCATTATTTTGGAAACTAAAAAACATAAATATTTCCTTCTTAGCAACTGGTCTATGTCAGTACTTTTTACTTCTGAGCAGCTGTCTTATGGATTATAATTATATTTAAGGATGAGAGCAGATAATGAACCAGGAATTTTAATTTTACCTGGCTTCCTGGCAAGGTCTTTGCTCCATAGCTTTGCTCACATGCTCTCAGATTGGAAGATAGTAGCTTGGTCCTGGGCTGCTGGGTTAAAGTGTAGGTAACACAGGACGAAAAACATCTTTCCTTATTGAATACTTTGCATTTAGACAGATTGTCAGCAATGTGACAGTGATGTCCTAGGCACCACGGTTTATTGTGTATTTAGTACACAAATGAGGTCATGAGAAAGACTCTCACGACACGTGGAAAGGATGAAAGGATAATTTTTATCTCAAAATCCCGGTGGAGGCAGGCACCTCTCCTCTAGCACACACAATTGCATATTCTAATCAGTGTCTGCAAGGCTGGTGATGTTGAAGTTCTCCCTAAACTGTCTTGACAGATGTGACAGACTCGGGCACTTCTATCGAGCAGCTGCTCTAGTGGACAACTTGTGCTGAGGAGCACAAAACACTTCCGACATCCTCCATCTGGCCTACTTCAAACCCACCCAAAATTGATTGATGCTTGTTCAGGTGCCAGCTAGCCAGAAAGCAGTAGAATGGATGATGGGCTTTATTTCTTCTTGCACTCTTTCCATCACTCTCATTCTTTCTCTCTCCATAACTGTTGTACTTTCAGATATTTATTCTTCTGATTAAGATAAAATTAAACAGAGTAAGCAGTTTGCTCCCCCTTTCTGCAATGTACCCTTCATTTCATTTATTGAATTATGCTCATTTCTGATAACTTTTTCACCTGGCTGTATTTAGTTCTTTTTAATAAATCTCCCTTCCCAACTCTTTATCAATTTACAGTATATCACATCTATGAGTTACTTTGTCATAGCTCAGCTCAATCCTTGCCACACAGGAAAAATACATGCTAAGGTTGGCAAACATTAACAATGCTCACACTGCTGTTGTCTTTAGTAATTGGGGTGCCAACCAAAGATCACATCCTCCAACATGCAGTGTTTGGAAAGATTTCTCACATGAAGGCAACACCTAACTGAGTTGTTAATGGCTGTAATCTCTTCTGTATAATTTAGATCAGGTTTAGTATTTGAGAGCATAGCAAGGTGTCAGTACAGTTCCCTGTGTTTGGCATGGTGTGCATGCTACTGCATGGAGGAAAAGACTGCAGTCTGTATTTTTAATAATTTCATATAATCTGAAGGGTTTTACTTCAGAGTTGAGTGAAGTATAAATAATCTGCCCTACCTTGTTTCTTTTATCTGTATATCTTTACAGGCAGCAATTAGCTGATCCTGCTATCACTCCTTGGTGCTCAGGAAGTCTAATTAAAAGAAAAGTTGTAATTAAAAGTCAGAAAGGCTAAATGATTTCCCAGGTTGACTAAGTATCAGTAGCAGGTCCAGGCATGTAGCTAGTAGATGCTGCTCCCTTTTATCATGCAAATAAAATTATCAGAATTGACAGTTGACTTCAAGGTGAGTGTCTGAACTGCAGTCTTTAATTAGGATCTTTAGTTTTAGGTTGGTAATCTCAGTAGACTCTCATCAGTGTTAAACACCATTTTACCTTGTGTCTTCTTAGGAAGCTTCATGTCAAATCGTAGAGGGGGACTTGTGTTAAGAGCAGGTGTATCCGTGTCTTTACTTTGGTGGCAGGTACAGAAAACAACCTGTGGTTTTTGAGCACTCCAGTGGCAGATTCCTACCTGTAGGGAGAATATCTTACTTGCAGTGTGCTGCTAGAACAGACTGACTAGCTTTGGCAGGATGGCTTGACTGCTGGTTCTTGCAAGGAGCTGACAGTGGTGTATGAGTGACTTGCTCTCCTGAGCTATTCGTTCCTCAGACAGACTGAGTGCTGCACTGGACCCTTCATTTTGCATGTTGGCAAGTTGCTTTTTCTGAAGTGCCCTCCCTCAACTTTGTGCAAAAGCACAAAGCAGCTGGAGGGGACACAGAGAGAGAGGAAGTGACTTGTTAGGGCTGCACTCTTCTTTTGTTTGAAAGATGCTGGTGTCTCCTGTTTTGGCTTCACAGTCATGCTGTATCTCCCTCTATAGGTTTTAGAATTCCCCAGCTTTAATGTAACTCATTAGTCGTGCAGGCATGCAACTAGTGTAATAATTAGTATTACAGGAGACCGAATAATAGAATCTGCTTAAACTAATTAGTTGTAAAAATGAGGGATTTTCTCGTATTAAGAAACAGCTGTGATAGTTAAAGAAAAACCTGAAAGGCAAAACTGGGATGTTTTTCTCTTGTTCTAAAGGGTGAGGCAGGTTTACTGAAGAATGACCCTGGCCACTGACCAGGAGCCTGTAGTGAAATACAGTGATCTGAACTCTGTGGGACAAGACACTGGAAGTGTGTGCCCAGTGGGAAAAGCATAGCTAGCTGTTATTATTGTTGTTGTCATTGTGATTATTTGTATTGCATGAGTGCCCAGAGGCCCCAGCTGAAAAAGCATGCCATTGTACTAAGCATTGCATAAACATTGAGAGACGCAGTTTTGCCATGAATAATTTATGCCTTATGGTGCTGGAAAATGTGAAAACCAAGAGAAGAAACAGTGGTCCAGAGGGGTGAGACTGGGCACTAAACTCTTGGTTGTGTGCTAGTCACACAGTTCCCACTGCTAATCTGAGGACAAGGCTTGTGTTTCAAGGTGGAGTAAAACCCAGTGGAAACTTTAGGCTCTGAGACATGACTCTGTCATTTGACTCCTTGCTGCCATGACAGGAGGAAATATGATGTTTCTCAGTTTCAGTGGGAATGAGAATAAGCTATATGAGAAAAATAAAATACAGTGGTGGTTACAGTGTGGACCAGCCTCAAGCTGCTTATAAGCTGCCAGTGCAGCCCATAACTAATAAAGTTTGGATGTCTTTTAATGGTTGCTTTTCGGCTTTCATTCCTTATGTTTCTTGGAGGCTTTGTGCTGTAGTTTCCCTTAAGACTGCTTTTGTTCCTTTGAAAAATTTTACTATTTGGATAAACAATTTGAATGCCTTACTATATCATAGCGTAATATCAATCTAATTGACATAACCCTAATTCCAGGGAGAAGGAAATACGTGTAGGAGAGGGAGAGAATAATTTTTTTTAAACTAAATATTTCTCAATTTTTAGTTGTTCTGCAGCTTTTATGGGTGTTTTTGAAAAGAAAAACACTGGGATGTTTCATGGAAACCTAAACCTCCATGGTTTATATTTTAGATTGTTTTTTCGTTTTCTATGCTGCCCCAAAAGAGCAAGAACTGGATTTGACAAATTCTCGTTTAACCCCGTTGTATCTGCAGGTGTTTCTTTTAGGGTTTAATGCAGACCTTTGTGGGTGAAAGCCTAAATAGCCTTGTGTGTGTCAATTCTGTTATGTGTTCCTTGCCTCACTTTCCTGGCTTGTAAGAGCAGCCCAGCCTCCGTGGCATTAGTTAGTGCCCCTGAGCCATGAAAATGCCTTAAACTATGGTATTTGCTGTGATAAAAGATATGCCATCAGCAAATGTTTACCCTCATTACTGTTCCCAGCAGTGACACAGAAAGCCCCGTTCCTTTTGTTCTGTCCCTTTCCTTTTCTATTTCTTCGCTTCCTTTCCTTTCAAGTTTACTTTTTTTTCTCCTTTCTTTATTAGTCCATCTCATTTTCCACACTGCTATCTCTCTAGCTTTCCTTCTATCTGTGCTTACTGCAAAACTTTTGCAGGTGGCTCTGCAGAGTGGGGATCAAAGCCAACCCCGTGTCCTGTGCCCTGAGGGTAGAGCTCATCTGGAGCAGATGCAGAAAGCACATGTGCCTAGTTTTCAAGAGCTAAGAGAATAAAATGGGTACTCTATTCACATAGAGAATATATATATATTCTTACATATAATACAGGTGTCAGTTCGACACGTGTGATCTTTTTGTTGTATAGGTATCTACTAAAGTCCCAATGGATTATTAAAGATTTCTGTCTCCAGCACTCTCCTGCAGGCACATGAATGCAGTGAGTAAACCCTGAATGTATCCGTCTGTGCCTGCACCTGTCTTGCTGGCATTAATAGGGATCTTGTGTACAGCATAGACAGAGAGGGAGCTGAAGAGCCAGCTGGGACTGTGTCCCTCTTGTGCTGAGTACAGAACATGATGAAGAACAGCGAGAAATTTCCTATCCTACAGAAGCAGCAATGCAAATGCACCTGAGGCAGGTGAAAAGCCAACTGAAGAGCAAAGTGAACTACTTCTGCAATTGTTAGCCAGACCCCTCTAGCAGGCTCCAGTTGCAAAACAGCCTTGGTTTGAAAAGTTTATCCATTTTAATCTTCTGAATACTTTTAAGATCTAACATCTTAAGGGCTAACATAGATGTAAAGAAAATGAGATGAAATGCTCTTTAACTTCATGCTATTAGGCCGTCTAGCAAAGTCAGAAAATGTGAGTGTCTGGTCTTTTGAGTGCCTGTGCATAGGCAATTTTGAAACTTTTTCTCCCAAATATTTGAAGGAAGAAAATCATCAAAAGGAAACCTTTCTGATGAAAATCCTTGGTTTCAGCAAATTATCTCTTAAATAAAAGCTCCCTGTAATTCCTGACTAGTTTAAGTAAGGATGTTAAAGGAAAGGGTTTAAAAGTCTTTCATCAGTATGTCAGGTTCAAGAAATGCCTTCTGACTAAGATAATTTCAGAGTTTTGTGGCTCATTTTAGAACAAATTGGATTATTTCCCCCCTACATTTATTTCTTCTTGTAATTCCAATGAGAAAGAAAAATTATTGATACATTTTCTGTGAGTGATGACTTGGTTCCATTCCTTTGTCAGATATGTTAGTGTTTGTTACAAGCATAAATCTGTCTATTCCCCATTCCTAACACACTTTGCAGCATGACTTTCTGATTTAAATGGGGCAGCTGCAGCCTTTAGGTCTAAATCAGGTCCCTCTTGTGTTCAACTGGGAACAAATCAAAATCTATCCAAAACAAAACTTTAGCAAAGTGAGAAGCAGAACAAAACCTGATGAGGAGGAGTGAACGTTAAATGTGAAGAAATTGAGGAACATGGCTAACTGAAGAATGCTGCTAAGGAGCACAGGACTACATCAGGGTCATTGACTGATTGGAAAAGTGCCTTCTACTGCTGTTCAGCTGGTGGATTATTGCTTTTTCCTCCATCCAGTAGAACTGTGTTTCTCAAAGAGACTTTTCAGAAGAATTCATTAGGGAGCAAAGTTGCTATCATAATACAATTTTTCCTTCTTAAACCATTTGGAATGCAAAATGTTGTATATGGTACAGAAAAAAAAGGAAGACAAGGATTTAGAGGACCATGAAAAGTTGTCTTCCTCTACAAGAAAAAGAAATACTATGTTTAAAGGATTTTCAGAAATCCAGGTATTTGTTTTTACAGTCATGGAAATCACAAGATAATATAGTTTCTGTTCCTAGACAGGAGTGTGAATCTCTTGAAGGTGAGCTTTTTCTTCCCCCCAAGACATAAAATCCTTGATTATACCAAAGTTAAGACTTCTCCATTCCACAGACACTGGAGTTTCATCCTCAAAATTCAGAAGCTCCCTGTACCTCATGACACCATTGCCCTTTACTACCATAGCAACATGGTGCTTTGGAAAATTTAGAAGCTGAGAGGACTTTCTAAAATGTGCCTTCCTCTGAGCTTAGTAATACTGAGTGAGTGCTAGGCCCTGGAAAATTGTATCCTGAACATCTGGTGAGGAACTTTTTACTCGAACCTTCCATTAAAGTCAGAGCTTTTACTATTTTGAATGATCTATATTTCATTTGGGGCTACTGCTTGACTTTTATACACAGGAGTTCAGCAGTGCTGTGAGTGAATTGTTACCTTCTTTTCAACAAACAAAAATTAAAATCTTGGCTTACAAAGCTTGACTTCCATTAAAATGTAATTACCTCCCTTTTGTGCCTTATACATTAGGAGTGGCTTCAAACGGTGTGTGGCTCCTGTTCAACTGAATTACTTTCATTTGCTGCTTGCATAGTAAGAATGAAGTTCTGGAATAAAGGTGACTGTTTAAAGAAGACTGCTGCAATTTCAAATTGCATAGAGAAAGTTCTGCTAATCAAATTAACTTGTTTACTCACTAAGACCTTGACTGTAATTTTTGTTACTGGTCATCTTGAGCCCACAGAAAGTGAGTCCAGTGCTTACCCATGACCAGTTTTTAATCCTGTGAATAATTCTAAGCCTTGTGACAATTTGTAGGGTTATTCTGGTGATGAAGGATTAGATAATTAGATATCAGCATTTTCGTGGGTCAGCACATGGGTATTGGTGTCTGTGGTATGCATGTCATTTCATGGAGCAAGTATGCTGTGCATCATTCCAGATTACCTGTCTGAAAGATGAAGCTGTGGTGGTGTGAGTACTTTTTTTATATGATGGAGGAATTCCATCTGGCACATGAAAGTTTTACTCTGCTGATACCCAAAGCAGAGTCACTTGTCTTTGCAGGTAGATGGATTTGGCAGTTTGAATGATGTGTAAATTACCACAAGGTAGACAAAGGTGAAGAATTAGGAAAGGAAGAGATGTGGACCCACAGGCATTAAGTACAAATGGGTAAACAGTGGGTTGCCTCAAGTCAAGTGAGGATGGGGACCTGGTGCATTCACATGACTACAGACCAAAGTCTTCTCCTGGTGCTGACCTCATTCCTACCATAAGCTGCATAAACTCTTCAGCAGAGTCCTGTTAGCAGTCTGCCTGCATTTATATGTCTTCTTTGCTCTTAGCAAATCTGGTTGAAGTCTGCATAGTGCCCTGCTGCTTGTGCTGGGTCTAAATAAATTTTGCAGATTCCAGTGCCAGTCTGATGAAATGCCACTGTTTTTTTCAGGATGTCAGGGTTTCAGTTCAACTGGGCAGAAACACCAATTTGGGGTAGTGGTTTTGGTACACCAATTTGAGATTTCCTGGCCAACACACCAATTTATGTGTGCATTGTTTGGGGAATAAAAAGTGTGAGGGAGAGTGCAATCAATACAGAATCCAGGCGGGTCAATCTTATAGAGAGGCAAAATTAGAGGAAGTGGAGAATATGGATAAAAGAGGTTGAGGGGGGGATACAGGAAATTTGCAGAGGGGGGAAGCTATTGCTGAAAGCAAATTAGATACTAATTCAATGAAAGATTACTTTTTCAAATGACAGGCTTTGAAATAGTGTCAGATTTTGTGAATAGCTCCAGACTACAGACATTCAGATACACATGCAAGCACAGACACATGTAAAAAGGGGGGGGAAATTATTTTTCAACTGAAAACAAATATGTCTTCTTTTAAATTATTGTCCCTTTAAAAGTTAAGCAAAGTTTTTAAGGGAAGGATATTTTAGAGGAGATTATGTGACTAAACAAGTATTTTATTTTGCTTTGACTAAAGCATTATTTGAAACAATTTTTTGTGTTATAACTGATGAAGAAAAAATGTTGTTTTGAAAGAAAAGAGACTAGGAAAGAGGAAAAACAACCATCAGAGAAATGTGATAGCCTAAGTTTGCCTTCTGCTGGAAGTACCTGGCCCTATCCATACCTGAAAGATGTTGGTATAGTTGCCTTGGCTTTAATAGAAATAAGCTTTTTCTTTCCACAACTGGTGATTCTGTGAAAAGAATCATATTCACAAATAACAGTCCCACTTTAAGGACCAAGTGCTTGTCTTCTCATTCAAGGTGATTTTTGTTATTTAACCAGAGGTGGTGTTTATGGCAACAAGATTGGCAGAGTTCAAGGAATGCTAGGATAGCCCTCTCAGGCAACATGGTGTGATTTTTCGGGTGGTCCTCTGCAGGGCCAGGAGTTGGAATCAGTGATCCTTCTGGATCCCTTCTAACTCAGCATATTCTATGATTCTATGATAGTTTTGATGGATTTGTTTAATTAAATCTGGGTTAAGACAAACATGGGTCAGCTTGCTTGCTGTTTTGGGTCCAGGAAAGATGCTTCACAGAAGCTCTGTTTCCATCTCTCTGTGGTACCTGTTGTGCTGTTTTGTGCTGGTGTCAATAAGGATTTACTCATGTTCCCAGTGAGAGCTGTTATTTTCCCCATTACAAGGTGACATGTGACACAAAAGTGCCTAATCCTCTTAATTTGTTTTAATTTCGATGCTCCCTCTGTGAATTTCCTTTACCTGTTGAATACTGTGCTACCCTAGAGTACAGTGGGAGTTACTGCAGGTGGTGGTACAATATACAAATTTGCACTTGTACCTTCTTATCGTTCCTTTATTTACCCCAAATTAACTAGAGAAGCAGGTGCTTCTTAGTCTTTTGCTCATCCCATCAGTCTCAGCTAGCTGGACAGGCTGTGCTTCTCTGACCCCAGGCCAAGCTCCCATTGCCTCCCAAGTGCATATCATAGGTGTCTGTCCCTAGGAAAGGGGGAAGGGTTGGCAGTGGAGGAGCTGGAGAAACAAGAGAGCTTTCTCCCCATGCTCTGGAGCTGCTTGCACATTCAGAGAAAGCCAAAGGCTTACGATGAGACAGAAAGGAAGCCGGAGAAGGGTATATGTGTGGGTAGTGTGTGCAACACTTTCTTCCAGCTCTCCACTGAGCCATGACCCGGTTTCTCCAGGAGATGCCTGCTGTTTTCTTACTTTCCAAGCAAGTTCCTGAGACAATGCTTTGCATGCCAAACAGGGTCAGCCCCTCAGATAGGGAGGGTTCTGAGCAGAACATGCAGTTCCCTCTCCATCTTCTCCACTGTCTCAGCCTCTTCTGTTATTTTTCTTCTTTTCCTTCTCTTTTCCCTTTCTTTGTTCAAAATGAGGAAACAATTTGTATGTGAGGGAAAAAGAAAGGGGAAGTTCCGCAGGTGTTAAATGAAACTTATTGCAATGCCTTCTGGACACTAATTTTTTACTGTTTTTGTTATATCTTGACAGAATCCAAGAAGAAGAAAAAGGATGGCAAGAAGCAAGAGAAGATGCTGGATTAATGGAGTCAATTTGGGCAATATGAGAAAGGGACATCAGCAAACATGATCAGTTAACAGTTTCATTTATACCTAGGCATTTTATGCTAAAATTATTAATAGCTAATGATACCATAGAAGGAAAAAAACACAGAAAAAAATCCTTTTTTTATTACTTTAGTATTTTTAATGTATAACCCTAACAACAATTTTTAGAGGCCTGTAATTAAGAACTCCAAACTAATTTAGAAAATTATTTCTATTGTATATTGAACAATGTAGAGGTTTTTAATTTTTTTTTTCTCAAATCTTGCCATAGGTCTCAATCAGGTAATTAGTCCATGCAAGCAGAACCTGAACCTGTGTGGAGCTCTGCTGAAACCAGTGGTACCCTATGTGAACATAACACTCCGGCTAGATGCATTTATGTTTAAGATTGGGACCTTAAGTCTGAAAAACTGAGGCCTATCTCTTAATTTCTGATTACATAACTGTATGATTTTTTTTTGTTTAAGGAAAGGATGGGGGCATTTTGTTGAATATTTACAAGTATGGGATTTTCTTGGATGTGTGCTTAATGTTCATTCCAAAACGTCACTATCTACAGGTAAAAACCAGTAACACTCCTTTCCTTAACCATATTTTGAATGTTGGCAGTAAATCTAAAATCTTTCAACAATTGGACATAAAAGAGTCCTAATTTTTCATGATTTTCTAGCAATGATTTTTCAAAGTAGAATGATGGCAAAACTTTCCACTTTTCAGTATATCAGTGTTGGTGGATGGTAGTGTCCTCAATTTCACTATAAAAGTTGAAAAATGCTGTATTTTTTTTTTTGTTCATTTTGGCAGAATGGAGAAAATTCTTTTCATAAAAGATCTAGTTGAAATTGCTGTGATTCTGTCTGACCCAGCTCCCTTTTGTATCAGTGGAAATATTCTTGTTGATCTTAATTATAGCTGGTGGGAAATAAAATGAGAAATCTGTTTGGAAGCCACCAGAAGTAGTTCATATTTTTGATCAAAAAATGGACAATTTGTAGGACCTGAAACCAATAGGAATGAAATTATTTTTGGTTTATCTTTTAGTAAAACAGAAGAGAAATATAAAACCAGTATCTTTTGCTTTTTTTCCATTTTTATATAAGCAAAAACACCTTATAAAAAGCTCAGCCAACGTAAAATTAGTTGTGATTTTTTTAAGATATAGTCTGCAGGGGAAAAAAAGAGAAAAATTACAACCAGCTGTTTTTCAGTTTGTTCAGTTTTACTTAATTTAAGTGATTCTGAATCCTGAGAGAAGTCACAAAGCAGAAGGAAGATCTGACAAATGGCTGGTCTGTCTCAAGGTAAAGGATTGTTTAACAAACTGACAACAAGCATACCAAAATTTTTAGAGGAAACATAAGGGATTTCAATGTCCAAATAAAGTTCAGAATCATTGCTTTGTAATTCTAAACGTTGAAATTCAACAGCAAGAAACAAGCTTTGGCGTTTGTGTAGGCTGCAGGCTTGCCTGCTGGTCAAGAGGAATAGTCTCCCTTGTACTCCTGCATGGTACCCACTGACTTCAGTGAAGCTGCAGCAGGCGGTGTTCATCTGAATAAATCACATTTCTCTCTTGGGATTAGCTTGCAGACAAGCAGAGACTTTTTCTTCATACTAAAATCACTTCTCTTTTCTATGCAAAGAAAATGGTAACAATTGTAGAGCTTGTCCTCTTTTTTCTCACATGGAGGGAATGGCTGATCTGGACTCACGGTGAGGCAAGTCCTTCTGTTCCCAAACAATCCTGAAGCCTGCTAGCCAAGGCTGCACATAGCTTAAGGTAGACTAACCTCACAATTATTTCCAGACTCCTAGGGTGTGTTTTTCAGTCTCTGTTGATGTCCTTGCTATTTTGACTGTGCTGTTAGACATACCTGAATCTGTGGTATAGTTAAAAATGTTCCCCACACATGGTGGATGTGCAATGACCAAATCTAAAATCATAAAGGCTCATATTTAGGTCGTTCTGGGTGCTATTTGGTTTGTTCATGGTCTAATCAGGTCTACCTGTGCTTGTGCCTCAGACTTAAACTAATGGTTTGGTAGGTCTGGTTGAAAGCAAAGGGAGAAGGAAACTTTTTTTCACTCACCAAAGGTTTGTCTGTCTAAATGCTGCATCAGTTCGCTTAAAGTGGCTCAGCTTTGAGTTTAAACACTGTTGCACCATTGTCTCACACTGGTTAATCTAGTCCATGTTTCACAGGGAGCTGGCAGGAATTGGGAATGATGTTGAGACCAACACTCTGTCCTTTAGCAAACCTTAGATGTGACTTCTTATTTCCACCTCCGTGAGTATAAAGAAAATAAATTCCCGTGTTTCTTCTGACACCTTATGGTCCTTTTGTTTAACTGCCCATGTGGCTTGTTAAAGGAACATTCCTAATAGTTTTTGAAGGAAGCCAGTCAAGTTCCTATGGTGGCATAGGGCCTTCATGGAGATAGCTTACAGAAAACAAGGAAACAAAACAAAAAATATCATGTTGGGACCAGAAAAAAATTCAGCAAAGGGTGTGAAATAGTAGAATATTTCTTATGTACTACTCAGCCACATAAGTCCAGATCTATATTGGCATCTTGTTGTTGACAGCAATTGGAGTAATAGTTTATAAACGTAAAATGAAGAAAATTTCTAATAAGCCAGAAGAAAACATTCAGTGGAAAGTCTAGCTATGCAGGAGGTGATTAAGTAATTTATGGCAGGACACAAAGAAGATTGAATGGGTCAGTCAGGTCAGCTCTAAAAGGAGGCTCCTGGTACCTAAAAGGAGCCCTTGTGTCACTAGTGACATTAACAAGAAAGCAAAAGCAAGATTCTGAACAAAACCTCTTCCTACCCATCTTGATCAGTTTCTACTTCAGTCATTCTGAAACTTCTCCTTATTTGCTTTCTAATCTTCTACCCTCCCTGCTTTGGGAGGGCAAGCTTTTCTGACAATGCTGTGGGAGCAGCTAGTTCAGATGAAAAGCATGTTTACCCTCTTGGTGCTATCCTATTACAATGAAAAATGACTTAGCATAGCTGTATTGCTTACCTAGTTTAACTGACAGAGATTTGTTTCATGAATGTCCCTCTCGAGGAGTGGTTTACATCTTCATTTGCTACAGCTGTAATAGAGTATGGGGAGGTGATAAAAATCCCCCAAATGACGGCCTTTTCCTGAGCACTCAAATTTCTTAGAAAAGAGATGGATCAGTTGCTGAACATCAGCTAAGGATGAATCTACATCCAGACTCTGGATTCCAGTGAGTTTAAACCTGAATATATTTGGGTATATTTGGGTATATCTCCCTTCCCTTTCTCTAAGCACAGGCAATGCTTCTTTCAGTTGGGCCTGTCTATATCTTGATTTAAAACAGTATTTCAAGACTGGGACATTTTCTGACTTAGACATGTCTTCTGATAGAAATTCCCATAGTGAATGAGAGTCATTGCTTATCAGCCTGGCCTATTTAACAGTCTGTTAAGTGCAGCAAAACTTCTGGGCAAAGCTCCAGGAAGGTAAAGGGTTTGTTGTACATGCAGGTAGATACTAAATTGTAATTTACTGATTTTCATCTTCTAATCCCATAATGACATTCTGGGCTGAACTGTTTTTCAAAGGAGAAAGATAGAAGAAATAAAAGAATAACAATTATATATAAGCAGGCAGCTTTGGAGAGTTGGTCAAGAAGAGACAGATAGGAAGTCAGGAGCATTTTATACAAATTTCTATTGCATGCTCCTTATGTGTGGAAGGCAGAACTAGTGGTTGGCACATTTGTTTTTATGCTTTCCCTGATTTGTGCCTTAATGAAAACTAATCAAACGTAAAGTGTTGCAGAGAGGTGAAGTCCCACTCCAGCCTCAAAAGAAAGTGTTCAAGTGGAGACAAAGTCAAAAGGAGACAATAGCATACAGGCTAATGTCAATGTTGGGGGTGTGACAACATCCTGATTTGCCAAGTCTAGGAACTGCAGAAGCATTAACAATGTAAACTCACCACTTTTCTAAGGCAATATATTGGTGAGGTGGGCACCATTTTGATATCACACAGTAGTCTTTCATGTCTCCCAAATCCTACTAAGAAGAGGAAGCAGTATATCAGTGGAGGTAGGTATCTTGTATTCAATCAATTTTAATTCTCTAGGACTGCACTTCTCTGAAGTTGAGATTGAGTTCTGTCCTTTGCAGAGACAAATTATACCTGTTGCCTGCCTTCCCACACTTATCCATAATTTTGATAGCATTCATAGGTTTTCTGTCAATTCTGTTAAGGCACTCTACTTCTTGGTTAGACTTCTGTGGATGTTGTTGATCTTTCCTCATCCTTGAGACTATATTCTCCATTTCTTCCTGGATTGTTTCAAAACAGCCCCAGGAAGCCCATACCATCAAGTTCCTCCGACTGTGTCCTTCTGAAATTAAAAGACACAGTAGCAACTTGTTAATCACTGTATGACAATGAACAAGGAAGTATGATAATGAGCAAAGCGTTCCTGAATTTGCTGGGAGGATGAATTGCTGGTAAAACTTTCCTCATAACTCTACCTTGTCATGGCTTCCCAGGGGACAGAAATGATCAAGTTAATATCTCAGAAATTAGAGACATTGATGCAGCAGTGTCTGCCTTCAAGCAAAAAAACACAGAAAACAGAAAACTACCTTAATTAGATAAGTAGTGGCAAGAAGCTGTATCCTTTACCACTGTCCTCTTTTATCATCAAATTATGATGGTGCATAGAGTTTCAGGTATAGTGAAAGATTTGCCTGAACAGGTGTAGAGCATGGAGAGAGCCTATTCCACCCATGGGTGTTTGCATTTGGAGAAGATGTAGGTAGTCTCAGTCACAGCAGAATCAAACTTTGCTTTTGGACCAAAACTAAACAATGCTGACATCTAATAATTTTCCTAATGGCCCCCTTCTGCCACTCTTCACAAAGGGCCATCTATCTTGTGGCCTCATCACTCTGAACTGAGCAAAAATCTGGGAAAACAGGAGAATTCAACTATATCAGCTAGTATTATCTTATTGCTGGGGTTGTACAATCCTTTAGTCCTTTCTGTAGTTTGCTATTTAAAATTGAGTGTCTTGGAGTCCCAAATGGCTAAAGAACTCTGTAAGTATCTCCTAGCCTTTAAGCCTCTTGGCTTTGCGTGAGTGATGTGTGTAAAAGCTGCACCTACAGATTTGACCCTTTTCTTAAAAAACCTATGATAACAAATAAAACCCACAACAAAACTGAATACATATCCAATGAGTGGATTTATTGCTGAGCTAAAAACAGAGGCTCACAAGTATTCCCATTTCAGAGGTCATTGAAAGTTAAAGACTGTACAAAACCCTTAACCCTGAATTCAGTGATGAAAAGCTAGGAAAATGGGTGGCCTCTGCAGGGTTCTTTTACCCACAGCCAATTTAATTCAATTAATTTTTCTGTTCAAACTCCATTGCTCTAATCTACCTGGCAACAAGACATTATTTAACTTTTCTCATTAGGTCATTCTTTTCATTCCCCATATTACAATTATGTAGTTCATCTAGACTTTTACAGCTGAAGGAGATGGCTGTGATAGTCCAGAGTGTGTTGTGGTTGCTGAGGTGGTCTGAAGCAGAGACAGGCTGCAGCTTGGAGCTGGAATCCACCTAATGCAGATGGCAGCATCAGACACAGCAGTTCTCTAAATCCACACACATGCATACTGCATATTTATATATACATTCATACATGGGGGAGCAAAACTCTGTAAAGGTGCATGCATAACTCTAAATGTGAATCACAACCAGTGCTGCCACGTTTTCAGGCTGTGGTTGAAATGAAAGAGCTTTTTATCCTGTGCTGTTATTTAAGTGAGGGTACACAAGTAGAATGAAGAGCTAGATTTCTTCCTACTTGCCAGCACTTCAGTTTAAGAATGGCTGTGTCCAAGGGAATTGCAAACCACATGCCAATGTAATAGCCATAAGGACTTACTATCATAGTGATGTTCTCTTCTGTCAGAGCCAGTACACGCAAGGGCTCTGTTTAAAGTGGATAAACTGCTTCAGTTAGGTGTGAACATAGAAACACAGGCAGGAAAAGTCTTTTTCTCTGCCAATAAAAAGTGAGTAAAATGGGTAAAGATGGAAAAACAAAAGAGAGAAACTGTATTAATTCTTGTAGTTTGAGTGGTAAACTGAAAGGAGAAATGAAAGTCAAAATAACAAAGCCTGAATATCATGTTCAATGGATTTCTAATTCTGTATATATCTATTAAACCAGTGCTATATATCTTCTTATGGGTTACTTTCTTTTCCTGTTCCTTTTCCTTTTTTTTCCAGTTTGTATATTGATTTTGTAAGCTAGCAGTGTGTTACCTTTTCAATTTTTTAAAACTTGTATGAAAGCCATATATCTGTATTGTAGAACAAAAACATTAATCCTGTAACGTCTCTTAATGTTTCCCTTAGCTCTGTGGGATTTGGGGGGGCTCTAGCGAATGTATATGTTTACCAATTGTATCAGCATAATTTTCTTGCTCTTAGTGGCGATAAAGAATTAAATAAACTAATACACAGACACGTGGTGTCCTCATTTGGTTGTGGAAACTGTTTCTGGAGTTTCTTGAATTAATTCTAAATACCTAATGGTATCTCTTTATTGCATTAATTTTTGTCGTCTGTAGGTGTTGCTTGTCACACAAACAGATTTGTAAATTCAGAAAAAGTTTTAGTCTGTAGAAAGAGGTCTGCCAGAAAGTGAATCTAGCAGGAAACATTTCTTTGGTTTGTGCCCACTAAAGGCTGTCTGTCTCAATTTCCTGGCACTTTTCAGTTCTTTTAAGCAGCTTGTTTCAGCATAGAGTTATTTCAACCTGTGTGATAGTGACACAATGATTGGATTACAAATGAAGGGTTTGGTTTTTTAAAAAATTGCATTTTCAGGTAAACAGTAGTAAACCCTTATTCCCAGCACTGTCATGCTCAGCTGTTTTACTTTAGCAGTGACTTTAATGTGTGTGTGTGTGTCTGCTCATGGGATCTAGATGTTCAACCTTGGTCAAGTGCAGGGGATGCTGCTCCAGGGTCCACAGTGGGGTCAGTAAGGTGAAGTGGCTGCCTGGGGATGTGCTCCATGCAACAGGAATCTCCACCTGGAAGGGTGAAGACCTGCTTCCAATTTCTCCTCAAAGCATTTATGGCAGAGGTAGTAACCAAAGAGATGTAACATGAGGCAATATTATCCCTATTATCGTTTACTCCTTCCTGTCTTTTTATTTCTTCCTTGCTTGCTTTCTTCCTTTCTTCCACTTTCTCCTTGGGCTTAGGACTCACAGTGCTTAAGTGATTACCTGAGAAGAAACCTGTCCATGATGTCTGCAATTGCATAAAGTCACTGCTGTAAATAGTCCTTAAACTTCTGTGGAGCTAAAAGATATGGGAAGAAATTCTGGGAGAAGTGATTTTGAAAGGTGAGAATAGAATCCCTGATGTAAAGATCAAAACAACAAAAAATTGGGCATGTGTATTAGAAAAAGGCACAAGAAAGGGGCCCTGAAGAATCCTGTCCCAAATATAGGTTTGCCTGGGTGGTTGCTGGAACTGGCTGCAAGGTAAGCCAAGTATCTCTGACATATAAAAATATATAGGTCATATATATATAGTATATCTGACAAAGTGTACTAAAAATATTTATGTTGAATTCAGGACTTGATTTTGGATATGCTCCAAATGTGAACTGGCCCATTTTCAGCATGGAAAAATGTGTTGAGGCTTATGATATAATGCTCAAAGATCCTAAAATATGTAATATCTCAGTCCTGTAACAATTTACATGAGTGCTACTGACTCAACAGGACACTTCCCAGTGACAAAAGGGGTGGCAAGACCAGGTCTCCATTTATCCTTAGCTGGGAATTAAATGCCAGGTTTGTTCTTTGCTGCTGTCCTTCTTTGCTGACAGGGGTCCATCACACCCCCTATATAACTGAGTGTCTCAGAGACAAAACACACACGCCCTCAGATAAAGACCGTTTTCTAAGTAGCTGAATTTGAATTGGGCCTGGGTTATCACATCTGCTACTTGCTGTCTTATCAGGAAAGCTCCCTAAATAAGCTACTGCTCTCTGCTCACATGCAAAGAAACAAGGCCAATCAATTTTCTGCAACCTTTTATATAAGGGTCACAGTAAACTGGTACAGCATAGTAAGAAAAAGGCAATGGAAAAGGCAGCCACCTTCCTACTTCGTAGCATTTATGCTACAGGTCTCTAGAGACTTGATCAAGGGAGATAAAAAACAGTCTAATCTTAGATCCAGATATATACTTTATTTGCTGTTGTTATTAGCAGCAATTACAACAATTATGTAACAACCATTATTATGATTTATGCTGTAGTTTAGTGATACACTCTCAGTTAATACATTTGATTCAGAGGTTTTCATGCAGTTTGTCTGTGCTAAGCTTCCACCACCCCAGTGTGTGGGATCGGAGGTTAATCTCAGAGGCTGTCCTTAAGCTCCCTCTGTAGTCAATGGAGCATGACAAGTCCATTCAGAAGGTGATTCAGACGCGAGGGCTAATTTAGCAAACCTGAAAGATGTCAGAAAGGGCCTCTTTCCTTGCTAGATGCTGAGGTAGCTTAGAGAAGTTAAGTGTATGAGGCTGACTGGAATTTTGCTTGGTAGTTTGCCCTTCCAATACGGTTGCAAGCTCCTAAACTGGAGGCCAGCACTTCAAACGTCTTTAGGAATTTAAAAACTAGAGTTTCTTAACATCTCTGAATACAAGGACCCAAATATGTAAAAGGCAAGTGGATTACAGCCATGTGTTGTGGCAGTGAGTGAATTTATCTGATGTCCCAGTGCAAAACTGCCCTGGCAGATGTTAGGACTGCCCACATAGCATAGCTGAGAGGGACCAAAGAGTGGGAGAGGGGTGACAGTGGAGATTCACTGTCTCTTCCTTGGCCCTGACATTGGTACTGAGGAGAGGGGAGACCCCGCTTTTGTTCACTTTGCCCTGGCTGAGGGAGGGAGGGAGGGAGGCTGAGCTCGTGTCCCCTGCCGAGCTCCGGGCCCTTTGTGGCACTCAGCAGGTGCCAGGGGAAGCTCCTGTCCCCGGCTGAATGCGCGGGTGGATGTGGATGCCCCGCTCCTTTCACGGCCGCCCTGGGAGCCAGGGCGAAGCTGCATTTCTCAACAGCAGGCCAGTAATTCCTGCAAACAAGCAAGCACAGGAAAGGGCCGTGGAGTGAGAATGGGGATAGTTGGGAATAGCTCTGCAGAGCTGCTCCTTATCTCGCTTTCCCGCTTACAGGTTTAGGGCTGCATCCCACAAGGTGATCAGCATCTCCTGAGAGAGCTCAAACTGGTACCTTAACTACTTTTCTCTGTGAAAAAGCTCATCTGGACATCTTTGAAAGTCTTCAGTTGAAAAGGACTACATAAACTTAATTATACCAGCACCCACCTCTTCTGCACACCCCAGTTCCTCTCTGTTTGAGGTGGGTGAGCTGTCACGAGCCCAATGCTCTTCACCCTGCTCCCATATCAGCAGATGCACTGACAGGGGCTCTCAGCCAAACGCCTGGTGTGTGGGAGCCTCTGCCAGGACAAAATCACATATTTAGCTCTCTGTGCCAGTGCCAGCTGGGAAGTGTGAACACCAGAGAGAGCAGGCCTGGGGCTGCAGCTGGCTGGCTGTGCTATTGATCCAGAGGATCAGCCAGTGTCAGAGAGCTTCAGAAAAACAGAATTAAGCCCAGACAACCAGAGAATCATTGAGGTTAGAAAAGACCTTTTATATCATCAAATCCAACCATTTAAGCTGGAAATGCCACATCCTTGAGTTAGAGCAGAAGGGTTGGGTGCTGAATTTGCCTCATGCTTTTAATACCTAGAGTAGGTTTATAAAAAAGAGAGAGGGTGACTTTTTACACAGGCAGATAGTGATAGGTCAAATGGGAATTATTTTTAACTAAAAGAAGCTGCCTTTAGACGTGCAGAGACACTTTGTACATATCAATGGAAAAAGAAACAATTGTGTGTATAAGAGTCTGATTTTTTTGTTGCCAACCAGCATGTAATTAGGAAGTACTAAACTAACATTCCTACAAGTCACAACTTTCTATTCACAAGAAAGTCTTTGGCACTGAACCACAGCCATGCTGTGGGAAGAGAGTTGGACAATTCATGGATGTGATTGATCATTTTCAGTCATTCTACCCCAGTGACAAAAAGGGATAGCCACTATCTACATCAGAAAGTCAGCTTAAACTATGTGAGGAAAGGAGAAAATGAGAAATTATGAATAAACACGGGATAAGAAAGGTAACAGGTTCACAGTGAAGTGCATAAAGAATATGAGCCACAAGTAAACTGAACTTTTAAGCTTTGTTTATACTTCGGAGGAGGTTTTGCCTGGCAAGTTGGAGAGATGACAGCGTAAGTTTTTTTCCTACATATCTAGTGCTTGCAGTGCACACCCTGGCCTCTTACCAGGGAAGGAGAAGTTTTTTTCATAGGGCTTGCAAAACAGCACTCACAAAATCAGGCAGGCTACTGCTCAAAATGGTCAACAGCTCTGCACCAAGAGATTTCAAAGGGCAGGGAGAATGGATTGCAGGTACCTTTTGGCTTGGAATGAGAAGCTGAAATAAACTCTCTTGCTTAATATCGTACATCACTGTAAACACCCAGTAAGATCCGAACATGCCATGCTCATATCTTGCCAAGAGCTTAGGGACTTCAGCTCACCTCTCTGGTGAAAGACCTCTGCTTTGTCTCTCTGCTCTCTGTCAAAGCACATTATGCCTCTTGAAGGTACTTGCTTTCTAATCTTCACCTCATTAGAAGGGCTGGCTCCAAAACACGTATTTAACAGTCATGGGATGGAGCTAAAGGCTTTTCTCCACTCATTAGCTTTCTACATATGAATTCTGTTAATGACAACCTTCATACTCCTTTTCTAATTGCTTGAATATTGGAAATAATTAGAAAGAAATCTTGACTTCTTTTCTATGCAGCTGTAAGGAAACAGTAAAGGAAGAGTTAGCACTAGCTGCTTTTCAAAATGACTGGTTTGGAAGAGCCCTGCTTCAGATAAATATCTTCCCTCTTGGCCCTCTGGGAAATGCTTGACCTAATCCTGAATATTCTTTACCCAGCTGCAGCATCCCAGGAGCAGGACACTCTCCAAGAGGCATCATGTTTACAAGCAACATTTGCGACAGCTTTTATCTCCATTTCTCCCCCAAGAGTGGGCTGTAAAGAAATTACATGGGATGGTGAAGACAAATGCAATTCATGTTCTCATCCTGCTTTATTTCTTTATCCACTATTTGTGCTAATGATGCCCTGCAGAGTTAATTTCTGTCCCAGGTAGAGAATGTATTGGAGATGATAATTTTACACAATGCTTATTCCAGTCTGTGTGTGCTCAGGGACCAGGTTGCACCTGGTGGGTGATGCAAAAGGATGGAGAGACCCGATGCATACCCCAAGGAGACCTTGTTTTAGGGTGAAATACCTATGGTACTGTGCCTATATCTCTAACTGCATGTCTGTATATAATGTAATGGTTTTAATTTGATATAACATATTAGTATGGGAAAAATTCAGGGGAGGATAATGTTGGGGGTTGAATTGTTCCCTTTTCTTTCTGTGGAATTTTTCCCATTGTTATGCTAAGTATTTGTGGCTACACCTTAGCAGCAATAGTTTTCTCTTGCAGAGGGGTGGGGGATGGGGGACACCAGAAAAGAAAAGGTGGGACAGGGGCCTGGGCTCTTGTTCTCGCTCTCACTTGGCTCATGGAGTGGTAGGGGGATGGCCCGTGCTCCAATCTAGCATCTTCCCCACCATCCTAACGCCGGAGCCACATTCCCTACCGTCAAACACCGCTCTGCTCCTCTCCCACTTTATCCTACTATCTCCGGGCACTCTGCCAAGCACCACGACCGACACCGTGAGGGGGGAGTCGCTCCCCCATCCCTCTCAGCCCTGGGCCGCTGCAGCCATCCCCCAGCCCCTTCAGCTGCGCGGGCCCTGCCCTGCCCACAGCACCGGGAACTGAGCGCAGGGAGAGAGGGCCTGTGGCCAAAAGGGACTGGAGCTGAGCTATTCTGTTCTGTTGTCAATTTTTATAGCTGTTGTTGTTTCTGCTATTTTGCCTTGTTAGATATCAGGAAAGAACTGTTATTCCTATCCCCGTATCTCCTACCTGAAAGCCTCTGATTTGAAACTATAATAATTAGAAGGGAGGGGGTTGCATTCTGCATCTCAGAAAAGGGGTTCTTGCCTTTCCTTAGCAAAATACCTGTCTTTCAAACCAAGACACAGTCGTGCTGTTAAATATACATCAGTCATACTTTTTAAATATACATATATAGATTTCAATATATAGCCTGTACTGAAGTATACTTTTACATGGTTTATATGTGTATTTTATGGGTTCTCTGTTAGAAACTCAGTGACACTTAAGTTATGGAACTGTTTCTATTCAGGTTGCTATAGTTAAAAATCTAAACAGGTTAGAATAGTGGTTGGACAAATTAATAGGAAAAATACCCCAAAACTTTCTGGACTGATAAATACAAAGCTGCTGTCTTTAATTTAAGAAATCTCCAAGACGTAGCTCTTAAGTTGGTAGTACACATTAATTAGGAGTTCAGAGGTTGCCTTCCTTGTCATGAGTTTGTTCTTTCCCCTGATGCCATGGTCACTGTCTGTACTGACAACTCATAAGGCTGGAATGATGCTTGACCTCGAAAACTGCCTTACAGTACCAGACCCAACAGGCAAAACAAGACAAAAAATAGCAGATAAACCAGAAGTGTTGTGGGACAATAACCAAAAAAATAGAGAAAGGGATGAGACCACAAAACTTTCCAGCCATGTAGAGACAGCACGCAGAGTTTGCTGGATTTTACCACCTACCCGGTTGTTTCGCCTCGTGTTTTTTTGTAATGTTTCCAATATTTAACTGTAAGATATTGAGTCTCATACTGCAATTTTTATTAAACAACATTTCCTTCTGTTTCCCTGCCACAGCAATCTGGTGTCAGTGAGCACAGTGGAATAGAGCTCCAGGAGAGCAAAGAGAGCAGCAAGCCCCTAGGGACCAGCACTCAGAGGCATTCCCAGGGAGCCTGTGAAGGTGAGGGCTGCTGCCATCCTTTCCTATCTTCTGTTCTCCTCTGCTCTGGAACCCTGTCACAGAATTGAGTAAAGCCTGAAATGTCATGTACCAGTCCTATATTAGTGCTTTTAAGCTGTGATAGTTATCCTATATTCACTAATATTTTTTAAATGAGCAAATAATTCTCACACATTTTTTTACATTTGATCCCACTCTTCTATAAGTCTGTTGTTCCTAAACAGCTCCTACATGCTGTTCTACATGGATGCTTTCATTACTGGAAATCAATTGCAAGCATTTTCCTGAAGGGATTTGTTGTGTGACGTCTTGGTGGCTTTTCAGCTATGCACTTGCAATATGGCATGAACTGCTCTGTCTCTAAGTGAGCCTGTGAAACTATTAGAACTGCCTTGCTGGCAGAAAATATTTTCAGATTCAAAAATTGACATAGATGAGCTATTTATTCTGACTTTTTCTCTTTTTTTTGTCAGCAAACCTCACTGCTGGGTTCTTTCCAGAGAGCTAACAGAAAAAGGGCTTCTGTGCATTCAGTGGGAACCCACTTATAATCTGAATTACTATTAGTAGAAGACATTTTGCACTTGATTTAATGAGAGTTTTTGGTTTTATCTGAGACTCCATGTCTTTTTACTTTTGGCTAAATTTCCACTGAACTACATGGAAGCCTGACAATCAGAGGAATTGAACCATCATGCCTCAGTTTCAACAGTTACAAATTTTTTTATTTGAAGCTGGGAAATTTCAGTAACAGGTGAATATCCCTGCACAGATAATGATTTTTCATACTCTGAAACATAAATGGGAAGATTGTCTTTCTGCCAAAGGAATGTGTTTATCTGCTTTTATTTCCCTGTAATGTAGTTGCAGTTTGAACCCGTTTATAAAGTGCTGGCATGTACTCTGAATGCAAACCAGCCATTGCTGTCAGGTTGGTATGTCCCGTGACCCCATAAGCAGACAATAAAATTGTACTACTGTGTCCATACATTGCTGAAGAGACAATAAGCTCTCCAGGAAAGTGAAAAAAATCCAGGCAATTCAGGGGTCAAGTAATAACTTGAAGCTTTTCTCTTCAGTAATGGCTAAAAATATACAGTTTGCCTATAATGCAAGTGAACTTGATCAAAAGACACATCATTAGCTTATAATGAAATGATTTTGTCTTCACTTATTTCTGTCTTGAATACATAATTATTGATTTTTTTCATTATTCCCATTCTTTACATTGTCATGCAATTTTCAAGACAGAGTGAACTCCATAAATTCGTCCCCTCTTACTGTAGTAGCTGTGAAAACACGTTTCCAGCTTTTAGCTGTCTCTGCTGTTTGAGATGGCCTCCTATTGCAAACACAGTAATAACAAGACAGTCTGCTGTAATTTCCCAGGCATCCAGGAGGAATCCCAAGGGCTGACTGGTCTCCCAGCACAGCCATATTTTTCTCCATAGAATAAAGAGTCTAGAAAAGATAAATTACTGGGTGGACTAGAGAAGATGTTTTGGTGCTAGACAGTCTGTTCCTGTTGTGCAGGCATCAGACCTTTATTTTAATTTTCAAAAGGGTCCCTGCCACATAGTGCAGTGCTTTGCAGGGTTAAAAGCTGCTCAGGGCAGCTTTTAACTGGGACAACTTCATGGTTGCTTTTTTATCGGTTTTGGTCCTTTCTAATCTGGCAGCACTTTTGGCCGAGCTCTTCTGCTTGGACACCCTCAGGAAATTCCTGCTGTACTTGCTGTCAGGTATTGTGGTGACTTCATCTCATTTTTACATCTGTCACAGTAATGTCCCTTGCCATCTTTACAGGAAAATCAAGTGAAGATTGAGAGAGTGTGTTAGGGGAAAAACAGGGCTGCAAGTCATTGTATTGAGCTGATAAAACCTTTGGCAAGTGAGAGCAAATCTACCTTATGGACTATGTAAAAAAGCAACCATTATCATCCTAGCATTTTGCTTTATTCAGTGTCCTTTTTCCATCCCAATGTCATTTGATTTGTCATTTATACCAGGGGAATAATGTAAAAGCTTTCTCGGTATATATTTCTCCTTCAGCTCCATTGTCTATGAGCAGTTAGGTTGGAGACCAGACAGATTGCCCTGGGACACTAATTAATGCACAGCATTTACTGACATTGCAACATATTAAAACCAATTACACTTCCATTATACTCATCTACTTTACCCCTTCCTGTATATGTGCCTGTTGAATCCAGTCAGTAAAATCAGTTACCAGCCTGTCAGCAAGGCAGTGAAATCCATCCAGAAAACTCTTTCTGATTTGGAAGTTTTCTCCAAAGGGCAGCAAAGAAAAAAGAAGCTGGAACAGGGCCCCTTCATTAATCCAGCTTCCCCTAGGAATGGTCTGGCCACAGTTCCCTCATGTGGTGAATTTTCTTTTTTTTTTTTTTTGCTTTTCTATTTCATAGTAGTGTGGGATGACTGAAAGAGCAGTTACTGAGAAAAAGGAAAGGTTTACAACTGCACAAACTGACTCCTAAGCGGAAAGACTTGCTTTAGTTAAATAGCAAATATTCTGGAATCAAAGTGATGCTTCAGAAATATTCTATTAGTGGAATTATTCTGGAATAATTCTATTTCTGTATCTAATGCCTTGTTCTTGTAATTTTTACATGGGAGCAGAAACAGAGGTTGCAGCATCCACAGTCAAGCATGCTGTGCATGAAGCAGGTCAGTGTCCCACTTGCTGGGAAAGTGCATGCAGTGATAACTAAAAGTGAGGCTCAAGGTTCTCAACAAGGAGAGGAACTGGGAATCTCTTAGGAGGGAGGGACACTTAATGCTACTAGGGAGGAAACAGGAATGAGCCCGGGTCCAGGTGGAACAAAGAAGAGAAGAGGGAAGAAAAAGGGTGGTGTGGGTGCTGTTATATCAGCAGTATTTTATTTGCTGTTGAGTGTTAGTCTTGTACACTTCTTTGGCCAGGCTGTTGTTGGTGCCTGGATTCTTGAACAGTGACAACTTTTAGGTACAGCTGTATCTAAGGTGCACAGTCAAGAACATTTCTAAAATTGACAGCTGATTTTAATAGCTTGGAGCTTTCAAGCATGAAGGGAAGAGTAAAAAAAACCTTTTCTACTAAAATGTTTACACAAGTGTCAAAGCAGGCTATTTTATTCTTTTCTACAGTAAAGAAGAAATAAACCAAACCAGACAATCCAAAGAAGAGAAGAATGAAAGAGCTTTTTATCCAGGCTCTTCCCTTCTGTTCGCCACTCCCTATTCTCTGCAACAAAAAAAAATTATTGAATCGTAAAAGATGGGAAATCCAGCATCACAGATTACAAGGACATGCTGCACATCCACTTGCGTTATCAGGTGACAGAACAGCCTTCTAGTCCCAGCTCCAGCTAGCCCTTTCAGAGCCCTGTTAGCAGCAACCTGGCTGAGCACGGCACCCTGATGAGGCTAGGCTGATCCCTATTGTTTGGCCATTGCTTTTCATCCCCGTGCCATCACTCTGCTGTGAGTGGCAGCAGGCAAGGGCTGTGCTTTTGATCAGAGGAACTTTCTGAGGTGAAGTTGTGTGCAGCCTCACAGATGAGGATTTAAAGAAGCAGTAGTCACAAAATGAAGAGATTGAGATTATAATCCTCACACCAGCCATGAATCCAAAACGCACCAGGAAATGGTGCAAAGAGGAAAATGAACCACTTTAGTGCAGAGTTCAGTCTCATATATCTTTCTTTACATTAATTTTTTTTCTTTATAGATGGACGCAACTTGCTGAAGGATTAGCACTTTTGTTTCTGATTTAGTTTTTTTCGTTTTTCAGCTCTAACATCATACTGAATTTTTTGTTTTATTTCTAGACAAGGTACATTGGAAGAAGAGAATATGTGTGTGTGGTGCTCCCCAGTAAATTAGGATTATATTTGTTTTGTACTTTGAAAATGTCGTATGGATACCTGAGACAATTTTAATCATAATATCTTATAGACATCTTATTTTAATCATAGTATCTTATCTTATAGGCCAAAGAATCATGCGGTTCTTCAGCTACACTATTGCATGGATTAATTACTCTGTTTATGATAGCAGGGTTGCTGCTGATACCTGAACTACGTCTTAGAGGTTACCTGAGAGATGTTATAGTCCATGCAGGTGTGAGCATGCACTTAACAATAGGTCACTGAATTACAGTGCAGTATCAGCCAAAAAAAGCAGTAATAGAGGGATTTGGCAGCAGGCATAGTTTGAAAGGACAACGTGGATTTTGCATGCTGCAAAGATTTCTAAGATGCTGGAGAAACAGCAGCCGCAGCTACTAGCAACAATCTAAATACAAGTCTGTGTGAGCAATAAAAGTGAAGATAGCACAGAAGCTTCTGTTATTATTAATCATTGCAGAGATGGAGTAGGGAAGGCAGGGAATTCTGAGTCTGGTTTGTTGGATTTGAATGCATGGAGAAACTTGGAGCTGTGACAGTTTGGGAGGGCATCCTGCCACAGTGGGCCTTACATTTTGCCCTTCCAAGGTCATATTTAAAACTGTACAGTGTGAATGCACTTGCTAGGAAGCCAATGAGATTTAAAAGCAGTCCAGAAACATTCAAGCTGCCTTTAACTCTGTCTCAGAATGGCCAGTGTTCCCAGCCCATCACCAAGCAACTTGGAGGTACACGGAGCTTTTTAATGCAAGGCATTTTAGCACAGTCCAAAGATGCTGTCATGACACATGCCAGCAGTGATTCACTGCCTCTCAGCTGCCACGTGATTACCTCCCTCCATACATCCTCTCTAATTATTGTTTCCTTTTTTTAAAAAACAAAATCATTGTGTTCTGATCTTTATCATAAAAAGCCATCAACTGGCCAAAAAAGATAGTACCTGGTAAAATTTTCCCTTTTTTTTTTAAGCTCGTCTGTCTTCTTTCAAACTGAGCTATGCAAAGCTCTAGTGCAGCCTGACAAGTTCTGACTGCTGAGATTTCACAGACACTGAGGGAATGATGGTGGGAGGGAGCAGGGGAATTGTTCCTGTAAGGGTTTTGCTTCAAGCTGCTGCATTCTACAGAAGCTCTCACAGACACCTTGCAACTGAGGCAGGGCAGGCAGCTAAAATGGAACAGAGGGAGCAATCAAGAGGAAAGCAGTGTAGGCATAGAAAAATATGTTGGTATGTTGCATACTTCAATGTAAGAAAAGCTGCTGACTTAAACAGCCAAAAGAGTGAAAACTTATTTTTGTAATGAGACTTGCCCTTGGAAAGGAAGCAGGAGGTCCTTGAGTCATGATTTAGAGTGTTTTATTTTGAGGCAGAGGACTTATTTTACTGATTGAAACTGGATTGAAGGATTACTGTGCTACAAGCAGGCCATCTGTCCATAACTGTATTAGACATGATAATGTTCTTTTCTTCACCACTATTAATACCAAGGCTCCAGTTGGCCTGCTCCTCTGCATCGTCTGCCTGGATCTGCCTGGTAAACGGGCGCTACATGAGACTGCTCTATTCCTAAGATAAAAGTATGTTACCGAGTCTAAAAACTCCCATTGCAGTGTGAGTGAAGGAAAGGCAGCTTCTCTCTTTTGCCATGCAAGATGCAAACCCCTGGTAGCTGGAAAGATTTGTCGGTCAGTGCTCAGCAGCAGAACTGGACCTCTCTACACTGGTGACGCCATTCAGACTTTCATTGCATCAGGACAGTGTCTTCGTACTTTTTTTCATATAACTTAGGCAATTCTTAACTGAAGAGATTTGGAGAAGGATTTGTTACTTTCTTGTGTAGGTCTCCAGCTCCCTGCCAGGTGCAATTACAACTGTTGGCATATTTAGGATGAAAGACAGTGTTTTATGGGTTGTGCAAGAACGGTGAAAAGAGAGATCTGTAGAAGAAGCAAAATTTCAGCTTATTTGCCTCTTTGGTTGTGACACATTTTATTTTGCCAAAGGAAGCAAGTAATAAGTAGCATTTAATTATCAGAATACCCAGGGATACAAATGCACTGTGATTATACTGGGACTTTCTTCTGCCACTATCTGGATCAGCAATTGAGTTTACAGCTGGAAAAATGTCTCTTCTTTTACCTTTATTCTCAGTTGGTACCTTTCCAGATGGCAGATAGGAGCCAAACTTATTTTCAGTTGTCAAGCTCTATTTCTTAAACAGAAGCTGCTGTAGAGACTCCTCTTTCTCCTAAGTTATAGCAGATTCACTCAGGAGCAGGAAAACACTCAGGACCCATCTTGCTCCAGAGATTTTTTTGCAGTTTTCTGGCAAATATTTACCCAGCCTTCATGTCACTGGATGAGCAGCCACCAGGGGAATTTGTTATGGCTCTTCACCAGCTATAGTTTCTTCTTCCCCAGTTAGTGTTCAGGTGAGCACTATCTGCCCTTTCTTCTACATTGTCTACGCTGATGTCCCCAGCTCCTGAGCTCTGGTTTTCTCTTGCCAGGAGCTCAGACCTCCTGGAGCTGCTGGTGTCTGGGCAGAAATTGTGGAAGAAACAGTTCTTCCTGCAGCTTCTCAGAGCAAGGGACATGTCTCCCTTCTGCTGGGCCATTGTATTGAGACACTATCATTACTTTAGTTCTGAATCTGTGAGATACCCCACAGTGCAGGTTGTCTTAATGCAGAGGAAGTGAGGTTACAAAATAACAGTGTGTGCAGTGTCATTATAAAAAAGAAAAAGAAAAAAGAATATTCCTTGGGCACAATGGTATAATTTTGTCAATATTCTCTAACTCAATAAACAAGGAATAGAGAATTGATTCATTGCTAGTTGAAAAAAGAACCACAATTCTCACTAATAACATTTCTCGTTTCTGATTTGACAATGGCTGATGGCAGCTTTTATAGACCAGTCTCTGCTGAGCACACATCTGCAAGGAAATAGACCTGTGAGTTAATGTATTGTAGTGACTTAGCTCAGGAATAATTTGTACAAATTTATGGCAAAGGCCACATCAAACACACAAAGCCTGCTCTGACAGCAGCTAGTGAGGCACAGGCCCAGAGGAGGTAGGTGACTTCCCCGTGCACTTCAGTCGGACTGCACAAGGTGCCCTGCTCTTCCAGCTGAGCCTAGACTGAAAACAAATTTAAACCAACCCTTTGCCACAGCTACTTTTTGGTAGTGAGTTCTCACTTGCACATGTAATTCCCACTTGAGTTAATGCTCTTAACTGCAAGGAAGGATTGCACAGCTTAGCACCATGCTGTGGGATGAGAAGAGGAAAAATGAGTGAAGATCCCATATGCGAGGAAAGTAAATCTCAATGAATTCCTGGTGCCAAAGGAGAATTTCTAAGGTTCTCCTTGGCTCAGAATTTCAAAGAAAAATATTGTCCTGAGGAGAGGTACTCCTGGCTGGGTTTGCTCTTTGTGGTAAAATGCTTTTGTAGTTCTATTTCTGATGGAGGATGTGTACGGCTCAAGGGTAGTCAAGGCTCTGTATTGAAGGCCAAATTTTAACATAAGAGGCTATGTTACTGTGATCACTTCATGCTTCTTCCTTCTCCAGGTGCGCACTGAGTCACTGAGCCTTTTAACATAGCTTGAGTGAAGATGTTTCAAAAAAGGTATTTCAGGTTTGTCTCCAGTAAGCAATTAAACCAGTTTTAAGTAAAAAATAAAATAAAATTATTTTCCTTGCAAATTGTTGTCAGGTGATTTATAAAACTAGTATGTGTGAGCCTAAATAAGCTTGATTAACAGCAGAGAGTGGACTGTTTTTCTGGATGCATCAGATTGTTCGAATAGAGAGACAATCTCAAGGGCTGTAGCTTTTCCACTTCTGTGGGTTAACTGTTTGTTAGTACAAGGAGGGCTGATTATGCCACTGCTCTGGGCATGCAAGTGCAGAGTGAACCCAGGGAAATATCTCATAGCGTGTCACCACAGGAACAGGCAGTCCTTCCTCAGTGGTCCTGCAGAGTCACAGGCTAACATGCAGTCTGAGAAAAACTGATTTTCAAGTCTAAAGATTGTTAAAGGATGCATGGGAGCCTCTCGGTAAAGCCATGTAAGTGTATCTTCTGATGGACTTTGGCACAGAAGAGGTTCACTCTGTTAGGATCAACATGTTCCCTGAGAAAAAAAAAATCCTGTTCACTCACCAAGCTCTCATTCAGGCTTGAGGGACCTGTTTTTTAAGTTTTAATACCCTCTTCCAGGAGAAAAAATGTATGAGTTTGTTTCTGGAGGAATGTAAGTTTTCAGTTCTATCAAAAGGAACTGCCCTTTTGTGGATCTCAAATCCACAAGATTTCCATGCCGTGGAAATCTTTCCTTTGCCATGACCAAACTGCAACAAAGACATGATGTGATACTGCATGCTGAGGCTTTCTTGTCCTCAGTAAAAATATGTGAAAGGTAGGGTCAAGCAAAATGGAGATATCTTCTAATCTAATGAAATGCAATCCCCTATAAGTGAAAATAGCTTGCTTGATACCTTTTCTAGAGAAAAGAAGAATGAATCAAGAAAACTAAGAAAATATTAGGCTGTGCACAGCACAAGAGGTGGTTTGCTTTCCTTTTCATCTGAGTGCAGACTGAGTCTGGTCCCTAGAAATCTACACTTTCTCCGATAGGATATCATCAGCTGTCACTCACCCGCATTCTCCTGGTAGTGAAAAACTGATTACTCACATGTATGTAGAAACCTATGGATAAAATGGTAGATGCTGCAAACTTTTGTTTTCAGTTTCTACTTCTGAGGTACCAGAAGGCAAATTGTTCGTTGGGGAGGATAAACAAATTTGATATAGACAAATGAAAATGGCAAATACTGTCCACTCTGCTGGTTCTCAGCCACATTTTATCAGCCAGTTTAGTGTTCTGCTGTCACCAATTCTTTTTGAGGATGTCTTTTTCTGTCTTCATTTTGTAGTCATCCTAAGTACATGTGCTGCAACAAGCAAGAACTCTTCAGCAGATGCTTCTGCTTTGGGAACTCTGGCATTCCATACTTGAGTGTTTCTTGAGAAATCCTGACTGGGATGTTTCATTTTTCTCACATGAGCTATGGGAGCACCACAGAATAACATCTAATCAGTACTAATTCGTGTAGCTTGCATTAGCATTAATTTAGCAAATTTGCTAAACTGGGGGAATGCTTAACATGCTGAACAGCAAAGTTCCAATCCGAAGAAACTTGCCTGAGACAAACTCTTCTCAACAGTGGCAAGTGGTATAAAAAAGGACCAAAGTCACTTTCTGCATCTTGGCAGGTTCAGGCTGAACATTAGGAAAAACTTCTTCACTATAAGGCTGGTGCAGCACTGGAACAGGTTACCCAGAGTGGTCAGGGACTCTCTGTCCTTGGAAGTTCCTGAGACTTAGCCAGGCAAAGCAACAAATAATGTGATCTTGTGCTGGCAGCAGCCCTGCCTCCTATGTGGGACAGGAGCAGAGGCATCCAGAGATCTCTTCCAGCCAGCACTCCGATGCTTGTATGAATTTGAGGGATGCAGTGAGCCAATCTAAAGGAATCCTCTTGCAGTCAAGCTGTTACAATTAATTGAACAGCCTACAGTTATAGAGTGTTACTGAGAAGTGAGCTGTGTCTTCAAGTTCAATGGGAAATCTATTTTCCCAACTCGTGCTATGCGTGTTATAAAGCCACACCAGAGCACATGAGTCCCTGATGAGGGCAACTTTTCTAACTGGCTTTTGCTCCAGTTCTGGAAGACTTGTAGGACATACCAACGTGTAAATATAGACTTTGATTTAAACAATTCAATTTATTTGTTGTTTGATTAAACTCCAAAAGTATGTGCATGATTCTATAATGAATTAGAGGCTTTGCAAGTCCTTAGCTGGCTCCTGGTGTGGTGGTTTTTCTGTTCCTGAGGTACCTCAGCTCTGACTGACTCTGAAGAATTAGGTCAGACAAACTGAATGTACATTTTACATTGAGCACATCTGTGTCCCTTATTCAGGTTACCAGTTCACAAAACAGCATATCTGCATTCCAGGTGAAACTTCCATGAAAATACAAGCTTGTCCTACCTTATGACTCCAATTCTTCCCAGTAGGAAAATTCCCCAGCATCTGCAGAAGTGATAACTATTTTAGCTGGGAGTATTTGCTGTTCCTTGTGAAATACACCCAAAACAGCTGAGGAGCGTTTTAAAAAGTAAAGAAAGCTTGAAAGTAGTCCATGACATGCTTTAGCTCTTCACCAGATTCCTGTCTTGTTCCACTAAAGCCAGGAATTATCACTCTTTTTGATCCATTATTCATAGGACTCATTACTTTGCTGTCACAGGGCCAAAGTTTTTTCTGCAGTGTCTTGTTTCAGTATGAGTGAAAAGTGTAGAAACTAAATTCAAAGCATGTTCCAGGCCTGTGGAAACCTTTTCTAAGGATGTTTTTTGACTAACCCTGTATAAAACTTGAGGGAATTGCATTATATATTGAGACATTCTCATCTGACTGCAGTATTTGGCTATTATGCACATTTGTAAGAATATGTGCTATGTGAGTTTAAATATCTTGAAACTCAGATGCCCACTGCCCAGTTCAATGCACTTTTCCAGAATTGTTTCATGTTTCTCTACTTGTTTCCGTGATTTTTATTTTCATGTACTTTTATGATATTCTTATTCCACAGAGAGAATTATTATACCCAGTGTAAAACAAGCCTTTGCTATATTCAAACATCATTATGTGACTGCTTATTTCCGAAAAGTTTAAAAGGATTGCAGGATGTCATTTGCAGCTGAGAAGGTAAGTTAGTGAATTTTCTACATGGCAAAGGCTTCTTATTAGTAGAGAGATAAGAGCTATAGTGAACATTACGTGCATGTAATCAAAAGGGAAGTTATGAGGGGCTGCTGACAGCTTGTATATTTGTTTCCCTTCAAAAATATTGTACTTTGAGGCTTCCTGATTTGAATTTTATCTTCTAAATATGGAAAATGTATATGTCTTATTATCTGAAAAATGTCCTGCAAATCCTTTAGCCAGCATCTTGTTCTCCAATATAGTCTTTAGTTTTCAGCATTGACATTTGTTTAGGGTAACTGAGTTTGCATTATTTAATACAGATTACTTTACCCAGGAAAGCAAGAATAACAGCAACAACTGTAACTTTTTGTTTGATTTTCATTCATGCTTTAATTTCTATATCATTTATGTATCTTAGGAAGCCAGAGACAGAATTAGTGTCAAGAAAAGCCAGAATGAAAAAATTGCTGGAACAGGCAAGATTCTCCTAGAGTCAGCTCATTCAGCCATTACACTAAATACATTTGTACAAGGTTCTTTTTGTCACATCATTTTATCCTGAAGCTGTGATTTAGTCAAACGAAAGAATGGAAAAGTACGATGTGCTGTAATGGACTTGTTTACCAAACACTTACTCATGCCTTTTCTGAAGCTGTTACATTGTCCTGTTTTCAGCCCACTGGACAATGTATGGGGCTCACAGGCTGCTTTGTACTTCTTCCAGTTGTCCTCTGTGTGGTGATAACACTCATTCCTGCCTCCTCTACTCCCAAAACACAAGTGGCCTGTTGGCAACAGGAGTAGTGTGTCTCAGCAGCTACCCTTCTGAAGGAGTGCTAGCTGGACCCTTCAGAAAGGCTGAGATAATATTTAAAGTGGATGCAGTTACCCAAATCTTTATGGTAACCCATTAATTGATGAAAGACCCATGGGTTCTGAAAAGAAATTGTGCCTTTAAGAGCAAGTAAGGATTTTAACAAAATGTTTGGGTGGAGGCTTCCATTGAGTATTGTTGTTAATCTCTCTGCTCCTGGTCTTTTTACACAGGTATCACTGAATTAGTATAAAGCCATATGCATATAAAATTAAGAGACTACTATGTGGAATACATTTTTTCTTTGAACAATTACTTGTTTTTGGCATGAATTCTTGATGCTGGAGATACCATTTGATGTGTGGCCAAGGATAAAGAACCATAAGGATTATGCATGGTTTAGAAAGATAGGCTGGAAGTGAGGAATACTCAGCTCCAGATTGTAGAAATCTGCTCTAGGAATATGAAAGAGAGATCTTTGTGTGAGTTGGGCACACGAGTATCCATCCTAATCAGAGGAGAATCAGTGTTTTATTTAGCTTTTTAATAAATTTCTAACCAGCAGAAATTCTTTTAAGGTACCTGAAGTATTGCCTTTGCACTGGCAGGTATGACACGAGACACAAAGGAGCCCTATGCTCTTCAGCACATAAATGAGTCAGGAAAGATGCCATAGGATAACTGAAACAGCAGTGTGTAGACAAATGGACAAGCCATAGACCTCCAGTGACTATGCTGGACATAGTCACTGGCTCAGACATCTGAACCACAGGTAAATCCAGTACAGGTAGTACTTCAGACCTCTGAATTTGAGTGTAATGTGTTTGTGAATTTGTGTGTACGATTGTAATTGAATTTGAGTGTAATGAATAATCTAAGTGACTGAAGAATAGTCTTCACTGTAGCTGAGGAGGGTACAAAGCCATTTTATGTATATGCCTAATGACCCATTTAAAAAATTGTTTCAAATTGTTGGACTTGTTATAGGTGAGGCTTCAATTGATGGTTATAGTGATCCAAAATCTGATCTCATTATTTAACAGCTGTGTGAGAGTAGCCCTTCCGGGCAATGACAGGACTCAGAGGTCCACTCATAAAAGTCCTTAGCTTTTGTTCAGTGATGCCTTGATGGCCATCTTGGTGACTTACTAGGCTGTTCTGCCTTTTGTAGGAGTAAGTCTAAGTAGTTGGAAGGTTTCTTTGGGCTCAGTAAGTTACAGAGTTGTCTTTGTTGCCTTTTCTAAACACCCTGGATATAGACTCTCTTCAGAGAAGCAAGCTCCAGGGATGTAATTACATCCTCCGTGTGTGAACACAAGAGCTGTTTCCCAGAGCACAATACCTGAAGGCAGTCTGTTGAAAAGTTGGTTTTCTCAGAAACTCTGAGTACTAGAAGAATCTTTTGTACTGGTAATGTTTTCATTTCCAACTGTGAAAGAAACTCATGGATCTAGGCAAAACAACAAATATCTGAGTTTTTACCCTTGCACTGTGTTCTTTGGACTTAGGCCAGATGCTTCAAGAGCTCTAAAATTCCTCTTACACGTCTTCTATACAGGCCATTTTTCTCCTCCCCTGAGTATTGCTCTGTATATAAAAGTAAATTCCTTGTCAGCTGAAACTGGTGAATTGATTTCTGTGAGACTTTGTTCAGATACCACTAATCTTTTTAAAGAAGCATCTGAAAGGCTGCCTACCTGTTGGATCCCAAAGTATATTTCTATAATTTTGCAGAGGATACCAAAGTATATTCCTATAATTTTTCAGAGGTCTAAGCCTTCTTGCCATTATATCCTGAACTATTCAACAGCTTTTTTGCTTGGTGTGACAGTAACATTCTGGTATTTGAATTTCTTAGTCAAAAAAAAGTTGTGCTCAGAGAGTAAATGAAAAAGCCAGCAGACTCAAAATGAGAGAGTACAGAGAAGGCACCAGGTACAATTCAGCCTTTTCCCTGGTCCTATCTATATCTGCGCGTTGAAGATCACTCTGTTATATCTCCAGTTTAAAGAAGCTTTCAGTATTACACTCATTTCGTCAAAGCAATAGTGATTGGCAGTAGCTGACGGCCTAGTGCAGTGAATGTAAAGGATTATCCCTATAAGACGTATTAATTATCCCTAAATAAGCCCTATTTTTGGTTTATTCTATTACATATCTCGGTGTCAAAAATGCTTGTGTGGCTCTCTTTCAGGGAATAATTCTTCCATTTCAATTTTGGTTTCTTCATCCTACCTGCTGGGTTATTCATTTTTTTTCTTCAAAAAATTACACTGCAGCAGAAGACCATAGCCTCTTAGGTGAAACACTCAATGGGCAGAAACTGCAATCCGGGCACTTTCAAGGGGACATCAAATTACGCTGTTTAAAGTTTGCTGTATAAAGCACAAACAAATTTTAGTCTGTTTGGCACTTATCTATTTTTGCAAGTACATCACTTTGGAAAGAGACTTGCTCAGCTAATCTGTGGCTGTCATGGAAATGTAATTTTTCCTTCCTCTGAACCAATAAATGGGCACCTGGCAAGCTTACTTGTGCACCCATGGATTCAAGTCTGGCAGTTTCCATGGAAACCCATCAAACTGTTGCGCCAGTTTTCTAACATGCTGCTGCTTCACAAACACAGGATAAGTTGTTTTGCACAAAATTCCTCTATAATGCTGTTCCGCTTTCTCTCTGGGACAATTCAGCAAGACTAAATGTTTACACATTTAGATGGCAAGAATTGCTTCTTATTGCAGGTAAACCAGCTTATGTGAGAACATTCAGGCTGAGGCTTTCAGAAACTCACTGAAAAATAGATTTTAGGTTATGGAACACCCCATCTTCAGGTGAGAAAAAAGAAAAGTTTCTTTTAAAATGTAAATATATTTATACTGTGATCTCATTAATACACGACCTATGTTACTGGTCCCCTTTTGGGAAGATATTTGTATTCCTAACTCAAGAAGCCAGACACAGCTGCTTCTTTTGTGAAACTGCGATGCTAATTTTCAAGTTAGTTTGATAAAGTTATTAAAATAAGTTTAAGAGCATGATCTCTGTGACAACAGGAGATGGGAGTCAGAGTTCCAAGGTAGTTTGTTCACTTTATTGCTTAAGGCCCACCAATTGACTAAAAAAAATCCACAGCTTTTTTGGTTATGAGTAATTCAGATTTCAAGCAGTATCCTAACATACTCAACAAACAGGTTTTCAGAGCAGCTTCAGAATCTCAGAGGTACAGCATTGCCGGGTACCCTCTCATCTCTTTCCAAACATGTAGGTTTCAGACATGCTCCAAAACATATTCCCCCTAGGTTTTCTGTTTGAGTAGAACTCATGGCATGTGCCCTCCCACCATACCACTCAACATCTATTTATTCTTCAGCCTGTAAAAAGTAAATAAATATCCTGACATTACCATTTTTTGATTTATTCACTGCTCATTTTAAGAAATGATTCCTGAATCTTAGAAGCTACCAGCTCCTATAATGAGGAGTATGTTCTGAGAATTTTTTAAAATATCAAACATTTTTCTGCACTTTTTTCTTCCCTATGCAGTGTTGTTTCATTAATATCAGCAGCTGGCCCTCATCTAAACCAGAGAAGCATCAAACATGATGATTTCATCCTGTGGTACAGCAAAAAATAGTTAATGGAACGTGTGAAGTGAAGCTCAAAAAAGAAGTTCAAAACCAGGACAATTAGTTGGCAGGAGCCATAGAATTAATGAACGGCAAATTTTGCAAGAATACCTTATCTATTTCTATGATAGAGATCAGATGAAGTTAGTAGATGAAGGGGCATAAACTGGATAAATGCCTATTTATCAAGAAACATCTTTCAGCTGAGGAAACGGAATAATGGATACTGTAAAAGATTGAATACACTTAATACTGGCTTGCTTAATGGAAAACTTTGCCTATGCTATTAGCTTTAATTTAATGCTAATTTGCCCATCTAATAACAATTAATATTAAACAGTTTCCTATTTAATATTAATTGAAAATCACTGGTCTCCTGTTCCAGACAATATTTAACATCACTTATTTGCACCAATGACAAAAAACATATTTTTATTGTGGCCTGAAAACTTTGCAGGAAATATACAGTACAGAAGAAGCATAGATCAGTCAGTAGAACTATACAGTTTAATTTAAGTGTACTGTTATTTTAAAAATGACCATCAAAGCCCGAGAAACATAATTGAATGCCACAAACCACGAAGGATACACTGAGATGAAACTGCAGTGGCTGCAAACTGAGTCATATTGTGTTTGCTTCCTTTACTTTTTTCCCTAATTTTTTCTCTCTGGTTGAGCATGGGCATAAAATGGTTGTGGAAAGGAAAGGAATTCTGGTTTGACTGACCCCTTTTCTGGATTAAATCATGTACTCACCTTCTGACTTTCCAGGGCAGGTGCCACTGGCCTGCCAACAAAAACTGGTGGAATAATGCCTCAATTTACATTTATTTGGCTAGCTCTATGAATATACCCTGAAAAGATGCATTATGGATTCCAGACTGTCTGTGAACTATAAAAAGATTCTCAGCAACCTACAGCCTCTCCCTATAGCTATCTATGAGCTTTTTTTTAGATCCAGAATGTAAGTCTTTTTGGAAATTATATTCTATTTCTACTGCAGGTATGCTTGTATCACATGGACCACATGTGTAGACTGTTTATAAAATATCTATATTGATTCCCTTGTACATGCACATGCCCAGAGTAGAAAGAATATGTAACACCTGAGGATGGGATCAAAAGAGGAAATATTTTCACATGCTATGGTAAGTACATTTGTATCATTATTTATTAGTGGGCTGTCAGTCTAGCTGTCTAATCTGCTAGTGATGTCAGGGTCGTTGCACCTACCTCAGTCTTGCTGTATTTCTTTGCTATCATTTTGTTTCCCAGGATCTTACTAATTTGACACAGGTTTTCACAGTTTTGTATTCCGTGCATTATCCTACTTGTTTATTTCAAAAAGTACAATGAGTCAATTATACAGTTGCCTATTTCCTACATGCTGGGGAAAAGCTCTAATTGCTTTCTGTCAGTTGACCCAGGCATAGCTATTTCCTAAGTAATTTCTCTTCTCCAGCAGAATTATCTCCCACTGAGAATACTCCCTCCTTATTGTAGAAATAGGTATTTTGGTGGGTTATAATTAATAACAGTAATGTTATTAATCTCTGCAGCATTTTCTAACCTTTCAAACTAAAAAAAAAAAAAAAAAAATGGAAAAAACCTCCATAATTTATAATATTAAGGAATGAAATTATGGCCCACTCCTTCCCTGAGGGGAAATAGGTTTCCTGCACAATTCCCAATTGTTTCCCACAATGAATACAGACTTAAGAGTCTTTTAAAAGCAAAGCTAATCGTAGAGGAGTGGGAGGCAATACAGATGGCATTACTCTACTATGTGCCTCATTGCTCTTGCACATGGAAAGTGAAGAATTAATTTGGGATAAAGCTAATGGTAATAGGTCTGTTTTGGACAGGAGCTGGCATGTTGGTTGTGAACACCACTGTGAGATCACCCTCTTCTGATTCTGATTTGTGCTGACATGCAAATATCCCTTTATCTGAATCAGTGTGAGGCCTTGAACACATCAAGATATTGCTCTCCCACTACTTGCACTGATAATCCATCTTCTGCAGTAAAATTGGACAAAAATAAAATTTTGAAAAGGTCAAATTTTGGGTTTCCTGAGATTTTGTCAAAACCTTAGTTTTGACAGCAAATGAAGGAAATCAGTAGCTCTGTACATTTCACAAGTCCATTAAGCAGGTGAGGCCTGGCAAGTTGCTGTTATTAGTAGGATTAGTGATAGCAACCTTCCCATAGCTAATGGAAGCCAGAGTTGATGTTAGAATCTGACAAATACAGAAGGGTTTGAGTCACTGCAGGGACAAAATGAATGCATGCAGCAAATAATTGTGGACAAATAGGGGATTTTCAAACTGGTAATCCTACTGCTTTGAAACCATGAGTCCGTATCCTGGTAGGGTCTTTGATCTCTGAGGTATCAGCATTTCAGGTGGCACTAAGGTGTTAATTAAGTTTGTTGTATGTTCTTCTTCATGGTGACTGAAATGTCTGAATTTCTGGTCTAACAACTGTGGTGTCTTATCCAGCTGGAACAGGAAAGTAATCCTCACTTCAAATGTAACTTTATAGGGTCAAATTGGAAGATTTGAGGAAATATCCCATACCAACACTTGCCATGTCCAAAGGCAGCAGTAGAGAAACAAATACTCCTCCAGGGAGCAAATCACTCATTTGTACCAGCAATAAATTACAGCTGTGGTACTCCTACTAACACTCATAGGTGTGATCTAAGAGGAGCCAGCCTCAGTGATGAAGTTACTTGTACGGTAAATATGTCAGAATCCATTTTCCATGTGCACCAGAAGAAGAAAGTCCAGCTAATTTAAGCTTAGGTAAAATGTAAGAACTCTGTGTTAGGGAATGATCATGCCTGGGAGACTAACCACTCCTACATTAAATTTATAGATCTGGATCCTCTTTCCCAGTTTCACCTTGTTGATGTTAGCCTTTATGAGATAGTTACAGAAAGAAAAGGAGGAATGAATATAGCAGGGATACTGTGAACTTGGTATTAGTGAAGCAGCCCTTCTGAGGGCAAGAGGGAAGTTCAACAGGGAATTTATGAAATGGCTTTTGACAATATAGAAGCACTAATATAGACTTTGGCCAAATCAATATAAATAATATTTATTCATGCAACCATACAGATTTTTAGTAGTGGTTTGATTTGTGTTCGTAACTTTTTTTCGTTTTATTGAATCTCTTGCTTTCAGAGAACAGAGGAGAGTTCACTTTAAGATCATTCCTCTCTTTTGGGTTTTGATTTGGTCTATTTAGACAGGAAGATAAATCCTTTGCAATAAAAAAAGAGAATGATGCAGGAAAAAACAGAGCTGGATCAAGAACTTGTACAGGCCCATAGGCTGGTCCACTTGTTTGGCCAGTCAGAGGTCTTCTAGCCACATTCTCTTGCTATCAATGATTTTCCAAAATATGAGTACTGGTCTAAACTGATACTCAACTGTGACAGATAAAAAGACTTTCTAACAATTTAAAGTTAGAAAGTGTATGTTTATTCAGTGCTGAGCAGCAGTGTGAGGTCACTCCCTAATATGCACTGTAATATTACAGGTGATCACAGAGTCTATTTATTGACAAAAGTTTCAAACAAATACATATTCATAATAACATCCCCTCCCATCCCCCGCTTCCTATGGTAATTAGCTTGAATGGCTATTAAGCAAACTTGGTTGGTTTCTTCAGTTAAGTCTGGGGTCGTTTTTGTGGGGAGGGGTCTTAAAAAGCAGAAGTAAGGTGAGTCTTCCTTGCCCTGAACTCTCAACCTTTTTTATCAATGACAATACAAATGGCTTCTGGGAGAAGTCCAATTTTCCGACGAATAAGTTTCTGGTTGCAATTGTTTGTGTTTCTTTGGATCTACTTCCTAGTTTCATCTTTTCCCATTGCAAGCACAGCTGAGCAAACATAAAATGAACGCAATCAATTATTTAAGTTTCAGATAACTATCTCAAGCCCAGTTTTCTTCTAACTGACTTCTAACTTTTAATTATTTTCAGCAAGGCCTATCTATACGTTTGCTTTTTAATTAACTCTAGTAAATAACTAACTTTTAACTAAAAAATACCAAGCTATCATATATTATGAATTGTCTTTTGTGCCATGTAAGTTAACCCAGCCTCAGGCATTTGCATCTTTTAGCACCTTGTGGCCCACAGAGCATAATGATAAACCTTTTATACCTTCAACATCATATCCTTGTTCTACATTACCATAAAATCCTCCAGACTGAATCAATACCAAATGTGGCGGAGGAAGGAAGGAAGGAAGGAAGGAAGGAAGGAAGGAAGGAAGGAAGGAAGGAAGGAAGGAAGGAAGGAAGGAAGGAAGGAAGGAAGGAAGGAAGGAAGGAAGGAAGGAAGGAAGGAAGGAAGGAAGGAAGGAAGGAAGGAAGGAAGGAAGGAAGGAAGGAAGGAAGGAAGGAAGGAAGGAAGGAAGGAAGGAAGGAAGGAAGGAAGGAAGGAAGGAAGGAAGGAAGGAAGGAAGGAAGGAAGGAAGGAAGGATGGATCCATAGTAGCAAGAGGTATGATGAAAAGAACTCATTAAGGGAAGAAAAATAAAAAAGAGAACAATAAAAGAATCAGTGTCTTAGGAGGTGAGATAAAATTTTAGTCTTGAGTTCTGCCATGACTGCTTTATCCTTTGGAGGGCTTCTTTCTCTAAGAGTGATCTTCTGGTGATATTTACCTGTATAAGGAGCTTTGACAGTATACCTAAGGACTATGGGAGTGTTTAAGAGATATGATTTGAACAGTGCTGGGTTTCCACACACATAGCATCTTGAGATGTTAATTAAGTCCACTGGGAAATATTGTCAAGAATATACAATATTTTCTGTTAGAACCATGCCTTTAACATGATCCTTGGTGAATCCTTCTAGTGCACAAGTTTTGGACTTAACTGGGTGTCTTGGTTTAGTTTCATTTCCCGGCCAATGCACCGATAATGTCATAGTTTTGATTTGCCGATTTAAATATACTGATTTTCTGTTGTGAGACAGAACCAGGAGCAAAAGCAAGGCAGGCCTAAAACTTAAAAGGGTATAAAAAGAAATTTATTAACTACACAAAGAAAGAGAAAGAAAAATAAATTCAGAATAAGATCTTCAGACCACTCCCTCCTCCCCTCTCCCAACCTTCATAACAACAAAACAGACATACAAAAAACTACTTCAGTCAGTTCCCGACTTAAATAGTCCTTTTCAGTTCACTTCAGAGTGAGAAGTTTCCTCTTATCAGGCCATAGGGACTCCTCCACAAAGATGGAAAAAACCAGTTCTCTCGTGGCTTCATTTTCACGATTCACATCAGTCCAGGAAAAGCTTAAAAAACCGTGAAGCTCCTCCCATCTTCACAACTTCCCAAAGCTGTGCTTATGGGCCATGTTAAACTCATGGGGTATTACTTTTAAGAATGAACTGTTCCAAAACAAAAATTCTCTTCATCTCTCTCTCTGTTCACGCTTCATCTCCAGAAATAGAGATCCCCTTTTTTCCTAAGGGCAAAGGATCCTTAACACAGGTGCTTTTGATCAACAATCTATCAAATGGAATACTCCAACCCCCCCCATCTTTCTCCATGGTTTATAGGAATTTTCAGTTCATCCCTACAGCTTGCAAAAGGATTTTCAGCCAACCTTCATAGCATCTTCTCATTCTCCTTCCATCTAAAGAAACTTAGCTCTTCTATTTTTCCCTTCTCACTCAGGGGAGAACTGAAAAGTCTGCAAGTCTTATCTGAGCATTGAAAAAGTTAAGATTTCACACGGGGAATGCAAGGCTGCAATGTTCTAGCTGTGCCAGGATCTCAGGACACTCAGGCCGTGCTGGAAAGGGGGAGGAGGGGGAATGGCTGGACCTCAGTCAGCCTCTGGGTCTCCGCTACAGCACCCACTGTTGATGACCACCCCTCCTCCCTGCTGGGCCACGCCAGCTCCCCAAACAGGGGGGCCCAGCCCAGCCCCCCTGCCAGGCCTGCACCTTCAATGGAGCCAGGCCTGGGCCCTGTTACCTGCACAGCTGCTGGAAGAGAGCTTTTTCCTGGGTTACCTCCTTCAAAATGCGTTTTCATGGAGCTAACTAACTTTCTCTAATTGGTTCCTCAGGCTGTCAATAACCAAACCAGCCTCCAATTGGTCCCATCAACTCACAGAGGAAGTTCTCATAGAGAAAAACCCCTTTGACTCTGCCCTCCCCCAGGTGTAACCAGCACACTGGGGCTATCTGTAGTCACTTGTAGCCACCACTTCCATTTGCTGACATTTTCACTTACTTTACATAAAGGGCAACAGTGGGCAAATAAACCTGTGGGATTTCTGTCTGACTTGTGAGCGTGTGGATGTACACTGTGCCATGAAGAGCTATGAAAATTATGTCAGTGATGTTAAAATGTTGTAAGTGCATGGTGTAGCATTAGCGGTCTGAGGGTTTAAAGCAATACAGCATCTGGATGATTTCATTGTCAGTAACAACAGTTGTCAATGGCAGTGGGAGGTGGCAGAGGAAAACCATCAGACTGATTTACATTGAATTCTACTTGCAAATATTCCTAGCTGAAAGGTTTCCAAACAATTCTTAGTTCTTTTCATTAATGATAACAATATTTTCCCTTCTGTGAAGAGCAGCACAGTGACTGCCTCTTGTCTGCAAACCTTGCGCTGATGAAGGAAATGTTTTAGAGAAGCCTCAGTTGCCATTTTGCTAAAATTAATTGAATTGTTCTGGATCCTACATGACATTAGTAGCCTGGGCTCCCCAGGCAAAAAATCTCAGCACTTAGTTACACTTGAGCTGGAGATACTTTCTCACAAGATCTTTTGCTGAACCAAAGCTCAGCAACATTCAGTTAGTTCTCTTATCTGTTTGAAATAATGTGTTGTCAATACCCTTGGGTTGGAATCACTGTCATGGGTCAATTTTTTAGTATTAGAAAGCATTGTGAGATGTAAGCCTGTTTAGTGCAATTGTTTTGCAAAAGCTACTTAGTGTTGCCACAGGTGAGCTATATTCTATTTATTTTAAATTTTTGCATAATCTTCATTTTGCACATTTTTTGACATGCCAAAACTTCCCTTTAAAGGGGCTTTGAAAGACACAAACATTAAACTGGAAGAACAATAACTTGCAATGGAAAAAATTGGGATTTTTTTTCCTCAGAATGGAAAATAAAATGACAAAAAAAATTGTCTTTTAAAAAATCTGAAATAGATAAATGCATGCAGTAATTGTTGACTGCCATTTCTCAGTCTACAAAATTATTGATATTGACTGCATTTAGTATACTTGTACAGATTATGTGGTGTAAGATAAAAAAATATACTTATTAAATGGGTGGTTAGGGCTGCTGTTGTGTTGTTTCATTGACTTATCATATACATAAGGAGCCCACAAGTGTATATCTGCCAGAGAGCAGGATCAAGGGCCACACTAGAAACTAAAATCTCAGCTCCTTTTAAATCATAAGTCATAAACCAATTTATCTCACATTAACCTTATAGATATTTACAATTAAATTGGATCGTGCCTTCTCTGAAGCCATCTCTTTCTTTGACTGCATCTGAGCTTCTAGTAAAGAAAAATTACGCTGAGCTTGTGTCTTCCTTAGCAAGATATTATCTTGACAACAAATGCAGGGTCAAACAAGGGTAGGTGCCTTATGGCAAAAAGAAAAAGTATCTTTTACAGGAAGCCTCTCTGGTCAGGTAAATATTCCCATCACTCCAGGGTCCTTCAGGAGAGTACTACCCAACATACATATGTTCTTCTCAGTTCCAAGTGGTGCAAATACTAAAGGAAAAGCAAAAGCCCTGTGGGCCTCTATAATACGCCTCAAACACACTGAAGGTCAGACAGATCTGCCAGTGTGAGAGTAGTATTATTGGAATACTGAAAAATCCAAAATAAGGAATAAAAAGTATTCTAGGAAAACAATATGTTCTGCTCTGCAAAAGAATATTTGGTTTTTTTCTGAGCTTGAAGCTGTCTAGTAACCTGAACATTTCAAATGACATTTCTGAAAGACAATTCCTAAAATGTGAAGCACATTTTAAACCATGAATGTAGTTAGGCATGGAAGAATTTCTACTGAATTGTGATGGATTCACTGTTCTTGAAAACCGTGGCATTAAAAATTATCATTCTTCTACAGAGGACATGCTTGTCCAAACAGAGAAAATTCAGTCTTGAAAATCATGTGATCTGTATTGTACTGTTGGTCAGACTAGACTGTCTCTGGGGCACTCTGGGATTATTTATGGAGGTGTCTGTGAGACGCTGCTTACAGAAGAATCAGCAGCTCATTCTGTTGAAGAATTTTTATTGATGACTGGCTTTAACTTTTTTTTCTCGGTGTGTAGTAAACCCAAGTTATAATTACCAATTTGTGGGGGGAAAGCATAGAAATGCTGATCTTCATTTCTTCATTCAGATGTTTAGATGCAAGCTAGAGGAGTGGATGAGAGAGGCAGAAATTGGTAGGCAAGGGCTATCCCAGTCTGTTGAGTGTAATATTGTGTGATGGGTACCTCATGATGCTCACCGTGCTGGAAGCCTTGGTATCTCCAGCTGGCAGTCACAGCCACAAACAACAGCAGCACATAAATCTTGTTTAAGGACTGGAGAATACTTTTTGCTGCTGTTTCAGCTTTTCAGGGTGTTTGTTTCACTGTTCTGATAAAGCAGCTCTTGAAGGAAGTGAGAAAGGGGCTGCAAGCAGAACAAGGACTAGGAAAGGAAGTGCAGTGTTTAGCAGCTTCAAATTGGGTTCCTGACACAGCAACAAATTGGAATAGTGCAGAATCCTTAGTGTTGGTCCCGCTCTCTCATGTGCTACAGTTTGAGGAGAAGAGGCATTATCCAGATTTTCTCTGCCCTGAGCAAAGAGGCACACAGCCCTTTTTATAGAATCAGTCTGAGTTGGAAGGGACTCGCAAGGGTCATTGAGTCCAGCTCTTGGCTCTGCAATGGGCAGAGCCTGTCACAGTACAAGCTGGCTTGTACTGGGCAGTGAATCTGACCACTGATTGGATAAGCAGCCTAGCTTAAAAGGCCAGCCTCCAAAGAACAGAGATAGGACAAAATTTGAGACAGACAAGGATTTAATCCAATGAGTTCCAGCCCTGGCTGCAGAGAGCTATTGGTCAAAGGACTAAGCAACCTGATCTGTGAGCCAATCACAGACGTTTACCCAGGAACACTGAAAGGGGTATATAAAGTGAGGTCAGAACTGAATAAAGGCTTTTGTTACATAGATCACAGAGTGTGGGATTTTCTGTCTCAGATCCCATGCCGGTCGTTCTCAACATCTGGTGACCCCAACGTGATATGGCATAGCCATACCGCCACGAGCGGGGGAGACAGGCTGTCCTTGAGATGGGGGATTCTGGCCGAGAGCCAGGGGGATTCTGGCCGAGAGCCAGGGAACTGCCTGAGAGGCAGAGAAAGACTGGCAAAAAGCCAGAGCTGTCCAATAGAGACGAGTGCTGCCCAAGAGGCAGGGAAAACACTGGCCAGAGTCAGGAATACGTCCGAGAGACAAAAAAAAGACCAGAACCAGGAGTGTCCTAGAGACAAAGGAAAACTTCAGCTGGAAAGCTAAAAGAAAATCATGGGGAAGTTCTTTTCTAAAAATACGCATCCAGTGATTCAGGTATGGACAGAGTTTTTGGAGGAGTGGGAAATCGAATATGAAAAAGAATTTCTTTTTGATTTAATACTATGGACAAAAGGGGGAACCGACTGTAGAAACTGCATTAAATATAGACTATTGGACTAAAATTGGAGAAGAAATACTAAATGCTGCCTTAAAAAACGATAAAAATGCAATTAGAGCTTTAAAGCCTTGGAAAACTATTTTAAAGCTGATAAAAGAGATAAAAGCTGATTTATCCAGCGAAAGCATGGAAGAAAAAGTACTTACTCCATGCACAGAGACTTTACTGGCCGGTAATTCCTCAGTTGCCAGCCCAGAGACTCTAAAAACACCCCAAACTGCTGCGGGAGACATCTAAGAACTATCCCAAAATGGCGGCAGCTGCGTGGCTGGGACAGGGGTCTGGGAACAATACCAAAATGGCCGCGGCCGCATGGTCGGGGGAGGGAGAAAGGAAACACAGCCTCCCTCGTGGGATGTACTTCCACCAAAAGCCCAGCCCAGGGGAAGTGTGCCTTTGCCCCAAGCCCAGCCCTGGTGGGATGTGCCTCCAGCTCCAACCACGCCTTGGTGGGAGGTTCCTGTGGTCTCGGTCCAACCTCAGGAAGGTGGAGTCCTGACCCAAGGCCAGTGCTGAGCAGATGTGCATCGGCCCCAAGCAGCCCTGCCTCCGGGGGCAGGGGTTTTGGCCCCAGCCCAGCTTTTGCAGGGCTTGTCTTCGCCCCAGCAAGAGGACCTGACACCACCTCGAGTCGCCACGGAGACCCCCACCAACCCCCAAGCAGAGGTGCACCGTGATGACGTCACACCAGGAGCGACACAGGAAAAACCCGGAAGTGCATCGGGACCAAGAGATACCAACACCAAAGCTCTGAAAACAACTCCGGAACCAAGCTTAAGCCCCGATCCTGCTGCAACCACAGCACCCACAGCTTCTTCACACCAGGAGCCGAGCATGGAACAGCTCCAAAAGGTCTCTACACAGAGGAATGGCCAAAACACCCCAGAAAAGAACACAAGCTGCACCTTGGCCAGCCTCCAAACAGCAGCTTCAGCCCTGCTGATGTTTAGATCAGAGGTTGTCTCTTCCTGGGACCCAGCTGTCTTCTCGATGAAGGTAAAGCAAAAGGCTCTAGAATATGGTGATTTAGAAGTGGCTGAACTGATTGCAGTGCCTATGTCTTCACTAATAGGAGAGGACTGGCAGGGTGAAGGAGATACGATAATGGCATTCCCAGTAATAAGGGGAAATTGAACTACTCCAGATAAATATGTACCCTTTAATTGGCAAAACCCTTTTAAAATTACGCCAGTTAGCTGCTAAGCATCGGTTCGGATCCCCTGCAGTGACAATGTTGGGGGTTGGATTGTTCCCCTTTTCTTTCTGTGGAATTCCTCCCATTGTTATGCTAAGTAGTTGTGGCTACACCTTGAAACCACAGATAATGTTCTCTCTTGGGGGGTGGGTGGAGGGGGAGGGGGGGGGAACCGGAAAAGGAAAGGTGGGATGGGGGTCTGGACTATCGTGCATTGAATGAGGTGACTCCACCGCTGAGCGCTGCTGTGCCAGACATGCTGGAACTGCAGTACGAGCTGGAGTCCAAGGCAGCCAAGTGGTACGCCACCATTGACATCGCCAATGCATTTTTCTCCATTCCTCTGGCAGCAGAGTGCAGGCCTCAGTTCGCTTTCACCTGGAGGGGTGTGCAATACACGTGGAACCGACTGCCCCAGGGGTGGAAACACAGTCCCACCATCTGTCATGGATTGATCCAGGCTACACTGGAGAAGGGTGGAGCTCCAGAACATCTGCAGTACATTGATGACATCATTGTGTGGGGGGACACAGCATTGGAGGTATTTCAGAAAGGAGAAAAGATCATTGAGATTCTGCTGGGAGCCGGCTTCGCCATTAAAAAGAGCAAAGTCAAAGGGCCTGCCCAAGAGATCCAGTTCCTGGGAGTAAACTGGCAAGATGGATGCCACCAGATCCCCAGTGAGGTCATCAGTAAGATCACTGCAATGTCTCCACCAACCAGCAAGAAGGAAACACAAGCCTTCCTAGGTGCCATAGGCTTTTGGAGAATGCACATTCCTGAGTACAGCCAGATTGTGAGCCCTCTTTACCTGGTCACCCGCAAGAAGAACGATTTCCACTGGGGCCCTGAGCAGCAGCAAGCCTTTGCCCAGATCAAGCAGGAGATTGCTCATGCAGTAGCCCTTGGCCCAGTCAGGACAGGACCAGAGGTGAGGAATGTGCTCTACTCTGCAGCCGGGAGCCATGGTCTGTCCTGGAGCCTGTGGCAGAAGGTGCCTGGTGAGACGCAAGGCTGACCACTGGGGTTCTAGAGTCGAAGCTACAGAGGGTCCGAGGCCAACTACACTCCAACGGAGAGGGAGATCTTGGCCGCCTATGAAGGGGTTCAAGCTGCCTCAGAGGTGGTTGGCATGGAAACACAACTCCTCCTGGCACCCCGACTGCCAGTGCTGGGCTGGATGTTTAAAGGAAAGGTTCCCTCAACCCACCATGCCACTGACGCCACATGGAGTAAATGGATTGCCCTCACCACACAACGCGCCTGTATTGGAAACCCGAATCGCCCTGGGATTTTGGATATAATTACCAACTGGCTGGAAGGGGAAGACTTTGGTCTTGCCGACGAAGAGGAACAGGAACAAGTGACTGGGGCCGAAGAAGCCCCACCATATAACCAACTGCCAGCAGATGAAACATGCTATGCTCTTTTCACTGATGGTTCCTGCTGCATCATGGGGATGAACCGGAAGTGGAAAGCAGCCATATGGAGCCCCACACGACAGGTTGCACAAGCTACCGAAGGAGAAGGTGGATCGAGTCAACTTGCTGAACTCAAAGCTGTTCAGCTGGCCCTGGACATTGCTGAAAGAGAGAAGTGGCCAAAACTCTTCCTTTACACTGATTCATGGATGGTAGCCAATGCTCTGTGGGGATGGCTGGAAAGGTGGAAAAAGGCTGACTGGCAACGTAGGGGAAAACCAATCTGGGCTGCCAATGAATGGAAAGACATTGCCACCCGGATAGAGAAGCTGCCTGTGAAAGTCCATCACGTAGATGCCCATGTCCCCAAGAGTCGGGCTAATGAGGAACACCGACACAATGAGCAGGTAGATCAGGCTGCACAGATAGAGGTGTCGAAGATAGATTTAGACTGGCAAGACAAGGGAGAGTTGTTCCTGGCTTGATGGGCCCATGATGCCTCAGGTCATCAGGGCAGAGATGCCACATATAAGTGGACACGAGACCGAGGGGTGGATCTAACCATGGACAGTATTTCTCAAGTTATCCATGACTGTGAGACGTGTGCTGCCATCAAGCAAGCCAAGCGGGTGAAGCCCCTCTGGTATGGGGGCCGATGGGCCAAATATAAGTATGGAGAGGTCTGGCAGATTGACTACATCACACTGCCTCAAACTCACCAGGGCAAGCGCTATGTACTGACCATGGTGGAAGCCACCACTGGATGGTTGAAGACCTACCCTGTGCCTCATGCCACTGCTCGGAACACCATCCTGGGCCTGGAAAAACAAGTTCTTTGGAGGCATGGTACCCCTGAGAGAACTGAGTCAGACAATGGGACTCATTTCAAGAACAGCCTTATAAACACCTGGGCTAGAGAACACAGCATTGAGTGCGTGTACCATATCCCCTACCACGCTCCAGCTGCAGGGAAAGTTGAACGGTGCAATGGCCTGCTGTGATAGGTTGACTTAGGAGGAAGAAACTCAGAAGAGGTTCTTCCTGAGGGAATTTCCTTTGTGGGGGGGTTTTGGGATACCTGCAACAGCCAATCGGAGAAAGTCAGTTCGCTCCGTGCACACACATTTTGAAGGAGGTAATCCGGAACTGGGCCTCTTTGTCTTTCCAGCGGCTGAGCAGGTAACACCAACCCGAGTTTCCCTCTCCCCCATGCGGGGGGGAGGGGAGGCTCGGAGGCCGCTTGGGCCCCGTTTGCCAATGAGGGGGACCCGATGGCCGGGGGGAGGAAAAGTTGTGTGATAAGACCTTCACGGCTTCTTCCTCCACCGGCCTGCTGCTCTGGCGTGGGGGAAGGCTGATTCTTTATGCTGCCGGCTGGGCCGGGCCTGCCCGGGTGGCCATGGGCAGTGTGGGGCTGCAGCCCAGCCCCACAAAGGCTGATTAACACCTCAGCCACCCTCACCCAGCACGGCCTGGGCCTGGCCCAACTCTTGGAGTTGTGTTAAACTTTAACTCTTTAGTGTTCAGATAAGATTTGCAAAGCCTCCAGCCTTTCCTTTGAATATGAAAGGGAATGAGAAGATTTCTGAAGTCAGTGATGTAAGAGCTAAGTTTTTTTTTTAAGATGGAAGAAGAATGAGAAGATGCTGAAATGGCTGAAAATCTTTTTGGGAAATTGTAGGAATGAACTGATGTACTGAATATTCCTATAAACCATGGAAAGAGACATGGGGGAATGGAAATGTTCCTTTTTAGGAGATGATTTGACTAAAAACACCAGTGTTGAGAATTTCTGCCCTGAGAAAAGAAGGGGATTTCAGTTTTCTGAAGATGAAGCCTGAGCAGAGAGAAAGGAGACAGAGAGAATCGTTGTTGTCGGACATTTCATTCTTAAAAGTAATACCCCATGGAACAGACATGACCCACATCTACAACCTTGGGACGGCTGTAGAATTGGGAGGAGCATCACGGTTGCAGATTCCCGGGCGGATGCAAATCGTGAAAGATAAAACCACAAGAGAATTTTTTTTCCCTTCTTGTGGGAAACATCTCTACAACTTCAACAAGAAGAGGCTTCTCTCTTCAGAAGTGAACAGAGAAAGTCTAAATTGGGCACTGACCGAAGTATTTGTTATATGTTTGTTTTGTTGTTATGAAGATTGGGAGAGGGAGGGAAGGAGCGATCTGGAAAATCTTATTCTGAATTGTTTTGGTTTTTTTTTCCCTTTCCCCCCCCCTTTTCATTTGTGTAGTTAATAAATTTTCTTCTATACTTTTTTTTTCAAGTTTAAGCCTGCCTTGCTCTTTTGCTCCTGGTTCTGTCTCACAACAGAAAGAAATAAGTTTATTTAAATTGGCAACTCAAACCTAAGACACCTGCTTAAAACCACCTTGAAGGCACTGGGTGGGGGAACTTTCAAGAACTGGGAGATTAATCTACCAAAGGCCACCTGGTTAGTGAACACCCGAGGTTCCACTAACCGAGCAGGCCCTGCCCAATCTGAGCCCTTGGGAATATCAGATGGAGATAAGGTTCCAGTGGTACACATGAGAGGTATGCTAGGAAAAACTGTTTGGGTGAATCCTGCCTCCAGCAAAGACAATCCCATCCATGGAGTTGTATTCGCTCAAGGACCAGGCTGCACCTGGTGGGTGATGCAAAAGAATGGAGAGACCCGATGCATGCCTCAAGAAGACCTTGTTTTAGGGTGAAATACCTATAGTACTGTGCCTATATCTCTAACTGCATGTATGTATATATAATGTAACAGTTTAATTTGATATAGCATACTAGTATGGGAGAAATTCAGGGGTGGATAATATTGGGGGTTGGATTGTTCCCCTTTTTCTTTCTGTGGAATTTCTCCCATTGTTATGCTAAGTAATTGTGGCTACACCTTAAAACGACAGATAATGCTCTCTCGTAGGGGGGTGGGTGGAGGGGGAGGGGGGGGAACCGGAAAAGGAAAGGTGAGATGGGGGTCTGGAGCGGGGGCTCTCTCTCGCTTGGATCGTGGAGTGGGAAGACAGCCTGGGCTCCGCTCTGGCATCTCCCCTGCCATCCCAGCACTGAGATCCACGCTCCCTGCTGTTGGACATCGCTCTGCTGCTTTCCCACCTCACCCTACTATCTCCGGACACTCTGCGGAGCACCACGACCGACACCGTGAGGGGGGGAGTCACTTTCCCATCCCCTCTCACCCCTGGGCCTCCGCCGCCATCACTCCAGCCCCTCTTCAACTGCGCGGGACCTGCCCTGCCCCCACAGCACCGGTAACTGAGCACAGGGAGACGGCCTGTGGCCAAAAGGGACTGGAGCTGAGCTAGACTGTTTTGTTCTGCTGCCAATTTTCATAGCTGTTGTTTTCTGCCTTGTTAGATACCAGTAAAGAACTGTTATTCTTATCCCCATATCTCCTGCATGAAAGCGTCTGATTTGGACCTAAAATAATTAAAAGGGAGGGGGGTTGCACTCTGCATTGCAGAAAATGGGCTCCTGCCTTTCCTTAAACCATACCTGTCTTTTCAAACCAAGAGAAGACTGTAGAGAAGTTTCTGGCTTTTAAGTTACTGCAAAGTGCACTCAGGATGGTCTAAAATTGGCTTTTCATGTTGGAGATGAAATAGACCCATGAAATTCCTTTGTTCTTTCCTATGCCTCAAAATTTTGCCTGGGCTACTACTCCTGAACACTTGTAGTAGTTTTGTTTGAGGAATGCTTGCAATGCAGGCATAACTTCTTGTTAATGCTGATTTATAGTCTCTCATGACCAGACTAATTAAACTGTTGCTTTTTAAGATGAATATATATGGCAGGAATTTATTTGTGCACATTCAGCAAGAGCTTGATGATGAACCCAATGGAAAAATAAATACTGGCGATGTTCTGAAATCCCAAAGTGAAAAATGCTATGACTAAACTCATGGTTATGCTGGTTTGTATAATGCCTCCTTTAGTATAATTTCTCCTTAGGAAAGAAAGCATGACATATTCACATTGCATTATTTTTACCTCCTCAGATGGTCTTTCTTAGAGAAAATTTATTTCTTCAAGAAATGATTGCAGGATTTCTATTTTGTTTGTTTTTCAAATTTTCAATGTTGTAGATAAAAGCAAAATTTCACGGTCAGTATTTCCATCTTTGAAGTGCTGCATTGATAAATTAGTGGCTACATATACATGCTTTTTTTTCTCACCCACCTACACCACTTTCTCCCCCAAAAAGGTGAAAAATTTGGATTAACAAGAAATTCCAAATAATAGTTTTAAGAGTGTTGAACAAACATCTTTTTCAGTGATTTGAACTAGACTTTAAATAAGGGAATGAAGAAATAAAACAAGAAACTGTAAGAAAGAGAAAAAAACTAGCTAACCAGCATCTGTATCAGTCTAGCTTTTATTAGAACTCTTCTAATTTGAATTAATCTCTGCAATGACTTCAAATTTCTCATTTCATAAATTCTCCTAATTAGTCTTGGCACAATTGCTGTACTCCCTGATTGTGATCTCTTACAAGGTGTCAGGGCATGTCATTACACTGAGAGGGCATGTGACAGAGTTAGAGGGATGTGTCACAACATCCTAAATGATGTCTGTCCCTCTGTCTTTGGAATCCCTTCCCGAAACAACTGCACTCCAGCACTGGTGAGGAAAGACTGTAACAAATCAAAGAGGCTTCTGAAATATCATCCTTCTTGTGTCCTGATGGAGTGATACCCACTGATCTTTAGATTCTGCATTGAGAAAAATTCTTGTCTCAGTTGATGGGGAATTGACTTAATTTAGATGTCATGCAAGGAGACCCTGAAGATGAAGATAGATTTCAGACACACTGTATGTTTTTTACCTGATATTATTTAAATAATTCCACCTTGTTATTACCTGCATATCTCAAGGAAGTTGAAATTCCCTGCAGCTCTAGTGCAAGGCAAGAATGAATACAGTTCATTTGTCAAAGTGTCACTGACCTATTTTATAATAACCTGTATAGTAGCCACAAGTTCCAGATTTATTTCTCTGGTGGGACAGTGAAAGCAGTTTTATTGCAGATAAATTGACACTGGAAGCAAGCTCTCCCTTTTCCTTGCAGCGTTCCTAATGGCAGGAACCACACTAGAACCATGAGAATCTTTGAAGGAAAGTCTTAGTGCACAACAAATAAACATTCATAAAATATCAGATGCTACCAGACAGCTTGCTAGAAATGTAAGCCACAAAAAGAGACCCACACTCAAACCCTTGCCCAGGGATCAGCCTGTGTCCACATATAGGCACACATACACAATACATCGGTACATGTACACGTGCTCCCACACCATGTAAGAGCAAGCAAAGGTTTCCCTGTTTCACTGTAACCATAAATGTATAAAATCTTATTACTTTCTCACCTTCAGAATTTAATATCCACACAGGGAGGAGCAATTAGGCAAGTGCTAGACTTTATCATGTCAGTGTTATTAGGGGCAACTTCTTAACATTTAGAGAGGATTTAAAAAGGGGTTATGGCATTGTATGGTCTTGGCAATCAGACAATAATACAGTTCTCTCTCTAAGGAGAGAGAGAAATAAGGAAGAGCTTAGAGAGCCCTTTCCCAGTAGGTTCCTGTAAGTTATGATCTCCAGGAATATAGAAGAAAGGTGGGAATGAGCTAGGAGGTTTGAATGTCTTTCATTTTCCCGGTGATATGTGCCATCCCCAAGACAAGTGAGCCTGTAACTATCTCACTTGCTTTAGCACCAGGGTTGTTTATCAGGAAAAATGTGTTTCCCATCCTTCCTGCATCTAGTGGAAATTAGATATTCCTATTGGTTTTGCTACATTTAGCACACTTAGTTTAAAAGAGATGTTTTATTTTCTTTTCAAGTGCCTTCTCTGTCAGCTTCATACTTCTGAGACTATCCACAGAGTAACAGCATGATGATTATTTTCTAAAATCCTCTTGAAATTTCATTAGATTTTGTTGGATTTTGTAATAAGCTAGAAGTCTTTGAGACCCATGAGTATAAGTGCACTTGTTTTGTTAAACTTTATTTTCCTTTCCTCTGTTGCCTAGGGCTAATATTTGTTTTGTGTGACACTTTGTAAATGTATTAAAAGACTGTGGACATACACAGAGGGAGGTGACTGCATTTAATCAGTGGCTGACTGCATGCAAAGAAGAGTATTTGATTTCTCCCTCATATCACCAGTAAAAGAGAAAAGAAATGTAGGGAAGAAGGTGATGGTAGTTTCAATCTTTCTCATTGAAGCCTGGAAAGGAATTATTGTCTACATCAGCCTTACTGTTTAACACAATAGATGGGTTGTGACATAAGCAGCCCAGTAGAGCCCTTCTGTCAGTCTGTGTCTTGTACTGGGGCAGAAAATGGAGAGGTCTGAGATGCAGGAATTGTGCAGGGCAGTCTGAGCAGCTCACACCAATGTGGTCTTTGGCTTCAGAAAACCATCTGCTCACAGTGCTTTCCTATGACATGCCTGTGTTTCCAATGGAAAATAGTTCATGTTTATAATCTCAGTTTATCAGTTTCCCTCTCACAGGTGTGGAGAGAAAAGGCAAGGCAGAATCAGGCACCATGCCTGGAATCCACAAGATAAAATTAAACTGTTGAATCCAAGTTTGAATGCTTCTACATTCCATTTCAGCTAGTAAGCTTGAAAAATGTAGAAAAAAAATTCCTTTACAGTAGCTTATGAGTTGCTTTTAGGGTTTCATGATCAGAACAGGGTTGAGAATGTAGGGACATAATCAAAGAACTTTTTTGCTTCTCACACTTCCCACCAGTGAGGGGTCACAAGAAGGTGGGAAGGATCACAGTGGGGATAGCTGACCATGGGAGAATATTCCATGCCATATGAGGTTGTGTTCAGAAATTAAAGCGGGGGGAAGAAATGGGGATGGGGTATTCAGGGTGTTTGTCTTCCCTAACTACTTTGGTGTGAAGTAGCCCTGTTTTCCTGGACATGGCTAAACACCTACCTGCAGACGGGAAGTAGTGGACAAAGTCCTTAATTTGCTTTGCTTAGGTGTGCAACTCTTGCTTTACCAAGTGAACTGTCTTTATCTCAGCAACAAGGTTTCTCATTTTTACTCGTCTAATTTTTTTCCTATCCCACTTGGGGTGTGAGGCAGCAGCTGTGCGGAGCTGAGCTATCCACAAAGGTTAGCAGGCAGGAGTTCTCTCTGGTGCCCCAGGGTAGGGAATGACCCACACTCCCTGTAACCCTGCCAGTAAAATGTGTCTTTTTGGGCTTAACATTTCTGTCTTGAAGCAGAATTTGTTTACAGCAGCTCAAAAAGGACACAAAATGTCCCTTTTAATACGTGGCAGCAATTACATCTAACTAATATAGACTTAGGTGCAAGTTCAGTCTAAAAAAGACATAAGCAACTCCTGTTTTTCCAGGATATGGGTCCTTGTTCAGTGGGATGGAATAAATCGAAAGCTGAAGCATTCTCTGCCCTTACACTGAATTAACTGGGGATCTCAGCCATGACAATGTTAATGCATGTTCTTTACAAGGAGGTAACATGTGTACCGTGGTGATTCACTATCAATTCATTAATCAATAAGGACCTGACATGCAAAACTGAGCTCCTAGAATTTTCATAATTGCTTAATGGAAGGGACCAAAGAAAAGCCAGCCAAAGCCTATAGGTTATTTGGAATTTGAATATGACTAATTTTTCAATCACAATTAATGCAGCAATGCACTCTGCATGAAGAGAAAAATCACATGCTGTCCCTGAAATAGTTTTTAGATGACTTGGGGGCACACAGTTTTGTTCTTTGAATGTGTAAACTTAGGACAATACAAGCCCCGAGGGATCCTAGAGGGGACATGGCTTGGATACTTTGTGCTAACTAATTCCAAATGAAATGTCAGACCTGCTGATTAGAAGCATTCACTAAGTTAACAAGTTGTTTTAAAAAGTTTGTGCTATTTCTTTCTGTGTTTTTCTTTTACTTAGAAATTCAAAGCCTCACTAAAACAGAATAGAGAACATTGTTTTAATGATTTGTAAATACACAGGAATAATGTTATTTGAGATATATCTTCCAGAACAGTAATTTTTGTTTGTGGCTTAATTTTTTTTCTTGCAGGATACTGAAGATTTGCCCAGATAGCATATCAGACTGACTGGACTTCTGGTCAAAGAAAATGTGCTCATTAGGAAAGCCATCAATCAATACTAAGCCTTTTGGTAAGTTCAAGTGTGAGATCTTCTATAGGAGAGTGTAGGAAATAATCTGTGGAAATCATAATGGATGGAATAAGGTAAAAATGACAGTAATTTTTCACAAATGGGAAAAAAAAGTGGCCACTTATGCCAGAATAATTTATTATATTAGGAAGTTACATAACTGAGACACTTCATGGACACACGTCAGAAGAGTTTAGTCTGCTCAAAAAACAGCTGATCAAAATTTTATAACTTGCTTAAATTAAAATAAAAGAGTACTCTGATATTTTACCACCTTAAATAAGGTATTTATTGATATAAATTTAAGCAAATAATAAAACATAAAAGAAAGACCACCATGGAGAAGATGCTGTCCTTCTATTAATCCCATGCTCATTCAGCAGAGAACAGATCCTCTTCTTTTAATACCTGAAAAATATCTCTGTACTCTAGCTCAAGAATTCAAGTTGTTTGGGTATGGTTTCTGCCTTAATAAATTAAATTCTTTAGAAATAATCTTTACATTTACTTTGTATAATCTTTCCTATCACATGCACTTTTCAGTGTAATTGTTGGCTGCATACCCTTTATATCTCTGTGAGACAGGATATGTATGAGATACTATTTACTTATTTAGTCATTGTATTGCAGTTTCAAATGAAAATTCTTTTTATCTCTTACAGTTGCTTGGGGTAGGTTACTTGAACTCTCTTGGTTCTCAGCTAATGTCAACATGTGGGAGAAACAGAGCCTGTCTGATTAATGTCCTTTTTTGCTCAAAACTTAATTGCTGCGTGAGCAAGGAATATGCAGCACTGCCAAATGGATAACCCCATGGAGACATTTAGCTTGCTGTGGGGTGCTTGTGCCTGGGATGAAGCAAATTCCAGAGCAGCAGGGACCTGAGCATCTTTGAGCACAATCTGATTTTACAGAGTATCTCACAGAGTTCTGGCCTTTAATCCAATGCAGAATGAAAACAAGATATTTTCTAAAAATGTAATTCCTGTTTGATATTAACCTAGTCCCACATGTTCTACTGGTCAGGAAAACATTGCTGGAGGAAATTAATTACTCCAAGGCTAGATTCCACTGCTCCCCCCCGCCTTAGCTCAGTCTGTCCAGTAATTTATGTAGTGCTTGGAAAGAGCAGACAGGCATTACTTTAAATGGAGGGAGACCTGTACTTGTATTTTTATTTAAAATCCATAACACTTTTTCCTAAGCCACCACCCGTTTTCTGTGAAAGCTTGGAACAGACTGTCTGAAGTAAACAGGGGTTCATTAGTTCAACTCAGCTGGAGTGCAGCTCTCCACAGACATCATAACCACTGCAAACTGCTAAGCCAGTAGCTGAATGTGAGTGTTCCTACTGCTGTGCTGACACATCACCTTTCAAAGGTGTCCAGTATTTTACCCACCTTTTGTATTCAGCCTGACTCATACACTGTTCATTTTCTGCAGCATCACCAATACCAGTTTTGGGGTTTGTTTGTAAAGGAGTCCAAAATGAGTACCACAGTAAAAAAGGGGTGGAAAAATTCTCATTTTATATTTTTATCTGTTTTTGGAGCTGAAAATCGAGGAAAAAAAGATGTTAAACTTGAGTGGTACACACGCTTTGTTTTCACCCAGAATAGTCTTGATGTTAGTCTTTGAAGATTTACTTCCTTTGGGGATTGTCTGTTCCCCCTTCCTCAGGAGCCTGGATCAGAGCTGCTTGCCCTTGAAGGCTGCTTCTGGTTGAGTTGTCCTCCCACACTCTCCATAACTGCTCCTGGTGAGGATGAATGAATTAAAAAAAACACTGTGAATGTCAGAAATATTATTTTCCTTGTGATTTTTAAATGAGGTTAAAACCTTTTCTTTCCCCACTCTGGGAAAGAAAAGGGGTTTATGCTAATCTGCTGTGATGCTGATTGTTTTCCAGAAATGATGATGTGCCTGTGTAGCAGCTGCCTCAGCCCATGGCCCCTTGTTGCTGGGTCTGGGGTTACAGGGCTGGGGTTGTGAAATGAGTGATAGAGAGCCACTCCTCTTTGATACAAGCTGTCTAGGTGTCTTTTACAGGCATTTATCAAATTCCTTTCCTTTGACCACTAGCTCAGGGAAAGTACAGTTCTCTGTGTTTTCTTTTTGCATGTGCAATGGGTTGTGAGACCAAGAATTTTTAAAACAAACTATTGCATTTAGTGAGAATCTTCCTGTTGAAATATGATTTTATGGGTGAGTTGCTCTCTCCCTTAAATATTGCTTTCATAAAAGCTGTCTGTTTTCCCTGGGAATTTTATTTGCATGTATTAAGAAAATTGTTAAATCAAGAGACTGAGCTTTCACTACAGTTAAAGGGTAAGAGTGTTGAGGAGGCTTGAACAGAAATACTTCAATTGCGGGATTTAAAAAAATATTCCCAAACATCATCACTTTAAAATTTGATCTATAAGACTAACCAGGAACATATTTAAATGAGAAGTGTAACAGTTTTACTGATAGAGATTGGGGTTGCCTAGATTAACCTGTAATCACAACCCTTGTATATCTTGAAAACACTGTCTTCTTTACTTACAGTATGCTTTTCTATGCAGGCATAAACCCTGCTCCTTCTGGCTGGGCTCTGTTGGCCCTGAAAATCTATTGCCTTTGGGGAGATGAACAAAAAGCAGAGGTAAAAACGCTTTTTGGGTGTCTACAACAAAAAACCCAACATTGAAGTTATTGTCTTCTGAAATGGAGGGATAATTCAGGAGTCAGCAGCATAGTAAATATTACAGATATTGCTCTCTTGAGAGATGGAATTTACTTTTTGTTGAAAAAATGTGGCGTGAATAATGCTCCTGTACATCCAGGGATAAATAGAGAAAAGATACACTGATTAGAAGAGTCCTCCAAGCTGACAAATTACATGTGTTCTATGTGGATCATAGAACCACAGAATATTCTGTGTTGAAAGGGACCAACAAGGTTCATCAAGTCCAGCTCTGCAGGGAATGGCCCATCCAGGGTCCAAACCCAAAACCCTGGTGCTGTTAGCACCATGTTTTGACCAACTGAGCCAGTAGGATTTGATATTGAAAAGCAAAACTCCACAGACTAACTTGCATGCATAAGTTGTAATCCTACAAGACTACTCGTGCACATCCTTAAAAGCTGCACTGTATAGAGAGGAAATTGAATTTCATAAAGAACATGCCAAACAGAAGAGATTCCGTTGTACACTCATATTACCTGGGATAGAGCCACTTCATTGCTTCCTAATGTTCTTCTGGGAAAGTTGCTCTATATCAGGAGGCTGGAACAAGTACTGAAATAAAGAGCACAATTTGGAAAGTAATTTTAAAAAATCCACACCAAACCTTAAATGCTACCCTGTGCTTGAGACAAATAAGAAAGAACCAGCCTCTCATGTGATTTGGGGTATGCAACAGCTGAAAAATACCTTTACCTAGAAGAATTGCACAGGACCCAGTTAAGCTGTGCTATGTGCCTGTACACATATATTCTTTCTCTGTCCCTCTTTCTCTTTGCCTGAGGCACAGTAATTATATCTGTATTTCGGGAAAACCTAGGCAGACCCTTCTTCCAGTCACATAAAATCTGTCTGGACTGCTTTTTGTCTATTGTCACAGAGACAGGGAGAAAGCTGTGACTACTTTTGAAACTGACTGCCTGTGTGAGGAACTGAAGCTGCAGGAGGGATGAATGGTGCTAATGCCAAGTTACAGAACAAGAGAGGACTTTAGAAGATGTGGGGTGCTCCACATTTCTCAGAGGTCTGCTTTCTGCTTTTCCTAAATGGGAAAAATAGTTGGTGGATGATGAAGAACTAGAAAACTTTTCATGGCAATTTTTGGAGTTGTGTTTCGATATGCAAGTAAGGGAAAATCTCCTTGGGTTTCCTGTTGACACGGTCTTTGTCTTGATCCCTTTCCCTTTGCACAGTTTCCTCAGCCCCATCAGCTGTTGAAACCTTGTCTCCAGCTAGAAGGATGAGGTGAAGGATCAGGGTGAGTAATCTTAGCAACATGAGCTCTAAAGATGGTGTATTAGCAATACAAGAGCCTAAGCAGTCCTTGATTTTGTAAATAAAGGTCAACCACAAGCAGCGCCACTCTTACCGCCATATGCAGCAAGACTGTACACAGTTTTTATTTATTATTAAACAGATCTGAAAAGCAGGAATTGTGTTTTGCAGGGTTTCAAGGCATAGTTCTTGTTTCCAGCCCTGCAAACCAAAGCTGTCAGCTATTTGTTGTGCGAAAGCTAGAGAACTCAAAGGCATTCAAAGCAGCCTGTAGCAAGTAGTGGTTTCACTCTCCTGGGGCATGGTGTTCTTAAATTCAGTGGCTGGATTGAGTGTCCCAAACTCCAGGGGTGCCTTGGAGCACATCATGCCAGGAGAGCTCTTGTGCAATGCACGATGAGCTACAATGTTCTAAGTTTAGGTCCACTGAGCTGCAGTGAGTTACAAAAAAGTGCAATCGCTCCAGCTGGAGATAATCAGTGCAGAGCACTGCTAGTTTAGTGATTAGGTCAATCCCTTGGATTACCAGAATAAAGATTTGAGATCCCTTCTTTGAACTTGGATGATTTGTAAATGTATCAGCCATATTCCTAGAAAATAGAAATTAGACCTTGATGGTCTAATTCTGAAACACTTCAACAATCTCCTGTAAATCCACGTTTCCATGGAAAGCTTTGTTTTACATTGAGAAAGGTCTTTCAAATAAAACAGTATTCCCAATCAGCCCTGTTTCATATTTTAAGAAACATATTGACAAATTGAAAAGTCTAGAAAAGAGCTACAAGGAATACTGGAGTCCTGGAAAATCTTTTTTACTGTAAAATGTCTTTTTTGTTTATCTTTAGAGGTTAAATGGTGCCTGTTCACAGTAGATAAGTGTCTGTGAGTGGAGCGGGTTTACTAGAAGACAATATTTTAACCTTCTGAAAGTATAAAAATCTGCAAATGGCTCTCATGGTTAGGAGAAGCTACTCAAATTCAAAAGAGAAATCAATGGTAAATGTTTAAGCCAAGAATAATCAATCACTGAAGCATCATTAAGAGAAATGGATTATACTTGCCAGCAAACCTGTCACTAAACCAGAATTATTTTTAAAATGTCTCAAGATTCAGCATAAAATTTTTCTATTAAACAAGTGAATTCAAGTGGAATTTCTGAATTTGCAGTAGAAATTTTTTGATGGTAAATCATGGTATCTCTTCTGCAGAAGGTCAGAGTAGATGACTACTGAAGTTAAGGTTTTGCAATTATTTTCTGTTTCATAAATTAATCTAAAATTAATTATAAAAAATACTAGGTCAAACAAAATGTTTTCTCATTAGACATTCAGCTAAAATCTACTTAAATGAAACAAGGCTTGTTTTTCTATTCCTTTCCTTAATTTTTCCATGTACTAAACTATAGTGAAGGCAATTTTTCAAACATATCCCTCTTTTTTTTAATATTTTCCTAAAAATATTTCAATTATTCATTTAAATTTTTTACTTTCTTTTTTCCCTTTTTTACTTTTTGAGAAACATTTGACACATAGCTTTGCTTGACTCAAATATGTATTTTATTTATCCTGCCACTAAAAGAATCTATGCCTTATCATCTGAGCTCAAATGTTAGGATTTTGAGAAAAGAATCTGAACTCACACCTTTCCCCATACTTAAGGGCATACAAGCCCTGGACTGACATGTCACTTTTTTCCCTTGAGGATTTGTTAAGTAGCAGTTTTAGTTCTAGAGAGATGACAGAAAAATACTTGTAGATTCTTGTTTATATGGATGTTCAATAGCTATGCTTAATAAAGAGTAGTAAATTGCCAGGATGAAGGCAGATAAGTAGCTAATGAAGGCTAATTAGTATCAGCCCGCTTCATTGCTAAATAGGGTTATAGCTGGCTAAAAGGGAACACAAATGCTGAATTTCACCAGTATTAGTGATGATTTTGGCACAGGAAATAGATTATCCTGCCCAGTTTCACTCTTTTTCTAGAGAGAATTTTGTAATTTTGCAGTTCCCTGTGCCCATAAATGTTTTCACAGAGATGAAAGGCAAAAGTTATGAGAAGATTTTAACCATAAATATTTGATGATTTGTTTTCAAAATATCCTCTTCTTTGTTTCCTACTAAGCATGTCATAGACAAGGAAAGCTCCCAGGGATATGTAGAAGTTGTGCACCTAAAAACACAGAGATGACACTCTGGAGTGGCATCCCTAGTGCTTTCTTACCATGTGGTGAATCCAACACACTGTTAAAAACACAGTTCTTTGAACACTGCTTCATTTAGTGTAAAATGAGAAGCTTGCAAATGGTTTAAGCTTCAATAAAGGTTCATTATGTGCTTTTGATTGTCTGAATATCTGTCTGATTTGCTTTATTTCTAAAAGAAATAGTGACATCTAAAATTCATCTCAGCTGGATGTCTGTAGTAATCACCTCATCTTATTACTTTCAAAAATTTGCATGTTGTGACTTCAGAAGGGAAAAAGGGTTCAGAATCCACTTTCATTTGTATTGGCATCTCATTTCAGATAGTCCTGAAAATGAACAGGGTTCCAATAACCCCCGAAGGTTAGTTTCAAAGAAGATTCCTGCCTACAAGGAAATGAGCTCATGTTCAAAATGCAGCCCCTTGCACAGTGAGTGCATCACCAGTGGGATCTCCAGGATTTCAGAAGCCTGTGGCCCTGAGCACAAGGCACAAGGCAAAGGGTTGCCACTAGGTCTCTCCTGAAGGTGAAAGCTCAGAGGCAGAAGGAGAGGAAAGAGGAAGGGCAGGGCTAGGGGGGATTGGGTGTGATCAAGAGATCAGTTTTTATTCAAGAAATACTGCTGAGTGATGAAACCTGAGATGATTCATCATCTCAGCTCCTAGGCCTAGTTCTGTGTGATTCTAATTAGTCTACTTTGTGTTTGTGGTCAGTTGTTGGATCAGGTTACAGAACTGCATATGGTTTCAGCCAGGGCAGAGTTAATTTCTTCTTGTTACAGTGCTGTGTTTTGGATTCTGAATGACAATGATGTTGATAACACACTGATATTTTGGGGTTTTTGCTAAGTCATGTTTATCCTAAATCAAGGACCTTTTTTCCCTTGTCTCATGCTCTGCCCATGACGAGCTGCATGAAAGAAACTGGGAAGGAGCACAGCTGGGACAGGTGACCCGAAGTGACCAGAGGGATATTCCATACCACAGAATGTCATGCCCAGTATATAAACTGGGGGGAGTTACCCAGAAGGATAGCTGGTCTGGGCTGGGGAAGGAGGATCTTGCACCAGTCAGCAAGTGGTGAGCTACTGTGTTGAGAGTTCCAGAGCTGGAGAGAACAAACCTGTTTAGATCCTGATTTGAAGAGCTTGGAGCTTTGGACAAGTGGCAGAGCATCATGGTTGACAGCCTGGGGTCCCCAGCTGGAAGAGCTGCCTGAGAAGCTCCTCCATAGGATTAATTTATCACTGTAATGCATTTCCCTCTGATTAAGCAGCAGGCAACCATCATCTTCAGCAAATGCATTTGTAAGGATGAGTCTGCCATGAGGAATATGTTGCCTTCTCAAACACTGAAGGAAAGGGCAATTTTCTAGCCTATTACTGTAATTATGCTGTTGTGTTTGAATTACTCCCAATATATGCCATGGACCTTATAGGATGTCTCCAGATGCAGAGCTTCCAAACATCCATCAACCTCATGAATAAACTCAGAGTCACGTAGGAGCTGGGGACTCAATGCCAGACCTTTTGGTACTTCCCTTTAATGACAGGGCTCTGAAAAACTCCTTTTGTAGGGAGCTGGGTGCCTTGGAGAGGAAGACCTGAGAGCTTGATGCTGGGAAAGAGCTGGTTTTTGTGGTTAACTGGAGGCAGTGAGGAATAAAAGAGGGCTTGAGAAGACTGAATCCTTTCTTCTAGTTTGTATTTCAAGGTATAATTTTTTCTCAGCTTGCTGCCAGTTTCTCAGGCTTGAAACAATCCTTTAGTGACCCAGAAGTGCTTGTCTACCACTAGAAAGCCTTGGTTCATATCTCTATCTGTCATGTCCAAGAAGGCTGAAACATCTATTTCCATTTTAATCCATAAGTCAACAGATTCAGATAATTTTTTTTTCCTTTTTAAATGCTCAACAGTGACCACCTAACCTTCTGTTTAGACCACTGGGAAAAAAAAAAAAAAGGAGGAAAGTCAATGCTGAATGTTGTTCCAGGTAATATCTGAGGCCCCCACAGGCATCTTCTGCCACAGCTCAGTATCCTAACAGCAGGTACCCAGCAGGTAAGGAGTAATTATTTTGTTCCACACTTGTAGTTCTTGAAAAGTAGGAAAAGTTCAGCCAGGAGATATGAGGAGACATTGCTGACAAGCCCTGCTGACAGCAGACTGGGAGAAGAACTGGGAAAAAAGTGAAAAATCATGGATAAGCATAGATTAATAATTGAAACAAAGCAAAATATGATACAAATAATTCTAATGACAACAATGCTAATAATTGTAGTGAAAAATAGAGAAAGGGAAATAAAACCCAAGAAAGGCACAGTACAAGTGTTCACCACCTGATTCCCAGCCTGTCCTCTGGCTAGTTTCCCCCTAGTTTATATACTGATATTCTATGGTATGGAATATCCCTTTGGTTATTTTGGGTCAGCTGCCCTGGATGTGCTCCTGCATGTGCAGCTTCTTGTGCACTTGCTTTCTGAAAAGTCCTTGAGTTTGGGTAAACACTGCTTAGCAACAACTTAAACATCCGTGTGTTAACAACCTTATTCTCATACTAAATCCAAAACACAGGACTGTAACAGCTGCTAAGAAGAATATTAATTCTGTACTGGTTGAAACCAGGTCAGACAGGCAGAAGAATATTTGTTTATGAGTTTTTGAATCCCAGCAGATCTTGTGGATGAACAGAGAACCTCCATGGTCAGGACTCCGCAGGCAGAGGCAGATCTAGCAATGCAGCTGCTAGTTTTTAGGCATCAGGAACGTTTTACCAGTTCTCTTCTTATTCCTCTACCTCTGCTCCTATTGCTCCACAGGGAGTCTTACAAACTCAGAGTCCTTGCTCAGTCACCATGTAAGTTGCTCTTAGGTAATTTAAGTGTTTTTCTCTGACATTTTGTATGACTGTTTCTGTGTCCTTATAGCTAGGGGCTTGGGTATGTGAGGAATATTTTGTTGTCTTCCTGCATTATAACTTTTGCTGAAACTTTTGGACAATTTTTCTTATGTCACAACTGTGGGCATAGGGGAAATGAAACCTGTTAGTTATTGCTGACTTTTGCTGAAAATGTTAGCTCACTTTTTCTCCTTGCTGTGGTCTAGTGACCTGAAATCAATCACCTTCCCCTTCTGCTTTGTTCACTACAATCTCAGTATGAGAAATGTCATAAAGCCAGGATGGAAGTTGCTTTACACTACAGAACATGGCTAAGACTATGTAAAATAACTTGTATATTATTAGGAAAAACAACCAGGAAAATAAATCTTGTCTTGCTTGTTTCTGAACATAAATATCATATCTGTATCTTTTTTTTCCCCACTGGCCTTAAAATCAGGTTTATTTGCTTTGTGTTTGCTACAATTGCCTTTTTGACATGCATCAACAGCAAGCTGTTAAATTAAGCAGTGAAAATGGGATACATCACTCAAGTTTCCTCATATTTCCTCATATTGTTGGAAAGCACCCAACATTTTGGGGCTTTTTGACCAGCAAACAGGATTTGCTCCTTAATGCTCCAGGCGCAGATAATTTTTTCTGTGCTTTGTTCTCCATGCTCCTTTCAAGCTGTTTCAATTTCCTCTCTCACTTCTGAGGACCACACACCAGTCAATCCAGGTAGCTGAACACAGAGGACCCGGGAGGTTGAGGGCTCTGTGCAGCAGCCACTCTACACCAGGCAGTGCTCACGAGGGGCCCCAAACCCCACTGAAAACTCTTGATTAAGACACAGCAGCATCTGACGCCTAATTGCTTTGTGTGGGAGTTTTCAGTGAAACATCCTGAGAGTAATAATTTCTGCAATTGATGGCACCTCTCGGAGCCCTTCTTGTTATTTAATTGAATGCAGGCTGGCGCTAAGAAAAATGCAGCTTGTGGTTGCTTGAGCTGTTTAGCCATTAATAACCACGTGGGTGGACAGCTTTGTTGTGCTGATCAATACACAGAGCTCTGCTCCTGAGACAGGGGCACAGGGAATTTGGCACCCAGGCTGTGCAGGGAGAGAAGAATTCCCTTCTTGCCTACAGAGGTGCTTCTTGTCCTTGCTCAACTGGCCTGACCTCTTACAAGGCTCAATCACTCCCAGGTGTCTGGAGAGACATGTTTGTGCCAGGCATGAGAGACACGGACTGTATGCTGATGCTGCACCACCTCCTCCCAGCTGAGGAACTGAACAGGACAGCAAACACCCCTGCCTAGATTTTGAAAAAATACTGCTTTTCAGTGTTTTTCTGAGGTTCAAAATAGCAGATTTTTCTTTTGCTCTCCTCAAACCATACTCACTGCACAATTATGTTGAACACAGATTTTAAATACTTAAAAATGTATTTGTACTGAGGAGACAGTAGTTATCTATACTTCAACTTTTGTACCTGCTTTTGTGATATCTAGTATGTCAACATCCTGACCTTTGGGTTTTTCAGTTGTACATCTGTGTATATGCTCATGAGGCAGACACACAAATAGCAGGGACATTGAAATACAGTTTTCCAACTCATGGAAAGCTAGGAAATTATTATTTTGTTTGTTTAGGCTTGGAAGAAAAGCTTGTTTCTACAACTTTCCATGAAAAGAGAAATCCTGAAAACAGCTTTCAATATTTTATGATATATGACACATGACTTTCATTGATTTACTACAACATCATTTAGAAATGCATACAATAATCAAAGAATAAATAATGGAATTGTGTTGAATTGAATTTTCACTTTGCTGAATTTTTAATTTCTAGTTTTGAATTGCTTTTCTGATGCTTATGTCACTCAGGTATAATCCTACACCCCTCCCTCCCCTTGTCACTTTCACTCTAGAATAATTTACAGACAAATGTATGGGTGAGATGTATGCACAAATGATAACTGGGCTTGTATTTGGTCTGAGTTGAAAGTTAATTTTGAATTTATTTTCAGATAAGCTACTGACTTGATAAAAACTAGCAGAAATTAAAGATAAAACTCATAACACCCCTTCCCTAAATTCAACATTTCATTTAGGTTCTTCCTTTAAGTGCTTTGCTTTGGGGCAGCAGTACACACCACCATTAACATACTTTGTTATCAACAGATTGAGATCACTCCTAGCTATGGAGAAACTAGAGGTGGTTTCAAGGCAGTGACCTAGAGGTGAGGGGCACTTTATCTCCTTAGAAGGTAATCAGCACTGCCTGGGCCCCTGAGGAACAAGTTTCATTATTAGGTCCATAACCTAGTAGAAAGAAAGCCCCTTGGAGTAAGTTTCCTGAAGCAATAGGCAAAATAGAGCAGGAGATTGGGTGTGCAACGGAAATTACTTTAAACCAGAGTCTCAAGGCTTCTCCTGGAAAATTAACAGCTGAGGGTGTATTTTTTTATTCAGCATATTTATTGCTTATCCATCACAGTCCCAACCTGTGTCCAGCACAACATGAAAAGCAGTGACTTGCATGGAATTCAATCCAAATCTGTTATTTTATTTTCCCCTTCTATACAAAAGGCAAACTTAGAGAGGGAGGGGTGGATGGAAACGGAAAAAGTGCATGTAAACTACTGCCTGTCCCTTCCTTGCCCTTTGGGTGATTGTCACATTGGGCCTTTGCAATCAGGTTCTCAGTTGCCTTTGTAAGGCTCCTCTCATTTCAGGTTACTATTCACGTGGAGTGATGTTACTGTGAAGTGGCTTTCCTTGCACTTTTGGTGGGGTTCATGCTAATGAGGAGTTATGGAGAGGAGAAAATGTGATGGGGAATGTCAGACCCTGTTAACAGAGCAGTCCTTCCCTTTCCAGCTTGTACTGCACCAGGCTGGAGCTCTCTGCCTTTATTGCTTTGTTCACTCCTCATGAAGAACCTTTGTGAGGGATGAGAAGGGCAAGTCCATGCCAGCCATGACCATTGCATCCAGGGCAAGGAAAGAAGGGCCGATCACCTGTGCCCTCAGGAAACTTAGCTCAAAAGAGGCTCTACTGCAATCAAGGGCAGGCAAAACTGGACATAACAGTTGCTGCTGTAAGGACCAAATGCTTTCCCAGAACAAAAGACACTCCTGAATACAGAGCAAAGGCATAAGAACTAGCCTGCTTTATTTTCTCCCCATACAGTTTGCACCTTTGCATAATGGATTTCTCTCCATTCCTCACCTCTCTTACTTCTTGTCTCATTTTTTCCCAGCATAACACCAGCTATTATAATTATTGTTAGAGTTGCATCTACAAAACCTATGAAACCCTGGGGCTGTGCACACGTGGACTGAGAAGCATCATGTCTAACTGTAACTGTTCAAAACAGGGTCATCTGAGCCTGTCCCCCGGCTCTCCCCATCATCGGTATAGATAGAAAAAAGCTGTGTCCAAAGAGGCCTTCAAACAATTTAAATAAGGTTCCTTAAATAAGGGAAAATTATGTTTCTACATTGCCCCTAGGAGGGTGTCCTACTTTTGACAGATGAAGCATGCCTCATTTTTATTCTTTGCAAACATCATTGACTTCCACTTTTCTGCCCTTTCCACTCTGAACTGTGTCTGCCAAGGGATTAAAACATATTTTAGCATGTATCTTTTAAAGTATATATTCCTCCCTTTTATTCCTCTTTGCAGGATCCCAGGCATTAGAGGAGCACCTCTATTAGTGTTGATAAAAGCATAATCATGCTGACTGTATGCTCTGGATTATGACCCAAGCATGTCCAGAGCAAAAATCGTGGTCGTTCTTATTCTCTGTGAAATGCTATGGAAACCTGCTTAGGCTTGTTCTAACTTGCTGCATGTCTTTGGCCACTGCTAAAGGCTGTGCATAACCCATAAAACTTATGCCTCTTTTTTCCCAGAGCATTTAAAAACCACAAATTCCTTTGACATAACAGAATCACACAATAAGCTGAGTTGGAAGGGACCCTCAAAGATCGTTGGGTCCAACTCCTGACCTTGCACAGCACCATCCCCCAGTCTCACACCATGTGCCCAAGAGTGTTGTTCAAATGCTTCTGGAACTCTGTGAGGCTGGTGCTGTGACCATTGCCCTGGGGAGCCTCTTCCAGTGCCCAATCACACTCTGGATAAATAATATTTTCCTGATATCCAACCTAAACCTCCTCTGACACAACTTCAGGCCATTCTCTTGGGTCCTGTCACTGGTCAGCACAGAGCAGAGATCAGTGTCTGCTGCTCCTCTTCCCCTTATGAGGAAGTTGTAATTGCAGTGAGGTCTCCCCTCAGTCTCCTTTTGCTTTACCCACTCCGACTGCCCCCCTCCCCCTCTCAAAAAAAAAACAATTAAAAATCAGCGTTTTAGAGAAGGAAAAAAGTTTCACTAGAAAGTTCCCAACCAGCTCCATTATTTTGTAGGTGTCTACTTCATGTCTTCTCAGCATGAGCAGCAGACTTCAACCCTCCGTTCCATAAAATTATGGTGCCCTTTTTTCCATACAAGGAAATTACATTCCATGTAATGGAAAGCATACCAATTAAAACATTTGGAAACTTATGGTTTATTTGTGTTTTATTTTAGAAAGAAAGCATAACAAAATCTGAGATTTGATGTCCATATTTGATATGTCTTTTTTATATTTTCTGTGGAACATCCTGAACACCCACTATTTTAGTAACTAAGCCTGTATACACTGAATTCTGCTCTCATCCTTATCTCTTGGCTACTGGCAGGAAATGCTGAAGCCTAACCCTCATGTTGAGAGACATGCAACATTGGCTGTAGCTTAGCTCTTCCTAGCCAAAATGACAACTGGCCAGATAAACCCAAGAGTACCTTAATTTGTCCCAAAGAGTGCGACTTACAGAGTTCTTGCTCCTTTGGGTTCCTGGCACTGCTTAGTCTTCCCATCTGTAATGGGAGCTAAGGTAGATCCGTGCTAGAGAGATTTAACTGCTTTTACCTTCTTCCTTATTCTTTTATTAGGTTGCATTTCAGTAGGATTAATTTTGCAAAACTACAGATCCATTGTGTCTATAGTTCCAGAAAATTATTTAGTGCAGCTGCCGTTTGCAATGCTTTTGTTTAGGAATATTACTCCTGTGCCATATGGATTTAATAATCTCTGCTCAGCCCTGTTTATAAGTGTTTTTCAACTGCAGGCAAAATGAAAAACACTTATAAACAGGGCTGAGCAGTGATTATTGGAGGATTCAGGGAAAACCTTTGGTCCCTAAACTAAATGAACTAACTCCAGAGTTTTTGTGGTATTCCTTCTTATCTCTTTCCCTCTTACATTGCTCTGCATTTTTAAGCCAAAGGCTTTGATTTTGTAGTGATTTATTTAGCACCTTTAGCAAACTGTTAATGTGAGAGAGAAACATGGAGAGGTAGATGAGACTTGTCAGAGACCGGTGAGGAAGAAAGAGACAGGGAGAGGGAGGAAGGAGCAAAATAAGGAAGGAGAGGGTGGCAAAAAAGAACAAAGATTGAGCAAAAGGAAAGGAATATTTTTATCTCTCCTATTCTTCGATATCATTCTTGTTGATGTTTTTCTTTTCCCTCATTTTATGTGTTGGCAGAAATGAAATTGGCAAGCTCCATGGAGAAGATGTCAATCTCCTAGTGCTACCAAGTAGGTTCCCACGTCTAGACGGTACATGCAATGCTTGGCAAAAGGCCAGAAACAGTGTTAATGGATTTATTAAATAGCAGCATTTCTCTGCATTGATTTTCCTAGGGTGCTCCCAGAACTCAGGGTGAAGTAGGTAGCTAGACGTTGCCTATTTTTTTCTGCTAATAAATGGCCTCCAAGAGAAGTACTTAATAAAGACATTTCTGACCTGGTGGCCATTGTCTCAAGGTGTCTCTCCAGAGAGGAGATTATGTACGTTATTAGGTATTACATTAACTGCAAATATTACTGACTGTACTTGAAGCTTGAGGTGGTAATTTTTATTGTGCTAAGTGTGATTCTACTTTTTTAAAGAGAAAGGTAACTTTGCTCATAACCTGGTGGTGAGTCTGAGTGAATGGCTCAGGCAGGTAATCTGGCATATCCGCATATCTTTTCTACTGTGTGGAAAAAACACTGGAGAAAAACGTTTTCAAAATATATATAGGAAGACAAACAAAAGTTTACCATCAGTGCTCTGAATTTACAGGTAGCTTTAGCTATATATTTCTGCAATGTCGATCTTAAATGCATGTATAAATAAGAAATGCATGGCAAAAATAGTTGTGCCTTGGGAAAATAGATGTCAAATACCTGTTTGTGTCCCTATTGTGATTCTTACAAAAAATCTTTTGACCATCAGGGTCTACCCCTTAAAATTTTTGCACTCTACAGCCTGTCAGTAGTCCCTGCTCTGCAGGGTGCAAAAGGGCTTAGATATAGGACAAGTAAATAAATCTATTCAAACACATCAATTTATTGATTTCTCTGAGACAAAGGCAGGTGAAAAACTGGCTTTTCTCACTTTCACTGTGAGAAGGTGAAGGTGAGCTTAGGCTGAAGAAACAGTATAGCAAATGCCAGAGGCAGAAAGTCTTTGGCAGAGAGTTTGAGACAGGTGTAAAGTCCTGTAAAGGTGGAAACTGAAAAGATCCTCAAATTTTAGAAAGGAAAAATTAGGAAAAGGAAGCCAACATAGACCACTTTATTAAAACAGCTTATTCTCATTCTGAACAAAACTATCCTGACTCTGAAGGGCTGATGCACCCACCGTGCCCAAAAGACCCCACCTTCAATCACTTTTCAAACTTACAGACTGGCTGTGCTCCAACATCTAGATTTACCTGAGTAGGCATTGTCCCCAGTCACCACCACTGGCTCCCCTTGCTGCTTCTGACCCTTTTCTGCTTCTGAATTGGGGGTGAAACAGTGTTCTGAGATCCCAAGCAGCTGAATATACAGCTTATTTCTTTATCTTTACTCCTAGATGCTTTCTGAGGATGCCATGCAGATAGACTTTCATAAGGCAAAGGGAGCTCAACATGTGTTTGTTAGTGGTACCATCTCCCCTCAAAGTTAAAAATTTACTTTGCTTGGATATAACAGGACAGCTACAAAAGAACCTTACCTATTCCCTTCAATACTTGGATGACAGAAATATCTGGAGGAATGTTTCATTGGAGGACCCTGTCAGAATGCTCAAGGGACATTGTGGTTAAAGGTGACATTTTCTGAAGAAGAAACAAAGATGTTGAGGAAAAAAGGACAAGTGAAGTTGTACTTCAGACATCTCTTGAAATTCACACTTGCCAAGGAAGTCAGGAAAAAAAGGTTAGAATTTTTTTTCTGGTTACAACAGATATTCTTACAGCCTGTGGCTACCGTAGGAAAACCATTTTTCTCCATCTATCACCATTACATTTCACAGAGTAGTTTCAGTCAGTAGAAAGATTAAATAAATAGAGAAACCACATACAAACACATTTTTACTACTGTAATTCTCTGTTTAATGCAATGCTTTGACTAAGAATACAACTCAGCAGAATTGCATACACATATATTGCATGTGATTTTAGTTGTCTCTTCAAAATGTTTCCAGCTCTCATCATCTTATTCCTCCATGGCTTGTTTTGATGAAATAACTTCTTTCTTCATCTTGTATAACAAATTATAATTCTCCTGAATAACATAGACAGTTTTCCTCCAAATGGAACACAACATTACATCAAATTCCCAGTTAATATAACTTTATCAAGTTTTGCTTTCACTCTATGAAGGTTGTGCATAATATATGTATAGCTATACAGCATATATAAATATATATATATATCTATAATGTATATATAATTGAGTCAGCTTTACACAGCTAACCATAAACTTGTGCTTATCTTATTTATATGAGATCAAATATATGGCGTCAAAATTTGACCAGTCCCCTACTTGTAAGATTCTCAGTTCCTAGTTTTACCACATGATTTTGGGTATCACACACAGGTAATGCATTCCCTTCTTTCTTGCAGTAGTATTTTCTTTTGAAGAAAAGAATGCAGATTTTATATATATATATATGTATATATATATATATGTATATAAAGGAGTAACAAGTTTTTCATATTGTTAAGTTAAAAAAGACTTCAAGAACAGATGAGGTTCTTCCTCGTACATAGAGCTTGAAGCGTAATTTGACATTCATTGTAGATATATTTATATTATAAGCTTATCTTAATAGTATTACACATAATGTATTATTTTTTACAGTCAAGATATGGTGTTGGACATGTTAAAACACGCTATATAAAGATATATACAAATTGCTAGACTCCAACTTACCGACCACCTCAGTTAAGTGGCACCAGAAATAAGGTAGAGGATAGAAGAATGTCTGTTGATTGGCAGTCATGGTGCTCCCACTAGTGTTTTTATTATTATTACTGCCACTACTACCATGATGTGCTTCAGGGAAGGGCTATCTTTGGAGTAGAGGTGGAGAGACAGAGTCTCCAACAGGGGCAGAAATCCCTACCTCTTCCCTGAAGCCTATATGAGTGGGGGAAGTAGAAAAGCAATCCAGTTGTGACTTGCTTGTCCCTTTGCAAGTAAGAACACACCAACCTTGCTCCCCTGTGCTTTGTCCAGTGCCGTCAGGTGAATCAGTCCAGATATTAAACATCCAGTGAAATTCTTCCTTCTAACGGCACTATAACACTGTGATCACACTGCCTCATGTACCACAGAGAGTTGCTTCTGTCAGATTCAGAGCACTTTGGGACATGTCTCAGAAAATGGTTTCTATGTGCTTCTTGACAAGTATGATTAAAAAAAAAAAACAAAACCAAAAACTCACAGTGGACAGACAAAAAAGTGTAGTTACTGAATGGCACTTTTCAGGTAATGCAGAACTTTGGAAGGCAAAAAGACGCCAGAATTTATTTTCTTTTATTTGGTTATTACTGGAATGAAATGCGTTTAACAAATATACCCAGTATCCTGAAATATGAGTCCTGGGAGCACTCATATGCTCATGTAATCTACTAGCTCCACATTGTAGCAAAAGAGGCCATTGCAAAAGGAGAGAAGTAAAAATATGGGAGAAATAACTGCATTGGTTTTGGTATATGATTCATGTTCAACTCAGCCTTGCTATAATTACATTCTTAGGTTTGGACTCTCAGTGAATACTCTGCTAGTAAGCTCATGAATGAAAGGGGATTCGAGGAAAGGCAGGGCTGCCTTTCTGTTGCACAGAGGAAAAAATTAATCCATGCATGTGGCAGCATGATATTCCACTACAAGCACATTCACTCTTTGACATTATCCACCAATGTGCCTAACACAGAGATAGCAAAACTGGGGAACAAAAGAACTGATTTGGCCTTGTTTCATGTGAGGGTTTGTTTTACTTCCTGTTTAAAACCCATACAGAAAAGATTAATGGAACTTGCCACTCCACACAGTAGCCTGGGCTTCAGTGGAGAAGGATGTTGCATGCTAGGGAAGGCAGTTTTTGGGTGGGGTTAAAGAGGTTGAATACCAGGATTCACAGTGCCTGAAAGGCAAGTGAAACTGCAAGCATGTAGCTGTAACACAGGTGACACTTGTTAAAGTGAGGAAGGAGGAAAGCTTTTCGGTAAAATTGTGGCAAAAGAGGAAAAACAGAGAAAAGAGACCACAGCAAATTAAAGACCATCTCTGAGGTTCCTTCAAGGCAAGATTTTCTATAAATTTTTAAAAATAAAGATTCCCAAAAGTCTAGAGCATTTTGTGACACACAGGAACTGAAAAAGCAATACTATGTAGAAATCATATTCTTGTAAACGTCTGTAGTGAAAGAAAAGCTAACTTCTTTTAAGCCTCTCAATTTCTACCACTTGCACTGTTGTCATCTGGGACTCTTAAACTCCAAACTCACTGTCAGCAAATGACCCTCATGCACAGGGCCAGAGTTTGTTTTCCTGCCCCTTCTTTTGTAAAACTTTAGATTATTGCCCCCAGAAACACCACAATTTGTCAAAAAATAAAGATTTTTATGAAGTATTTTAAGGGGAGGGGGGAAAAACATCAGCATCACTCTTCTCCACTCACTCCCCTGCCCCCAAGATGCATTCATTTCAGGTTTGCAGCAAGTTGGCTGTCAGGATGCTTTTAACCTATTCAGTCCTGCTAGGCCACTGCCATGATTAATTTGGGGGCACAGAAGTGGCAAAGAGAGGTACTGTCAGCAGAAATGAAAGATTCAGAATGTGCCACCCCAGCACCACAGGAGAAACTGGGAGCTGTGTCCAGAGGCAGCACTCATCCATAGGAACGTCTCATTCACAGGAATGAAGAACAGAGATCAAAATCACTCAGAAGTGGGGAAGGGGACAGTGAGTTTGCTAGCAAGTCCCACAGACAGACGGACACACTCAAATCCACAAGGACATTTAAAAAAAAAAGTCTCTGCCCTCCTGATCCAATCCCTAGAAGGTAGGCCAGGAGCTGCTGGGGCACTTCAAGGGTTTCTTCAGTAGTGTGTGGACTGTTCTCACCTGCACTACTTGAATGTTTTCCTCCACCAGAAGAGTATAAAACAGAGGGCTGATAGATTTAGCACTTCATGTTTTGTGAATGCCAAACAACAGATCTCTGGGGTACACTTGAGCACTCCCATCCCCAAGAGCTTTTGTACAGAAAAAAAAAAAAACAATAAAAGAAAGAAAGAAAAATCAATCTGACCTATATAGATGTGTTTGTTGTCTTTGGACTGTCTTTCATCAGGCAACATTCAAATACTTTGCTGTCTTTGAATAGATCCTGTGATTCCTAATAAATCAAATGAAAATCTCAAATAGGAAGAAAGCTGACAAGTTTTTCTTAGATTTTGTTCTCACTGGAAAACTGCTTTTAAATATTATTTCAGCTTCCTTTCTTCCTTTTTTCCTTTTCCTTTCTTTTTCTTTCTTCCTTTTTTCCTTTCTCTTTGACCCCAGACATCTTTAATACTCAGAAAAGTTGCCCACTGGATTGATGCATCTCCAAGTGGTTTTTCTCTTCCTGGAGCATGAAGGTTGGGCTGTAGCATGACAACACAAATCACTGCTCTTGGGCTGTCTCTTTCTGGCAATAATGAAAGAAGAAGAAAAGGAGGGGGCAAGAAGGTATAGCTGCATTTTTTTGTTGTTGGTTCTCAGTTTTGGGATTTTTTTTCTTTTTCTTTTTGTTCTCATGAGTCACCTGCACAGTGTGCTTGATTTCTGTGTGAAACAGAAGTGGCCAGTGCAGCTAGTGGTGTGGATGTGCTGCTGGGATCCTCTGGCCAAGCCCAAGGTCAAGATGAGGCAGCTCCAGCCTTGGGGACCGCAGGATGCAGGTGAAAGCCAGGGAAACTGAAGTTACCCAGGGAGAGCTGCTCTTCAAGACTGACATCTAGATCCTGCAGAGCTGTCACTCAGAAGGGAAGTGAAAGCTGGTGAACGTGGTTTGGAACACAAAGGAAAGATGTGAAAGCTCAAAGGATATTCAAGAACAAATTACTTTGCGGTTTCTGAACCATTATCACATTTTTGTCTTACTGAGCCACAACCAGTTGAAGACTCAAGAGATTCCCAATATCTGAGGGCACATTCTGCCTCTTCTTTGCCTCCAGGAGGTGCTAAACAGTGCAATAAGTGTTGGGTCTGCACCTCCCAGCAGCTGGTAATGCACACAAGACAAGATTCTATGCAATAGCTTGAATATTATTTGGTTATTTTTCATGTATAAAAACCATGTAGGGTTGTGTTTGCATGCCTGTGGATCCATACATAGGTGCACTATGTCATCTATTTTTTATGCTTCTAATTTTCTGCAAATGTAAATGTACCATGGAACTGTTACAGGGTGGAAACACAGAGAACTGTGTGTCCTTCAAGCCTTTTAAATATACTATAGCACAAATCAGAGCAGCTTGTGTTTTAAGATCAAAAGTTATGATGGTGCAAGGGAAAAGTGCTAGAAAACTTCAAATTGATATTTTTCCTTTGCTTGCTTTTTTCATGAATGTTGGCCACAAAATCCTTTTCTTTCTGTGGTATTTTGTGTCATCATATCACATGATGGAGTATAATTGCAACCTATCTGTTGCCTTTTAACCTGTAGACGTGTCCTTGGCTGTTAGATTAATTCATTATGAACAAGTGATAGTTTCAAACGTGAGAATAAAGAATTTGCACACCTGTCAGAAAACCAGAATTAAAATATTAAGTATGGCTGTACAAACCATTATTTCCCAGTTTAGAGTACCTGTTCTATTGATACCCACAGAACTTGCTGAAAGAAAGAAGCAGGTGTGTTTCTTTTATGAAACTTTTCTAAAGAAATCATATTTAGAAATTGAACGTATTTGATTTTATCTTGTGTTTTTATCTGATTTTTTTAACACTATAATAGAATGAGCAACCTAGGAATGTGTAAGTCTTTCCTTTGACCTGTCAAGATAACCTAGTGAATGAAGTTTTAAAAGGCAAACAGTGCTCAGTCTGGCAAGCTTTGTCATTAAGTTATTCTTCCTTACAAGCAGGAAGATGAAAACAGTGATAGTAGATATGACTCAAGGCAAGAGAGGGTTGCAAAATTAGATCCTTGGCTGTATAGAGACAGTTATACAAGGATGAAATCACTAGAGATATAACTTGATGACTTCATATTAAGACACATTAATATGGAGTTTAATGTGGCCTTAATTTACTGCAGTTTAATCCTCCTCATTTTCACTTTCTGCTGGGAACTTGTACTACAAAACATGAAAATTGTCATGATCCCAAAGTGCTTTGACACTGTGTTCCAATAAGCTTGTCAAATGTAAAACTTAATTTTTCAAGATTAATGTCTCAGCAATCTCAGAGGCTGCTATTTTGAGGTGCATTTCGGAATGCTCTAATGTTGTAGCATGAAATAACAGAATGAATTTGTGTCCTGTTTGGTGGGCGGCTTTCACTCAAAGAGAGACCCTCAGGACACTGTCTATGCTCTTTTTGGGTAACAAAATATATAAATGTATCATTGTTAGGGCCTGGAAGTTAGAGATACTAAGAAGGAAGTAAATAAAATATGCATAACTCACAGACAATCTCTGTTTTCAGTAATCTAATACCCTGTCCACGAAATGTTTAGTTTTGCTACAGCAAATATCAAATATGGGAATAATAAATTCTTTGTCAGGCAGAAATAAGCAAAATTTCACCTAGTCTAGAGTAGCAAAAAACATTTGAACTTAACCCTTGCCAGACTCTCATCGAGACTATTTCAATATCTGGTTTTCTATAATCACAGTTTTTCTCTCTGCCTTTTTATTAGTGTTACCCCTTGGCTTACAGTCAAAATGTGGCTCTCAGGTAGTACAAGGCAATGTGACCAATATCTTTTCCAGAAAGCAAACATCTTGTCCAGGATTCACCCAGTTTCACACTAAGGGCTTAGCAGACTTTGATCCAGGTGGGTATGTCAGTATATCTTATTGTTTTCCTCAATAAATTAATCATAGAATCATCTTTTGACAGGTCAAGAGCATGGTCATTTAATATTAACTATTCATTCTGTGAAGCCTCAACATATCTCTTCATCTGTACATCCAACTTTAAGTGGATGTAGCCTTTCATTTTCCTTGTAATAATCTTGTTTCTATTCTTCAGCTGAGACCCTTTGATTGGCCACCATGGTGGCTGACTGGATGAGACCTTTAAATTTACAACTTCTTTTGATATTCAGTCTTGCCCGGGACAAGTAAGGTACAGAAGGGAAGAACAGGCTGATGAAGGTAAAAGGCAAATCCACAGGTTGATGTTATGTGATGAACAAAGTGAACAAAATCGTCTTAAAAGCTTTGGTTTACATGGATGCTGAAGAAGTCTTGGCATGTAGCAATCTGGATGAGACCACATCTTTTCACTTTGACCTTGTCATGATGAAGTACTTTGAAGAACAAAAGCCCCTGGGAGGGGGCAAGCAGCAGACTTGAAAAGATATACAATGATTACATGTTGCACATAAGTACACTTTCAGAACTAATGTGGTTTTGGAAATGGTGGTGTCATAAACAACACAAAAAACTTCCATCATGATTTACCTAACATTAAGCTTCTTACATGAGAGTGGCAAAACAGCTTTAGACAAGTTTGAGCTTTAGAAAATTTCTGCCATGATTGATTTGGATTATGCAATGACCTTCCAAACTCCTATGCCTCTTCCACACATGCATTTATTAAAATTTGGGGTTTTTTTAACCTAGATGAAAATGTAATAAACACACAGAGGAAATAACAAGAAAAAGAGAATGAAAGAACAAGTATTTTACACAGAGTGACCAAAAATCATAGACTTTAAAGCCCTTTTGCAGAATACGCTCAGAAAGAAAGGAACTGTGCCTCCAGTCCATATACTGGAATGATTTCTCAAACATGCCTGTGTCCTAAAGATTTAATTTCATTTATTTAAAAAATGTTTTAACGTGTAGTCCTCAGGGGTGCAACTGATGCCTCTTATCAATATTTCCACTAACATCCTGGATTGTACATTCCATAGAAGAGCATAAAGTGCTACAGCATCGAGGGTTTTTAAAATTTAATTTGGAACTTCTTCACCCTTTCCATAATTATTTTCATTATTCTTTTTACCTTGTAGCTCCTATGTTCTTGTAATGACACATAAGAAGGTGCTTAAAGGTCTTCTTGAAAGTGGCATTGCAGAGCGCATAGCAGGCAGGGTTGATGGTGCTGTTGATGTAACAGAGCCAGTAGCCTATGGTCCATACAGTGGTAGGGATGCAGGATGTGCAGAAACTGTTGATGAGCACCATCACATTGTATGGGGTCCAGGTGATGATGAAGGCCAGGAGGATGGCCAAAATCGTCCTCGTCACTTTTTTCTCTCTAGAAGGGGGTGGTTTCTTTTTGGCTGGCTGCTTTGTCATCTTGACAATTTTCCGGGCTACACTGTTCTGCTTCTCCTCTCCGTTCGTGCCTACAATCTCCACAGTAGTGCTGGTAGGGGCACTGCAGTCCCCCTTTTGGGACTTGGTGACTATCCTGATGCATGTCAGCTTGGAGTTCTCTGCTTTGACATGGTCTTGGGAGGAAGAAGCTTGTCTGGCATCTTTGGTAGCTTCATCCTCTTTCAAGTTGGAAGCGACCACACTGATGGAGGTGGAGTCATTGGAGCTCTCCTTTTCCCCTTGAACACAGTTATTGGTCACAGTATCTTCACTGGTTTTTCCATTTTGAATTTTGCTGTGCTCCTGCTCATCTCCGCTGGTTGGGATATTGTTATTGTTTGGTTTCACTGTTTTACCTTGGGCAAGGCTGGGGGAAACTGTTTCTTGGTTTTGGGTGGCTTCCTTTTTTCCTTTCTTTATCCGACTCTTACTGGCTCGAGAGATTTGCCAGTAAAGGACAGTCATGATGATAACAGGCAAATAGAAGGCTGCAATGGCAGTGCCAAAAGTGACAGCAGGGTTGGAAAAAAACTGGATGTAGCAATCCCCATCTGGAACAGTCCTTCCTCCAACAATGAATTGCCAGAAAAGAATTGCAGGGGCCCAGAGGATGAAGGACAGCACCCAGGCAGCTGCAATCATAATGCCGGCCATCTTCGTGGTCCGCTTCACGGGGTACGTCAGAGGCTTGGTGACACAGAAGTACCTGTCAAAGCTAATAATGAGCAGGTTCATTACAGAGGCATTGCTGACCACATAGTCAAGAGCCAGCCAGAGGTCACACACCACAGGCCCCAAGGGCCAGTAGCCTATCACAGTGTAGAGGGTGTACAGGTTCATGGAAAAGATGCCGATGATCAAGTCAGCACAGGCCAGGCTGAACAGGAAATAATTGTTGACAGTCTGGAGGTGCCTGTTGACCTTGATTGACACCATGACTAGGATGTTCCCAATTATGGTAACTAGACTGAGAGACCCTGCCACCAGGACGATGAACACCACCTCAACAGTTTTATAGGGGCTCTCCAAGGCCATCACATTTTCAGTGGAGGAGTTTATATATGTTGAGTTATTCATTTTGCTTCTGATAACAAGATGCCCAGTTACAACTTAAACCTGTAGAGAAAAGAAAACAGATACCATCAGGAAGTTAGTGCCTTTGGCCTTTGTCTTTAAGGAATGGATCCCCCCAAAAAACGACCTGGCAAAAGTTTAAAGCTAGAAGATGTATTCAGGAAAAACCAGTCACCTTTGTCTGAAGGAAACACCTTACAGTGTACAGTTTAGGAATAGCAGAACAACAGACTAGCTCTAAATATATGAGATAGGCACACATTTGGAACCAAAACTAAAATTTTAAGTTCTCAGATGCATTTTTCTCCTTGTTATTTTTTAAAACTAATATTGACTTGAATATTTTGGAACTGAGCCTGCATATTGTTTTCTTTCTTGCTAACAAAATAGTTCACTTTGCTCATTTCAAACCCTATTCCAAATAAAAAGTCCAGACTGGAGTGTGTAACATTCTTATAACCCAAAGTGAAACTGTAATATACTGTGAAGGAGGTCATGGGAAGGAGGTGTCTGTTTCTGTCTTTCGTTCATTTTACACCTGGGCATGCTTCTGTGAGGTTTATGGAATGTGGTTTATCATATCTCCCCCCCAGTTTTCTTACCCTGCAGTTCCTTTATTTAGGCAACACATACAAAGATTTTTGCACTGCGTCAAACTAATTAGTCTGTCAACAAACAAAAGAAGGTGGGTCTGTTGAAGTTAACAGAGTTAGTAAACTCATCTCAGTTGAACGTTTGGCTATCTAGTTAGATGCATACATATTTAATTTATATTTTTTTCAATTTCAGTAAGATTAGTTATTTTTATTTACTTTTGAATATTTGTACCTGAATAAAGCATTGTTGTTTGGGGTTTTTTTGTTGTTTTTTTTTTTTTTTTTATTATGATATTATCTTTTGATGGTTTCCCCCTTATTTTTCACACCACAATATTTTTAATCTGTATCACATTAAGCTACAACAAAAGGTCTGAAATGGATAGCAGGGTAATGCTAAGTAAAGAAACAGATAAAAATCAGTTCTGTTTCCACATAGCAATTCTTTTTGTGCCCTGTATACTTTACTGGCAGTGCTCAATAAATAGTAATTAAATTGCTAGTGATACACATTTGACAGAAGACTAAGAAAACAGTGCATGCTTTTGCCTTCAGGATATATTCTATTTTTTGTAAATCCCCTGGAAGTCAACAGAATGCACTGGAATTGTACAGCCCATCTCTGAGTGCTCATTATGTATGAGCTGCGCTCAAGGGATTATTGAAGCATGAAGGCTGGATGTAACAGGGAAGTTACGTTTTTTTTCTAATTAATATTCTGCTTTTTGTTCCCCCACACATAACGCATCACTTCTTTAAGAAAGAGTCTCTAAACGTGGTGGTGCAATCAAAGGAAAACAAAAAATTATCCATGTATGGCTCCTCTATACACCAGAGATTGGAAAATTCTTCTCTGGTCCCTCTGACTCTGCTGATGCACAGACATATGCAGTCCACGTCACTTCAAAGGAGCAATGCATTTTAACTGTCATTTCAGAACTGTGCCTTTCTTTTTTTTTTTTTTCCCAGATGCAAAAGAAAGAAGATGATGCAAAATGTCAGCACAACAGCAAAACTCCTTCTGACTTCTCGGAAAAATAAGCAAGTCTGTCTCCATGGAAAAGTCAAAATGCTATACCAGGGTAAAAGGTTTTCTCTCTGAGGCAACTTTGTTTATACTTAAAGAAATACAACTGGCAGAGGGTGGGGCTCATGTATTTGCCTTTGCTGTCAAAAACAGCTAAAATTTATTTACCAATTCTATGTTGAAGTAAATACATGAATACATACAGCACCATAAGGCTCGACAGACATTTTTTTATAGCTATCTATTTAAAAGTATATCCCTAAAATCATTGGGATCAGGTTCAAGATAACAAATTGAGGAAGAGGAATGCTTTAGTTAAGTATGTGGTTCGTGCAGTCAGAGGAGTGCAGGCTGAGTGGAATGTAGCAGAATTTCTACTCTGTGCAAAAACATCGATGGGACACCTTTAATATAGGACTGTCATTTCAACAATTCCCAGTCTATTTTTCTCCCAAAGCTTCACAGGTGAACAGCTGGTTATCCAGTTAGATATGTAAGACATCACTTTTTTGGACAAGCTAAGAATTTCTCCCGAGCAGAGTTGTTTATGAACTTTCTTAAGAGAATGCATTCTTAGTGAAGAGACAACATCATGCATAGAGATGTATTGATTAAAAAAAGAGCAGAATTAAAAAAAAAAAAAATCAGCAAAAGAGGGTTTGTGAGCCAGGGTTCTGCAGCTACCTCTGATGACAGAAAGTTGGAGCAAAAAGGAAATGCATGAGAGTGGATCAGAGATGAAAAAATTGTGCTTTGTTATAAGGAAACAAGTGTTTCTCTAAAATATATTTTTGGAAAACTGTTCAGAAGTTCTGTTTTCATTCCACTGAAAAACAAAATTATTTTTAAAAACTTGAACTTGTGAAACCAAATTACCATGTCTCAGCTAATTTTATTCCTGGGTCTTTTCAAGTGAAATTTTTACCCACTTTCACTGGAAATATAGGTAATTCAATAACAATTCCCTTGATTTTATGAGAATCTATGGGATGCAAGGAGATGGATGAAAGCTAAAAGCTAATCTTACTTGCTAGGAAGAGGATTTCATTGTGCTAATATGAAAGGAAGCAGAGCAAAGGAGTCCCTTTCTCAATGGTCTCTTTTTGCACAAAACTTTGCAGCCCTTAGGAAGGCAGCTAGCTCAGGACTGCAAATTGCATGGGCAGTTACAGCTTTCTGAGGTACAGGGAAACATCTGCAGTTGCCAGCTCCAGTAAAAACTTCCTTTGCCTGCATCAGTGTGATTGCAAAGTGAAGTGTATCTTGCTGTTGTGGTGGTTTGTAAAGATTTTCTGAAATTTTTACCTGCTGAGATCTGGGCAGCCTCCCTTGTACCTGACGAGGACTAATCAGAGTCGGATTTTTAATATTGACACATTGTTACACCCGTGAGAAAATTTATGCGTCTTTGTGAAGCACATGTAAAGACAAAAACTCCTGCTCTTCCTCGAGAAGGAGGAGGAAGAAAGAAGAAGAGGAAGAAGAGGAAGAAGAGGAAGAAGAGGAAGAAGAGGAAGAAGAGGAAGAAGAGGAAGAAGAGGAAGAAGAGGAAGAAGAGGAAGAAGAGGAAGAAGAGAAAGAAGAGAAAGAAGAGGAAGAAGAGGAAGAAGAGGAAGAAGAGGAAGAAGAGGAAGAAGAGGAAGAAGAGGAAGAAGAAGCTCTGTTTTTCAAAGATGAGAAAAGCTTTTTTTTAAATTGTTATAATCCTTCAAGTGTGCCCCATAAATTGATATTATGGACCTCAATAATGGTTGTAGGGAAACTGTTACTCGAGGAAGGGATTTTTACTAAGTAATCAAATTTCCATTCTTCCGGGTGGCTGATCACTGTAACATCAAGACCACGAGAAAATTGTTTCTTGTGGAGAAATCTCCATAGACTGAAAAGAGAAGTCTCCTCTCCCAAGTGAATTAGTAAAAGACTCTTTTTCAAAAGATGGCAAATTGACTGGTTTTCTGTATGTTGTCAGTGTGAAAGAAATGTGTAGGAGGATGAGGAGCATTCTAAAAGTGTTATTCAGAGTTCCATTTTATTCTTTTTTCTTACAGTTTTTAGTAATAAAGTTTTTCTTTTTACCATTTAAAGTTGGGCCTGTTTTGCCCTTCTCCTAATCCTATCTCACAACAAGAAAATTTCAAATTAGCAAACCAAAACCACTACACAAAATTAGTATTTCTGCCTGGTTAAACCAAAACCCTGACAGCTGTGTATGTTGATGAGAGGGTGTAGGGCTGGAGAGACACATCTCATTTCCACTGACATATATTGTCACTGCTCAGAGTACTAAAATCATACGTGCAGAGGCAGGGGTGTTCCCATTTCCTAAACCAAGAGCCCCTGCAATCTTCTGGGCTCCTTCCTGTTGACTCCAGTAAGGTTGGAATCAGGTGCACAGAGAGGGTTCTGTTTCTCATTGTGGCCGCTTGCTGCCTCAGTCCAGGACTGCCTGTGGACTTCTTTTGTTTTTGCCTTGCCACAGAGCTCATCTCTCCTGCTGGAGAGACAGCTGTTCTGGGAGCAGATGTTATTCATCAGGCAGACCTACAGGGCAGAGGCATTTTAAGGTAAAATGAGCTTCCTGTGTGAGAAATACCAGATCTTATTCTTGAACAGAGCTCTCCTCTACAAGCCCATGGGTGTTTGTGTGAGTTGCACAATATGGCACTGACTCCCATGGGCTACCATAATTTATCCTTCTATACTAAGTACATTCTTGCTAAACAGAAAAGGAAATTAATGTCTCTTGTGACCTGAAAAGCAACCAAGATAATTTTCTGAAATATTTTTCAAAATATATATGACTTTTTGGAGTGGAAACACCATAATCACTGCACAGAAAATGTCCAAAGCCAAGAAACCCACATAATGATTCATTATTTGATATTTGATATGTACTTGGGACACGTTTCCAGTGCAGTAGCTTTTCTCTCTAAAGAGCTCATAGTACTGAAAATCATTCCCTTCTGTTGACTGGGCAACAGTTTAGGGCAGAGCTGGGGCATACTTAAGCATTGCATCCTGCTGAGTTGTGCTTTGCACTTACCCTGACAGGAACACATCCATTTGGCGCAGGCAGATCCTGTAGCAAACACTGTAATTTTAAATTTCAAATATATCTCCAATATCTGTCACAGAAAAGACTACAGAAATGTTTGATATATTGAAAAAAAATGGCTGATGCATCATGTCTGTCAAAGTTTGTTAGACAAATCCTTCTTCTGTATTGTGCATATTGGCAAGTTTAATTTGGTAAGGATTTAATGTCTTTGAATTCTCTGAAACCATATAAGGGTCAAGACAGGAAGAAGGCAACAAATGATCAGCACCTGAAAGTTATACTTGTGATTTTTAAAAAATTACCCAAGAATGTATGCACATTGCCATTCTGAGTGCACATCTAAGCATCTGTCACAAGCAGAAGGAAATACACTTAATTTTATTTTTTTGATCTAGCTCCTCTTCAGCCCAAACCTATTTAAAATGGATTTGATGTTTGCTGTAGCAATAATGGAATGGTTTTTTCCCTGAACTGATTTTTATCCTGAGCTGAATTGATTCTAAATTTCTTCCTGGTACCATTTTAAACTCACAGTGTGAAAACAAAAAGAGATAAACAAAATCCCTTAATCTATGATAAATACCCTAGGCCTGTTACCCAGAATTTATGGCAGACTTTAAGAGAGGATATAGATATAGTCTGGATTTTTGGTAAAAATACATTTCAGAAAATACCCAAACACCTGAAGACTAAAATCTTCACCACATGGATTAGCTTCTGCCATCCTTTTGAAACTAGAAACATCTTTGATAAGTGTTACTGTCTTGGTGTGGTCTGTTTTTTTTTATTTTCATGCACTTTTGTTTATATCAATCAATACATGTCCTACAAGAAAAGATATCCTGTGGGCCTGCTTGGATCTACTTTTTCCCATCTAATTGTGAAGGATACCTAAGGGCAAAATTAAAAATTTCTGCACAGATCTTGAAACAAGAAGTAGATCAGAGTAAAAAAATATTTAAAAATGCAAACCAACAGTGTGCCACAAATAACAATTGCAACAAAGCAGAAATGAAAATATTCCCCCAAAAGCAGCAGGGGACTGTACATGAGTAGGTGTCAACGCTGGCACCAAAACTGCTGCCTCAGGGCACGTTAGGGTCTGAGGATTTGTAAAGCTGTTAACTACATCTTGCACACTGCTGCTCTTGCATTCTAAAACTGTATAGAAGGAAATATAGAAAAACTATATAGAAGTAAAATAGTGTAATGAGCCCAACTTGTTGGTATTAAATATCATACAAGTAGAAGTACAGATAGTATAGCAAAAAAAGAAACCCAAACAATAATCTCTCTAGTTTCAGGAAATAAATAATAATAATTAAAAAGGTATTTTTTCCCTCAAAGATCTGGATAACAAAATATTTGTAATATATTGGTATTGTTATTACTATTGCTATTGTTATGATAGTCACCCATTGGTACTAAGGCACATGAAATATGTTTCTGTCAGTATAGGCTTGGCTGCAGACTTGTTTTTGTTTTTCAGGACCTGTGTAATCAAGAGAGAATTTGCATTCTGTCTTTGGGCAACTTATACCATTACAAGTTAAATTCTGCATCCTACTGCATTGGGCAAATCTGAAAAATATGCTTAATAGGCATGGTTCAGTCTAACTGGCTTTGATGCACGAGAAAGGATTTTTACCTCCTGGACCAGAGAAGATACTTTCCCTCACATGCCTCCTTATTCTTGCCAAGATTATCATAAAAATCCTTGGTCCAAAACTAGTGAGAAAATGACCAGTTCTCATGGTGAAGTTATGGAAGATTTTCCTCTCTGTTCTTGTGGAACCATGAGATTTATCCATGTGATAAAAGTGACTGAATGAAATGGTCCATATCATTCCTTCTGAGTCCCACCTGTAATCCTGCACACCCCATCTTGTCAGAAGTGCTTACACAGTAGAGGGAATTTTCAGAATGGCAATTGTAAAGTAGAGGGTTTCAGCATTACACTTCAGGCAAAGTAAATAGTAAGGGATGCTCTTGAAAGATAGAAGAGCATATTTTATGGGTTGTTTTTTTTCCAGGTAAGTTGTGAAATATGTCTATTTGCTGAGATCAAAATAAATTCATGATCTAGAAATCAGAGAAAAAAGAAGAAGTTGGTCTTTGGAGTATGAAATGCAAAATTGAAGCATTCCACAGTTTTCTCTTGAGGGCTGAGTTAAATGGATAGGATCTCCATCTAGAGGCATAGATAAGCAGCTGCCACATAAAACAGTCATTTCCAGCAGCAGAATGGCTTAAAAATATTTTTAAAACTTACTTACCTCTCAGGCAGAAGAGACCTACATTTTATTGCAATTTAAATCTTATTATAATTACTGAGCAAAGATATAATTTGATGAAAACCTGAAACCATTACAGTTAAATATTCCTGGAGCAAGCAGTCTGGATGAAGAGGTATATGACCTGAGATAAGCTCAATCAGTCAGAACATGGTTCTAATAACAATTGTGGTTTTGATCCCTGGATGATCTATTTATTTAAGAGCTGGACTTTGTGATCTTTGTGGGTCCTTCCAAATCAGAATATTCTGTAATCTAGTTAGACTGGGGCAGCCAGTGCACAGAAACACAAGCTTAGGCCTGAGTTTATATAACTCTATAAGAGTTATTTAAGTTTCTGTTCAGATTGAATTGAAGATCATTAGGGTCAAGGATATATCTTCTGAAGAAAGAGTGTGGTGAGAATTAAGTAGTCCCTCTGCAGCCCAGCACAAATTGGAGGCACAGTACTTCATTATCCCAGATCACCTATCACACCTGTGCTGTTAAATCAAAAACCTTATGAGAGCTACTCAAAGTGCCTGAGTGACAAGAGATGAAGCTGGTGAAAGAGTAGAGGGATCAGAAGGCTGACTGAGACCAATTTAGAATTTATTTTTACCCGAAGAATGCATCTCTTAAAAAACATACAAGCAGACTGCAAAAAAATCCTCCCCCCAAACCAAACCAACAACCAACCAACCAACCACCCCCCCCGGACAAAACAAAATAATAAAAATCAAAACTCAAACCTAAGTCTTTCTAGTCTTTCCTTGGTAATTTTTAATTTTTTTTTTTACAAGAGCCTGTAGGAATATTAGTCATGAAAAAACCCCAGAGAACTGCAACATGGTACAGGGAGGGTCTCTCAAGGAACCATTGATTAACGCATGGATCACTCACCAGTCTGCTAGTGAGTCCAGAAAAGATTCTGTGATATTTCAGTGAATGTCTGCAAATCCCTCCAAGTCATAAAAGTCCTTTTGGGATCATGAATAAACCCGTGGAGACTCTCACTCTGTTCTTCAGACAGACTCAGAGTAGGGCTTCTCACAGGAATATTAACATATGAGAGCCCAAAGTGACTCTGAAGCTAAAGAAAATCTTTCCCCAAGGTTGTAAATGGTGTAAGTACCTGGCTTTTGCATGGGATTTTCTTATTCACTCACTAAGATCTATCAGTTAATCCTAAAATCTGCTTTAGAAAGTATTTGCTGAGTATTTATTTACTCAGGAAATGCTTTTAAAATTATTTTAAACATCGTCATGGTCAGTCTTACATGAAATTTTCAAGAGCTTGAAAATCTAGTCTGTTCTTCTGTGTCCATAAATTCTGAGGATTTTTACACATCCTCCATCTTCCTTAGCAGCTTACCTAAGATGTAGATTAGAAGCACAGAGAAGAATGGTGACTCAGATATAACAGGGAATGGCTCAAATTCTTTGCAAGTATTTAAGCATATATTGAACAGAAGTTGAATCTTGTTGCTGAGAGGGCAGCTAAATCTTTTTTATGCCTGTATTACTGTAGGCTGCATTTGAAGCAGTGATAGTGAAATACTGAAGGAACTTAATTAGGTTCTTACCTTACCAGAAAGCAGTGATATCTAAACTTCCAAATCAGAATCTATATTTCCAAGCTCATTCTGCAGTCTGAGAAAGTTTGCTAAAGATGGAGAGGCAATGCCTAACAAAAGACATATAAAAACATTAAAAAATCTCAAATGAAGTGTTTTCTACAGCTAATTATAATATGTTGATCACAACCATGATTGTTTGATGTAGGTCTGCATGATCATCTCCCCTCTTATGAACAGAGAACCTCAAAGATTACATAGTCCTAACCAAAGAGAGACTTATTTAGCAGCTTTTCATAGCTACTGCATTAGGATAGGTTCCTTAAGTCTCTGACTGTGCTATGTTTCATTATATGACTGCTACCAACTTTAATTACATAGACTATAGCTACAGATTAATTGCCTTTTGACTCCATTACAGGTTTAACAAATCTGCATCTAAATCTGGCTGCGATGTATGGGTCCAGATATTGGTCCTAACATACTGCAGCTACTCTTAGCAAGTGTCTTGGTTTGAGACAGGTATCTGCTAAGAAACTCCCTCCCTCCAATTTATTATAATTTGGAAATTAAGGGGCTCTCAGGCAGAGATATGGGGATAGGGATAACAGTTCTTTACTAATGTATCTAACAAGACAAACAAACAAAGAAACCCCCAAACCAACAACAGCTATGATATTAACAACCAACAGACCAGTGACCGAGTTGCAGTCCTGTTTTGGCCGCAGACACCCTCTCCCTGCGCTGCAGTTACCGGCGCTGGGGCAGGGTCGGTTCTGCACAGCTGCGGGAGGGCTGGGCTGATGGTGGTGGCGGCGTCCCAGGTGAGAAGGAATGGGGGCGAGGCTTCTCTGTTCACCGTGTCGGTCGTGGTGCTCGGCAGGGTGCCCGGGGGTGGCAGATGGAAAGCGGGAAGGCAGCAGTGCGGTGTCTGACTGCAGAGAACGTGGTTCCTGGCATTGGGATAGCTGGGGGTGGTAGGCAGCAGCACCGGCCTCTTTCCTCCGACTCCACGAGCGAGAGACAGAGCGAGCAGTTCCCCCACCTCTCCTTTACCTGCCCCCAGATATCTCGGGTTTTTCCCTTTTCCCTCTGTGGAATTTTCCCCATTGTTATGTTAAGAACTGTTGACTAGGCCCTAGGGACAGGGGGAAAAGGAGACCAACCCCCCAAAGCAAGGTAAAATACCATAGCTTTGCATTAATTCACCATGCCTTTAACAGAATCCTCTGTTAAAAAATAATGTAATGTTTAGCAATCTTAACTTAATAACAGGAAACTGAGGGACTTGTCTCTGACCATGTACCTTCTGTAAAAACTATATTCATAATCACTAGGCCAGGTACAAGCTCTCTGCCCATTTTGGTTTTTAAAGAAACATTGTAAAGTCTGTTTGCATCAGATTCTGACCACTCTTGAATATTGATCAAAACAAAATAATGGGAACATTTGAAATGTAGGGTTTAAGAAGGAATAAACTGAATTATTTGAAGCCAAAAATATAAAAAGCCGGAGGAGCATTAACTAGCACAGGATGGAGAAGGGCAGGCTATTACTGTGTGCACCGGTCTGCAAACTTCACAAATTCACTTTGTTACTTTAGCAATGAAGTCTGTATGATACAAAATTTCCACAGAGTGACTAATGTATTTGATGTCCCTCACATTCCATTCTATGTCAAAGATGAATTTTTAATTAAAAGAGAGAAAGAGGTTGATTTTGAAATTTAGAAACCATGCCATTGTATTTTACCACATGGGAACCTCTTTTACATTGTGGCAGAAGCACCATGTCAGCTTCAGCACAACTATTAGTATAATGACTTGTTGATTAAGTTCTTCTCCCATTTGTGGTGTTGAGGATCTCAAACTTTTTTTACAGTCCTGAAATTCCACAATTATGCTGTGCATTACTCTCTGCCTTTCTTTGGCAGATTTATCTGTTACTGTCTGCAAGTTTCCTGTTTCTGTTTCTACATCTCAGACCACCTTTCCACGGCAAATATGTCTCTGGACAAAAAGATTACTGACTAATATATTTCATTTTCTGAGGTCTCGCTTTACCCTATTCTTCTGCAGTGGTCTACTTCTCCGAACCTAAATCTATCTTTACATAACAAGTCTTTAAATTGGGACTTCATGGTAAAGCAAACTTATGGGAAGTAAAATTAAATCTAGATAGGAATAATATCTAGCAGCATACCTAGGGAACAATCTCCTCTCCCAATCTGCTGTGTCCCTGAAGTGTCATGTTGGAGATGATGCAAGAATAAGAAAGAAGTTGATTAGAAGAAAGGAAGAAATGTGACTGCAAGAGAAAGAGTTCTGCAAGAGCATTCACATGTGCTCTTCAAATTGTCACCCCTTAATGCCTGTTTTCAGTAGAAATTCCTCACCGACCCTAGTTTCAGCACCTGTCTGTATTAGGCTATGACAGCCCACAGAGAGATAGGGTAACATTTCTTCAAGCCTTGCACTTTGAACACTATTGTGTAAACTGAAGTGGCTTGAAGTTCTGAAAATCTTACCTCGATTGTCATTCAGACATTTAAGTTCTTAAATAAACTGCCATTCACTGAGACTCAGCCTCCTCTGTAACCTCTTCAAGAAAGAGGATAGAAATTATTTTTTAAAAAGTTATAATCTTCTTTCATAATCAGAAATTCCAGTGTATTAAATATTTGTATAATTTTTTCTCCAGTATATTGCTTTTGTTGTTTTGTGGGCTATTATCTAGGTTGGGAACAGGAACCTATTTCCTCCTTTTCCTATCATTATTTTCTTGCTAGTTCTGCAGCAAAGCCATGACCTTGAGTCTGGGATTACTAAGAATCATTTCCACAAAGGGTCTGCCTTTATGGGATTCTGATGAACAAGTGAGTTTCAGATTTTTTATCTCCAGGTAAAAATGTGAATTATCAAAGGATTTCTGTATTTCTGCTTGTCATCTCTGGGGATGAGTAAAAGGCTCAAAAACACAAAGAAACTACATAAAGAGAACAGAAAAGGAAAACTGACTGAACTTGGGAGACCCCTGGAATGAGGTGTCCAGTGCATCACATTCCTTCTATGTCAGCTGAACAGGCAGAGGCACAGCTCAGTGCTGTGAAACAGCCACAGCTCTCCATGAGGTGACATCTTGGGAATTTCAGTTGTTTTGGTGGGTTTTTTTCCCTCTGCTCTTGACTGTATTACTACGTGCTGCCTCATTATCTCCTCTCCATAGCAGTGACATTTTCTCCTCAGATATTTGTAGCAGTTTTGCACTAGGACCTGATCTGCAGCCTATAGGTCTGGGACAGACCTACATCACTTTTCTCATTCATCCATTTCCCTTTTCATTTTTCCTCACTGCCTAATGCAACACCTGCTCCCCCTTCAGCCTCTCTGGCCCTTCTTATCTTGTTCATCAGCTCTCTGCCGGTCACATCCGTCTTCTGGCTGTCATTTTTCCTTAGGCTACCACTGAGTTTCTTTTCTCATCTTCTGGTCTAACAATATTGGTTTTGCTGGAAGTACTCAGATCCTATTACTCTGATCACTTTAAACTGCAGAAAGACCAAAGAGATTCATGCAGTCTCAAATAAACTTCCTGAGGGGTGTAGCAGGAAGCAATGCTGTGATGGCACACTCTGGTTCTTGCCCTCCCACAGAAAACAAATATTGGGTGAGGTTGATCACTGTCTTTAGCAGACAACCTGTAGAAGTAGTGCTAACGTTCAACAGGGCTTTGCTCTGAAGTTTGTAAGAAACTGGCACATCATTACTGACTGTTCCAAAATCATGAGAGACAATTTTGCTTCCTCTTTAAGAATTGTCAGTGGGCAGAGTATCTTTTTGCAATATCCTTTATGTAAGAAAAGTAATGTAAATTGTTTTGGATGAGAAATGCAGATGACCTGTGACTGGAGAATCAGGAGATGTAACTAATCATGAATACTCGAGTATTCTGCCAATCTGTGTGTTAGGCCATAAAGGGAATCAGAACCCTCTGAGCAGGGATTGTTTTCAGGAAGCATCAAGAGCAATCTATGGTGAAGGTAATTTGAAGGGGCAACCTTTTAACAATGAAAAGTATCTAGTAGTCACAGAGCAAAAGCAGGACCAAGGGGAACAGAAGATTGTAACATTACCTAATTTATGTGTATATGATAAACAATTCTATTATATACAGATTGTATGAGTATGCTGAATTATTTCCTCATAAGCTGGTCACACAAATACCGTCACTGCCCAGAATGGAAGTGAGATAACCCGGTGGGAAGGTGGAATGAAGATGGGAGGTGATTTTCCCCTGCTGAAATTCGTGGCTCTCTGCAGCTCTCAGAGTCTGAGGCTGGAAAAAGCCACGCTGATTTGCAGATGTCATGCTCCCCAGTAGTACATGCCTTGTGATACTCGTTGAGAAATCTGGCTCTAAGGCGCATTTCACAGCTCCTTCCTCTCAGTCACTCATGCTATAAGCCTGTGACTTCAAAGGGACAGCTGAAAGAAAATGTTTGGAGGGAAAAAAGGGAAAAGAAAAAAAAAAGAAAAAGATTGTCTGCTTGTCCCTTTTTTTCTGTTCATGATATAACAGGCTTAAGATGTTTTGGTATAACTGCTTCTCAGAGGGTTATTTTTCCCATCTTACTTTACAAAAACCACTAAAAAACCCTGGCAGTGAGGAAGAAAACAGCTGTGTGATCCCAATCCAGATGCTTTCATCTTAGAGTGGGCTTGTCAAAGAGGAGGCATATCACTTTCCATTCTCTAAACAGGCTCCTTAGACTGATGTCCAAGATAGTTACCCTCAGTTTTTCATTTTAGGCCTTTCAGCAGCAGCACATGCTAAAGACCCAGTCACAGAGTAAACACAAAAATCCCTGAGGGATGGTGGTGCCCTTTCAGGCTGTAGGCAAATCACCAACATGACATTTTCTCATTTCTTAGTGTAAATGAGATTCAGTTCTAAATTCAATACTTTTTAAGGCTTTAAACATGTTATCTATAAAATCAATGCCCTCCACATATACAAAGTCCTGAATGTCTTTCATGAAATTTCTAAAGTGTTTTTTTGTTTGGGTTTGTGATTTTTTTTAGTATGTACAAAACTGCATTAAAGTAGGATTAGGGTTTTTTTAAATTTTTAATTAGTTTGGAGCTGTTTGTTGCTCTGCTCTTGATCTTTTGTGATATGCAATGCAATCCCATTGAACGTTCGAGGCACTGAACAACACCAAATAATTAAAATGAAGACACTTATTTGTAGAAAGATATAGTGGAGGGATTTACAGTCAAGCTAATGTTTACCTCTTAGTCTTTCTAATTTTATGGTTGGAAAATGTCCTTTAAATATAATTATCTGCTTCTGTATATTTGCTACTTTGCAAATGAGCATTTAAAATGCAATTTTTCTTTATAGAGATCTTTCATAGTTTTGTATCCACTGATAATGATTCTGGTCATCCTAAACAAATGCTATCCAACCCACCATGCCACTGACATAGGCATTTTTTCTCTTTCTAACTGTGAAAGGTATGTAGATCTCAGACCTTGTAATTTCAGGGATAGTGTGCTTTCTCCTTAGCCCCACCAAAAGCATTTCAATGATAGCACATTTGCATTGAATCACCTTTTCAAAGAGGATCAAACATCCAAAAGATGACATTCACAAATAATGTAATTATAGCTGGTAGTAAGAAAAATGTATTTTCTATCTACACTTGCTGGATCTTGTGATTTACTAAATTAATACCCCATACCTCCACAGAATCTATTTATAATTGAACATAAGAACACAGTTCATGTCTATTTTCAAATACAGGTATGGCAGAGAAATTAAGAGAGATGAACTCTTACACTTTCTCTGGAAGAATCTCATCTTCCTGCTTTGTAATCTTCACAGGTAAAGGGAGGTTGTTGCTCCACATCAGGTAGTGAGAATATGATGCAATTTGTCTTGTGCTGAGCAGAGTCAATACGACTTTAACTCCCATCTAAATACTCATAGACTTCAAACACAAACAGAAATTTGTGTTTCAAGCATTCTAGCTAATTTTTCATGACCATGCAGCACGTGACTTGTGATACTTCCTGTTCTTTCAGTACTGGGAAACAGGGTAATGTTTGAGAGAAAGTAAATGGTGATGCAGCTTTTTCTGGCTGAGAATAAAGATAATGTAGCAAAAAGAGGAAAAAATATCATACATTTCCTAGCTTCTCTTTCTAAATCTTGTGATGCATGTTGTACTTCTGTGGTCAGGAATTGGTTCATTCTACCTGTGTTTATTAGGGTCAGGATAAAAATAAAGCTTATGTAGTGAATTTGGGTAAGTGAGTCAGAAGTTTTGGTTTTGCAAGAAGTAACAAGAGACATTTGAAATTTTTCTCTGAAAGGAAAAGAAAGAAAGAAAGTTCATGAAGTTGTTTTGAGACTTATAAGCAAACTGGCAAAGGTAGTACAATTAATGATGGGAAATGTCAAGTAACTTAATGCTTCACCTTAGATTTTTTTCACTTATGTCCTCCTATTTTTTTGAGAAGGTGTTATATCACCAAGAATGACAACAGCTATTTCAGCAAACACAGAAATTTGTTAGAGCTAATCACAATTCAAGTAATCATTTTTTCCTGCTTCCTTAAAATGGGTCTCTTCTGCAACAGATAGAAAATCAAAGCTTATAATGCCTTCAAAGCATTCTCTTTCTCCATGTATGTATGTATAGAATCCATATGCTTATCGTAGTTTTGTTATTTCCTATATTTTTCATTCTTTACTAATATATTTCTCAATAAGGTTTATTTGCATTGCATTTTTTCCTCTTTATCTGTTTTTCCTGTCATTGAATAGTATAGTGTGTTTATATCTCTCCTTAATATTATTTGGGTTTGAGAGTCACAGAATTAATCTCAGCTCCCTCTGTAGCTAACAGAGCTATCTGTTAATGACAAAAATACACAGATATTATTTGCTTGTGCTAGATTCACATCATCTGCTCTGCAGACACACTACTTTTGTGCAGGTTTAAAATTAATTAAATATCAGGCTGCTCATGAAGCCAGCAGTCACTGGGAGCATATTAGAGAGTGTTCATGGATTGAGTTTTGAAATTCCACACATCAGCATTGGCCCTGGAAGCCTGACTTCAGAGAGTGCTGAGAGCAGGGCTCCACTGTATAAGCTACATTACTCATCCACACTCCAATTTCAGAGCCTGAAATCTCATTGTAAATTGCTCTGAAAAAAGATCAATACATCAAAAGCCCTGTGCATGAAAATGACAAAATTTCTGTTGCTTTTGGTAAGCTCATGACTTCTCTATGAAATAGGAAAAAAACAGGATTGGTGTCTGGGGACTTGTTAGGGGTTGGATTGTTCCCCTTTTCTTTCTGTGAATTCCTCCCATTGTTATGCTAAGTAGTTGTGGCTACACTTTAAAACATAGATAATGTTCTCTCGTAGGGGGGTGGGTGGAGGGGGAGGGGGAACCGGAAAAGGAAAGGTGGGAGAGGGATCTGGGGTGGGGACTCTCTCTCGCTGGGCTTGTGGACGGAGAGGACGCCCCGTGCTTCGCTCTGGCATCTCCCCCTGGCATCTCACCGCTGAGACCCACGCTCCCTGCCTTGGACATCGCTCTGCCGCTCTCCCATCTCACCCTACTATCTCTGGACACTCTGCGGAGCACCACGACCGACACCATGAGGGGGAGTCACCTTCCCATCCCCGCTCACCCCTGGGCCTCCGCCGCCATCACTCCAGCCCTCTTCAACTGCGCGGGACCCGCCCTGCCCCCACAGCACCGGTAACCGAGCACAGGGAGACGGCCTGAGGCCAAAAGGGACTGGAGCGGAGCTAGACTGTTCTGTTCTGTTGCCAATTTTCTTATAGCTGTTGTTGTTTTCTGCCTTGTTAAATACCAGTAAAGAACTGTTATTCACATCCCCATATCTCCTGCCTGAAAGCGTCTGATTTGGACCTAAAATAATTAAAAGGGAGGGGGGGTGCACTCTGCATTGCAGAAAAGGGGCTCTTGCCTTTCCTTAAACCATACCTGTCTTTTCAAACCAAGACAGGACTAGTTCATTGTTTTATTAGATCCAGAATCATATTCTGCTCTTCTCTGCTGTAAACTGTCCTGGGTTCACCTTTGCTATTCATCATTTAGGAGAAAACTCTATCTTCAGTACCCATTTGTAAGGTTAAGAGTGCCCAACGAAGCATTTCCTCTTTCTGAAGGACAATATTTATCTTTTCTCTCCTTAGTAAACAGTCATGCAAAACTATCTGGGGCTGTGACTGTTGCTAGCTTATTGGCATATATATTCTGTAAAAAAATATAAAAAAAAATCTGTTGGGTTCAGATTTGGAACCTAATGAGCTTCTGATATTCTGGAGCTGTAGATACACTCTGCTTTGCAGGCTGGTTTTCCAGGTCTATTTATTGGACAGTGCTCCCTGACTTTTAAATACCAGCTGCAATTCATCTGTCCTGTTTAGGTACAAATGGATCTCCACGTATATGACTATTATAAGTTCATAAAGTAGCATGGAACTATAAGTTATAAAAGGACTTTGTAATTGCAGAGACTAGCAGAATCATCACAAAAATGAGCATAGTAACTGTCTTAGGAAGATTGTGATAATCAGCAGAACAATTGAGAAATAAAATACCATCTTTTTCATTCACCTCCTCTATGGAAGGGATGTGGCTAACAGGTTTCCTTTATAAACTGGAAATTAAAACTCTGAGGGAGAAGAGCTACTGGGATGTCATGGGATGGGATGAGTTGGAGGAAGCCCTGACAAAGACAAGTCATCATAGTACAAACAGGAGGAGAAGAAGGAAATTATAGGACTGTCATGGACAAGTTTTTTTTCTGAACAAAATAAAATAGACATAAGTCATCAACATATTTACTCGGGTCTTGTGCTTTAAGTGAAGAAGACAAAGGAACAAATAAATAACAGCAAATCATGTTGAATTCCCCCACATTTGTGTCTTAGGTTGCAATACAAGATGTGACCAAAAGTATGTATTCTATCACCATCTGTTGAAATCAGCTGGGGCAGTGATCCTTATCTCTGTGGGAGATATTCTCTGCTAATGGGCCATCTGATACATCCAGGTGGACAGTCATCTCTATCTTTTCCACAACCCATCCTTCCTCCAGGAAGATATCGTCTGTTAATGGGCCACTGAGTCCCACTGTATGACTGATAAGATTACATCATCCTATTGGGAGATGCTCCAGCCAGGGGGAGGAACCAAGCCTTTCTTAGCTAGATAAAAATGGAGAACACTAAGGCAGCCTTTTTCCACTGGATTCCAGAGGAAAACTGGACTTTTCCACATCATCGCTGGACCCTTGGAGGAAAACTGCACCTTCTACAGGAGCACTGCTTCAACTGAACCACATCTGTCATCCAGGAGGACTGCAGCCACCATTTATACGGACTGCTACCAGCACCCTGACTGACAGGGTGTCAGGTTGTATTCTGACTCTGTCAGTGGTTTTGGTTTTGTTCTTTTTAATACTGCATTTCCATTTTAATTTTCCTAATAAAGAACTGTCATTCCTATTCCCATATCTTTGCCTGAGAGCCCCTTAAGTTCAAAATTATAATAATTTGGAAGGAGGGGATTTACATTCTCCATTTTAAAAAAAGGAATCTCCTGCCTTTCTTGGCATACACCTGTCTTTCAAACCAAGACAATTTGCCCTCTCTCCTCCTAAAAAAAATGTTTCCTGTAGTAGAAACATTAATACAAGACTCAGACTTTTCTGTAGCTCATGTATGCCACTCCTGTGGTGTAAGGTAATGGAAAAGCTTCTAGGCAACTGAATATTTTCCCCCTGATGTAAAATCTCTGGGTGGCTTAGAGCCAACATTTGAAAACACTTACAAATGTGAATAACCTCAAGATACCACAGGTGGCCACATCTAACAGTTTAATACAAAGGCCACTAATTAAAGCTCTCTCTGCATAAAAGGAAAGAAAAAAGCAAAACTACATATATGTCTCCCACTCAGAAAAATCAATGGAGACTACATGAAATTTCTTAAGAGAACTGTTGGAAGTTTGGTTCTTTCAAATCAGTCACAGAACCCACACGGAGTGGCTGTAGTGATGCAGTATTCCCTAGGGCAGCTGGGCTCTGCCTGCAAGGTTGGGGATAAGAATCACCACCTCCTTCTACTCACATTGCTTTCTGCCCTGATTCTTCCAAGTTTTACCAATTCAGTGGCAGTGGATCTCATCCACCAGCTTTGGATATCTCCTTATTTTCCAACAGCCGTGAAACAGAGGGTATGTCCAGGGACAACTGTGCCCAGCACATCAGAAGTATCTCTAATACAGAAATGTCTAATTAAAAAAAAAAAAAAAAAAGCTTTTGTCCAATAACTGATGCATCTTGGAAAGTAGTTTGAGAGCAGATCTTATGTCCAAGATCAATGACAAAGGGTATACTGTCAGATAGAGTAAAGCAGGGGACCTTGTGAGGGAAGGCTGAGGGCGGTAAGTGTTTAGCCTGAAGATGAGATGGCTGTGATAACAGCCTGCCAATACCTACAGGGAATCTAGTGAGATGATGGAGCCAGTCTTTTTATAGTGGTGTGTAGTGGGAGGATGAAAGAAAGACAAAAGGTTTTGATGACATTGAAGAGAAAAAGTATTCACTATGAGGCCAGCAAAGCAGTGCCTGTACACACAGATATGTGTGTACATCCTTGGAAGTTTTTCAAGCCATAACAGATAAAACCCTGAACAACATTGTCTTAGCTCAACATTTGACCCTACTTTGACTATGAAATTGGAGTGGAGACTTCCTGAGGCTGTATCCACATAAATTCTATGTTTCTGTGATTCTAGCATATGCCATGAAGTTTGCAAGTACTCTGGATCAGGAAAGCAGGAACATAAATACCTTTGTTTAACATGGAGTCAGACATGCATGGAGTCACAGACAAGCAGTCTGTGAGAAAAGCACATTGGAGAGAAAAAGGAACCAGCGTCATGCAGGTCCTTGGTTTCTTACTCAGAGTAAGTCATCATCTGATCTGCACCAGAATTAACTGCCCCAAAGTTTGTCCAAGAGGAGTGACCTGCCTGCAGTGTACAATCTGCTGCTTCCCAGGAGTTGAAGATGAATCAGGTAATCTGAAAGACCCCTTGCCTTGATTTCCATAGCTCTGACCTATTGTTGATCACTAGGTATCCTTTGCAGCCAGACTGAAAGAGACCCTGAGAATGGATGGAAGGGCCCATGGAGAAACAGCTTAAGGAATAAAGATCAGACTCTTACAGTTCTGCTCGGATTACAGCATTTTCCTGGAGAAAGGTTTAATGTGAGCAAAGCTGTAGGCTGGCAAAATTTCATCACAAGAGCAACTCCTCAGGTGCATACCTCAGCTCATTCCAAAGCACAATGCCTTTAAGCACAAGTGAATCTGGCTCCATGTTTGCCCTTAACCCTTATTTTTATACTTGCCCTACCACAAGTTCACATAGCTGTTGTAATGAATTGCATGAGATCTCAAGCTCTGCACTCTCTGCCAAACAAGTGCTACCTTGTGCATAAGCAAGAGAAATGCCTGTTCTAGCAGGTCCTGGCAGAACTGTGGAAGAGTAGTGAACAGGATCACACAGCAGTAAGCCTTTACACCTCCATTACATGATATGTATCTTTTCTCTCCCCTCCAAATTGCTTTTACTGGTGACAGTGACAGCTGTCCATCTCTGATCCCAAGCATGCAGGTCTGGGAGGAGCAGCTGCTTCCTCTCTGAGCATAACAGCCCTGATATGAACGGAGTCTGCAATGATGATGCAGCTGAGATTCATTTTCCAGTGTAAAGACTCAGCACAGAAACATCAAGAGTGCCAACCACACGTAGTTCAAACACAAAGGCTTGTAGGAAGGTAGTCAGACTCTCTGGGTTATCATTTATGCTGTTAACTTGGAGGTTCTGTTGTTCATCCATTGTTGAAGAGGAGGAGGGTATAGAGATTCAGACCATTTAAAGAACAGTCAGTTCGCTGATGTTGTGTGAAGAGTTATCTCTATAATTAGTCCAGCTCTAATTACAACCTAGCCAGATCAGTGTTTTCGTTTTTTTCACGGCCATTATAGTATCAGAAATATACTTTGCAAAATACTTGGGTATGAAATATAAAAGTAGAAGGATATGTTGTGGCAGAATTGTTACACTAGAAGTGATGATGACATCACATATGATAACATAGAGCTTTTGAAGGAACAAGGTTTTGGAACAAAAACAATGACTTAGATTGAACTTTTCTGGAATCAGTGTCTGTCCCTGAAAAATGTAGGCACAGCACAACATCCCTGACATTAAAGGCAAAGGCACCCAGGAGTGCTAATGCTTATGGCAGTCTATTTATCCATTTCAGTCTCCTGTCCATTTTTTTTTCTCTTTTTCCTGCTCCAAGTTTATCTTGCTCAAAGATCTCAGAGCTCAAAGATCTACAGGGCATGGGTGATGTCTCATTCACCTCAGGGCAATGCTGGGCACAAAAGGCAGGCCAAGACACTAAAGCTCATCTTTAACTTCATGGCTTGCCACAGTTCAAGGCTTGGAGAAGACCTGGAGGTTTGTGCACCTTTTCATTTTCATTTTCATTACCTGTCTGTTTACAGGTAATGAAGCAAGCAAGCACTGAGGTGGGTTTTTTTAGCACATTTTTACACAGAGCCTGTGCTTGCTAGGAAATGTTGGGATTTTGGAGCACATGATGGCAGGCATTTCCACGTAAATACACAGAGCTTTTGCTAAGGAAGAGCTACAACAATGCTCAAAGAGAAAGGAGAAAGCAGGGTCTAAGAACGGAAAAAGGGAAGATAAGAGGATTCATTTAAATGCAGCAGAGCTGAGCTAAAACCTAGATCAAAGCTTTGAAATGATACCATGAAGTTGGTGGAAGCCTGGTAGAACTGGCCCAAATGAGACTACTAAATAATAAGTGACTCATGCTTATAATTCTCCCTCTCTTTCATCTTTGTGTACTGAAGGTAAGTGAATCCTTATTCCATTCCTACATTCAGTGAAACCATAAATAAGCAAGTTATTAGTATTATTACAGCTCCAGCTGTAATGATAAAACCTGGCAAGGGCCTGAAAGGTTTTCAGTATTTCACCAAAAATAGCAAGAACAAAACAAGAAGCCTACCATCTCCAACTGTCATCAAGTTCTTTATATATTAAACAACTCTGGAAAGACATAATGTATTGCCAATTTTATATATTATTGCCTCATGGATACCAGATAGATTGTGTCATCATAACAACCTCTCTTTTGCTTTAGAAGTTGTGTCAGTGAATCCAGTAACAAAAACTCCATGGAATATCTATACATTCTGACTCATTAATTCATCCTTTTCCCTAACTGGCTCTTTGATGCCATTTGAAATGAAAGTGCTGAAAATATTCCAAACACATTTTCTTCCCTAAAGATTGTTTGATGCATACCAGAGTGTTTCCCATCATTTGTATCCACTAAGATGTGCACTGTGTTTCTCACTGTTCTGTCATTTGCTGTGTTCCCAGGAGATTAACAAAGATAAGTTATTTAAGTTTTGATGACTCTGCAGGGCTGCTTTCAAAGTAGCATTTTTTTAATGCCAACTTTTTTCTACTTGGAGAAAGTGTCTTTCCTTCTGGAACAGACTTCTGAAAAACATTCTACCTGGTATTTTCTTTTCCTGCTAATCTTTATCTCCAGTATTGTAGACACATTCAGGAAATAAAAGTGCCGGTTCTGAAACCTGAAGGGCTGTGGTGCTTAAAAGGTGTTGAAGAAAGATCTTGTCAGAGGGTTACCCTTTGGATTCAGAGCAAGTCCCCTACGTTTGGCTATTCCTTCTGAAAACACTCATGCAAACTTTCTAAAGGCTGTCTGAATCCAGAAAAAGCCTTCTTTATGACACTTAGATGATTTCATTCCTTCACAACATCACAGATATTTGAAATACCACTTTAAAGTATACTTTAAATGGAGAAGCTCACAGCTTTAAAGAAAGTCACAGTTATCACACACATTTCAAGAAATTGTACATTATGATAACTATTCTGAATCCTGTGAAAGAAGTGAAAGTAGGAGCGCCCAGAGGGGTATACTTTTTAATAATTATTTATTTCCTGGCATACCTTATAATATTCAATAGAAACCTGAGTAGCTTTCTGCAAAGAATATTTCAGTATTAACACCACTGGATAGGAATAAAAGCCGTGTAGGTATCAAGAGGCTTGTCATGTGTCAGTGTGCAGTTCAATACCTGGCTTCTTGTGGTGGTTTCAGATTTACTGATCAGTTACTACAGAAAAAATAGAGAGTGAAGGGGAAAGTTTTCATACCTATAACAGCTGATGTGTAACAGTGGTACCTAAGTTAGCAGACTCACCATTAGCTCTTGAGTGAATGACGATGGGGAAGTTCTTCCACAGTCATTTGGCTTTTCAGACCTCTGAATTAGGCATCCAAAATCTTTCTCTCTGCTCTCTCTTAGGCTTCTAACCCAAGCATCTCAGCTGCAGCTGAGTGGAGCATGAGTCCCCATCATGGCAAAGATGGAACTGTGCCATTTATTCTCCGTTATCCAGTTTATTCTTAGGGAGTCTTTCAATATCTCATCTTTGTCTCATCTTTCCTCCACAAATTATGCAACCTGATGTGGAGAAAACAACAGTCAAGCAAGGATGTAATAAATACCTTGCAATGAGTGGAGTAAACAGCATGGCAATAAAGCTGACCAGCCAGCCTCCCTCATGAGTTGCTTTTTATTGTGTTCTGCTGTTCTGTCACTCCCCTAATGCTGCCCATTCATCTTGTGCTGGGTTACAAGTCAAACCTGCCTACACTCATGTTCTCTTACGGCTGGAGAGATCCAGCTGTGGCCTACTCATGGCAAATAAACTGTCTCATAAAAGTATAAGGGTTCCCCCATAATTTTTTCACCTGACTTTTTGTGTCGTTGCTATGGAATAGATGATTGCAATTGGACAGTCCACAAATGGCTTCCTTGGCATACATCAGACAACTAGGCATCATTTATTTGAGATGTCAGAGCAATATCAGAGGGATTTGGGGTAGAGAATAAGAAATATGGCACAATCTAAGCAAAGTGTAATGGCATTATAATTGAGGGGAGATAAAGGGAAATGGAGCTTACCTACGAGTAAACCAAGCAGTTCAAATTTTCTGGCATTCCTCCAGTGTAGTAACACTCACTGAAGAAGGAAAAAGATGTTTTGTGAGGTGAGGGGGAAAGAAAGAAAAGAGAAATATTCAAGCGTGGTGTTGTAGAAGATTATAGTGGTAATTTATATGAAAGCGGCTGCTCAATTTCTCACTGAGTCAAACTGAGACAAAAAGTCAGTGAACACAGTGATGGCAGTTCAGTATCTTCTTCAGTAAGCAGCAAAGTGACTTTACCCTCTGCAATCTTTCAACATGAAGAATGATTGCTTTAATTTTTTTGCACTTCAAGAAAATAAATCATGTCCAGCTCTAGAGAGTTCAATAAACCTTTCTGGTTAACATATGTTAGAAACTCCAGTCAAACAATCTAGTTAATCTGAAATTCTAAAGCAGATGCTTTGACAACTCCACAATATTTACATCTTCTAATCCTGTCACTAGAGCAGGCAGAGAATTTTTGTGCTTCACCCTCGAAATAGATTTCCTGTTTCTTGTTTTTCTGTTGAGTCATAAAAAATCCCCGCTATAAAAGATTCAAAACCAATTTACATCTGTCTTTTCATATCCTGGTTCAATTATGGTTTTTATTACCTCAAAAGTTACCTTATAAGCTCCGTACTGTCCAAGAAGTAGGTAATTAAATAAACAGACAATTTAAATGCAAGGGAAAGAACAGCTTCATTCCCGCATTTACCACAAAGTACTTTAAGCAACTGTTTCCAAGCTGTATAATGACTATCCTGGGTTAAGATTCTTCTCTCTGAACATTTCAGATAGAAAGGTCTTTTACCTCTTCTGTCTCTACTAAGGCTAATTTAGCTGACCCACTGAGACATCAGAGACTTTCACTGTCTAGCTAGAAGAGAATAAGGAGAGGATGCAGTGACCACATGAAATGCACTTTGTGTCAGACAGAGGTTGAACTCAATGCATATTTTGACCCATGCCTCTCAATTAGGGGACTTAACAGAAATTTGAAAGTCCACAGATGTGAATCTGGTACAAGAAGCTGGATTTTCACGTGCTGCACATATGGCTGCAGAGCTTACTGCCACAAGACTGGTTTGTGGTCTGACCATCATTTAAATAGGACTGAATGTGGGAACTCACAAAAAGAACATGTAAAATGTTCACAATACAAGTCTGTAAGACTATATGCACAAGGGAGATGGCATTCTAGTTCTTACTCAGCTGTGGCTAGATTTCCAGGACAATTTCTAAGCAGTACAACTTACATAGACTTTTTTTGTTTTTTGTTTTTTTCCTAGTTGCTGTTTGTTTAGCAGCTTCCTAAATAGCTGATAAGATCTGAAGCACTAATGGACATAAGCAGAGGGAGAATTAGAAACTCACTGGGCAAGTCTTGTGCTCTCATGGTCCAACACTATTTGGCTATCACAAGCTGTGCTGAGATCAACCCTGACCATGCATGTCTTTCAGCTTTTGTTAGACCTTTAGATCTCCCAACTATGGTGGTTTTTTGAAAAAAAAAAAGTGCTCCCTCTCTGTGCTCTTATGTGCTCCAGGGACCTTAGCTTAGTCCTGCTCTGAGGGTGAGGCAGGAAGGCTTGGAGAAGATAATGTATTGTCTTTTGTATCTGAAGGTACTTACACTGACATAATTGCAATTATTAATACTGCTGACAGGATGTACCCAATCTATAATTTGAGGTAATGTTTGGCAACTTGAGCAATGCAAATCATGAATCATTCATTAAATGAGCAATGCATTTAATGAGTTAGAATTAATTTTTAGATGTCCTCTGTAATTTTGTTGTGTAATTTAAGGTCACCATCAGTATTTTTTGTATATCAATTTCATGGAGGCTTATATGCAATCTCTACACTGCAAATATATTATTTGCTTTAGTTCAAACTTTTTTTTGTTTAGGAGAAAGACTTTGGGAACGGTGCTTGCTTGATATTTCAGATCCTCTTTGGTTCTAAATTGGCACAGCTGCATTGAAGTTATTGATTGCTTCACCAAAAATCCGCAAAGGCTTGTGACCTCAGGACATGGTACCATTGCATTGTGTCAGCCCAAAATGGAGGGGCTTAGGCAGAGGAGCCCATCTTTTGTGATATAAGCAAGGCATCTTTTTCTGCACTGACTTAGACTCCACTTTTCTTCCAGTATATCCTAATAATAACTGAGAAAATCCCCTCCTTTCTGCACAGTCCTGTAGCTTACATTTTAGTTGTATGCGCTCTGTCTCTGGAGGCAGCCATCCTCACACTCCATCACCAGAGGAATGAAAACAAAATACCAGTTTCCTGAGAGACCTCTGAGATGTCTTTAACTGCATAATAATTGATGTTTTTATGGAGTTCTAGATCATTTACTGATATTGAACACTTCAGTGGTTTAATCCTTCCTCACACAATGTGTAGACAAATAATAGCTTGGTAGACTTCATCATTCATGAAAGGCAGACACAGCAGGCAAGCCAGCATGAAAATATTTTAATTATACTTTGTCAGAAGTATATCATAGGAGACAAAAGTGCTCATCTTTCACCAGTTTCATTTGGATAATTTTCCCAAGTCTAAATTTATTTGCTATTAATTGCACTTGCGTTCAGATGCTGATTTTCCAGAAGGCAAGAAGAAAGTGAGACAAGATAAGAACAAAAAGTAGCAGAACACTATGAAACTTAGGAGAGCAACTTCTTGCTTGAGGCCAGGCTTGGAATAGGAAAAAACTTCCTAGAAAACAGCAAGTAGTACAGAAAAGATGATAGGATAAATCTAATGTTTCATTAACTCTTTGCTTTATACAAGTTTAATACTACAGAGTACCACTGGAAACAAATCAGCAGGATTAACTCACTGAAGAAAATCTTCCCTTTGGTAGATGTTGTCCAGCATAATATGTGTTCTCCAGGCATTTCTCCCAACCTTCCCAAACTATATTTATAAAGTATAAGTATCTAGAACTGTAAATGAATGACATCTGGAGTTCATAAAAGATATAGAGATCTGGCTTTCTGATCAAATAAAAAAGTTATGTCATGATTTTTTTTTTCTGGACTGGATCCAAGCTTACTAAGTCAGACAGAATTTTTTCCACTATGTTTCAATAGTTTTGGAATTGAGCCACTGTGAAACTCCACAACACAAAACAGGGTTATTGATCATTATACTGCTCAGCTTCTGCTTATGTGGGTATTATTATTTTTATGTTGTATGAAAGAGCATCTGATAAAGGTTGTCAAAATTATTTTGTCTCCTGTGCAAATGTAGTATTGCTTTTATGTGTGACTGCTGTTATGTTACTGGTGGCTTATCTTCTAACAATGTGACATGGTAGGAAATAAAAGAGAGAATAAATTATAACAAAAATGGGGTAAACCATATAAAGAATTCTATTTTCTTTCTTGTCAGTGTTATCGTAGCATAGTAGACTACAGAGTCCCCATAGTGCTGAGACAGATTGTATTGAAGGACTAAAGATAAGACCTAAATTATTTACCTGGCGTTCGGTGAATACGGAAAGTGGTGAAAAGTTTTTCTATCACCTTGGTTGCCACTTGAATGTCTCAGAGCAAGAACTAAAGAAAGGATTTCCAAGAATTTGCTCTATTCTGCTACCATTTAAAAATAACAAAGTACTCTTGACCGTCATAGTGGTGAGGTCAGCAGGACAGCAAATTGAAATTCTTCCCATCCTACAAACTCTACACACACTATCAAGGCAGTGGGATCAAGCCCCAGGTTTCCAGCTATACACCTTGTTCGACAGTAATTCCAAAACATAGGCATATATCCAACATGTAATTCTTGCAAACACAAACTTTTTTTTAAATCTTGCCAAGCTTTTAGTGTCAGTAAAATTTCCCTGCACTGAGAAACAACAATTCAATTAAATTTTCATGAAACTATTTCTTTTCCCCTGCTGTACATTTGCTGACTATTAATGCATCCTGTGGTATTCAACCCAAAGTAGAGAGACATCTCTATTTAGCTCTATTTAGCTTTCTCCATGCAATTAATTTAATTTTTATAACTCTTTCATGATTGATACAACTATTTTCTTTGCCAATTTTTTAATTTTAAATTTCCTAGTGCCTTCAATTCCTTCTTACACTGAATCTGAATGGTGTAAGATGTCTCCCTCAGTGGGAGGAGGGAAGATATTCCCTCAGTGTCTTTAGACCTTCACATTTTTTCTTTCTTAAAGGCAAGATAATTGAAACAAAAGACAAGAGGGCTGAAACCACAGTGGATGAGACACTTAACTCTTCATTTTATTCACTTTCTCCATCTTCAGTTTTATGTTTCTTATTAACTAGAGGGCCTTAATTTTTTTTTTTCTTTCCCTAAAAAGGTTAGTTTGATTTCAAAGCTGATGTTTGTACATGGATGCACCTGAGAATTCCCATTACATTTATCAACTTTGTATGTAATATAATTATTTAGGAATACATTAGAGCCTTACATATTCTATCTTGGCTAACCTAACCACTTCCATTATCTAATTTTGCCAACTCTATATTTCCCTTTAGCCTATTGACTTAATTAGAGTGGTAATAATTGCAGCTAATTAAGAACAACTACTGCAGACAGTACTCCATTTAAGTGTTCAATCTTATACTGAAGTTTGACAGTTATTATTTCTGTTGCCTTACTATATCTTTGGGAAAGTTTTTCCTAAAGTGTGTGGGCACTGAGGAGAGCTGAAGGATGGAGGTGAAGAGTCTTAAAGAATATAAACCAAGCCAAAATAGGACTTGAGAGTGTTCAGGTGAGGGTATTCATGGCCCACAAAGCCCACATGATATAAAAACACACATTGGTCTGAATAGCTTCTCAGTCAGAGAAATGTGGAAAATGGAATTGTCTCCCTGTAGGAAATATTACTAATTTGTTTTCAGCCCGCACTGATTAAATGTTGACATCTCAACTATTTGCACATAAAAGAAAGTGGAAGACAATCTCAGTGTGGAAATATTGGACTGCAAAATATTCTCTTTCTTGACCAAAGATTATTAATCTCAAAAGGCTGATGTATTTGGCATTCAAAAATTTTTACAATACCTCTCACCAGTGGATATATTACTGTTGGAAATTTTTTTCCATTGAAACCTTTTTTTGAAGTGTTCTATCTGAAATATTCTCAAACTAATATTACAGGGAAAACATCCTGGGTTTTTTTTGTGGTGGTGGTTTGTTCTTATTTTCAATATTCTAGATTTTTAAGGAAAATATTCATTCAAAAGGTTTTAGACACCACATATTTCTGCATTAACTCAGAAATTCATTTGTTTCATTTGATTATTTTGGGCCACGAATTTTTTCTGACATGCTGGCTAATATATTTTCTTAATGTATGTAAAGTTTATGTAATGTTTTCCTTTTCATTAAAACATTTTTTATAAATTATGTGCTCTCTTTATTTGATGTAGCTGTGAATAAAATATGGGAGGAAACAGAGGAGAAAAGCTTGATCAGTGTGGAAATAGAGCCTAAAACCTAACAGAAGGAAAATCCTGGTTTTGATTTCAAGTAAACATCTGTGGAACTGGAATATCTATGTATTTACAGATTCTCATTGAATCGCACTGTCCTTTTGCAAATGACAATAATTTAATATTTTAATAAAACTTTTTTTACCTCCACTCATTTTTTTTTCTCTCTAAATTTGGCCTGCACAAACCCCTGAATTGCTTCATTGCTTCACTGCAAGTGGAAAGTTTGTGCTGATAACAGTGGTACTGGCACCACATGAAGTACAGGAATACAGGTACCACAGTGCTGCCCTCCAACAGAGCCATCTGAAACAGTGGAAATGGATTTTGCATATTTACTGGTTAAATACAGAGGATGTCAGATCAGGGAAACTAGATCAGCAGTGACTGAAGAATGTGACCACAGAGTAAGCTACAATTATTATTTTGTTTTTAATATACTCCAGATTCAGGCTGGAGCTACTTTACTTTCAGAAGTTACCAAACTGCACAGAGAAATAACAACAAGAAGATATTTTATATTTTAAATTAACATTGAACTTCCATTCACCTTTCAATCTTCTTGGGTTACCCAACTTCATATTAGAAGTGTTCAGCTGCCTTGCTTCTATCCACCTGCATTGGTTTTGTAACTGGAAAAAGTCAGTACAACTGCACTTCTGTGGTTTGGTTTTAGTTGCTCACACTGACAACACTGTGGAATATTGCAATATATTGCAGTTTAGAAAATCACTCATACACAATGGCCTTTCATAAATATTAATTTTGAAACCTGAAACTGCGTGGGGTAGGTGGGTTTAAATTGATTTTTCAGTCAAGCTAAGGAAGCTGGTGAAGGCTATGGTAACCCATAATGGGTTAGAGGAATTTCATTAACTGCAGTGTAAACAGTTCTCTGCTAAGCTCTACCCAGGCAACATGGCTTCATCTTTCAAAACATATTCAATGCTTCATTCCTGCTCATATTTTGTTTTGGGAAATATGGAGCATTTTTCAAACAAACTAGACTTTTCAGTGAAAACTGGGTGAAATGTTAGGTTGCAGTTTGACTTTCTGAGATATTTAACTGTTATATTTTAAATGAAATTGTGACAATTGATAAAAGATTCATGTTAATCACAAAAGCATTGGGGTTTGTATAAACCAGAATACTAAGCTCTGAAGTGAAGCATGGACACTAGATAAAGGAAATTATATGATTAAATAATTCTGTTTAAAATCACCTTGTTATGTTATATTATGTTGTATTATGTTACATTATAATATGTTATGTTATGTTTTTCAAATAAGTTGTATTGACTACCAGCTTGCAAAATTGGACTTCCCAAAAAGCCCTTCCTGCCTTTGTCTAATCAATACTGCCTATCCCAAAAACCAGACTCCCAGAACTTCTCTGGTGGTCATCTACAAAGACCGGATGGCTATCTGTGACTGATTATCACCCAAAGGCTTTGTGAATTTGTGTACAACGAGAAACCACAGTATAAGAAGAGGCTGCAAACCAAGGTTCGGTGGAGCGTGGAGTGGGCGGTGACCCCTCACGTTCCCCAGTGCTGCTTGCTCTTTCTATATCAAATAAAGCAATCTAAATTTTGCTGAATATTGAGACTTTTGTCTCTCATTTATAACAATTGCAATGGGAAATAGAAATGAAGAGGCCTGCCAAGGGCTACAAGTGAAAAACTCACACTTTCACAGTTCAAATCCTGGTTCCTCACTTCTTGCTGTCTCGATGTGAACAGCAACCATATCTCTGGACACTTTGCCACTTGAGGAATGTAAGTTTTATCAGAATTAATTAAAATCTATAGATACTTATGATGCCAGACTCACGAGATGAGATGACTCATTACTGGAGACCAGTAATATCCCTCCTCCCTTAGAGTTGAATTCAGGTATCTATTTTTCTTATGGTTAAAACTCAAGCTAAATTCTCCTCTGTGGGAATTTACTTGAAGAAAACATTGTAAATTGCCCATCTGTTGGATTGGACAACCACATTGTTCCCAGACCCAGAGATCCTCATAGTCTCCTTCTCACTTGCCTTCCTGCAATTTGGTGCAGCACATTTCAAAGGCTAAAAATGCAGCTCTGAAACCTTACCCCAGAAATCCAACAATATGCCCTGAGGAGAGAGATTCTCCTTCAAGGGCAAGTCCCTTTGGTTCTAATTCCCATGCAGGCTTGTTTTCCTTCTCCTCTCCTATACTGGAGCTAGATATGGGTGTCCATTGTGTCTCTCCACAGCTTGTCATTGCTTCACTTGTAAAACCTCGAGTTCTCTTCAACAAATGTGAGAACTTTGGGCTCACTTTCCCTCTGAGCCACAGAGAAATCCTGAATGTACAGAGCCAGATGTTGTATGACAACAGTAGGCACTGTAGGTTGAAGGTGTGTGTTTAACAATCAGCTACTAAACCTCTAAAGGTTCCTAATTGTGTTTTTAAAACCACTCAAGGGAGGGCTGGTCTTTGCAACATAGTTCCCACCAAAGCTGTTTTTCTGCTCCTAGGGCTTCTCTTTTTAAATGTTTTCATTTTCCTGGCAGCACCTCTATTCTCTATTAGTGCAGTTTCTGTTCAGTGGTTATTCAGATTAAGCAGTTAGGAATTCTTTGCTGTTGAGCTCTGGAGTTTTCAGCTGTGTAAATGGTAGGGGATATTGAAGGGAGGGAGAACTCTGGAGTCCCTGAAGAAGTGCTTCCTTCCTGAACATGCTGATACAGAGACCAATTCAGATCCTTTTCTTCAAAGCAGCACACTTCAACAGTTGAATTGTGTTTTCTTCAGAGACCATACTGGAACTTAATGTCTGCTGCTCCCAGGCAGCCTGTGACTACAGTGATTTCACCATCACAGAGCAGTGACCTCTGCTCTGGGCTCTGGGTACCTGCCAGTGCCAGGAGTGTTCTCATGGCACTTGTGGTGTCAATCATGTGTGCCTGTTCATTTGACTCAGAACACAGATGTTCAGATACTCTTCTAGTCTGAATATTCGATGAGGTAAATTTAGGATACTCTCATCATAAAACACAAATATTTGTGATTCTCCTGTGAATCTACTTGTTTGAGTTAGGCCTATAAGCCTTTCCCCCACATTCCCATCTGGCTTAGGATAAGAGGTATTTGGTTCACATATGACAGTTTCAAGGAACTTTTAAAACAAGAGCATAGTGGGAGCACTAAAGACTGTCAGTTATAAAATCCACAGACAATACTCCAGAAAATGTTTAACAGCAGAGCTCAGGTAGGTGTCATCTAAATTATCCTACGAAAGTCAGTGTCTCTCTGCAAATGCATTGCAAGGATGGCTTCTTATACACTCACTGCTAATATTTTGACTGCCGAAATCAGATTATTTGTCTTTGTTTTAACTGATGTTTTCAGCTGTCTAGAAGTGAGAAGTTGCACAACTGCAACTGGTACAGCCACACAAGGGAATTCAGACACTTCTGCATCCTCTCACGAGGAACAGAGATGAGAATGGAGTAGGACACACCATTCTAATTGGTATTGCAGAAGATCGCTTAATATCCAAATTCTGTGCTCTATTTTCCTATGTCACCACAGAAAAGGGCTTTATATTGCACTTAACAATAACATCCACTACACCATGTTTCACACCTGCTTAGACCCATCTGAGATATATTTTATCTGCTGAGCTCTGGCTTTTGAGATCTGTGGCAGAAAATGCAGTTGAAGAGTTACATCAGACATGGCATATTTTTTGAAGCAGTACCAAGGGATAACATGAATTCTTTTCTTCAGCTATTCATTGCTGTCATGCCTTGGACATTTTTCCAGTTCTACTGGTGAATAAAGCTGCATTCAAACTCTATGAACGCACAGTAAGCACATACCAGCTTAATCTTCAAAATCATGGCACGCAGTAATGCATCACCAGTGAAGGTGCCAGACAACTGAATTACAGTCTATTTGATTTTAATTTCTGATACTTGAATTTTAAAAAAGAGAGTAAATAGTGCACCTTTTTAAAACCACCAAACTGAGATTAGAATAACAACATTTTAAAAATTAAGCATAGAATCACAGAATGATTGAGGTTGGAAGGGACCTCTGGAAGTAATCTTGTCTACCCTCCCACTCAAGTGGGGTAACATAGGATCTTTATGCACCTTTAATCAACTTTTGTTTTGATGTTTTTTAGTTCCATTTGCAGTAAGTGACCTTCCAAGTGCTTAATTGAATTTAGATAAGCATCCAAGAGCTCAAAATTCTCACTGAAGATAAACTGAATTTCTCTGAAACTTGGTAAACAAATCCTACTGAAAAATCTCATGAAAATCACTTATTTTGTCACACTGAAATAAAATGGGATAGAAAGTAATTTACTGGAGAGATCCCCAGAATTTGAAAAGTAGCTGACTTCATTCTTTAAAACATTGATCACCTCGCTATTTGATATTTCTAAGAGTTCCTATTTCTTCTGGTTTTGAACTAATTTGATTAGAATAATTTTTATGCTGCTCTCTTGGTATTTTCAAGTATGGATGATAACAAAAGGAAAAAAACCCACATGAACCCAACCTTTTCAAAATTGCAAGTCGAGCTTATGTTATTGAGGAGTTCATTAGTGTTCTCCTGTGTTAACAACCACAACTTTCTTTGAGCTTCAATTACTTTCAGTTGCCAGAGTTCATGGCCAAAGAGTGACTGTAATAGAGAGATTAATCTGAGTCTCCCATGCATGTAGATAGCACAACTGCTCCAAACATGACACAGGGGAGAGGAAAGGCACAGAAACCCACCCTGCCTGAAAGCTCCACTATTGTCCTGACAGTGTTACTAACAATTCAGAACCTAAGGTGCCTGTGGAAAATGATATGAAACACATGAAAGACCAGAAGAATGTAAAGTTTTCAACATTCTGCTTGTCTGAACTGATGGCAGCACTTTTAAAATCTGTTTCAAGACAGAACATTGGGATGAGGACCCAGCAGTCTTGGAGTGTGTTCCTTTAAAATTTTCAGGGCAAAGTCACCAGCTCAGATAAAGCAGTATAAGTGCACTGTGGCTTTAATTCAATTATGTCAGTCCTTGAGCATCTTGCCCTTGAATAGTTGAAGAAGCAAGCTCTTCTCTCTCAATGACTTTATCAACTAGATAGATAGGCCGGAAGGAAATATTAATGTCTGAATTAAAACTTAACATATTGTAGGTAAGTAATTAAGGTAAAATCATAGAGCACTACATTTTCTTTCTCACCAAGACATCTCTGCAGCAGAGTAAGGGAAGACATCAGAACCTTACTGATGGCTGCAGCATTTTAATTTACATGGTCAGCCGCAGACAAGTAGTGTCTTAGAATAGCTCTATTGCTTGGTGTCCCCTCAGAGGACTTTCCATGGCTGAAATGAATGGTATAAAAGAGATTTGTTTTCTATGTTTCTTCCTTGAAGAGGAGGAGAAAAGTGACAGATACAGACTTCCACTACAATTGATTTGCATTGAGAAACTCTCTTTGAGTGTAAACAGTGAGGACACCAATCTTTTTCACAAATGATGTGAATTAAAATAGAAAAATAAGAAAATTTTGCTCATAACTTTTTCCAAAGGAAAGCCTAGGAAGTCTATGACAGAGTAGACTTTGGAACTCAGGTTTTAAGATGTTTGTAGCTTTACATTTCATGAAAATTGTCCTCCCTACATATTTCATTTCTTCTATCTTTATTTCTGGTTAAGGGAATACCCTGCCAACCTCTTTAGGTAATAATATGTTACAAGAATAATCCTATGACACATTTAAAGATTTCTTAGGCACTACTGCATTTGTGCCCTAATATTCTTCAATGCAGCTTCCATTTGATTTAGACCACAGGAAAATAAATTTTGATCTCCACTCCATGCCTCTTCCTACTGATCTTTTGATTTGTTTATATCTGCTTATACTAAAACTGTATTAAATTTCCTCTTGACTTCCTTTTTGCCTTCTAATTCCAGTCGTTGACTGTTATCAGAGGTTACTTCATGCACTGATAAAGGTATTCTTTACCACTATCTGAAATGCCTCCTTAAAAGCAAGTTGTATTTTGACTTCACACTTCTTGTACTTGATCCTGCACTTAATCACATGCTTAAAGGATGGAAAACCATCCTAAAGGGGATAAAACTTCTTGAATTTCAGTTCACTTGCATCCATTTCTTGTACACAGGGTCTCTATGTGGTATGATATATCCCGCTTCTCAGAAGGAAACCATTCCGTTTGAGGGCAGCTTTGATAGTCTTTCTACTGGTTTTTATTCTGTGTTGAAACTGAACTAGGACACTTCAAATGTTTCTACAATAGTGAAACTCTGACAAAAAGCTATTATCAGGCCAGGATGCCTTTGATTCAGGAATCCTGCTAAGTATATTAATTATTTTCCCTCTATGATTCTAGCTGGTGACATTATGGAGCTATTATGTGACTCTGTGGAGTCACAGAAAAGAAGCATGTTGAATCATAAGGTATTAATCATTTTCAAATGTGATCTGGTATGAGAACCATCATACCAGAACCCCCCACTGCAGTTTGTATGGAAAATGTTGGTGACAACATCCTTGCGACTGCTCCTTGTCCAAGAAGGTACTTTATCTTGCTATGAATTGCAGTAAATTCAAAAGTATTTTGAATCTGTTCATTGCAAAAATGAATTAAAAAATTAAATAACTCGAAGTCAGGTGTTAGTTTGAGATTATCACAGCTGCTTGAACACCCCTGCTGTATAAGAAACTCACTTTTAAAATTACCACATCATCTAAAACAGCAAAAGAGAGAAGAAGAGGAAGATGGGAAGGAAAGCTTCTTTCCCACAGAAAAGCAATACCAGCTAAGCACAAGGATAAAATGCCATGACCCTGCCAGTGACCTAAGATTGACAGGAGCTGAGTCTGAATCAGAATGGAGTGAAGCAAGAATAGTTTTGTGTTCTACCTCATGCTGACAGTTCCACTGCAGGAAGGAAAGAGAATTCCTACACATCGAAATGTGTAGGAATCTTGTAAATATTGAGGCTTGGACTTGTGGCATTCTCTGGAATCTGTCAGGGATTCGGAAATTGTAAAACCAGTGGGGCAGCCATGGATGGCTGATACCCCTGGATAAGCTGAGGCATCCCTCTGGTGCCTTCTGCCAGCACAGTTGCTGCAGGACTCTCTGGAGGCTGGGTGGATACACCGGAGGAACCACAGTATGAGACGTAACACATGGAACTCTCTGTTCAGCCTTCTGTTTTGTATTCACAAGGAAGAGACCAGCTTTACCAGTCTTCCCAGGTGGTCTGTGATGGAAGAAGAATTCTTTCTGAAACAAATGTGACACCTGACTGCAGTGCTTGCCGTGAGAGAGAAGTCCTGTGATCAGTAAGATATCTCCTTGCCTCATTGAACCTCTTATGTCACTGGAAATGCCTACTAAACTGCCATTCCTTGGGGGAAGTGAATAGCTGTGAAGGAAAATGGCCAAGCTCAACAGCACAAATGATATAATTGCAGAGCATGTTAAAGAGGGATTATTGAGTGAAGTGGGCTGAATGATTTACTTCGAATCTGCTCAGTGAAAATTTTACACTGAGAGATATGGAACAGTGCCAAGGTTAATCATCTCCATGGCTTGTCCATAGCAAACACTCCCTGCATACACATCTATCTGCTCTTTAGACTAGAGAAACCACAGAGTGTAATCAGCGAGGAAGAATGAAAGGTCAAACCCTCTGTATCATATATTCAATACAAAAAGATATTATTCTACATTGCCACATGTTACTAATGAAACCACGAAGTTAACAGAGCATAAGCAGAACAGCACACCATATCCTACAAGCAGTTTGCATTTTAAAGCACCCTAGGACATGTAAGAAAATTTGTAGATTCTAACTAATAGGTGTTTTATAAGTCAGAAGTGTTTCTGCATGATTACACTGCTTATTAAAGATGCAAAAGATTCCTGCTCTTCCGGACTCTTGGATTTCTTAAGACAATTTGACATAATTCTTTATGGCTGGTTTCATGTTTGTCAGAGAAAATACAATCAATACTTCCAAAAGTTTATTGAATAATAAAATCCAGTACAATGCCAGAGACCCCATCTGGTCAAGAAGGGAAAATATATTATCTGGATTCTAGACAGTGTTGGGGAAACAGAAGAATCATGCAGCCAGTTTCACAGAGGCATACATGTTAATTCCATTGTTTATAGCAATTGTCAAATTCAGTTCTGGTTTATGAAAGCTTAAGCATTTGTAATTTATTAAGTGTCTGCAACAGTTAAGGTGTATTTTGCAGGTTATCTTGTCTTCAGAAAAATATAATTGTATTAGTCACATTTCTGCATAATTGATATTCATAGTACAAGAAATGTTATCTTTCAATAAATGGCTGCTTTTGAAATATTCATTGGTCATGAAGAACAAAAGAATGCAAGAAGGGACAAAGACCTTGGATATTCCTATGACAGATTTATTGCATAAATTCAGAAAGTATTTTGAAGTAATTTTAAGTTAAGAGTTATGAGAGGATTTATTTTAATGTTCTAGATATATATAAGAATTTTTAAAAAATTAATGTAAATTTCTTGTTTACAAGGGCAAAAAGTACATTTTACAAAAAAATATATTTGAAAAACATACAACCATACAAAGCAAATCTTTGGAGGAAAATACCTCTGTTTCCGTTACTTTTGAACACCAAGATGCAGAATTTAGGATTTTGATAATGCAAATTATGGAGTTTGCTTATTGTTAGGCCTGCATATTTGAAGTCCTCTTTCAGACAATACCAGGGTGAAAGAGAACTGTGAGGAAGAAACATCTTCCATGTTTCCTGTGGAGCCTGTTTTTCCAATAGAAATGATTCTCAGCTGTTGTACCTTAAACACACATGAGCTGGTCAAGCAGGGAGAAGCTACACACTAAAAGCAAAGAAGCACTTGGAAATTTGTTCTTTCAGCGTTTTGCTACAGAGGATGATAAAGAATAGACTAATCTGGGGACATTTAATGGTTAGGGGTCCTTGACTATGTAATACATAGATGGAGACACATCTGAACCCTGTTTAATACATTTCTAGCAGTGGAGGGCTTGTCCCACACACTTTAGCTTTGTGCAATCCTCTCAGTTGCCAGTTTTTCCCTAAAATCATGGTGGTAGCAGGGTTTGCAGACTTCAAGCAGGTTTCTGCTTGCAATTTCTAGCATAATTTCAGCTTTTTCCTTCCATATGAATTACACAGAGGGGCTTCCTCCAAAATGCAGAACACTGCTGCCTTCGTACATGAGCCTGATGACCACCTCTGCCCAAAGCCCTGCCCTGTGGTGCTCTGGTGAGAAAACAGTATTTGAATATCAAGGTCATAAATATATAAAGCTGAGGAAATGACCTTATAGAGATAGGCTTCATTACAAGCAAACTATTAATTCCTTTGTCCCTTTATGTGTCTCCAAAAGTCATCAAAGAAAATGTGGCTGCAACCACACCAGCTCTAAAGAAAGCAAAGAATTTCCTTTTTCAATAAGCAGTGATGCCTGGAAGAGGCAGCTCTTAGCCATGCCCCAAGAGGATGTGTGGTGCTCAATCATAACTGAGCTTAGTGTTTCTGGTCACAAACCCCTTCCTCTGGAAATCTGTGTGATTAAAGACCTAATTACATTGTTTTCCCTATCCTTAGTCTGTATTCCCTGACCTGACATTAGAATTCTCATTTGTTTAAGCAAATGAAAGATATCTGTCCCAGCTAATTAAGATTTGGCAAGACTGCAGTAGAAATGTTTCAAAGAAAACATTGCTCCTGTCTTCTTGCCAGAGTCAGGTAAATGTAAGTGGCAACCTGACTGCTGATTCTGGCTTAAGAATTAAGAGGGTGAGGCTGAGCCTCTAATATGGAAGCACAAGGGACAAAACATCTTGGCAGTGACAAGCATGTCATAAACTCTCTTCAATGCCAGTGTTTCAAGGCTGCATAACATTCAAGAAAAAAGGTCACTAAGGAACAGTTGATTGCAGAATTTGAATACTGCTATGCTGAGAAACCAAATCTCATAAAAGTTTATGTTTCTGTTTGAGAGATTGTGAGTGATAGTACAGTTGGCCATTTTTCTTCGCCTGTCCTGTCTAACCAAAAATACAATGAAATTCTGTTAAGTTCCATTATGATTTCCCTACCAATTGTGGCAACCTTACTCTCTGCCAAGTCTGTTGGCAAAATTCCACTGTGCAACTGGGGAAATCCATTAGTTATACGAGCAGAAATCTTGGTAATGCCCAGTTATAAATAGATGTAATTGCAATTGCTGAGGTGTGCTCAGGATGAGGACAGTTATCAAAATGCAGCACTAGAAATAGTGTATTTATTTTAGATGGGAATTTATTATCTTTTGTCCAGTCAAACCTAGTAGGAGTAGATGAATAAGTAGATATTTGAAATTCAGGACCAAAACCAAAAGACCCAATCCTTCTGGTTTCATGAAATTTCAGAAATCTTTTGAGACGGAAAGGGAAAGAAATGTTAACTATTATTAACTGAACTGGGAGTTGCATCTCTTAAGAATAGAAAAGTGTCAAGACTGAGAAAGAAACACTTTCAGAAGGTCCACACATGTTGAAGCATAGAATTTAGTTACAGGATAATATCCAGATATGTTTCAAAATGATACAGTAATAGGAAAGAAATAAAAACATCACTGAATAAAAATGAAAGGAAAATGATTCTATAGGCCATCAGACTTTAAATTGTCCCTGTTATTTGCACTGGTAGAATGGTGCAGTAAAAAGCATCTGGATTTGGAAAGGGTTACAAAAACAGACAAAAAGACAAACCAAAACCCAGAGACTGAACAGAGGGTAAATCAGAATTTAGGTTTCCAAAACTGAAAAGGTCATTAATTGGGAATGAGAGAAAGTTGCAAATGAGAAGAAAGAAGCAGAAGCAAGATGGGTGTCTATGTTTTGTACAGGCTTTGTGTCACTGTTATCTGAACACTTCATAACCTCACTGTGAGATGAATTAGTTCATCCTATCACACTCCTGAAAACTGAATAATGAAAACTTTCCTGGACAGGGGAAATGAAAAAAAAAAACAAAAAAAACCCAAACAACAAAACCAATCCCCCCCCCCAAAACCAAGGAAAAATAGTATAGTAAACTATTTATTGTCTTTTTGGGCTTTAGGTAATTAAATTTTGACATTATAGAGCATGGCTCAAATAAGCAGTTGGATGGTTATTTGCACTTGGTATTTTCTGGTGGGCTGTGTTCCACTGAGCTCAGTCTTCTGTGGAAGAATCAGTAAAGAACTTTTCTCCTCTGTTTTCTAGACCTTTTCCCCAACTCTCTGCTGCTTAATAACACTCAGATTCCACATTTAGTCTCATTATTTCTGAGGGCACAGATGTAAAACCTTTCATCTTCTGAAGGCAGTGTGGAGGTGCCGCAGCCTTGAGCAAAATCATGTGAGGGTTGACTGCCCTGGCCTTTCCTCCTGACACCCACAGTGTGGGCACCCTGGTCATGCACCAGCTTCGTGCCTGGTCCTACGTCTCGAGTGCGTGACATCCACAACATCCAGGCAGACAGTCCCTTCCACTCTGGTGACATGGGGACACAGTGCAGCAAAGGGTAGGCTCCCAGAAATAATTCCCAGAGATAATAATAAGTGTATCTCAGCTCACTCCATGCCCATTTCTGGAACTTCTTAGGACTAAATCGCTGGCTGGATTATCTGCTCCAATGGTCATGCCCTGCCCAAAGGGCTGTATGGAGGTTACAGAATGAAGCACATGCAGCTTATCTGGTATTGGTTCCTATCCCAGCTGGAATAGGAGAATTGGACGTCATATTATCCTTGACTTTGAGGATTGGCCCTGCATGCAGGTATGAACCCTGCTGGTCATATAGCACTGCTACATTTCAGGCGAAATTTTCTTCCAGTGATAATGCCTATGCTGTGAAACAGAGGACTTTGTTTCTCAAAGTCATCAGTCCAAAAACTTTCATCAGTCCTGAACAACCTTGAAGGAGAAGTGTAATTTCTTTAGCTTTTTTAAAAAAAGATTTTCACCTTATGGATGTTAGAAGACAATCTGTGCCTGACTATTGTAATCATCTTTTACAGGAGAAATTACATTTCCCAATCAGACATCCTTTGGGGACACAACCTCTTTTATTAGCACACTTATTAGAGTGGACCACTGGTCTTAGAGGCTACCTAATGAATACAAATCTCCTTGCAAAGTAAAAAAATTCCTGTTGAAAGCCTCTGCAGAGGGTTTGAACACAGGCTTGCTCTCCTGCAGCAAGTGGAACTTTATATTTACATCTCTGGAGGTTTCTGTGTTTATCAATTACCAAAACCCCACATCAACATCCTGGCTTGTACCTTGCAGGGTGCCCGTTAGGGATAGAGAATGAAGTTTCTGTGAGTCTCTGGAGTCTCAGAACTGAATTGTAAGGAGTAGCTCCCTAGTCCTGGCTGAACACTGACTGAGAGATTCTCCCATACAGCATGGGAGGTATTTCTAATCTGTATGTAGAACCTTCTGTGGGAGCATCTGCTCCGTCCATAGCACAAGATTGAAACCTTGGAAGGAAAGAGTGAAAGCAATGGGAAGTGTCTGAAGATAGAGGAGTAAAAAGAGGGGCAGCAGAAGGAAGACCAAGGGAAAAAGGAGAAAAATGGGGAGAATGAAAGGTGAGAAAATGAAAGGCATAAGAAAAGGCAAATGAGATGTTCTGAAGCATTTACAGAAATGGCAAAGGTTTTCCCTGCAGGACGTGTACAGGGGTTGTGGTTGGTGTAGAATGGTAGAATTACCCCATGTTTGAAGCTTCAGAAGTTTCAGTTGGTTTCTGGACACACAATAGTTGGAAGCAGCCTAGACTAGTGGATATCCTTGTTCTTTTCATGTGTAATAAGAAAAGTTTGAGTGTGTTGATAAACACCCATTTTTTTTTCTTTAGATGTATTTCAAGCTAACAAAAATTAAAGACAAAAAATTGATATTGCAGGCACATCATTAAATACCAGAGCTCTGTCATCTATCTACGTTCATCAGATCACCATAAATTCTACCTTAGGGAAGGTATACAGTCAACCTTGATAGAGGATATGGAGGGAAGCATGAAATATCATTCAAAACCTGCTTTCTCACTGTGCTTCAGGATGCTTCTGCTCATCCTAATGCTTTTAAGCAAAACTGAGCGTAGTACTGTATGAATATCAGGTAGTAGCTCATAAGAGGAGACAGCATGCTGCCCCCAGAGCACTTAACAGTGCTGTGCTGTCTGGCTGTAAGTGATCTGAGCCAGTACATGGCATAGAAACACTGCATTATTCCAGGCCACTGTGTTACACCACCACCACAGCGAGATGAAGCCCCAAGGTTTATCCCATTGTTGAGCTTGGCCCTGAAAATTAACTCTCTAAAGGTTGCAGTTATAAATAGACCTGGTACAGTGCCTTATCACTTTTACAGCCTGAGTTGAGGGGTGGTGTCTGGTGCTGGCAATGAAATGGGGTTGACTGCATGTCCCCAGCATGCCAGAGCACATCACAGCAGTGCCACCATGGGCCTGTGCTTTGCCACCTGCATGCAAACCTGGATCTTTCCTCTGCTGGAATCCAGGTGGTACCCTGTCAACACAAAAGAGGGGCATTGTTTTAACCAGCTCAGTAAAGATCTAACAAACGTTTGGTCACAGTGGTCTTGTGATGGGCAGAACCACCCACTGTGGGCAGTGTCAGATGAGCAGAGTAGTGACACAGCTCAGGTCTTGCTGCCTTGCTTTTTCCAGCACCACAGCCCTGGCAATTCCCCCTGTGCTGTCACCAGGCACCTCAGAGCAGGCACTGCTGCAGTGATGGCTCCTGAAAAAAACAGCATCTGCTGACTACTTTCCCCAGGCTCTCACCCTCTGGCTCCCTCCTTATTCCTGTTTGCTCCACCTTCTCCTGCCTCTATGCTTAGAGGTAGTAAGATTTGGTCACAACTGAGAAGATTTAACCCAGCTCTGAATTATGTGCATCAGCATCCTGTAGTTTGACTGGAAGATCACAGTGTGTTTGATGAGTACCAGAGCCCTCAGTTCAATAACTATAGGTACTAAAAAATAAATGTGTAACAGATGTTTAAATTTGCATCCCTATCATATTCTCTATCTGCATATTAATTTTGCTCTGGGAGACAGAATATCAAATAATTATTAAAAATGATGCAGTATTATATTAAACTATGTAATGTAGATTTCCATGAAATGCTGCTATCCCCAGAAACCCCATCTGACTTAAATAGGAGCACTACTGTCTGTGAACTAAGAAAAAACAAGAGACTGCAAATAAAGATAACAGTTCTGTGATATGTCTGATCTGGGGAGTGATATCCTCTAATGTGTCTACTGGGAGAGCTGTTTGATTTAATTTTATTTAACATATTCATTAATTCAAGAACATAAACAGCTTAGAACTGAAACAATGTGAATATATTATAAGAAATAATGGGGCAGATGGATAATACAAATTAGCTAAGGTCTGATTTGGGGAAACACTTAAGCAGGCACTTGCTCAGGAAAATTCTTAGAATGAAATATCAAATTTTAGGAATATCAATTTTAGGAATACTGGTCGCCAGAATGTTGATGTGAGACATGGGCACAGTGACACCTTTTTTTGTAGTATGTCCTCATGAGTGCAGGAATGAGAGGAGGGGAAGAGATTTTTCTCCCCTTAGCTGTGAAATATGATACTGCAAATTTTAATTTAAACTCATGATTAGTCTTAAACTTTTTGTTCAAGGAGATATTTTTGTAAATTGAGTGCTCAGGAGATTTGGAACCAGAGCAGGAGTAAAGCTCTATTGATTGTGACGTTTGAAGAAAATCTGTCAGTATTAATTTACAATGAAAATGAGAAAAAATCATATATTTAGAGAGGTTTGAACAATAAGGAAAAATGATTAGGCAGTGTATCACACTGAAAGATAGATATCAAAAAATGATATTAATTAAAACTCTTTAGAAAGTTGATTTTCCAACCAAAAAGCAGCAGCACTATGCTGATACCACAACATGGATGAACACATTTCCCTTAATGGGCCAGGTGAAGAAAACTACAAGGGGTTCCACAAAGCTGATAATATTTCCCCCAAAAAATCCTGATCACCCGCAGACTTTGCCGATGTTAATATGTGGGTATGAATGATAAGCAACTAGCATAAAAATAAGCATCTCAAGTGATCCAGTACACTGGAAAAAAAAATTAAATCAGAAATTAAAATTTGATGAAGGCAAGAACAAAGTCTTACATGAAGGAAGTGGAAATTAAATAGACAAACACAAAATGGAGACTATTCTTCTTGTGGAAAAGATCTTCATATCAGTAAGATCCAGTATGCAATGTTGCTATGAAAAGATAAATAGGATTATGGAATGTGCAAATCTGCAAGTTGAGGAAAATTATTATTTTGGAACTTTACAATAATGAGTATTCTGCTAGAATACTACATTCTATTTAGCACACTGCTTTCAGAAAATCCCAAATGTATTACCTGGGGTCCAGGTCAGCAGAATTCAACTGATCAGAGATAAGAAATCCTTCAATAGACTGAAAATTGGGAGAATTGGACTTTTTTCATTCAAGAGAAGTTTGAATTTCAGAAGGCTGTTTCGAAGGATGAGAAACTGTTCTCTACACTCATAAGCAACGGTGCAAGAAATAATTACTTTGACCTGCAGAAAAAGAGATTTCGATTCCTAATTAGGTAAAGGTTCTAGCTAAAAAGAGAATTAAATGCTGGGTCAGTGTACCAACAGAGTTTTGTAGCATCTCCATCCATGGAGGTCTTTAATATCAGGGTATACAGATAGCTATCAAGGATAATCAAGATAGTCTCAGTACTGCTTCCATGGAGTAAGGGTAAAAGCATCACAGGCCCCCTTCTAGAACTTTCTGGTATAATTTTTAAAGTGTTAATCATGACACCATTACAAGGCTTGCAGGAAAATCCTGAAGAGGGGGAATACACCAGTGGGTGGTTTCATAGCTCCTTTCTATTTTTACTCATTTGGTTTTCACCTTTATCTTATTGAGCTTGTTTGGCATTCTGAAGAATGACTAGCAAAGTCACATATGATTTTAGTGAAGGGAATGTCTATGAGTGCACAGAACAGCAGTACCATTATGTATCAGAGGGGGCTAAGTTATACAAAAAATAGTAATTCTTCCATATGAAGGAGGGGTTCACTCATACAAGGCCAGAACTTACGGGAAGAACCAAAGAGATCTCTTTCATAATTTATCTTTCATGTAACACAATCTGCATGCACCTCTCTTTCTTGAAAATTCTGGAATGAGATCAGAAAGAAAAAACTGGAACAATCAGTAAAAGACCCTCAGATGTAGTGGTGGTATTGGCTGTAAAAGTAAGGAGAGAAGGGAAAAAAATTTCCTGGGTGGGTACAATTGAATTTTTTATCCATATTGATACAATTTGAGGAAGTTACTTGCACGCACCTTTTAAAAGGTAAGCTAAATAACTTGCATTCAAATGGGAGAAGTCTGCATGGGGCTCCCTGAGCTGCTGGAAATATTATGGCTGTACAAAATTGTCCTCCTATTGACTGTAATGAAGTTGTGTCACGTAACAGCTGCTGAGACGCTGACATTAGAGCTTACTAAAGATAAAATGCCTTTTGACTTAATGTGATTTCTATTTACAGTCATTTGTCTTTACATACAATCTAAAAATACAAGCATTTATCTATGTATGTTTTCTAAATCAAGTCACTTCGTACTTCTACTGGGCTCCCTTAATAAGTCTGCCAAGATCAAATAAAGAATTAAATGGGTCAAAGAATAAAAAAACGTGATGTAAAACTTCCTGCACAGATCTTTGGAATCTGAAATCAGATTTCAGCTTGCAATAGTTAGAAAATGCTACAGGGCAGGGCAATAAAAGTGAGTGACCTCAGAGTAAAACAAACCCTCTCATTACTTTCATTTTTTAGGATTCAGTTCTTTGCTGACAGAACATCTGAAAACATATTCATTTGGGCATTACTTTTAAATATATGTCCATTTGGAAAGGCTAGCAGGACAATTAGAAGTCCAAGCAATCCTTTACAACCGGACAGAAGCTATTAGCCCCAGTAATTCTCAGTGTTTGGACATTAGGAAAGTACATGGAACTTAACTACACTATAATTTAAAATCTGTCTGGCTTTGTAACATGCAACTCATCTGTTCTGGGGTATGCAGAAGAACTAATTTTGTAGGGTTCTGCAGTACTTTATATTACAGCAACTTAATTTTGAGAAAACTAAACCCACATAGAGAAAGAGCAATCTGAAATCTTAACACCAATGCAAGTTGTGGCTGATTCAGGAAAATGGATAGATGGAAAGGAAACTACACAGTGGTATTTTGAAAACTTTACCCTGCAAAGGGAGAGCATTATTCACTTTCAGCACTCAATAGGTTGTGTCGCCTGGCATCAGAAAAAAAAAAAAATTAAAAAAGAGCTAGAAATCCAAATTTCATTGCCTGAAATCTTGCTTGGATGGATTTTTTAAAATTAATATGTGACCAAGTGAAAATATTCATATGGGATTCAGTAATTTGGAATTAAATTTCTCTACTGGAAAAAGAAATCGTTTGACACATCAGAGAGTTTTATACATACATAAATATACTAGTAATTCGTAAACAGTGCAGCATGTTGTAGTTTTAAAAAGTAATGACTTAGGAAAAAAAAAAAAGAAAAAACCCAAACAAACAAAAAAGCCCAAACCCACAAAACAACAAGAACAACAAAAACATCACAACATCCACTCCAGAAGCTGAGTTTTCATATTAAAAATTGCAGAGACACAAAGAATATAAAGTTGGAAAGGAGAATTAAAATAATTGATAGAAGTAACTTTGTGGAGCTTTGGTTATCTACTTTTTTCTGAAAATAATTTATTTATGAAAGATCAAGAATCAAGCTGTCTGGAGCTAAGTCAGAACTCACTGTTTATTCAGTATCTAGTACAAGGACAATTTTTGTGGGAGCTTTGAATCCTCCTCTAGTGGCACCATTAATTAAATGGGAATTAGGTATGGCAACTTTGAGCATACATTTATTGGTTAGAAAAACCCTAATCTACAGAAGTAGCTTGCTCTGTACCTTACAGCTAAGGCAGAGCATTACAAATATTGTGCTGGGGTTTAGGGTATGTTCCAGGGTCAGGGTCCCAGATCACAGACATCTTCTTCTTCAAAAGCAGAGGCTACTGAAATGATTGACACTGTGCTAATGAATAACAAGTTCTTCACTACCACATCTGCGTGATAAAAATCAATGGATCTGCTCCCAAGAACTTCCACAGAAAAATTTGAAGTCTCAACAAAGTAGGTGGCAAGGAAGAAGAACAAGCAAAATCTCTTTGAATGACCAAGGGAAAGAGGCACCAGGTCTCTGTCCCTGGGGTATTTTACACTTTGTTTCTTCTTCTTCATATTTAATCAGAAGTTTTATATCAAGGGCTGTAGGAAGGTACCCCTTTCTGCTTCAAACAAATTTTCATTGGGTTTTGAGGCTGCAAAGAGTAAACAACAAACAAAGCGGACTTCAGAAGATTTTCCTTCTTCCATGGGATACTGTTTGCACACAGATTTTAGTGTTCTGAAAGTCAGGTACCTTAACAAAGCTATCTAGGGTCCTTCTACAGCAAAGAACATCAGGGAATCTGCCCCCTCTTCCTTATTCCCATGGTAGAATGGAATTAAGTGCCACCAGTGGATACTTTACTACACAGGAACACTAGTCAGACCTGGTAGACTAGAAGGCCAGCTTGTAACTGGATTTTGAAACCTAACTGGGAGGAATCCCACCTCCAGTACTGAACTGAAGTTCCTCACTGGACAAAGTAAATTTCACTTGTGAAGCTTCCCACTACACGAAAGGACACATCATCACAACTATCTTAAGGAATTCTCAGTGCTTACTAAGTAGTAAAGCTATTATTCCTTCTCCTTGGCATTAGAGAGGGCTCTTAAAGTACAGACATTTCTTAGGCTATTGTTAGGTAAAATGTCAGTCCTCTAGCCTGTGATTAGAAGGCTTTCAAGCTAAAGATATTATTTCCTTCTTTCCATTATGTGTGAGAGACAGAACTCACAGTTGGTGGAAATGAGCTGGAAGAGAGTTCTGAAAACAAAGCAAAGTAATAATGGGATTTTTTTTTTTTACCCTCACTGCAAAGCTTGGTAGTAACCACAAAAGCCACACTGTTAAAGTACCAAATAGGGTTCTAGTTCATGTTTGCTACCTTACTTAGATTTCTCTGTCATATTAGCTCAACTTAGTGCACAAATAAAAAGTCAATCTGAGTGTCTAAAGGGCCTTCAAACCCAGCCTTGTGCCTAAATTCTCCTATAATAAAAGTTCAGTGACTAAGGCAGAGCTGACAATTCTGCTGACGGTGCACACATAAGATCAGAGCGCAGCTCACTCTTATAGATTGTAATGGCTGTGCATTGCTAACAATAGAAAATCTGGTCAGTAAACTAAGCAGAAATCTTCAAGGACACATACATAATGTGCATCAAGAAGTGTCTTTTTCACACTTTAGACTGAGCCTACATTAACTGTGTAGATTTGTGCTCTGCTGTTCCTTCAGAACACCATTAGTGACATTATTCTATCACAGCCCATCAAAAGCACCCTAATGCCTCCTAATGAAGATCTTTGATGCAGAGAACAAGAAAGCTCATCCTGTTGCCTTCAAGAGGGTGGCAAGCAGTGTTGACACAAGCAGCCTGATATTAGCTGGGAATTTAATGCAGGATTTCTCCTGGCACCTAGCCCCCAAAGGAGGAATCTATGTCACAGGTGTTGTAATTAGGGGTAGGAAGGTACAAGCGTGATGGTCACAGTTTCTATTCTCTGAGAGGAAAACAAAGCAATGAGATGGCTACATCCTTCAAGCAAACTATAAAAAGGACAGCAGTAATCCAACTTTTGAGATTTAAAACTGGCTTTCATCTTACTGAAATCTTTCAAGAGATTGTTAATTTCCTTGTCCAATAAAATAATGTTAACAAGATGGAATTTTGATCTATGGTTTTAGTTGTGTTTTGCTTTGTGGGTTTCTTCTCCTTTTTGGTTTTTTTTGGGGGGCCTTTTTTTGTTGTTGTTGTTTTGTTTTGCTTTTCTAAAAATGACAATAATAATGTACTAGGAAGATACTCCTCCTCCCCCCAAAAAAACAAAACCAAAAAACCAACAAAAACAAACAAAGAGCAAACAAACAAAACAACTGAAAACAAACCAATCTAAAAGCCTCTATAAATCAGATTCAAAACCTGACAGATCCTGTAATTTTAGTGCCTCATGTGTTTGGGTTTTTAAATTTTCTTTTTCTCCCTTAAAATCCCAGTTCTGTGAATCAGGTTATGATAGCATCCCATATTTTGAAGGAAAATAAGTTTACAGTCCTCAAAACATTCCAGCATCTGGAAGAAACTGAGAACAACCGAAATGTTTTGTTTTAAAAGATGATTGTTGAGGAATGATCTTCCATGAGACTGATCTGGGGAGATTTACGGGGTTGAGGTAAAGATGATTCCATATCTATTGTTTGTAGAAAGAAATCACAAAGGAGCCCAATGAAACTTTAAACCTAAAATAAAGGTTGTTGCTGTCTAGTGTCCTATGTATGAAGTGTCTTGTGCTATCAGTGAGGTGCTGTGCTGAGGGTAACACAACTTAAAACATACACTCTATTAGCTTACATGCTAGAGGATGAGAATTCCTTCAGTTGTCTCTACTTTTTCTTTCCTTGTGTGAATGACCAAAGAAGGGAAAGGAAAAAGCAAATTCCAACTCATATGGAGGTGCACTATGCTGAACAGCTTTAGAAACCCTGCCTGGTGCAATATTAAAGTTAGTCTGATGGATCGTTTTTGCAGCTTGTGGTACCCAGATTCAAATAGCTGCTACATTGTTTAACCAGCCACATTAGAATAGGAAGAATGGATTTATAACTCTTATGAAATCATCAGGTTGAAAAGGACAAGTTGATTAGCCAGTTTGCAGTACACTTTACACTTTGCAAACTAAACACACCAGCTGGGACTAGTTACCCTGCTAGCAAACATCCATATGCCATGAAATTTTATAAACAAAGAAAAGTCTAAATATAAGAGCCATAAACATGGGTATGAAAGCCCTAAACCCATAAAAATGGTGCAGAATTTCTTAAGGGAACCTGAGGGAATAGGAACATATTTTCTTTTTCAGACGACAAGGGAAAAAACAGGGACAATGACTACATCCTACTCTCTAAGGGCATGTCCAGAGAGATCAGTAGAGACAGTTCAGAGCCCCTTGGCCTCAACAAGGTCCCAATCTCCTCCAGGAATTGTTTGAGGACAATGAAAGGTGCATTACTGGGTGACAATTGTTTTCGAAAACATCAGTGATGTGCTGGAGTATAATCCACTCACACAGCCAAAATTTAAGATGCTACATCACAGAACCCTTTTGAGTAAGGGGGAGCAGTCATTTATTCCTTATTCAAACTGTTCTTGCTTAGTAACAATATCTAGCGACTCCTGTCTACTTTGGAGTCCAGAAAATTTCTCTCATGACATTAAATAACCAGCACAAAAGTCACACTCCATGTGCTTTCTTCTGCTCTTTCTGCTGGAGACAAATGACACTACTGCAGATTGCTTTGGAGAGGGCTGTTACCCTGAGTCAGCTCAGGAGTGTGATAATAGGGCACTGGAAATTAGTAATGCATTGCCTCCACTCTCCCTGGTTATTGGTTCCCCTCTTTTCTCCGTCATTACCACCAGTTCTAAGGGCTCAGGTAAAAGGGTGAAACAAACAGCCCCTCAGCTGTGGGTCCTGTATCAATTTACACACATGAAACAGCCCTGGTGAAACAGAGAGCAAGGGAGCTCGTAATTCAATGTAACTCACAGCCATGTCACAATCAACACATAATACATAAAATACACCTGTATAATACAGGTGCATTTTTTGTCTCCAAATGTAATTTTATCTCCCAAAGAACTCTTTCACTCTCTTAATCTCTTTTCCTTTCTTTTTTCCTCAAGGAAAAGAGAAATGCCTCCTGAAAAGCAAAAGAGCTCTCTGCAAATCCTGTCACTTTTAGATTGCTCATCAGTGCCAGACCAGATATGTGTAAATCACAGTTCAGTGAAGCATGCATAAGGATGCATCCCACTTTACAGAGCTCTTACTCATATCTATTCTCTTCCAACCTCCTCTTCTTCCCTCAATTAGAAATCCTGTGTAGTAAACACAAAATATAAGACCAGTAAGCAATAGCCTAAGCTTTACCACTAACAGTTCCTGAGAGCAAAAATTCCGGGTTTGCAACAATTCTTTGGCAATATCCTTGAAGAGCCTTGGTGCTCACAAAGGTGAAAAGTGAGTGACCAAAAGGCCACAAGGTCTTCAACCAGAGCAGCTGTCTTCTGCTCCAAGGTAATTCCCCTCTTAAAGAATGACAAGGCTTGCCTTTACCCAAGTGAACCACAGAGGATTCAATATAGAATTATATCAATGTACATAAACACATACTATCATACAGAAGACATGATCCTCTATAGGTATGTCTACACTTCCAGGTGTAAAGTGGGCTCAAAAATAGGTGTAAGGGTGCCATTCCCCATGACCTCAAAGCTTTCTATCCACACTGGTATTTATAGCTCAGATTTCCAGGAAAAAGGAAAAAGCTATCCCTCACATATATGCTGATGCTGTGGGAGAATAACATGCTCTGCCCAGCCGCAGCCTGTTCTGCCTAGAACACTTAAACAAGATTTGGGTTCATGCAGAGCTTGGGAATGGGCTCAGGCTGTCCTCTCTCAGAAGAATCATAAATAACCTGAATTCAAAATTGCTACCACCACCACAGGTATTCACTGAGGATGGAGGGCATCCATCCACATGTGTCGGAGAATGGCCTCATACCCATAAACTTTTTGACAGTGTAGGCATACCCATTCAGAACATGCCTAATTTCTTTGCTTTTGATAGTTACCCACTTACTATTTTAAGGGTTTCACAGAGAACATCACCTACCCATTCACCTCTCCCTATGACAAAGAATTGAAGCTTGAAGCATTCCCAGCAAGATGGGAGGAAACGCACCTCAGACGTGTGTACGCACATGCATTTGCTTGGTAACAACCTGGAAATCTTCTCAGCTCTGTATCAGTATTGATTGTGCTTTAGTCCCCAACAGAGAGATGGTTTGCTCCATCTCATCAGTTGTGGAAGGTTTTGGGGTTTCTCCATGGGTAATTTTCTTCAAAGTGAGCACAAACAGTGCAGTCAGAAGAGCTCCAGAGGCAGACAGGGAAAATAACCTGGCAGTTGAGAGGAGTTTACTGACTTCCGCTGCTTATGAACAGCTCAACAGCATGGAGTCCTCCAGGTTGGTGTATCTCTATAATCTTGACCCACCTGGAGATCCATGGTGTCGAACCGTGAACTCGTGAAGACAGCACTGCTTTCACTGTTCCTCTTCATCCTCAGTGCGTCGAACTGGGAATTGCTGAATCCTCTACTATTTCTTCTATGACAGGCAAGTTCCTTTGCTCCTTTTTACTACCCCTTTTCCACCATTGTACAGTTTAATACACATGGATAAGAGGTCACACATGCCTTTCCTTTCAGTATTTGGTAAACGGCAGTCACTCCACACCTCCATACTCAGTACCTTCTGTATCAATCAAGAGTATCAAGGTGGAGATCTCCATCAGGAATTACAAAATCCGTGACTCTCTTCATATCCTAACCATCTCTGAACAAGTTTTCTGGGTAGCTGTTTTGTTTTGCAGCAAGGCTGAAGAAAGTGAATAATAATGTGAGAAATATATTCTGGTCGGCCAAGAAAGATTTATAAAAGGAGATTCCTCAGTATTTCTGAGCAGAATCTGAATTGTGTTTCCAGCCTCAAATCATGCTGATATCCAAGGAAGATCATGGTGATCATGGTGATTATCATGGTGATCTTAGAAATTTTTCTAACATTTCCAAGCACAGTGCAAATGTGCATGCACAGTGTCATAAACTGTTCTTTATCTCCACTGACTCTGTACTTCACTTTTGTGCCTCTAATGAGACCTCACTTGCAACCTATTATTTTCAAGCTTACTGGCCTGCCCATTAATCTCCTGCACTTTGGGTTTGATGTATAAATAATAAATGGTCAGCATGATGACGATAGGACCTTTAGGGAAAAGTATTAAGAAATCTTTCTGTGAAGGTTTAGATAAATTAATTTTGCTTAAAGACCAAACTTCAGCTGACTGCTTCAGCTGACTTTAATTAGCCTAGCCTTACAAAACTCCTCCAAGGTATTACATGAATATTACAACATGCTATGCATTTTACAGATAGGTATGCTGAGGTTCACAGAAAGACTAAATGCCACATTATTATTTTATACAAACAGCTGACCACTGTGGTAATTAAATTATGTGGTGATGTATTCTTGACAAGAGTCTTTAGCTTGCTTCACTGAGGAGTGATAGCAGGACATTTTGAACAAATAGGCATCTGTTTTGGAGCTCATCTCCCCTACTGATTTGTAACCTAGCTTTCTTAATTTTTCAGTGCCTGTGCAAAGGCAATCTGTTTAAACTGTGCTTGTACATCCCCCCCCCTTTTTTTTTTTGACTGAATGATAATTACAAAAAAAAAAAAGAAGAAGAAAAAAGTCACTCCAAGGGATAGAATAATTTGCAGAGACGTCATACACCATAGACATCTCTCAGGGTATGGATAAATGAATGGAGAAGCAGACCTTGAGAGGTAGTCTTAGGATAAGTTGTGCAGCTGTACACGGAAAAGTGAACTATACATGAAAAGCAGAAAATAGAAAACCCTGATACTTGTAAGTTGGAAGGTAGGTTTGCCATTCACTTTTCTGCCACCCAAATGTTTGGTGTTTTTTTTTCTCTTCAGGGGGAAGAGGCTATAGTTATTCACTGCTGATATACAATGACAATACATGACAGCATTTCCTGGCTAGAGAAGACACAGAGACAAAACTCATTCATACCCTGCCACCTGTCACAGGGAAGAAGCACACACAGCCACCTCACTCTGTAAAAGACTGGCTAACCCAGGAAAAGCGTAAGAAGGGACCTTGCACACATTTAGGCTTCTGTTCAACAGCACAGTAAAAGTTACTCTCTAAACTTCTCTTTTTCTAGAGAGAAAGCAGATGTAAGGTTTAGCATTGATATATATGATACATTCCTGAAAGCATATAAAGAGATGCCAATGACAATTCAATTTTGAAAACTACATTGTATCAAGGAAGTACTGCTTAAGGCAAAGAAATTATTGCTGCATCACGCAGTTCATCCCTATAAAGATGTTTCACATAGCTGTTGTGAAAGCATTTGGGTTAAAGAAAATTTTGGTTTCTACAATGAATGTGTTTGGTGTTTATTTTCTTCTGCAATGTATTGGCATGATTTTTTGCTTAGAGTCAAAATACATATGCTAGAGCTGAGGGGTTTTAGGGATGTGCATCTGTTCTTGCTGCTTTATCTTTATTTGAAATTACAACGCTGTTTGTGCCATTAACTTTAGTTGCAGCAGAGATGCTGCTGATGTCATGGCAGGGGCAAATTAAGAGTATAAGCAGAAAGCCCAAATGAAATCATAGTCTGCTTTCATGCCCTTGCCACCAGTCATTTCAGGTAAATATATGCACAGTAATTCAAATTAGATTGATGACATATACTTAGTTTATGGTGAATAGTACATTACTCCCTGAGTTGATGTGAGGAAATACATGGGATTCCTGCTTAGTAAGACATTATTCTTCAAATAGTTCAGCTGGAATACGTGAGCTGCTGCCGAGTAAACCCACAGAAATGTGCACGACTCATAGGAAAACTAGCTCTGCTCAGAATGAAATAATGTTTCAAGATCTAACTGCAAAGAAAAAAGTAAGTAAAAAAATCTACAGACTGAGTAAAAGACACAGAAGTTACAAGATTGTGTTTCAGCAAGTTTTCTACAACTTACCAGCAGCCCTTTTATCACTTTGCTGTGTAATGGCACTGTAGATTTGCTGTTTCCTATTTCATTTCCATCAGACATTAATCTGAATACAGTTTTTCTAAAGCAATTGTCATGAGAAAATCTTTAAAGACTAGGGATAGGTGGCTGCCAAAAGATACTACAGAAGGTGAAAGACAAATGAAATGTTTAGTCTGACCTTCCAATGCTCTTTTCATTTTCGCTTACCTCTCCTGCCTCCTTCCCTGCACAGGTACGACTGTAAGCCTATGTTTCAATTATGCTGCAGTGGTGACTGTCAGCAATGATGCCAATGTACTGTGGAAGGATAATTGATGTTGCATTTTGTCAGTCTCCCTTATGATATGATCACTGTAACAGCAAATTTCACTGCACCACCAGAGACACTTTCTTAAGAACTTCCTGAACAACAGAGCAGACTGAGGAGAAAAAAAAAAAAAAAAAAAAAAAAGAGTTTGAAATGTTCTTTCTTTACACAGGGGCACAGAAAATATTTAGATTTTGTTTCTACTTCTGTCAAATTTCCTGGCTGGGCATCTGCTCCAAGGTTTCTTTAACATGCCTGGTTATGCATAGTACCTGCTGACTGACTGATCACTGTCCAGATCCCATATCAAGCAGAATTTTATGCAATGGAGAAAGGGACAAATCTCTTTTGCAGGTCTCAAAAGATAACTTCATCTCTGTGATTTCATCTGTCCTCAAAAAGCAAAAGGGAGTTTTAAGAGAGTCAGTTACTTCCAAAAGCCATGAATACTGTTAGAGGTTTTTGGTTTGGAGTTCAAATTTGTTGTTATAATACTACAAAATCATATTAAAATATTATTACTGTAAAATATGTATGTTTTTGCAAAATCTTTCAGTGATTGATTTAAAGGCATGTGAAAGGCATTCCTCAAAGTAGATATTATTTTATTACTCACTTTTTCCTTTAAACAGTTCTGGTTTGGGGCCTTTCTCTTTTAACATTACAAGGGCTGGATAAAACCACCTCTAGAGACCATTGGTATCACCAGCACTAAATTACCAGCAATTGTGCTATTCTCTGAAATGATAATGATTTAGATTAAAGCAGATAGAGAACTGCTACCCTAATATAACTTGGCTAATTAAATTCCAATATGTAAAATTCTATCTGGCGTTGCAGTGGGATACCATACTCTATTTCCTACCCCTTGATAAGGTGTAATTCTGCTAAATTCCCTGAAGCAGCTGGCATATTTCAGCCTAGAAGTGTGCTGAATATGATACAGTGGAGAGTATTTAGTGTACTGGAGTTGAATCAGTCGGTAATATATTTTATTATTCCCTTAAGATGATAGATAACATGAAAATGCAAACCAGTTTCCAGTAGCATTTGATTATGGAGAATCTAGCATGATTTTTGGTAGTGTTGAGGTCTAACACCTCCAGCTGAAGGCTATGAAAGCAAAGAGATTCCCAAAATCTCAGTAAATCAGCCTCATGGGCTTCCCTAAAATGCTACAGAAGACTTTCCTGAAATTGCTGCTAGTAAAATGAGGGAATGCAGCAGAGACAAGATGAAAGCTCTGGATAGTAATTTTTATAATCATCATAGAAGTGAAAGTTCCTGCGTAGAAGTTGTAAGATGAAAGTCCTGACAAGTCATGGCTTTTCCTACCTATGTAAAGTTACTAGTTCAAGGGAAGTGTCAAAGAAATTGATTAGTATTTGTATACAATTTATATCAGGGTAGAATCTTTTCAAAGTGAATATCAGTCAAAAAATTTCCACTAATTTCTGTGGAAGACCTGATCAAGACAGATACCTGTTCCATAAAGTTGCAGGCTTCTCACAAGATTTAAAAAAAAAAAAAACTCATATCCATTAGGCTCTCTGGGCTCTCTGGGGAAGTGTGTATATGTTGCTTCATTTTATTTTGGAGTAAGATGTTGTCCAATACGACCTTGCCACAAAAGTGTAAGATGAAATTTTGTGACAACTAGGAGAGAAAGAAGATCTACTTTGACCCCTGTGAAAACATGATTTCTCCCAATCCAGTTGTTCGTGAGCCAAGATTTCTAGATTTCTACCTAATGGACAGAATTAATTTGATGTGAACTGTGTATTGTGTACTATTGAACTAATGAATAGTCACTGGTGGATATGGTATCTGCAGGGCATTTCACTCTGCTGAGTCACATAGTTTTTGCAGTATGTCAAAAATGAAATGATTCTTCTAAGGACCAGCATTTTTCTGAAGACAAATAAAGACTAACTAAAATCTTTTTAAGGGACAGCACAATCCATCATTTCAGACATGATTTTGACATTATCCAATATCTTAGCAACTGACCATGAAAACTGCCTGCCCCCAAATACTGGCACATGCCCTCTTCCATCCAAGGGTTACAATCAATACTGAATTGATGAATGGTTTACTAGAATTGCTTTAATTGTCTAATAAACCAAGCAGCTCTCTGATAAGTACAGGAGGTGATTGCCCTGCTTTATTCCAAGCTGTGCAGCCTCACCTTGAGTCCTGTGCAGTTTTGGGTGCCACAATATAAGAAATATATAAAGCTGTTAGAGAGCATCCAAAGGACAGCAATGAAGGTGATGAAGGGCATTGATGGGAAGCTGTATGAGGAGCAGATGAGGTCCCTCTTGGTGTGCTCAGCCTGGAGGAGACTGAGGACAGACCTCACTGCAGTTACAACTTCTGTGAAGGGAAGAGGAGGGGCAGACGCTTATCTCAGCTCTGAGGTAGACAGTGATAGACCCAAGGGAATGGCCTGAAGTTGTGTCAGTAGAGGCTTTTGTTGGACATTAGAAAAAGATTCTGTACCCGGAGGGTGGTTAGTACTGGAACAGGCTCCCCAGAAAAGTGGCCATATTAAGAGTTCAAAAGAGTTCTTTGGACAATGCCCTGAGGCACATGGAGTGATTCTTGGGGTGTTCTGTGCAGGGGCAAGAGTTGGACTTTGATTACCCTTGTGGGTGCCTTCCAGCTCAAGGATATTCTGTGAGTCTATAACACTGTGGCAGAAGCCAAGAGAAAGCACACAAATATGAAAAATCTCACCTACTCTGAGGTACGCAATAAAGAGATCATCATTTTGAAACACTTGCTCAAGAGATGTATCCATAAAAAGGGAGAAGAGAATTTGAGTCCTGAAGGGTGTTGCATAGGACAGTATGCTAAAATATTACCTAAATTATCCACAGGAATATCACAGGCTACAGTCATTAGAGAAATTTGCTTGAAAATTAAGACACCACCATTTTTTCACCTAAGAGACAATATTACCCCAGTCCACGGGTGGTCATTCTCATCAGGGATTTAAATCAGACAACCCTTTGAAAAAGATTCCTACTAGCTGTACCATTATACATTGAAAACAAATAACCTGCTGAGCATTGCCTACAAAACCTTGCCTCTTTGATGAGTTTAGCTTCTGCTGTGAGGAGCATGGGATCTTTAATCAGCATCAAATGGAGCAAGCAACACCTTGATGTCCCTGGCATTTTCAAAAGAGATTATCTTTCACATTCAGATTTTTAACTCCTTGCCAGTTCACTCCTCAGTGTGCTAGTCATTTGCTTAATGCTAAAGAATGAGCCATCTAACTACGGAAAAATCTCAAGCACATCACAAGCCATTTCTTGCACTAAAAGGCTGAACTTTAATTCAAGATAGTCACAGGATATTTAAACAAATTGCATTCTATCTTTCACAGTATTAAAAAAAGTATCCTGTCAAAAGTAGTCCTTTTTCATACTGGTGTTTTATAACTGGACTTCAAGTAGGGCATTAATCCTCACAAGTAGAGAACAATTTTTCACAGGAGTGTAAGTCCGGAGCCAGAAAACCCAGTATTTTCAGAAGGGTTCTGATCTATTAAGAAATGAGCACAAGCTTTAAGAGAAAGCTACATATTGGCTGAGGAGTAAGTGGCTTTTAACAAGGCTTTGGCATTTTATTTCTGGTGTTATTTTTGGTGGTTTTTTGTTTGTTTGTGTAACAGGTTTGTGCGGGTTTGTGTGTTTGTACGAAACTCATAACGCCAGAAAAAAATTGATGAGAGTGAAAGGTAAGGGAGCACTTCTCATTCTCTTGTGTCCCAGCCTTGTGTTTCTGCTGCAATGCCAAGCTCAGGAAATTAGGTTAATTTTCAGGGAGACACTCTGCTTTTCCAGCATTTGAAAGCTCCTAAATTCTATAAGTCTGCTACACATCACTCATGACAGGTCACAAATAGAAAGAACACTCGCCAAAGAGAAAGAACAATCTAAGGGGCAGCAGTATTGCCCAATAAAACTCAATGCTGCTTACTATACAATGCATTACATGAAAAATTTATATACAGATTATGATGATCTCTTCTCTTGTCAACTAAACAAAAATCTAGACATTTATCTTAAAGGAAAGTTCTCTTTCAAAACAGAAATATCTCCAGCAGGATGTTCTTATTTTGAGATGGTCCTGTTTAGAGACTTAACTGGAAATCCAACTTTTTGATTTGGTCTATTTTTCTTTTGGTTTTTCTACTTTGCAATAATTTTGTCTAAAAGCTAATGGGAAAAGCAGGCAGGCAGAGAAATCTTGTAGTTAAAGGATAAACTGATTAAAATGAAGAAAGCAAAATTACATTAAAGGGCTGTGATCTGTTGCAGGACAAAAAAGAAAAAACACCACCAGCAGAACAAAGCCCTGAAAGATGAGGGATTTATTACTTTTTGCATTCAGAAAATGATGATTGCTCTTTTGACCAGTTGAAACATTGTTTTAGAAGAACTGATTTTTCCCAGGTTAATGGAATGAAATCAGATTTTCTCTCTTACTATTGAAGCTCAGAAGAAATATGGTATTTTTGGAATAGGCTGCTGTGCATTTCAGAGGTAACTGGATAGAACAGACCTGTAAAGTAGACAAAATCAGGAAAAAAAATTTGAATTCAACTCTGGTCAGTGTGCACCAACATAAAAACCAGAGCAGATATTAATTGTTTCTGCAATTTCATGTTAATTCTTCAAAGAAGTGCACTGCATAGAATTAGTTAAGGAGTACCAAGAAATACTTTGCATCTTGTCAGAAAGCAGGTAGTAATTGACAGTAAGCATCCTCATGGCATACCCTGGAAAAAAAAACCTCTTTGAAGGCATTGTGTTTATCCTTGCTTTTGTGAGGCTTTTTGCTATCCCAGGCTTTAAGTAATTTTCCAGACTTCTTGCCTTAATATAAACAGAACAATGTGTCATACAGAAATGATATTTACCAGCTGTCAGGTAATTTCCCAACATAACTCTAAGCTGTTCTCCTCAGCAGAAGGCTTCCAGTAGTTCTACGTGGGTTTTCATATCGTAGACGAACTCCAGTTATCTTGTGAGCTATTTTCCTTCTCCAATTAATAGACTGAACCACTTCCCAAACAGTTTCAGGGTAAAGTGTAAGACTTGCTCCCACTGCTCCAGAATAAAAGGATGCCAGCTGCAAACAGCCATAGATGACAAAAAGATTTCTATTCAAACATTAGCATTAACAAGGAAAAGTCTCCTTCTAAAGATTGCTACTGAGTTAAAAGATCAAACAGGGGCTTTCTGCTTAAGTTTTTACCTCTCCTAAGCCTTTCAGGGGCTTTTCCAGTTAGACTTCAAGAAAATTCACACAGATATGCAGAATGAAAAGAAGAAGAGAATAGTAATAATAGTAATAAGGAGAAAGAAAAAAGAATAAGATGGTTTCTTTATGCATTTTTTTTGTTGGTTTTGCTTATAAATCTGCCTATAAATTATCTAGTGTTGAAAAAAGAGAAAATTACAATTGTTAAAATTATAAAGGACAGAACCGTCTTTTTTTTTTTTTTTTTTAATTTCCAGAGAAGTCTGGGCTTTGAGAATAATTTCTCTTCCATCTTTACAGCTGAAAGACCCTTCTTTTCATCTCAGGAGACTGTGACTGGGACAAAAAAAACCACCCTCTGCCAGCTCTTCTGGGATACATTCTGAGCAGTTAGGTCATTGACATAACCAGACTAACACAGAGATGCTCAGAGAGGCAGCATCAGGTGTTCGTTTTATATGCAGGCACTCTGAGGAGTCTGGAAACACCCTGGGCTCCAAAGCTCTGCTAAGGTAACATGGCATGAATGAAGCAGACACATGTATGCTCTCATTTCTGCTCCAGGCACAGCCTGCCCATCAGGGCTCATTATTAAGTGCTTAATGTAGGAGGCCTCTGAAGTCTCTCTGGCCTGCAATTGCCAGTCTCTCTTGATTTAGTGTTCCTTATATTATTGCATTTGTGGATGTTGCTGGTAGGTAACAGTACAGGTGTGAGGGTGCTGGGAGTAGGCAGACCAAGGCTGTTTGTCTGCTGTTTATCTGATGCCTCTGGAATAATTGCTGTAACTGGTGGCTGACAGCATGAAGGAGACATTGCTTTTACCCTCTTCTTGTATCCAGATATTTTAAAAGACATACAAATGCAAGGGCTCTGACAGTAGCTGCCACAGCAGCATGACTGGGGTGAGCCTGCTCCAAGCACTGTGGAGGTGAGAAATATCAGTGAGTTTGAGGCTGGACTCTCCTTGCCAGAATCTACCTGTGGACATGATGGAAGGCCACAGTAAAATGCACCAAGCTGGTGCAGCTTTCCTGGCAAGCAAGTTATAAATTATCCTGGGATAAGTCTCTTTCAATCACCCTGTGTGACAGGAGCTGGAATACCAAACCCCTCCCTGATGGTTGAAAAAAAGGAGAGGCAGAAAATGAAAATTAAGTTTGTACTGTACTTTCAAGAGAATGCATTAAAAGTAAAATAAAAATCAAGCCCCACATTTGTGAACCAAATTCTAGCTACTTTACTTGACTTTAGAATTCCCTCTATGATGCTCAGAGCCCGTAAAAGATCAGAGGCTATGATTGTGCCATCTCATTTACTCTGCAAAAATCTCTACAGATGAACATATTGGGAATTAGATATCAGGTGGGGAGGTGGAAAAGAGAAAGAAGATGCAGGAAAAAACCAGAGAAATACCTGTGTGTGAGTGTTAAAACAAACCCCTGAAGCACGAAAAGGAAGAATGGAAAGGGATCATACAACAGAAATGTAACAGAAAAAAAAAAAAAGACAACCTCCCCAGAAAATAAAAAACAAGAAAAAACCCCAAAACTAGCCAATAACATAATCAAATTCCTTGTGAACCCCAGCCAAAAATGTAATCTAATTTAAATAAAACAGGTAGGGAGGAAGACAGCTGGAGAAAAAAATGACTGACAGCTAAACAGAGTTTAAGAGACAAATAGGAGTTTGGCTTAAAACAGCGGGATGTATCCATCCCTAATCTCTTTATCTAAAATAACTATCTTTGTTTGCTAACATCGTTCACATCTCAGTAAACTGATCTGTCTGTGTTTTCCTGCAAGGGTACAGTGGTTATCTCAAATTGTCTTCCAAGTCCATTCCTTCATTTTTGAATTACATTCTCCATGGGGCAGATATTGGGAAGTATTGTGATGTTTTTTATTTATTTTCCTGTACATTTTCCATAAAATAAAGATAAGACACACATCAGCACTCACTTTGGCTCAGAACAGAGAGGCATAATTGGTTTGGAATCATGTTTAAAAAATTGTGTAAGCTAGATAATTTTACTTAAGTAGAATTTCTTTTGTAGCCAAAATTGTGTTTCCTCAGCATTATTCCCACCAGCTCTGTGGTCTGTCCTGTGCATGAATTGCCCATGCTCCTCCGTGTCTTCAGGTGGTAAAAGAAACTGAACGAGGTGATAATTTGAAGAAATTGCCTGGTAATCAAAGCCCTGCCACAGTCAGGCAGTCACAGACAACTGTGATCATATTTCATCCTAAACAACACTGATGTTTTATGGTGACATTGGTAGAAAGGCAGGACTTTCCACAGGAAAATATGGAACAAGGATTACTTTCAAACTCATACCTGCCTACTTTGCCCAAACACATGAAGAGGCCACACAAAAAAGTATTTCTGTTCAAAGTAGCAAATGAAGTCTGTTCTAAGAAATTCTCCTAGTGGCTAGTCACAAAAAAGAAAAGCAAAAACAAACAAATAAACCAAAACCAACCAACCAACCAAAAAACATTATTCTAAATTTAAATTGATCCAATCCAACACATATTCTATTCTCCTGTAGAAAAATAACAAATTTTTAGGTCACAAACTTATCATGTAGCGGACTATATCACTGTAGTAAAAAGTATATTTTTATAAAACTACTATTATCTCCTAAGGCTTATATCTCCTCATTCTCCTTTTCTCCACTAATTAGATTTGTCATTGTATTTGGTTTCTTCACATACACCTTGCACACTGCTGAGCTGGTACTTTGATCCTTCGAAACAATATTAAACAAAGTTCACCAAGGTTTTTAAAACTTTGTTTTAAAATGAAAGAAATTAAAGGCAGAGTTTCAACAAGCTGTTGACACCTGAGAATATGGATTTGTGTTTTTCTGCATTTCTAATGAAGCAATTAGTAGTTGGTGTTGGTTTGTTTATTTTTAATCATGGCAGATGTTTTCCACTAAAATTTTTAGCTAATAGAGAATCAAATATTTTACTGAGGAAACTTCTTTAATAAATTTATTAAAGCAATAACTTTCATGAACTTCTGTAATTTTTGGCAGTCATTGTTTTTTAATACAAATAAATGGCAGATAGTGGCAATTGGAGCTGTTCTCTTTTTTTTATCTTCCTCTCCTAATAGGTCTTTTCTTGTTCTTAAGCATAGGAAACTACTGAATCTGACAAGAAATAAAGCCACATTCTCTAAAATACTATTTTTCATTAAAGACAACAGTAATTCTATAATATACATACTAATAGGGAAGTTTAATACATAAAGAAATACTATAAAGACTGAAAATGAAAGAGTAAGACTGTTTAAAAAACAGACTCAGTCAGAAATGGAAAGCTCCTTGTAAACAAGGTGTCAACTCAGAGTCTTAAAAATTAATTAGGGAATGTAAAGTGAAAGGGTGAAAAAAATCACTAAAATGGTTATACTTGGACAATCAATAGAGATAAGCATAGCTGAAATCTTACTCTTCAATTCAGCATAGACACTGAAAATACATCTCAGGTGAGAAACAGGCTCATGAAACAAACCTGATTTTTTTTTTCCTGTTATTGTAATGAGACTTAAGCTTGGCCTGGTCTATTCAGTTACCCAGGCAATGACACGTTAACCTAAAGCAGCACTGGGACACTTCATTAAAGTATCAAAATCAGGTAATTTTGATCTCAAACAACGTATTGTAAAATATGGAGTGAACATTTTGTCTTCCAAGCCTGGCTGTGTTGAAAACCTGACTAATGGAACTGGGGCACAAAACTTCAGCAGTAAAATGCAGTGCCACTGCATAATTACAAACCCAACCAGACTGCTCATTGCCTGCTCTTACAGTGAGCCAATGCTGAATACCAGCAGACTTTCTCATGCTTGTGCACGTACACTTACATGTTTCTGAGATCACAACTTCTATGGCATGTCAGTAGCAGCCTTTCTCCGCAGATTTACAACACAGGAGGGAAATCAGAGCTGGATCTTTCCCTCACTGTTTGAGGATAGTCAATGAGAGCTCCTCATTCCCAGTTCAGGACTCACATCCTGCAGTTCTGGCTCAAACAAATGCCTGTTACTCATCCAAATCTCCTAGCTTCTTCCAAGGGACTGCTTGTGAGAGTGACAGTGTCCAAAGTGTCAGCAGGTGAAGAGCATTCACTCAACCTCAGGCTGCTTTAGAGGTGGCAGCTACTCAAGAAGTATAAACCCAAGCACTTTGCTGTTTGCAGAGCATGGGGAGGGTAAGGCAGCCCACAAGTTTGTGAGCAATATTTCGTGTTGCTCAAGTTACTTCCAAACACAACTTCTATAAAACAAATATGGACATACTGTGCTGGCTGTGTAAATAGGAGGTCTAACAATTATAGAAGTTGCTAACAAAAAGATCAGTTATTGTTATACATATAAATCTTAATTTTTTTAAAAAAATATCATAATGTGATAAGTGTGATTCGTGCTAATTAAATTGTAACTATATTAGCAAACTTGTATTTAGATCAATAGAAGACAATTGTTACAGAGTGAGGGAGGAGATGTGTGAGACAGAACAAAGGACATCTTCCAGATGTTGGGAGTCGAAGAAGGATGTTGGAAGGGAATAGTAAAAGTACATAGGTCTGACAAGTAGCATCTAGAAATAGAAAGTTTCGACCTTGAAATGGGCCAAAATGGGATGATTCCAAGCATGGGACTCTATTAAAGTCTTGTAATGTAACACATCTGCTCAGTCACACAGTGTGCCTGTGCTACCTGCAGGTCACACCTCAGTCACTGAGGAAGACAACGAGCCTTCATGGGAAATAAGACCCTTAAAAGGATGAGAGACCCCCTAACCCATAGTGATGTGGACTTTAAGAATAGAAACTAGGAGGAGTTTTCTAGAAACTTCTGGAGCCTACAGTATATAAGTGGGATTGTTAGCCTTGATGCGTTGGTACATGAGGAGGGGCGAGTGTCTCCCTGTATCCCTGGTCGGAGGAGGGGGGACCCTCCCCGGTTGGTTTTGCTTATGCTTTATACGAACCTCAATTATACTAAATTACTTACTGCCAAATTTTGTGTATTCTCAAATATATGCACTTTGATTGTATTAATCTCCAATACTTGAATTGTATACATTTATAATTGTTACTATTAAAAATTTGCTGCTACATTTAATCTTGTTGCTTGATAAATTGGAAAAAACAGAACATCATTCATAACAATAAAGAGACTATTTCATCCCCCCCATGGAAAAGTCAGTATGGAGATCTGCTCTCAACAAAAACTCTTAGCAAAGGAAGATCCAGCATTCAGGCAGAAACCATCTTTACCTCTTTCTGCACCAGGCTCTCTTGAAATCTGAAACTCCCAATGACATGCTGTTGAAACCCTTAGATTTCAACCTGGTGTTACAGAATTTCTGGTAATGAGATTTTTTTTATAGTTTGTGGAGTTTTTTGTGTGGTTTTAATTTTATTTTTATTTTTTGTTGTTGGGGTTTTTTATTTGTTTTTTTTTTAAACTCATAAGTAAATTAATGAAAGAAAGCTTTAAAAATTCAATATTGCAGTATTTTGACCACTTGTATGATTAATGTCCAGACCTTATTAAGGAAGCAGTTTATGTTAAGTGGACTGCATGGAAGCCCCATCACAGTTTATCCTACCTTTTGATCTGCCTGAGTTCGCTCCCTCTCAGTCCCACTGCAGCATGGACCTGTAAGAGCTCCTCTGCAACTCTCAACCTCTCTCCTGCTGCTTTACAATAAAGATACCAATAGTATAAAATCAGATTTTACTTGAAAAACATGATGGCAAGTAAATATTAAATGTGAGCACAGAAAGGAGATTTATAAAGTAAGTGGACAGCTGACATTTATTTCAGATCAAGATCTTCACCAGTCAGGAGCTGGAAAATAAAAACAGTGTGTGACAGGCAATAACCTGTAGTGATGGTAGAACAGCCCTTGTAATGAAGCTGCAATCACTCTTCTGATCTCCTGCCGTCTTGTTTTTGTTCTTTTCCTTCTTGAGGAACTGGCACTTCCAATCCGTCCTAATTCTCCTGATTCTAGTCTTTGATTTATACTGCTCTGGCTATTGTACATCCTGTCAGAGGAAGGAGGAGTTAAGCCTTTGAGGTGGAAAGAGAGGCAGCAGTGACATGAGAGTGAGTAAGAACAGAGAATAATACCAGTGATTAGACAATGCTGATGGGTGACATATGAGCTTGTCTTGCTCTGTAATTATACATAATATTTTTTCTTCAGTCTTGGCTGATGTGAACAAATACAATGTACCACCACCCCCCAACACCATGCGGGGAAAAAAAATAAAAGAAAAAGAAAGAAAGCTCCATGTCAAATTATAGTCCAATAATAAGAGCATGGTTCTGAACTCAGGGTCAGGACATCTGGGTTCTGACCCCTTGGCATCAGCATGAGACAAGACAAGAACACATTTATTCCTCCTGCTGCCTTTGTTTACTCTGATGCATTGAAATAGATTTCTAGAAGCTCTGCTTTGCTAACAAAGTACAACAAATGAAGAACAGATTCTTTGGAAGTGACGTCTCAAATAGAAATTATCTAACTCTGCCAGTTATCACACGTCTATTTACAGATCCCTGGGGCCCTGTGTGTCTCCCATGCTCTTTTTGGTCATTCTATGATGGCTCTGAGACATTTTTGAAACATAAGAATCCCCAAGTAGGCAGAGATCACTGATGCCCCTATTCAAGAGTACAGCAATCACAAGTTGACACATAAGAATTATTTTTATATATATATGATACAGTAATTATAATAAATTATGTATTAAATAAATAATACTATACTAAAGTAACATAGTAATTATTTATATTTAATTATTTGAAAAATCATGCACTTTGCTTGATAATCAGCAGCCTTTTAATAAGTGGAAAGATAGCTCTCTGAGCTCAGTAATCAATGTAATACCAGGCACATAAAGTCTGATACCACTAGTAATTTTAATCATACTTGAGAGTGATGTCTATTTCCACATGATTGACCAATACCTCTTAAAAATGCATTACATTTCTTATTTCAGCAACTGTCTGTACTCTGCTTCCTAACTGTAAGAAAGTCACTGAGTAAAAGACACATTGCAAACACTTTCACATATGCTGCCCTGTATTTTCAGCATGTGTGAACAAGTTTTATGTGTAAAAGAGGGGATACTAACAAAGTGGGTGAAAAGCTAATGAAAGATGTTGCAGACTTTTCTCAGACTAGATACTGTTTCATTCCTTTAGTACTTTGTGCCAAATCTAGGGACTGTCACTCACAGTATGGAGCAGTTGATGTGACAAACATTTCTCGGGTGTTTTTTCAGTGAAATACTACCCAAAGCGAATAAAAGAGCAGTTACCTCAATCCTAAAGTGAGCTGAAGAGAAAAAAAAGACAGTGCTAAAGCAGCAGCAATGTCATAAGAAAGAGAGGAATCCCTTTGCTTGCTTTGCAAGATTTTGCGAAGTTTTCAAGAAAGGGAATGATAGACCATCCAATGCTTAAGTGAAGGAGACTATGAGACCGAAATTAACTCCCCAGGGAAGCCAAGTCTAACTTAAGATCACATGTTTTCTCTTGGGACACACACAGCCAACCAGGTTTGCACTTTTGGAGGGAATGGAACTCTGTGCCACTTCCAGGATGGAGGATTTGCAGCACAATTTCCGTCTTGTGTGGAAGCAGCCCTGGTGTACTCAAGGAAACCATGCCCAGAGGGAGTTTCTACTACTACCCACAGTGCAGACCTGCAGTTAATATCTCTTTAAAGTCACTTGTCTTTAAAAAGACAAGTGGATGATGCAAAATAATGCTAAACCATAACATATCAGTGTTACGTTCACAGGTATTGAACCAAAAGATCCTCCTGCAAGTTGTAATCAAGAACAGGCTGAGAGGTATGTTGTCAATCACCAGTGATTTGCAATAATTACCTGATGTGGGGAAAGGAACAATAAATACAACCCCTACTGAACAGCCCATGCCTTTGTTTTTGTCTTTTCTCCAAGATATTTCTGGTTTGTGATCTCTCCCTTCAGCTGTACTGCTCTTTAGCCCTTCTCAGAGCAAAAGGAACAGTTAGTTATCCAGCCTGTCTAGAGCACCTTCAGCTTCTGCCCATAGACATCAGGCCATTAATTTAGAGGTGGGAAGCTGGTTCACGTGTTAAGTGAACAGTCACACACAAAAAATACCAAGTTCTCAATACTAAATGTGAAAAGCTGAAAAGGATCTCTTGGCCTTGACATAATAATTGAAACTATTAATCAGACTGTGAAGCTTAGCCAGCACACTTGCAGATGTACAATTTAAAATAAAGGGGGGAAATATCCAGTGGACAAATTAATGACAATTAACAATTGTTCAGCATAGGTCATTTTATTTTCAGTGGTCTGAAAGCAAAAGAAAGCATCAGCTGTCTGATGAGACCAGTGGCTCATGAGACCCGGGACTGAGGGAATGTCTGTTCTCAGAAAAGCCCATCTTCACACAACCCTCTTTGAGGTTATTGGGAAGACAACATTTTTCTCACAAGCCTAACAACTTTTTGTGCCCTGCCCTCTCTTCCTTAGGCTGAGAGGGCAGAGATAACAGCCAGAACAACCCCACAGAAGGGACAGACTGTAAACTGCTCAAAACAGCGATATGCTCCTGTAGTGAATGTGAAAATCCAAGAAAATCAGCAGCTCTGTGTGTGAACGGGGCAGGATAGGTGATCATAACTCATTGACTCAAAGACTCAAACAGCAGATGAAGTCATTTTGTGACGGACATGGCTGTGTCTTTGAAAAGAGTGATGAGAAGTGCATGGTGGAAAGAAGAGGAATATGGAGAGTGGAGGAATAAAAAGAAAACTGAACAGAAGAGCTCTCTGTTTTCAATCTGCTGGATGCAGACCAAAGAGAGAAAGTTCCCTCTCTCTTCTCCCAGTCCAAAACAGAGCACTGTTTTCCATATAATAATAAATCTTTAATTTGTTTTTGTAAAAAAGTTGCTCTCTTCAGTTAGATGTTTAATTAGAGTAATAATAGGTCATTTTAAAAAATAAATAAATAAACGTGGGACAGCTTTGGCAAATCTGTCCTTTCCAAAAACATCAAGGAAAGAAGTATTTGGTTTTCAGATTATTTCCCCAAGTAATCCTTTCATTCCTCACAGTGTGGAAGACAGCATAATCATCTATGTATAAATAGTGATAAGAGCAACTGCGTGTACTCTGTTGTGGAGAATATGGAGGGGTTTTTTCAGAACTCTTTTTCTTTTGCCCTTGAGGGACTGTAGTTAGTCATTTCAGCAAGCAGTGAGACAAAAAAAAAAGTATTGTACGAAGTCCCACGTGTTTCTGAGCTGAGGGAGCTGGTTCTACTCCTCTACCATTCAGCCTAGCTGGAATGATGTGCATGATTTCTGATAGGAACACAAAGAGCTGTGTCATTGTTTTGTTAATTTGCTTGAGAGTGCTTATCTAAGCAAAGATCAGCTCTCATTTTCCTCACTCTGCAATTCAGTTCAGAGTTTAAGGAACGGTGGGAGATCAAACACGAAGTGCTTCTGCCTTTTCCCTGGTGGGATGTACCCATCACTTTAAAGCAAAACCAGCGATATTCTCACCTTCCAACTAATTGATTCCACCACAAAAATAGGACTGACATCTTAACAGCAGCAGCACTGAGGGGTAACTGGAAACACACCTTGGCTCCTACCAGAGCAAAGAAGTGCATCTGAGTTCTCTGAGGTGCTGTCTCCTTTTAGCACCTCTCCTCGTGCGTTCATGCCTGCCTCATAAACACCCATCAAGCCCCAGCTTGTCAAACCCTGGTGGTAGGGAAAACATGCTGCCAGCCGACAAGACCTGGATTAGGCTCCTTCTGAGGCTCCACTTTTAGCACCCAGAGTGGTTCACTGCAGAGCAGCAAGAGGTCTGGCACTCAGCACACATACTAATCCTCTTACATCTCGGCAGGGAATGCAGGTTGAACAAGAGAAAATAGCCTTTCAAATCGCTGTGTCTGCACTCACTCCGTGATCCTGAGTGCCCTTTAGGTGTCCAGGATGCTGTGAAATCAGGATGGGCTGTACACAGCCTGAATGCCCCCCCAGCCCCACCTGTGGCTGACTACTGCAGCAAAGAAGAGCAGGTTAAAGAAGAGTTAGGAAGAGAGTTGGCATGATGACCACAGAAGGCTTCTAGGAGGCCTGTACAATAACTAATCATTACACAGGGAAAAGCGAGAATTACTCCTTCACGCTGCAGTGCAGGAATTGGCTTCATGGCAGAGCATGGGAGGTTGAAGACATGAGGGTGTTTGTCAGCACAGCAAAAAATATGTTGGTGTCAACCCTAACAATGAGGTCTTAGTAGACCTTCAAATTAAGCAAACGATTCCTCTTTATTTAGTTATCATCTCTTCTCTATATGTAGAGTTGCAAAAAATTTCTTCCTTTCTGGTTGTTGTGCTTTTAATTTTGTTCCATTTTTTAAGAAGCAATAATGTGCAATGAATAAAATGTTGATCTGGAGCTATTCTTGTGAAATAAACTATTAAAGAAAAAAAAAAAAAGGTGAGAGCTCTCCTGGGCTTTTTTCCTTGTTCTTTTTGTTGTATTGCATTAACACCACTGCCAGAGGGTTAGGAAATAGGTTTAACCACAGTTTCCTCATGCCTTGAAAGAAAGGGCTGAAGGCTTTTTTGTTTTCTCCATCTTCTCAAACTGGAATAAAAGTTAAATTTAGAGCTTTTCACCCACTAAGATGTGCAATCAGAAGTCTCTGAGCCTCCTAGCTGACTCAACCTGAACATAGCTTATGAAGAATATCAGAAAATGCAGAGGATGGATTTTTCCTTTGCTGTTGTGCTGTAGGCATTTGTTATGCTGTCATCCTTAGCACAAAATCAAGGCACCTACAGCTGGTCCTGTCTACTGATCTGCACTGAGGAAACTTGATGTTTCAACTCTTAAACGGTGGAGAAAAGAAAGGTGTAGCGACGGCAAGGGGCTCATTTTCATTCAAGTCATAGCATCATAGAACATGCTGAATGCCAGAAGATCCCCTTTGAGAGAGAATGACCAGCCTTCCAGTGCGCCAGAAAAAGGTGATTGAGATTGTCTTCAGTGGGACTGAATCTTTAAAAACTGCACCTTTTATCCACAGCAGCCAGATCCAATGACTCTCCCTGAAGAGCAGCACATTTGATTCCTAGGCTGGCACTATACCACCTTGTCACTTCTTCCCAAACTGGGTAAATACTGCTGTCACTGGTTTGTGGAGCTAAGTGCTTTCTCTCTGCAGCTTTGCACTTGCTCTAGCCAAGAAGAATGAAAAATTTCTGGTGAGCTGAAAAAGCAAAGCAGGCTGAGCATTGTCCAAGGAAGAGGGCTCACCTGATGAGTGCAAAAGCAACACTAGCTAAGCCAGAGCTCCCACTTTTCTCTCTCAGAAGTGTGTGGCAGCAGTGAGCAGGCAGAGGGAACAAGCACACAGTAGTACCATCCCTGCATAAATGAGGATACCATCCCATGTATAGCTGCCTGTGTCAGCAACACCATGGGTCAGTGGAAAGGCTCTTACTCTCCAAAGGCCCATGTTATTAGGTAATTTACACATGGAATAAAAAGCAACTGAATATTTGTAAGATTTCTTTCTGTAGAAGCCCAAATTTAGGTTAAGGGTAAGTTTAGCGCTGACTGTTCCAGAAATGCTGCCAAGCACTTTAAAATCTAAACAGGAAGAGCAGACAAAGCTTGTGAGAATGAAAATCTTATTTTATACTATTTCCATGTTAGATGCTGAGGTACAGGAGGTTACTGAGTTTGTCCAAGGCCATGTCAGCAACCTGTGGTGAAACCAGAATTTCAGCCTTTGTCACTACTTTCTGAAAGCACTAACAAGAAAATTATTCCTCATCTTTTTTAGCTATGTGTCATTTCCACACCTCACTTTGATTTTTAAGAGGAATTAAAGACAATCATGTGGAATATTAATTATCAAATCTGTCATTCAGAAAAGATGGCAGTGCTTGACTTATCTGGGCTTTTTTAAACCTGGTATTTTTGCATTCCTCTGTATTTCAAAGTAGGAGATAAACAGTCTCACTCTTTGCTAAAGAAAGGGAGAGAGATAGTTACAGGCTTTCTTCAGACAAAACATAACAAATGCTTTTGTTCATCTGCTTTCTTTTTTCTTTCCTTACTTTTTTCATGATTGTATACTTTTCGGTTTTTTCCCCTTTACTGAAGCACATAGCAAAATAATTAATAACAGAAGGGTATTCCTTGCAGGAAGCTGCTTCTGATGTCAAAGCCTTTCAGTAAAAATCCCTACATTTATTCCCAGTGGATCAGATTGTGGGAATGACTAGCAGACATCAAACAGACATTTTTAATGAGACTTTAACAGTGAGCTCTTCATGCATTCTTGCCTTCTAGTGGCAGTTAAATGTGCTGGCTATCACAAATGTCAAAAGCAGAAAGGTAACTTATTTTACCTCCCTTCCTTCCTGCTTTTCATCATATTTAAGATCCTTCTATGTTTGGCTAAAGGAAGAAACTTCACAACCAAGGTGCCCTGTTTAAATTCTCACTGCTAGGCTCAAGGTCACACTGAGAAGGCATGACATTGCCAGGTTAAATATAGCACTTTCTTCGGTGATGGCCTCTCCTTTCATGCCACTCATGCTCTGTCAGCTTTCATCAGCTGAATATATACTGCTAGAAATGTGAAATTAGTGTGGGTGAAAGATGCCAGTAATGGATCAAGGGATCAATTTGAGCTTAGCCTAAGCATGGAAAAGCAACAGCAGAGAAAACATCTCTCTTTTACATCTCACCAAGATCTGGAGCAGTTACAGCTTCAGTATCGTTTTGTTTGAGGGATACTGAACATTTTATCTTATCCTCCTTTTCTGAACAGAAACTTTCCCAGTAAGCATCTCCTAAAGGCTCAATTTTCCAACACTCCAGTGCAAGGGAAAACCCTGTGGATGGAGTCTGTCTGTTCCTTTTTTTCATTTGGCAGCATCACAGCTGATCCTCACTATCTGACATCTGTGGGAAGCAAATCCCTAAAACACTGTCATGGGACCAGGAAGAATTATTGTCCCTGCCTCAGAATGCCAAGCCAAAGCCTACCCAAGGTAGCAAGAGCTGGTCTCTGACCTCAGCAGGATATAGGAATGTGTTAAAAATCAGGCAGCAGGTTGGTGGCATGGTCAGGGACTTATCTGTGATCAACTTGGTCTCAGTCCAGTGTGCTAAGTGAAAAAATATCCTCTCTAATTCAACCCTGATGCTTGCACAAAGCACTAGTACCCTTAGTCCAGAAAATGTCTGGGATATTCAATGGGTTATTATGGAGTGAGATCAAAGAGGTATGAAAGTCTAATGAAATGGTAATCATTGGTGAGTTCACCCACCTGTGTGTTGGTAAACCAGCTGGTACAAAACAGATTTTAAAACCCCATCAATTCCTAAGTGATTTCTAGAATAAGTGGAGAACATAAGAGTACGTGCTCTTAACTAAATAGCTGAAGACATGATACAGTCAAAACACTAAAAAATAATAAACTTATTACTGCATTAAGAGCGTGGCATTAAGAGCGTGAGACAAACTGATTATAATTAGTGAACTGCTTAAAAGGTGAAGGCAGAAATAAAATAAGTTAAAAATAATACCCTCCCCCCCGAATGAAAGAGAAAGAAAGTAAAATCCATGGATTCAAAACAACAGGTATTTCAACAGTTTCTGATTCAGTGAAGTCATATAGAAAGCAAATTGGATGGCAAGATAGGAATAAAGTTATTGTGAAATGTTAAGGTCCAAGAAATTGTTTGAGCCAAGCAACCAGGTTTGAGGAAATGACACTTCATGTCTGGTGAAGCCCATGGCTAAGGGAGGGAGTTAAAATAAAACACAAACAAAATGTTAGTGGTTAATGAAGAGGGCCAAGGATTCACAAACTAACAAGAGCTAGTGGAGGTGTGCATAGAGGGGGGAACTGCAGGATATTTCTCAAAGGTCTTAAATTCACCCACTTTAGGAGGGAACCAATGGGATCTGCTACACATCAAGGAATTGTTTGGAATAATTAATGAGGAAAATGATTTTGCCGAGGTTCTGAATTATTTTTTGGTTAAGTCTTCTCTGCAAATGATGCATGCTAACATGGCCGATAGCCATGTTAAACCTATTTTTTTTCAAGACAAGAAAGCACATGAGCCGTCAGAATGTGAAACTCTGAAAGGGGAAACATTGGAACAAACTGATAAGCTAAACAGCAGCATATCAAAAGGGCCTCATGGTTATATATGCAAGGGTTTGGAAAGCATTTGAAATTGAAGTGGCTGTGCTGATAGCAAAAATACACAAGCTGTTGCTGAAGTCAGATACGCTGCAGAAGGACAGGAGGGTAGCAACAAGCATACCTATCTTTAGGACAGGCACTAGATTAATATTAAGTATTCTATACTGAAAAGCCTTGTTTCACTTCCACCTTAATTGATTGAAACTAGCAAAAACTAGATTTACATATAGGAGAGGATAAAAAAGAATCATAACTTTAAAAAAATGTTGTCTGATATATATTCTTTGAAGCATCAATCTAAAAGACCAAGAAACGCAACCTGACAAGCCTGCATATATAGGTGTTCGTATATTGTATTAAATTCTTTAACAAGTTTAAGTTGTAATAGAATAGGCAGATTATTGTTACAAGCTGGAAGCAAGTTAAGAAAGAGAAAACAGAAGCTACACATGAATGATCCTTTTTCACAGTAAAAGATTAACAGTTGGGTTTTCCAAGAACTTAGAACTTATTTACTGAAAGTATTGCTCTTAGAAAAAGAGAATAAGGATCGAATAAGGATTCGTGGTATGTTAATTAAGTTGGGAGACCTAACATTTGAATCGCTAATGGAAATTAACATTGGCTGAGGCAGAACAATCACAGGTGGAGTGAAATATTTGGAAGCCTTTCTGGGTTCTAAGCCAGCTGTGGCCACTCATTACGGCGTTAAGGTGAACAACCCTATTCTGCTCTGTTACAGCAGCAGTCAGAGAAAAAAGCCCAAACCAAACAGACAAACCAAAACTTTCATTAGCTTAGGAGGAATAAGAGGTGTTGAAATGGAAATTATGTTATTATTATTTTCTTTTCTCATGGTGGAGTAAATGAATGACACTTATGCCATGTTCTGTTATATGAACACTAGCTGTTCCAGTTGGTCTTTTCATGTCATATAGAAGAGAGATATCAGTAACACTGAAAGCCAACTTATTTAAATAGATCAAAGTTTCTCTGGAGTATAATTTTCCAAAGAAAATATTTAATTCACCTACTGAATTCCCTGCTACATGCTATCACTAAGGTACTGAACTTACTGGGAGGCAATACCGGATTAGTTGCTCTTCTGGACAGTGAGCATATCTGCAGCTTGTCTAAAATCGCTAGAGGTTTCTATTTCCACGCTGGGTAGTGAGCAAACCCAAGCTGATGGGTACAGGAACCTTTTATCGGAGGGCAGTGCAGTTATCTAGGGCAAAATTTGCTACACCTGCCTTTTTGGTAACCAACACTGATAGAAACATTACAGGATGAGACGAAACACCTGTCTGATCCAATGCTGTAATCATTATATTCTAATGCTCTGTAAATAGATGAATTATGCCTTTTTGAATAGGAAAATAATGAGCAATGAGTACAAGTAACACAAATTATGTTAATTATTCATGCTAACATTCATGAAAGTTTTGAAATGTGTGAATATTTTCATGAATAAATCATTGGTCACTGGCTTGCTTTAAAAGATTTCAGAAATAATAGTGGAATAAGCTTGTTGCCATTACTCATGAACAAAATTATGCATAATTTTCAATATATGATTGCTCTTTCTAGTTGACTGAACACGAGGTAGATGAGTTTAAAATAGACATCAGTAATTCATTGCAAAGCTGAGAGAAAATTTCTCAGGAATCTATGAAAATGCTATGGGCTGTATCAGAAACCTAATTTTTCTCCATGTATAGTTTTTGCTAATTTTTGTTTCTCACATGGAGAAACATGGATTACAAAAGAGAAGGATCTGATCTAATCTTCATGTTTGAAGATCATGCTATCTGCATAGAAATAAAGAGATCTTTATATATTTAGGCTACCTGAAAATCCTGAGCCAGAGAAATCACTAAGCAAGAAAATTCTTTTAAATTACTAGGTTTATTTTATCACCTTGGTTTCCAACACTAATTTTGACAATGATTCGAAAGAAAGACCTATGGAGATATTTTTGTCTCATTACACCTCTCACAAAAAAGCCAAAAAACCCCAAACAAAACCAAACACCAAACAAAAAAACACAAGCAACAAAAAAACTAAGAAAACCCACACTTGCCCACAGTTTACTCAGAGCTTTTCTAAGAGCTTGAGGATAACCCTGGGAAATGTTGATTTACAGAATTCCTTGCCTATTTATGTTGTGGCTGCTCACAAAAATCTTTATTGCCATCACTGCGAGAGGTGCCCCATGCTATTCCCAATGCCCATTATCACGTTGCATTTCCCTTTCAGCAGAGTCTGATGAAACAGAGCTGTTTCATGAACAGTTGTCAAAACAGTGGCATATTCTAATGACAACACTTACTATGTCTCTGTGAAAGTCATATTCTGAGCTCAATTGCACCAGAATAAACCAGACACAATTAAGGCAGCTCTGATTTGAAAGAACATAATTAAGATCAGAATCTAGCTCATGGAGTCTCAAGAAATATTGGAATGGCAGGAATCAGAGAATCATCTTGTCAAACAGAAAACATGCAGAAGACTGAGCAGAGCAGCAGGCCCTGTATGTAGTCTGTTTCATTTAATCTATATCATATCCTTAAAAATGAATACATGAAGCACGTGGACTAACGAAATCCCATTGCACATCTCAGTGGCATTGGCCAGCATTGTTTAGGAAGAGCTTGATGGAAATGAGATGAAACTCACTTCACCCTATCCTATCCTCTTGGTACTTCAAATTAGGTTATATGAGAGATATTCGTTGGAAGACCTGCTGATATATAACCCTCTCTATGGGGAATAGATGGTGTTAGACATAGGTAAAAATATAGCTCCACAGCCTAAAGCATTTTTACAGAGCAGCAAGCTCAGGGTGTATGGGAAAAGGAGGCAGCCCTTTAATGCTACTTCAGGAGTGGTCTCAACTTTTAATTCTGCCCACTTCAATCAGGGAAGTGTAGGTGGGATAAGTCAGCAAGGGAGCCCTCCTTGATTTAATATGTAGCGCTAGGGAATGCAATCTGCTAGGCACAGGTATTTGGCAGCCAGCTTGTGGGATGTGGACAAGCAAGTAGGGAACTGTATATTTTGGACAGCTCTGACACAGGAAAAGATATGGAAACCCTGGCAAAACTGAAACCTTTGCCAAAATATAGAAACTGGAAAAGATGGGGAGGTGGTGTGCTTGGAGTCTCATTTAGCTACAGGAGTTCTCAGCGCCTGGTTCTTAGAGATGGGAATCTCTAAGACGAATTTAACAGGGCTTGAAATGCTACCACACAATTTAATGCTACCATACATTAAATACCTGCATACAATTTAAGCTTTTTAAGATTTAAGGCTACAATCATTTGTGAAAATGTTATCCCTGTCATTCATATGAACTGGATCTAAGCCCCTTCAGCTTTCCTTAGCCTGACTACCGTTGCCTATCCCATTCACCCACCCAAACAGCCAGTAGAAGGTCAGGGCAGCAGTTTCACAAGCGCGTAATCCTCTTCTGCGCCTTCAAATCTCTCAGAATTAGCTGAGTTGCTTGAAGCTGCGAAGCTCAAAGCCAGAGAGATCCAAAATGGTCAGGTGTGGAGCTGGGAAGTCCAGACTCATTTCTTCCCACATTTTACTCCACAGTTTAACCCACCCAAGCCAAAATCTCCGAGTGACCAGACCAGGATCAGTTGAATCAGCTGAACACTATCTGCCTTTTTTTTTTTTTTTTTTGTCTTGGGATTTAGAAGAGGGAAGATCTGACTAGCAACCCTGGGGAGAATGAAAGAATGTCCTTTTCTCATACCACTTGCTTTTCTTCCTCTGCTGTAGCTGGCTATGAAGCTTCACATTCCTTGTTCCCGGGGATGCTCTTCCTCGTCTGCCTCTGGCACTAGAGGGCGCGGAGATCTGGGCTTCGGGCTGGAAATCAAACTCTCCACGGCTTCCTACTTCGCCTTAAACTGAACTCAACTTTTAAAGAAGTCTTGATTTCACAGAAAGGGAATTGACTTCATTATTACTGGCTTGTCTGAGTTCCCCGTGCTGCATTGCTATGGAAACAGGACCAGAAAATACGTCTTTTGCATGTAGGTCATGATATTAGTGGAGAAGGGAAAGCTAGGCAAATGGATGAGTGGGTTACAGGAGTGAAGTGGGACAGAGTAACTTCCTGGGATTATATTAACAACAATGAGGGATTTCATAGTAGGTGTCCTCAAAAGACTTTTGAATAAGACACCAAACGGGCTGAAATAGCCAAGCATTTTGCGTAGCTGAGAACCATGACACACACACAGGGATTCAGCCCAGAGGTGACAACCAAAGTGACAGAGGGAACTGGGCTGAACCCCTGGGAGGAAAAAAAAAAACCAAGAAAACAACTTTTGTTTATAGATTCTGGTTTTGACTGATGGTCTCATTTTCCTCCTTTCAGTGTCTGGGTGTCCATCCCGGATGATGACAGAGCACAGCCAGATTGCTGCTCCTTCCATCTTCTCAGGACATTCTTGATTGCACATGGTCCAGTCCTCCCTGAGCTCTGCCCAGGTGCAGAGTTACAACCATGTGGGTAAAGCACACTACTAGAAATCCTGGGTTTGGATGGCAGAAAAGCATGACATCTCCTTTTTATAATTCTGGCCTCCATCCCAAGCAAGCTGGGGAAATCCTAGAACCCCCCTCCCCATATACCGTGCCTTGTTCCCAAGTGGACTGCAATGCAGAAATCAGAGTGCTGAGGGAAGGAATGGAGAGGGCAGCTCAGTGGGGCACATGCTCAACAAACCAGTGAGATTACTGCACTTCTTACTCTCCTGGTGCAAGGAGAGGTCCTGCAGAGGGGAAGTTCAACCAAACTCATACTCAAAGAGATCCTAAAGGAAAGCAGAAGTGTATTCTTTGTAGCTTAGAGAGATTTATAGATGAGTCACCGAGAGCGGCTGGTGTCATAAACCACACAATCAAAGCTGGTGTGTATTCAGACAGGGGCTGTGATTGCTAGTGATGCTATACTATAAAAGCAGACAGCATGCATACTTCTGCTCTCCCGCATTAACCTTCCTAATTGTTTTTTATAGTTTGTGGATTTGGTGTAGCCCCCAAATAGCTGCAAGAACAGACTGTCAAGCAGAGGTTAGACCATTTTTTGTCCTTGCTTTTTCCTTCTGCAAAGAGAATATCTTCCTTAAGGGACAAGGACAACCCAGTGTGTGTCAATACACTGGCTGATGCATAAAAATAGGAATAGATGTCATTCTGGCTACTAGATTTGCAGCAAGAATTTCCAGTTGGAAATAAAGCCCTCTCCTTGCCCTAAAAGGAACTTTAACGAACAAAAATAGTAGGAATAAACAATCTTACAGAGGTGGGAAGAAGCGTCCCTTGTCCTTTACCCAGAGAAAGGGTAAGGACTCACCCATGGGCCAGTGGGGATGAATTTAAGCCCTGACAGCCTCCACTCGAAGCTGGCAGTGGGCACAGCCATTCTCCAGGAGCACCTGGCATCAGGGCCCTCCGACTCGGCAGCCGTGCAGGGAGACAAGCAGAGGAGCTCCCAGCCTGCCTTGCCTCATCACCCTGGTGCCCGGGCAGCCGCCAAGCATGGCATAGGGCAGACTGGTGGGAAGGCGCAAAGCCAGAAGTGCCCTAGATGACGAGATGGCCAGAATCGGCTTTTGCCCGAGAAGAAGCAGAAAGCACTTCGTCCCTTTAGAGACCCCTATACGGCCTTACTGTGGGGCTGCACCAGGACCTCGATGCCCCAGGGCTGTTTCTGGGAGGCAGTTTTGCTCCCACAGCTTAACCTGAGCTCCCTCTCAAAGTATAAGCTCGCTCCTTCTGGCCCCAACTGCACGGGAGAAAAGAAAGGGAGCCGGGAGGCACGGCCGGGACCGACACCGCCCTGCCGAGATCTCAGCCGGACGGGGGCAGAGCGGCGAGCCGGACCCGGGGCTGGAGCATCCTCTCCCGTAGCGCTCTACTTTCTGCTCCGGGAGGCGAACCCCAGGGGCAAGGATGCGGGGAAGCAAGGCTGGAAATGAGCCGGGGAGAGTCCAGACCATTCCCACCTCCGGCGGCGCCCCGACCCCGCGCTCCCCTCCCCGAGGCAGGACAATGAGAGTTGAGACAGCGGGAGCCAGAGCTGCTCCCGGGCAGAGCAGGGATTCTGGAGGCCAGGGACCGCGCCGGCACAGCGGCAGTCCCCTCTCCGGTACCCCGCATCCCTCCCGGTCCCGCAGGGCAGGGGTCCCGCTCGCCCGGCAGCGAGCGCGCACTGCGGGCAAGCTCCGCTCCGCGCTCCCGGTGACATTTCGCAGGAGTCGTAGACAAATATGTCACAGCGAGCTTTGGGAACAGTAGCCCGGCAGATGAACCTGTGACGGAATGTAGCATTTGTAATAAAACCCCCTATGTATAGCGCTTGAAAAATGTGAAGGCTTCTCTAAATCAAGCTACTGTGTCTCTCCCGCTATACCATGCTAGGCTCGGTTCTGGGATTAATATCGCAACTGAAACTCGACAGAGAAGGGCTCTGTGCTGGGGACAATCGCTTTGCCTAATCTCCTCTGGCTGGTTTTCACCGGTGGCCCGCTCAGCTGTGACCCATTCAGCAAAAGTTTCCCCATGGTCTGTTCTGCTTCTTCTACCAGGAAGCAAAAGCTCATTTCTTAGACATTATTTCCTTGGCGGGAGCTTTCCTAAGAGAACAGCCGATGAAGTCCTAGGGGCGGAGGGTAGAGGAGGTGAAAGAAAAGCCATGAGAAAAAAAAAAAAAAAAAGAAAAATGAAAAAAAAAAAAAAAAGGAAAGAAAAAGGAAAAAAAGAAAGAGAGAGAGGAAACGTCAGTAAAAAGCAAAGCCTTCTTACCTGTGATCCAATTAGCAGAAGTTGCATCTCATCCTGCTGCAAGCGGCTCGCTGGAGCGGTGGCTGCAGAGCGGCCCCGGCTGTGGCAGCAGAGGCATGCGGGCTGCGCGCCGTCAGCGCCCGCAGCCAGTAGCTTTATCTTCCCCTTCCATATCTTCCACGAGGAGGGAAGGGGGTTGGGCTGGGGGAAATACAGATCACTTGGTACCGTGATAGTGGGGGGAAAGAATAACAGGTTGGAAGCTTTAAACAAGAGGTGGCATTGTCCGGGCTAATGGAGTTTTTGTCTCTGGCTCCCTCTCGCCCTCCCACACCCACAGGCACATATATATACACACACTCTCGGTGGCTCTAACCCTCGGGAGTCGCTGCTTTAGTTCAGCCTAGCGGAGCTTAAGAAAAATAGAAAAAATAAATTAAAGCAATAGTGCTATCAAAACTGGCTTAAAGGTGTAGACAAAGCTGGAGTAATTAAAAACAGGTGAAGCTGGGACTCGTGAGTGAGCCGGTAATAATTCATACTTCCCTCAGAGCTCGTGGGGAAATGAGGGTAAAATCTGCGCCCTCGCTGAGCTGGTGGCTAGCAAAGGAAGCGGGGTGCCTAGGTGAGCATCTCGGGTGAATGTCCTTGCCGAGTGCTATGGCTGTGGGTCCGCTCGCTGACCGCCCGGAGGGGTGTGTGATATGTGTGAGCGCCAAGTGGGCTCGATTAGCTGCAATTGGAAGGCAATTTCTGCAGAGAACATTTACAATTTTCTTTCAATATGACAGGATTAGTTGCTGTTGAAGGCTCTCCTCCAATAAGATCGCACTGCTCTCTGATTTGGTGGCTCTGCTGAATAGAAATTACTGGTTCTTGTTATCTTTCAACACTCTCCTGTCTTCCTCATCAGGCACTCCCCTCTTTCTCATCACAAGTCTTTAAGTCTTTATCTACAATTTGCACATCAGAACCACTTAGGGTTTTTTTTGTTTTTGTTTTTTTCAATTACCTCATCCCCATCTTTCCCTGCAATACTGTCCTCTTTATTTCTGTTTTTTTTCTTTTTTTTTTCCTAACTCCTTGATTAACTGTAAGTCTAAAGCGTATGGGAGGAGAAAGAAAGAGATCTTGCTTTTAGATTATTGCAGTCGTCAGAGGCTCCACACACTGTGGAAAAATGTTGTTACACTAAATCCAGTTCAGTTCCTTAAACTGATTTTTGTTTTGAAATGTTCATTGGAAGAGGCTTCCTTCACACAATGACAAATAAATTAGGGAAAATAGATACGTTCTGAGAACAAGAGTTAGTTCTCATAGGGTATAAAGAATTCCTCTTTAACTAATAGTCACTAGGCTAAGAAGTGTTCACTTTGCTTAAGGAAACATTCCAGTTCTATGGACGTAATCAAGATATAAAAATCTTCCGGTTTTCTTTGTTTTTATTTACCTCTCTCCTGGACCAAAACTGATTTGTGGTCTGAAGTTTCCTTTTATCCCCTTGGGATAGGGGCTGTCGGAGCAGGAAGCAGCAGAGCAGAACCCATCTCATCTATTGTCCAAAGAATAGCAGGGGGGAAGTGGTAAGTGCAGAAAAGAGAAATGGACTTTATGACGGCAATCCAGGCTTTTGGCTCCTGCCTCCCCTGCCCCATTTCTTGTCTTGAAAGGTTGAAGGAGCCGCAGCCCAACCACTCCCCTCCTCTTCACTTCAACCATTACTCCTCCAAGTATTTCTTGGCCTGAGATTGCTCTAAGAAGAAAGCTGTCTGCACGACTCACATACATGTAGCTGTTGCTCCTGGAAGGGTCTTATGGGTGGATTTACCCCAAAGAGGGTGATGTGCCTTCAGGGTGAGGCTACTGCCTGGAAGGGTTCAAGGCCAGGCTGGATGGGGCTTTGAGCAACCTGATCTAGTGGAAGATGTCCCTGCCCATGGCAGAGGGGTTAGAACTAAATGATCTTTTATGTTCCTTACTATCGACTAATTTGGAGATGGAAGCTCTGAATTTTGGAGATATTTGTCCTGCAGTGTTACATAAAGCTGTGTTTCTCTAAAAGCACTTCCACATGATTTAGGGTCTAGATTATTTGTAGCTCTTCAGGAGCATCAAGGCACCTGGGACCTTACTTCTGCCCCCTCGTTTCTCAGCTTTCACAGAAAATTTTGCCTGGACTTCACAGCAGAGTTAGAAGACCGCTATCCAGGCAACTCAGATGATATTTGGTAGTGGGAGGTTGGAAGCATGCCATAAGCACGCTGCAGCCCCATTGAACTCCACCTCAAGTGCCAGGGCAGGGGACAGCCACCTCCACAGTATGAGTGCCCCTTCCTTTGCCAGAGAGAGCCTCAGCCCCGGCCGGCCCCTGCACCTCCTACAGGTTGTTTCTCAGACCTCGGTACTTAACACACTCTAACATTCACTAATCAGGATAAATAGCAGCCTCAAAAGTCACAATGCCTGGCTCTTCTTCCCCTTATTATTATCATTATTGTTATTTTTTCCCTCCCAGTGAGTGTTTGATTGTGCACGTTGATTTCTGGAGATTTAACTAGAGTTCAGTCACTGCGAGCACGAGTCAGCCCACGAGTCAGTGGCGAGCAGGGAGAGGGTGGCGTCCCTGCCCTGGGGTCACCACGGCAGTCTTGGAGACTCCCCAGCCTCCCTCCCTCCATTGCAGAAAGGTTTGCAGAGATCTGGGAATCGCTTCCAGCAGCACGGCTAGAGTGGAGGCAGGAGGTAGCTCCGAGCTGGCTCTACCCAGCTGCAGGGGGCTCCCCAGTGCCACGCTGCTCAGCACCGTGCGGTGGTCACGGACCGCTGGAGGGACATCCTCCGCCGTGCTAACCTCGCCCAAGCGGGGAGCATCTCTCTTCCCCGCAAGCACTGCCTCCCTGCCGTGATCTCCCATGGAAATAAAAGCCCGGTCCTGAAAACCCCTGGAGTGTGACCCTCACCTCCTCCGTGCCTCGTGTGCAGCCCTCCCGGGGAGAGCGGAGATTCCCCTCACTGACACGCTTGTGAGCAGCGCTGCCTTCCTGATCCCGCCGAGCCCAGCTCTTAATCATTCTTGTCAGATACATCTTGATGGCACCCGGTGACTCCGTGGTAATTGGCACCTTTTAAATTTGACAGAACATCCGTCACTACCGGCTCTCCTCTTCATAGATCTACGTGCCTCAAGGGAGAAAAATTGCTTCTTCTGAGCTTAAAACATTTAAAACACATCCTTCCACCCCGGTCCCCTCCCCCGACCCCCCCCAGCTCTCCTCGTCTCCGGCTCATGCAAGAAGAGGGAGGGAGGGTGTGCCGAGTGATTAACAGTGCATTAAACAGCTGTAGAGCTAAATTCTTCGTAGAACCACAGAACAAAGCACTCAGCCCTTTGCTGGAGGAAAAGAAAAAAAAAAAAAAAAAAAGAGGAGGCTCGTGAGGAAGCGAGTATTTGCTCATGCTGAACTTCCCCTCCCGCAGAGGTACCGGGAGTCGCTTCCGGGGAGCGCAGGCGAAGACAGTAACTTTCAGCGAGGTTATTTCCAAATGAAAGCACATCCCTATCCAGAGATGCCGAGTGATCTCTAGTGAGACTTTGTTGGGGGGCTCTCCTTGTTTTTGGCTATACATCTCCTAAATGGCTCCTTCTCTCGGCGTGGAGCTGCCTCGTTGGGGTTTGCTCCGGCAGGACGAGTCCTCTGTCCCCGTGGACTTACTGGGTGGAGAGGGAGGAACGGCGTCCCCGGGAGCCACTTCCAAAGGGAACTTTTCTATTATACTCATGAGGGTGAGCTCCCTATCGAATTCATCTCTCATCTGCACCTGGGAGTCACAGAGATATCTGCAGAAGCTCAAGGTTTCTTCAAGGCTACCAAGGGGCTGGGCGGGTGGTCCCCATACTCCCACGGTTCTTATTTCCCGTTTCTCAGCGTCCCTCCACTTCTGCATCATCCCATTACCACAGGATTAGTGTTAGAAGGGAATGGGAAAAGGACAGGCTGTGACTTCTCTCTCACTCCCAGAGGCTCTCATGCCCACCTACCACTCATGCTCTTTTTTGTGTCCCCTTTGACTCTCAAAGCCCAACATACTGGGAATTACTCAAATCAGATGAAAATGGGTGCAGTGGAAATTCCCAGCAGGCTTAGATGGGGCTCAGGGTCTAATTCTACGAGCCAAACGGATCCTCTCTCTTGTGGAGCAGCTAGGTGGCGAACTGGAAAATCAAATCTACTGTTTTATTAAGGAAAAGCACAGTATCTGCAGAACACTTTGCTAGGCACAGCAAAACGGATGGAACACTTGTTAATATAAGAATGCATGTAGTTATCATTCTAGCAGTAAACCCCTATCAATTGCAGATCTTTACTGCAGTTTTTGTTGGTTTGTTTTGGGGTTTTGTTTGTTGTTTGTTTGTTATGTGTAGGAATAATTATTCCTTGCAAATGCTGCAGTGTCCCAGGTGGGAAGATCTAAAACGAGTTGCAGAACAATCGGCAAAATATATCCGCTGAGAATCAGTGTCGACTTCGTCCAGATTTGGGTAGACAGTGACTGATAATCACCATGTAGCATATGTTCAAGATTTTCAGACATATTTCAGAGTACAGACAGAAGAGTTTGTTTCAGGAAAAAGAAAACAAGAAAGGAGTATTCTACCTCAATTTATGTGATATAGGAATTAAAAAAAAAATTAACGAGAGGACAAGCAAGAATATGTTTTGGGTTTTTTTTAACATGGTATGTTTAATAGCTGTGACACAAAGCTCTTAAAGGGCAAAGAGTTAAATAAAATTCTGTCAAATTGTGTACAGGTGTGTGGAATAGGTTATCTGCCTCGTAAAAGCTTTACTTGACGTTGACCACAGAAAAACAGACCCTCCTTGATCTGAATCTCAGGTGTTCATATCCTGAAGTGTCGCTAATGGGGAGACAATGGGAAGCCCATACAAAGCACATAAATCCAGAAATAGAATTCTTAGAATAGGAGATTCTGAAACGTTTTTTAGTAAGCTGCTTCAGCAAGCAGCTTAGATCCATTCTAAAAAAGAAATTCAAAGGGGAAAACAAATTAAGTTTCTTTCAGGGAGACGGTATTGGAAACTATATCTTCTAGGTTCCCTGTGAACATTTTTCTATGAGATTCTTGTTTTCTCCTCCTGAAAATGCTGGTTTGTGCCTTTTGTCACTTACTGGAGCACTGATGCTTGCAGAAGAAAGACACTGCCTGATTAAATGGCTTAACTTCATGTTGGTCACACACTCAGCTGGGATGAGAATTTAAGCAATAATAGCAAAACCAACAGCCATTTCATTTAATGCCAAGCATTAAGAACATCATTCCTTGAACAGTGATGGATAGCACCTTCTCCTTAGTGTCCAGTGAGTTGCTGATTTGAATCCGAGTGACACCAGCTCTATTTGTCCTGTGTTATCAGGCAGACATCACTCTTCATGCTCAGGAATAATATGACAACATTTTAGCCTTTTCCTTTCTCCCACTGGTAGTGATGGGAGTGACACACTCACTAAAGGGTTTGCACCACACAGTGCCAGGAATCCTGAGATGTCAGAGGTGTTTCTGCAATGAGGCACAATATTTTATAAGTGTCTGTTCTATGGATCAGGGCTTATGGGCTCATATAAAGCTCCATGTTGTTGTACCTGCTCTGTTTTCTGAACCATTACACTCCAGTGTCCTCTGAAGATATGGCCTTTAAAACACATCTTTCATTTGCTTACCTTACTCTTTAACCTGAGTTTCATGTTCTTTTTTTTTTCCTACATTTTTCACTTCTTCTCCTTCAGAGCTTGAATTTCTTATCTTGAATTTTTTATCTTTGTCTCATGCTCACAGCATGAAGAAAGGAAAGAATTTCCAATCTGTAGGCTGGCAAATTTAGCAGCCTTTCTCCAGTGATGGCCAGATTCAGGTATTTCTGTAGAAGGAGACAAGCAGTTTAACCCTTAGACATGACAAAAATATGCCTCCTCCTTGAAGGCTCCTCTGAATCATGGAGAATTATGGTTGTATAAATTATCCTGCATATTTTTTGTTGTCTCTTCTCCTGTTTATCTTAACATTGAATTCTGTAACTTAGGATATTGCTGATATGCCTAGAAATGCCCTGTTCTTTGAACCTTGGGAAGTTTTCAGAACCAAGGTCATCCTTGGCTTTGAGAACACTTCAAAAATCTGTGAAAAAAGTATTTTTTTATATGAGTTTTGAAGTTGATACCTAGTACCTCAACTGATGCCCCCACAGTGTTTTGTTTTTTGTCTGAAGTGGCAAAATCAGTGATTTGCCATATTGTAAAAGCAAATGCCCATATTTTAATTATTACTTGTATCTTTGTCTATATTTTTTTCTTATGTCCCTACTGTCTAAGGGTAAGAATTCCAGTTTTTTTCTTCATCCTCTGTTCAGCCAAGTGTCCCTGTTTTTTCTTTCTTCATGAAAATTATTTTCCCCCTTTCTGCTCCCCTTTTACAGCATCTTTCTTGAGGCAAGTTCATTTTATTGCAGATACTATTCTGGATGAAACCACACCACTTAGATAGATGGTCTGTATAACGTCTGTATAATGTTCTAATATGATTGCCAAATATTATTTCATAAATCAGCATAAACCTTGTTGCTTAACATACTTTTACCTTATTTACTTAGCTAAGCTCTGAACACATCTTTTCTAATCTGTTTTGATTCAGTTAAACATTAGTATGTTTAACTGAAAAACTTCAGCAAAATACAACAGCATATATTTTTTCTTCTTCAGCGCTTACTGCTTTGTATTTTTCAACACTGAACTTTGTTAACTGTGCTGTTGTTCAGCCACCAAATTTTTAAAATGCATTCAACTTTCTTCACTTTTTCCTATTGCTTCCCAGCACAAAACCCATTCTCAATTCATTGCACTCTTCTGAACTGCTACTGGAGTCCGTTTGTCAGAACCAATTTGCAAACTCATTTATTACTAATGTTTGAGTGCTAAATTCCTGCTCTTACTTCCTTTATTACATCATTCCTATCTTATCTGCTTATTCTTTGAAAGAGAATAAAACTCCACCAAATGGAGTTGCTTAGACTTCACCTCCTTTCTACTTCTAGCAGTTGCATTGAAGTTGTACTGACTCACATTATCTGTGTACTGACAGCTTCTCAACCTTCAGCTTGGTAACAGTTATTGTCACATATCCCGTAATATTTTACTCTTAAACACATTTTTTCTCTTGTGCAGCTTTGAACTGTAGCCAGTATTATCTTTCCATAAAAGTTAAAAATCCTACCATGTTTTTTATCTTCTCACCTTCATTATCCACACAGAAAGAACTTCACTATATTCCTAAGCATCCTGGAGAATTTAGTTGTGTATTTTGCTGAAAAGTGCTCCCACTTAGAAAGGGTGAAATGTGCCTATGAAACACGACAATAATAAGCCATTTTTATTTTAGCCTTTTCTATAATTTTAGTTTATTTCTTGTAATATGATATATTTAATTGTGACAATACTAATAAAAACAGTAACAGAATTTTCTGATTCAGTTTGACTCAATAAACATAACATTTATCAGTACACTATCAGTATTTCCATATTGTACTGCTTAAAATTACCTGTTTTCACATTCCTCTGCTTTAAGTTTTTGGTGGAATTGATTTGCATTGGAAGGAACAGACTCTCATGAGGAAAGACATGACAACAGTTTTGTAGCTCAAGCTGGTATTAAATCAAGTATAAGCAGCCTTTCTAATAAGCTTTTAAATTAGAAGGAGAAAGCGCTCAGATGAAGTTCTACATTGCTGCAGTGATTATTAAGAGCAATGAATCATGTGAGGTCAAGCTCAGCCAGCAAACTAAATTCGTTTTGGAGCACTTTTAGAAGGTATCTTGCAGTCACACTTTTAATACTTCTAGGTGATCCAGCAGGACTGTAGATCACAGCATGTGGCAATCTTACACAGAAGCAGAGATTTGTATCCATGGCCGTCTGACTCCCTTATGAATCCTTAGAATGAGAAATAGCTAAAAATCCTCTTCCTTTCATATGTTTTTTCATATTCCAAGTTATCAGTGTGGGCTTCTGCTAGGTCAAACACTATTTACGCAAACAGTACTTTCATCAAACCATCTTTTCTACCAGGAATACCAAATTATTTTAATTTTTCCTCTTCCTCACTGTACCACACATTTCAACATCTGAATAGCATTTATTAAGACAAGTTCCTTCTTGCATCACTTGCAGAGACAACAGATGATGCAGGAAAACTCTGTATATGCCTTTTAAGAAGAAGAAGGTATGTTTTGTCTTCCAGAGTAAATAGAGAGACCTTTTTTGGCATTAATGACAAACATACTGAGTAAAGTTAGTTTCATTCAGTTATGACCTACTTGGAATATCAGCATGTCAATTTTTTTAGAACCTTTAGAAGAAGTCAATCTCTGGTACAAAATTAATAAGCTGCTGAGACTGTTAATATTCTGTTCCTGATATGTCTCTTCAGGGAAAGATATTCCTGAGTACCTGAACTGCCAAACCCAGTGTAGTGTCGTTGTGGCTTAATTTGAATTTTCTGGCCAACACACTAATAATGTTATAGTTTTGATTTGCTAATTTAAATATACTCATTTTCTACTGTGAGACAGAACCAGGAGCAAAAACAAGGCAGGCTTAAAACTTAAAAGGGTATAAAAAACTTTATTAACCACACAAAGAAAAAGAAAATAGTAAATTTAGCATAAGATCTTCAGACCACTCCTTCCTCCTTCCTATTCTTTTTTAACAACAACATACAAAGACACTTTGGTCAGTTCCCTACTTAAATAATTTTATTCCGTTTACTTCAGGGAGAGGAGCTTTTTTTTATTCGGTTATAGGGATTTCTTTCCCAAGAGGGGAAATAAACAGTTTTCTTTTGACTTCACTTTTATGAATAGGAATTTTTTGGGAATCTGCAACCGTGACACTCCTCCTAACTTCTTAGCCTTCTTAGAGCTGTGCTTGTGGACCATGTTAAACTCATGGGTGTTGCTTTTAAGAATGAACTGTTCCAAAGCAAAAGTTTTTTTTTATCTGTTCATGCTTCATCTTCAGAAGACCGAGATCCCCTTTTTTATTTCAGGGCAAAAGATTTTTAACACAGCTGCTTTTGGTCAAATGACCTATCAAATGGATCACTCCAACCTTCATGGTTTTTTTTCACAGTTTATAGGAATTTTCAGTGTAGTATAGTCTACCCTACAGCTTACAAAAGGATTTTCAGCTATCTTCACATAATTTCTTCATTTTCATTTCATCTAAAAAAACTTAGTTCTTTTTTCACTGACTTTGGTGTATCTTTCTGTTTTCCCCTCTCATTCAAAGGAAGATTGGAGGTTTGCAAGTCTTATCCAAGCACTAAAAGAGTTAAAGTTTCACACAGAAGCTGCAGGGGCTGGGCCAGGCCCAGGCCGTGCTGGGTGAGGGATGGCTGAGATCTCCATCAGCCTTTCTGGGGCTCAGCTGCAGCCCCACTGCCCATGGCCACCCCTGCGCCCCAGACAGGGCCCGGCTGCCTCCCCCAGGCCGTGCTGGGTGAGGGGCGGGCTCGGCCCCTCCAAAGCTGCTCCGAGCCAGCAGCAGGAGCCGGGCACCCAGAGCCACAGGCCCGTGGGGGAGGAAACAGAGCTAAAATCTTATCAAAGAGCCTTTCCTCCCCCTGGCCATCGGGTCCCCTGGTTTGCAAATGGGGCCCAGTGGCCTCCCGAGTCCCCCCCCTCCCCCACATGGGAGGGAGCTCAGCCAGGCCAGTGTTACCTGCTCAGCCACCAGAAATAAAAGAGAGACTTTTTTCCCGTGTCACCTCCTTCAAATGTGTGTTCATGGAGCAAACTAACTTCTCTAATTGGTTTCTCAGGCTGCCAATAACTCAACCAGCCTCCAATTGGTCCCATCAGCTCACAGAGGGAGTTCCCATAGGAAAAAACCTCTCTTAGTCTACACTCCCCCAGGTGTAACCAGCACAGGTGTATTTTTAAAGACACTTGGCATTAAAGCTAAATTTGTGCACAGAAACTGGCCCAAGTAAAACAACTACATCTCTAAACCATTAGAGAGACTTTTTAATGCCTATTTCCATATGAAAGATAAGCCTAGATATTGATATCTTTTGTAAAATGGTGTCATCAGAATTATTATCCTGATCATTCATGAAAATAGTTAATGAGAATGCCTAAGTAAGTGTTCAGCACAAAGGTGTTGGTTAAAAGGACCTGAGTGTGGATGTTATGTTCTCACTTGGACCTTGGGGAGTAAAGAATAAGCTTAGGAGTCAGAGTTATTATTTTAATACTCACTTGAGTGCCAGTTTTCAAAACAGTTCCTTTAAGTGCAGGTTATACAGCACTTGTGCTCCAAACACAAGGCTGTTCAGACAGAACTGCTGAATATCTACTGTGTCTGAGCAGAGCAGCTGTTACTGAGAATCAAGGTTTTGCTGTGTCAAGTTAGTTGTTTAAAAGCTAAAGAACTTAGTAAAAAAAGAGGCTACATTCCATCTTGGACTTCTTTTCTCATTTGAGAATTCATTACAGTGATTATCCCCCTCAAAGGAGTGTTGTGAGGCACTACTAACTGAAGTCTTTCACATGTGGAAAGGTACATGTGGCAAAGATGCTGCAGCACAAATTATTAAAAGAGGAGCAGAGAGGCACGTATGTATTTCATGTAATGGGTGGGTTATTCGTTCCTCTTACTCATGTCTATGGTTCAACAAAGTTAAAAATTACATGCCCAAGTACCCATAAAATAACACTAGATTCATGTTCACAATTAATACCACATCTGTCCAGCTGTTTCATTCACTGTACCAGTAAGCAGAAATAATGTTTTTACAGTTCTTTACAATGAAAGAAAAATGCATCAGAAAATGTAATTTCTTAATCTATTAACTATGGTGGTTTGGGATATTTTTATTCCTTTGTTTTCAACACATTTTACAGAATTCCTGTTGTTTTCTAATGTTCTTTTCTGTCAGGGATTTCTACCTCTGATCTACACTGAGCTTGATTTTATAGAAAAAGATGGCAATACCAGGAAAACCCTCCTTATATCAAGCCCAGTTTTTTTGTACAAGTTATTACCTGAGCTAAGCCCAAACAAAGTATGCTGCAGAACAAGGACCAAAATCTTTTCAATTCCAGGCAATAATAATATACAGAGAAACAGAACAAAAACTCTCTTTCATCATCCCAAGCCATCCTCTGGGTCTCTGAAGAATAAACAACTAGGTCTAGTGCTGCAAAATGAACTAATTTGTACAACATTAACTTGTAGCTAACATTAACTTCAGAGCTTGGACCTAGGCCCTTGAGTCGTCCTGTAGAGGTTTAAGACTTTGGATTCATAAAAGATAGTTCAGTCAGCAGGCAAGTGCAGCAACTGACTAGTAAGAGTCCAGGCAAAGAATGACCCTTGGTGCTCAATCTTTCTGCCTCTTTATGTACCACTAGATTAAATTTCATCCTCTGTGTGTGTCTGTGGGCAAGGGACTTCTTGTTGACCAATTTCCACATAATCATAATATTGGTAGCCAGTTGTATTGGCTTTGTCTGTGATAAAGTTGGTTTTCCTTATAGTAGACTTGTATAGTGCTGTGTTCTGGATTTGTGATGGCAGGAGCGTTGATAACACATGGATGATTTAGTTATTGCTGAGCAGCCCTGAAACAGCATCAAGTCCTTTTCTACTTTTTATTCTAAGCAAGAATTTGGGAGAGAACACAGCCTGGAGAGTGGTCCCTGAGGCTTTTTCTTGGCCCTTAAATGGGGTCTTCACCCTTTCCTCCGGTCTAGCTCAGCTGTTAGGGTGAAGCCTTTCGGGCCCTAGCAACATGGACGTAAATAAGATAACAAAAGAGGCTCTTTTCCCTGATGAAGTTGCAGGGTTTATTTCTCGTGGGTAGTGAGGAAAAGAGGGAGAAAGAGAGAGAGGTCAGGGGGCACAGATCTTTTCTAGGGTCTGAAAAGGGGGGCGGGGAGAAATTGGATCCCAGCCAGCCCTGTATGGCCAGGAGGGGAGAGGGACCAAGCTACAGGGCGTATCAGGGGTCACGGAATGTACCATTTACAATGCATCTCGGAAATGCAATCTTCCCGTTTTTTGTTTAACAAAGTTGAAAGAAGGATATTAGTTTCATTCAAATTATGATTTTGCCCACCACTTGCAGTTGGTGGGAGGGTTAGATTGTTTTAAGTTTTTCATTTCTATGTGATTGACTACTGAGGTAGAGGGAATGAGACCATTAATAGCCTTGAAAACTAAGTGACGTAGGATCCCGAACGCCATTATTACAAGGAAAAGAATAACAAAAATTAACATAATTGTTTTGACTATAGATGTTCACCACCCTGTGAGTCCCCAGCCTTTGAACAGTCCATTGAACCAATCTTCAGATTCTTGATTCACTTGTCCGATCAAGTTGTTCATGTTTTGGAGGGCAGCATGGATGTTAGGAGCTCTCGAAGTCAGGTCCATACAGCAAAGTCCTACAAATTCCTGGCACTCATGTCCGTGCAGTAGTAGGAGAAAATCTATAGCAGCACGATTTTTTACTGTGTGTGCCAGGGTCACCCAGATGTTCTGACGTGGTTGAGGGACGATTCATGCAGCTGCTAAACTGTTCAGTGTTAACAGGAAGACAACTTGAATGGGGTTCCTCACGGGACCTAGAGAAGAGAAGCTTTTCTCTAAAAGGAAAGACAAACATTGTAAAACCTATTAAAAGTCTCTATCTGTTAGAATGTCATCCTTTAGGAGGATTTCTTTTTCTTTTTTCCGGCGGCGTCTTCTTTTTGAAGCCACAGCCACCTGCTCCTCGTTCCCCTCAGTTGGAGCAGGATGTTTGGGGACATACGGTTTCACCCACTTTTGGGGAATCCACTGAGGGCCTGAGGGAGTGGATACGCACGCATAGCCACGTCCCCAGGTAACGAGCTCATAGGGGCCTTTGATTTCCCAGGTTTCTGGGTCCCTAATCAAAACTGGAGGATGTTGGGATAACTTGAACTGTTTCCCACTGTTAAAGTGACGTACCACAGGTGGACTCATGTTCTCAAATGAACAATTCAGGAAATTGATAGTAAACGTGGCTTTGCAGAGCTTCTGCTGTGGAGACATCACGCAGTTGAACTGCTCTGTTTAGCCAAAACCTGCTTGAGCGTCTGATTGGCTCCCTCTACTACACCTTGGCCTGTGGGGGAGTGGGAGGTGCCAGTTTTATGTTCCACTCCCCACTGCTGGACGGATTCCAGGAACTCCTTGGACTCATACGCTGTGCCCTGATCAGTTTTGATTTCCTTAGGGATCCCCAACACTGAAAAGGCTTGCACTAGGTGTTGTTTGGTGTGCATTGCCCTTTCTCCTGCATAGGCAGAGGCATAGACTACACCTGAATATGTGTCTATGCTAACATGCACATATTTGAGGCGACCGAAACTAGGAATGTGTGTGATATCTGTCTGCCATACCTCACAACTGCCAAGACCTCGGGGGTTAACCCCCATGCCCATTGAGGGCATGGTGTGCAGCTGACAGTTGGGACAGGTGGTCACAATGGCTCGAGCCTGACTCCGTGTTAGCTGGAACTGACGCATTAGACCTGGTGTATTCTGGTGATACTGCTGGTGGCTCAGCTTTGCCTGTTGGAAGATGTCAGGAAGGTGTGCTTGTTCTGCTGGGGTTGCAAGGGAGTCTGCTTGACGGTTTCCTTCTGCAATTTTGCCTGGCAAATCTGTGTGTGATCTCACATGCATCACATAGAGCGGGTGTTCTCTATGAGAAATCAAACAAATTAGTTTGGAAAGCAACCTGAAAAGCTGCTCATTCTCGATGTCTCTGAGCACTGCCTGCTCCGCCCTGGACACTACCCCCGCTACATAGGCTGAGTCTGTTACCAAGTTTATTGGCTCTGAGAACTTCTCAAAGGCTCTCACCACTGCTGCCAGTTCAGCTACCTGGGGTGATCCTTCCACAAACTCAACATCAGCTTCCCAATGCTGAGTCTGGGGATTTCTCCAAGTCATCACCGACTTGTGGGACACCCCGGATGCATCCGTGAACACTGTGAGAGCTTTGAGTGGTCTCCGACTCCTCACAAGGAATGAGGTGGAATTCCTCATTAAACAGCTTGTGAGACGGGGCATGGACTGATATTTGTCCTCTGTAGCTGTCCAGGGCTAATTGGAGACTGGCATTGCTCTGGAGCAAATGTTCAAACATCTCTTTAGTCAATTTTTCAGGAGAGTTCCTTCCCTCCTCAGTTTAACAGGGAGGTGAATACATGTGAAGTCACAACCAGCTAGTTCATACAGTCTTATCCTTGCTTTCCGAATCAGCTGAGCTATTAACTCTTGTGGCTTAGTGATAGTTTTGGATCTTTGGTGGGAGAGGAAGACCCACTCTATGATTAAGAGTGACTCTCTCTGCTCCTTGATCCATTGGAATATTAACCCGTGTAAGTGTGGCAGTTTTCCTAGGACAATGAATTTGAAGGGCAGCTCGGGCTGGTAACGGTGAGCTTGCCTCTCCCCTAAGGTCTTTTGTACCTTTTCGATTGCAGTCTTTGCCTCTGGGGTCAGTTCCCTGGGAGAAAGCAGCTCTCTCTCCCCCTTCAATAAATTGAAGAGAGGTTCTAGGTCCTCATTAGTGAGGCCTAGCCAGGGCCTAACCCAATTCAATGACCCACACAGGGAATGGAGGTCTGCTAAGGTTTTTGGATTACAATTAATTTCCAATTTTTGCGGAACAATGGTCCGTGCAGTAATTTCCAGGCCCAGGTACTTCCAGGGTGGCATCCTTTGGACTTTGTCCTCCTGCAATTCAAATCCAGCAGAGGTTAAAACTTTAACCACTAGGTCAAGTGTGTCTTGGAGCAGAGAGTTATCAGGGGCACACACAAGCACATCATCCATGTAATGCAGGATGATGGCCTCCCCTCTCTGGGCACACACCTGGGACAGCAATGAGGCCACATGCCACTGGCAGATGGAGGGACTACATTTTAATCCCTGAGGCAAAACCTTCCAGTGGTAGCGCTTCATTGGGGCTTCTCGATTGATGGTAGGAACCGAGAAGGCAAACCGTGGGGCATCCTCTGGGTGTAGGGGAATGTGGAAGAAACAGTCTTTGATATCTAGAACAGCCAATTGCCAATCTCTGGGAAGCATTGTTGGAGAAGGCATTCCAGGCTGGAGAGACCCCATGTCCTCAATCACTTTGTTTATTTCCTGGAGGTCGTGGAGCAGCCTCCACTTGTCCTTCCCTGGCTTCCTTATTACAAAAACCGGAAAATTCCACGCACTTGTGGTCTCCTCTATGTGGCCTTTAGCCAATTGCTCCTCCACAAGCTCCTCAAGTGCCTTGAGCTTCTCCTTACTCATCGGCCACTGTGCTACCCACTTTGGGGTATCATCTAGCCATTTCAATTTTTGGGTAGGGCGCTCTACAGTGGCCACCTCTAAAAATCCCGAGGAGTCTTAGGAATAATCAATTTTACCCCCCACTGGGACATGGTGTCTCTCCCCCATAGAGGGCATTTATAGTCTGTAACAAATGGATGGATGCTAGCCAATTTTCCATCCGGCCCCTCAATTTGCACAATGCTTTTTGATATTTTTGCCAATTTGACTCCCCCTACACCTTGGATTCTGCCTGCCACAGGCTGAAGCTCCCAATGTGACGGCCACATTCTCTCGGGTATGAGAGTCACATCAGCACCTGTGTCCAGTACCCCTTCCACATGGAGGTGATCTGTTCCACGGGTTAGGTTGCATGCCAGAGAAGGTTTGTCCTCACCCACCACTTCTGCCCGGTAGACTTCAGGTGATTTTCCATCTACTGGGATCTCCGCTGGAACAGGAATGGCCTGGGAGAGGATTTGTCCCTCAACCAGGTAATATGGTGGTAGAGGACATCGTGCCAGGAGAATGAGGCCGGTTATGTTTCCCTTGATGGTCATGGGAGCTACCTCAATCTCTAGGGGTGTGTGTGCTGTGTCCCCGACAACAAAGTACTCACTGTTCAGTTTCATGTGGTTTAACGTCACGTACTGTATGCTGTTAGGTAGGTCCACTGTAATGACTGTCCAATCAGGTGACCTGAAATGAAAACCTTTGGTAGTCACGAGCCTAAAACGGCCTAGTGGCTTCCAAACCTTGTTAATTGAACATTTAATATTTTCATTGCCACGCATCCCCACACCCTCTATCCCATCCTCCCCCTTTTTGTTTATCCAGAGAGAGTCTTTTGCGAGTGTGGAGCCCGCAGTATTTGTAGCCGAGCGCGCTATTGTGTTAATGGCGGGTACACGCTGTAGAGCTAGTTTTTTTGTTTGTTGGTCTTCTTCTGTTTCTGGTTGTGTGGACAGTCCCTAGCAAAGTGTCCTGGCTGCTTGCACTGGAAGCAGATGATGTGCTGCAGCTGCTCTGGTGACATTGGTTGCTTCTTGGCTTCTGGTGTTACAGCTGCCATGGTTTTTGGGCGTGCCAGTCCTGGATTTCTTTTGTGTCCACTGAGCAGTTCTGCTTTCCTGGCGCAGGCTTCTATCATTTGTGATAAGCTGGGCACTGGCTCCAGGGGAAGGCCAAGGATAACCCTACGGCAGGTATCATTAGCATTCCTCTGAGCCATCTCTTTAATTAAATCAGCTTGTACCACTGGATCAGACACCTGTCTTTCCACTTGCACACGAAGGCAGTCCACAAACTGTAAGAAATTCTCAGAAGCAAACTGTTTAATGTAAATATAACTGCCTTTAGTATCTACTGTTGGTAATTGATTAAAAGCCTTTTCTGTAACATTGCATATTTTATCCAGGACAGACTTGGATAGTACCCTGGTTTGGCTCTGGGGGCAATGCCAATCCTTTTCCCCACATAGGTGTTCGTACGTTATGTCATTATTATCAGCATCTTTTGCATCATCTGAGCTTTTAAAGAGCTCTTGTAAAAGCACTTTCAAAGATCTTTTCCACAGGCTTTGCCATAGATCATATTCTGAGGGAGTTAACAGACATTGGAAAAGCTCTTTGATATCATATGGAACCAGTTCATTTGAGTTAAAGGTGGCTCTCATCATGCCTTTAAAGATTTCACTATTTCTACCAAATTCTCTCTGTACTTTACAAATTTCCTTTTTATCTTGATAGGACAAAGGTCGATAGCTTCTCCTACCATTTCTCTTACTGAGATAAACTACTGGAGCAACTGATGCTACATACTCTTTTCCCTGGTGTTGATTTTCAGGGCTGGGCACCTTCCCCCCCGCCCCAGGCCTGGGAGGCTACCCACCCCCCCCCACCACCCGCCGTGGGGACACCATCTGTCCCGCAGGGGCCGTGAGCTGATCCCTCCCCATCCTCACCGGCACTGAACCCATCAGGGGCTCCACTGCCCCCCCCCACCCGCAGCAGATTGGAGGGAAGGAATGTGAAACTGGAGCAGGGCAGGGGTGGTGGATCCAGGGTTGCAACACCTGTGGGCAGGGTTGCCAGGTGCCGGCATGCAGGGCAGGGTCTTAGAGGGGGGAGGAGGCAAGGCAGCCGAGGGCAGGGATGGGTTATGGGATGGGACAGGGTTAGGGGCAGGGACCGGAGGGTGAAGGGGGTTGCGGGATGAAGGAGGAAACGCGTGGCTGCCACCATATGGGACCCTCCCCACTCAGTCTACCGCATGGCCAGAGCTATCTTGGACCTTGACCCCGACCCCTCCAGGCGTAGCCACGTGGCCGTGGCCCAGAGGGGAAGGGTACAAGGAAGAAGGGCTGACAATTTTTGAAAAATCATCCGAACCGGGATACCGGGGAGGACCCAGGGACTCAGAACAGCCACAGCCGTGCTGGGTGCCCTGAGTTTCCCAGGGGGACCCATGGATCTCCTCCAGGTTCTGGTTATAGTGTTTTAGGGAAAGGGAAAGTGAGTCTGAACTGTTTTGCTGCTGCTGCCTGTTGTTTTCTGTTTGAATTAAAAGTTTCCGAATTTGTACAAATATCAGGAGGAATACAGAGGCTGTTTTATCTCCATTTTCCACTTTTAAAGTTAATAAATCTCCTATTTCATCCCAAAATCAAATCGAATTTATATTTTGCAATTCAAGGTCAGATTTTCCAACAGACAGCCAGCTGGCAAAACAGGCTAATCTTTTCTTAGATATTAAAACATTTCCTGAATTTAATATTTCCCTTAGATGGTTTTTTATACTCTTTTGTAAGGCAGATTGCTGTAAGCCCATGATGTTTAACAATTTGCCACTATATCTACCCCACTACAGTTAAAACACAGGAAAGGAGTTAGTTGTTAAAACGTGCCAGGTACACCACGGTTTTCAGGCTTTACTGGCTGAGGAGCTGATGTTAATTTCGCCGTTTCTGTTGGTAAAACCCACGTGGCGCCAGCACCGCTGTAGGGACCGACCCTGCCGCAAAAACCCTCAAAAACCACAAAAAAACCCTCCGTGCCACCGCTTTGAAACCGATCAAAGCTGCCTACCTGCCATGCTGTGCCTGAGGTGGCCGTGTCCACCCCCCCAGCCCGCCCGCCGCACCACGTGGCCCGCGCCACCTCTCCTCCCGAGAGCAGAGCCGGGCCGGCCAATCGCCACGGTGAGACCACCCCCACGGAGCTCCGGGAACCCACCCGCCGCGAAAGGAGGCTCCCACTCACCCTTTTTTCTTGCAGGCAGAGGCGTCTGTGTAACTGTAGTGGATCTCCATCCAGAACCGACCTGCCTCGGCTGCTGACAGGCTCCCGGTTCATGCTTAAAAGTCTTCAAACTGTACAAAATGCAGGTTAAAGAAATTTAAGCTAGTCGATCAGCTCTCAGGCTCATTGAATCCCGAAAATAGGAGTCACAGCCGGACGTGGGGTGCTCTGTAGAGACCAACCACATTGGGGCACAAACTGAGGCTTTTTCTGGCCCTCAATGGGGTCTTCACCCTTTCCTCCGGTCTAGCTCAGCTGTTGGGGTGAAACCTCCCGGGCCCTTGCCACATGGACGCAAATAAAAGATAACAAAAGAGGCACTTTCCCCGATGAAGTTGCAGGGTTTATTTCTTGTGGGTAGCGAGGAAAAGAGAGAGAAAGAGCGAGGGAGAAAGAGAAAGAGGTCAGGGGGCACAGGTCTTTTCTAGGGTCTGAAAAGGGGGGCGGGGAGAAATTGGATCCCAGCCAGCCCTGTATGGCCAGGAGAGGAGAGGGACCAAGCTACAGGGCATAGCAGGGGTCACGGAATGTACCATTCACAATGCATC